>CM042011.1:104144107-105344107 GCA_023525715.1 Cichorium intybus
GCGTGTCCCCTCGTAGCTGTTGTATGACGAGTTGGACTATTGCCTTGTCCGATAGCTGTTGTATGATGGGATGGGCCATAACCGGGAACCCATAGCTGTTGTATGATAGGTAGAACCGCCCCGTGTCCATAGCTATTGTATGATGGACGCCCGTAGCTATTGTATGGCGGGTAGGGTCGGGTCGTTCTCGAGGACAGGTTGTTTAATGTGTAGGCATGTATGGTAATTTGTGGACTCACTAAGCTTTACGCTTACCCGTTGATTTTATAACATTTCAGGTATTTCAAATGACAAAGGGAAGGGTAAGGCTTGACGGCAGCGCATCGCAAACACGAGACTTATTTTAATGATTTATGTTATGATTTTCAAATGCTTTCGCTGTTGGTTTAATAATTATGTCGAACAGTTTTACTTTTTAAAATAAAGATTTTGTTGGACCCTTGGTAATAAATCAAATTTTATAATTGTGAAATTGGGGCGTTACATGTATATATGTCACGTTTTGTGCATATGTGCACATTGCGTATATGCATATTTTTTTTCAAATTTTTTTGACAAAATGTCTTAAATATAAGTGACTTAGTGTATTAAGTCGTTTTTTTTTTGAAAAAAATAATTCCAGTAAAAAGGTTCCTAGGTTCTCACAAAGGTTCTCATTTGATCCGGATATATATATATATATATATATATATATATATATATATATATATATATATATATATATATATATATATATATATATATATATATATATATATATATATATATATATATATATATATATATATATATATATATATATTTATAAATATATATATACATATATATATATATATATATATATATATATATATATATATATATATATATATATGTATATATATATATGTATATATATATATATATATATATATATATATATATATATATATATATATATATATATATATATATATATATATATATATATATATATATATATATATATGTACATATATATGTATATATATATATGTGTATATATATATATATATATATATATATATATATATATATATATATATATATATATATATATATATATATATATATATATATATATATATATATATATATATATATATATATATATGGTTAGGAGCCGGCAGGAACCGGGAGAACTCTTCTCATCCAATCATTCTCCTAAGGGCAATAACGTCAAACATCTTCCTTCAACGTGACGCAATTACGTGCGACGCACCTCCATGGAACGAAATACGGACTCGAAGATATGATCGTATCTGACGCATGTTCGTCCAACGTGATTTAAGTGGGTTTTTTTTCTCATTTTTCCTTTTTTTTCGTTTTTTTATTTTTTTTATATTTTATTTTTATTTATTTCTTTTTCAAAAAAATTATTTTTTTCAATTTTTTTATTTTCGATAATACTCGGTTTTTAGATTTTTGTTTTTTTTTATTTTTTTTTTATTTTTTTATTTTTATTTTTTATTTTTTTTGAATGTTACAGAACTCGATTTTAAATTTTTTTTTTTGGTTTTTTTGGTTTTTTTTTCATTTTTGATGTATATTTTTTAATTTTTAATGTTTTTTAATCTTAATTTTAACGTTTTTTTTTTCATATTTTTAATCTAATCATTTTGGATAATGATATTTTTAATCATAACGTTTTGGATCATGTTGTTGGATTAGGTGTCTAAGCAATGACTTATAATTTGTATTTATCTTATTAATTGAAGCAAAGTCCATTTGGGTTGCCCTCGTAGCCGGAGGTTTGACAGAAAGTTCAGTAGAGAGAAAGGTTGATTTATTAAACATTTAATAAATCAATAAAAGTAAAATAAATAGTTTATTAATATATTAGAGTGATACTATATTAATTAGAAACTATATTAATTAATTAGAAATTAATCTAGAATTAATTGGATTTAATTTAGTGATTAATTTAATTAATTAAAGGCGTAGGGACTGGTTTTGTAATTATTCAATAGTTGAATATTGACTGACCAATTGGAGCCATAGGTGGCAAAATTAAGAGTATGGCCACTCTTAATTTCGAAACCCTAATTAGGGTTTTAGAGGCTTCGTCCAAATGGGTAATAGGCTTGTCCATTAGAGGGCTCCTATAGGGTTTTGACTCTACCACCTGGAGGCTATAAATAAGGGAACCCTGGGGGAACCCTAATCTGCGCCAACTCCACTCTGTCTCTCTGGAATTCTGTTTTCTCCTCCATTGCTTGGGTGTGACTTCATTTAAGGCAAGACATTTGTGTTGCTGGCTTCAAGAAGAAAATCAAAGGTTGGTTTTTCTTATTTTAATCTTTAGAAATTATTATTGGCCTTAGGAATTTTGTTATATGTTCATTGATAGAAAAACATAGATCCTCATCTTAGGTTGCATGTGAACTTAGGATTTCTAGTTCATAGATTGCTAAAAATCTAACAGTGGTATCAGAGCCTGTTTTTTTTCTTATGAATTGCTATAACTGCTTGATTGTTCAAAGGTTTTTTTCGAAAATTAACCCTTGGGATGGCCAAATCGATTTTGGTGGCTAGGGTTTTGAAAACCCTAGCCTCCACCCCTTTGTCTGCGAAAATGTGCTCTAGGGTTTTGCAGGTTTCATATTTTTGCTAATTATGATCAATTTAATAAATGGAAACCTTAATCCCATTGCTTGCATTTTTTCGAAAATTAGGGGATTGAGATAGGATTAAATTAATGTGATTAATTTGTGATGCCTATCTAGATTTAATTAATTTAATTAATTGTTTAATTAAAAGATAAATTAAATCATTTAAAGGTTTAAATTTAATTTTAAATTAAAGAGTTAATTTTAGAAAATTAAAAGATTAAACCAGAAATATTTTAAAAGGTTTAAAATACATCTTATATATATTAATATTAAAAGTTAATATTTTATATACAAGATAAAATTGGTTTGTCATACTGTTAGTAGGCCTCATTCACAAAACTGTCCTTTAAAGAGGGTATAAGGTGACTGTCTATAAAATGGTAGTCTAATGGGTGTCCACTCTCACCCACCGCTCTCCTGGACAGTCAAGTGTCGTTAGCCAAACGGGTTTGATAGAACTGCTTAATTCTCATTAAAAGTATAATGTTGTAATTGAAAGTACTAGAACAATTCTTAAAAATCCCAATCTAGTTACTTTAGGAAAAATATGAAAAGATGCTAACCCATGAAATTGCACATTACACTTTATGAGACATTAGTGGAGTGTGTGTGGTTAACCGGCACACTAATAGGGGCTCATAAAGAGTGGTAATGGGTTTCTCATGATTTATCATTGTTGATGGAGCGTGTGTGTGGTTAACCGGCACATCAATTAGAGATGATAAATGACATTGAGGTTACCGAGCATATTTGCATAGTTATTCACATCCAATTTGTGATCCTCGGCATCCCAGTCACAAACAGTGGAGCATATCCGAGATTAAACATGTCATTGAACAGTTCAATGAATCTCAACAGATCTAGGAATTTCATAAGATGAAATTGATAAGTGTTTTATCTACCTTAATGACCATTATGTTGTGATTACGGCATCCCTCTTCACACCATAGTTGGGGTATTTTGGATCCTAGCCTCATTAAATAATAAATTGGGTAATTATTTAAAAGGATTAAAATTAAACTAATATATTCAAATTTTATAGATGTCTAAAGTAAGTGTCACTTCTCATCCTTCTCCTCCTTCACCCATTTCTGAGAGTTTCAGAATGCACCAGTTACATATGGTAAGGCTGACTAGCTTGAACTATGTGGTATGGCTTCACAAATAGAGAATGATTCTCAGTTTTACTGACAAGCCACATCTTGTTGAGTGTCCGCTCCCCAAAGCATGGCATCACACAGCAGTTTGTGATGAGCATGACACCTTGACTATTGAGTCCAAGGAAGTTTGCCGCCTCGTGCTATTGATCAGTGACCCCGAGTTCCGCAGGGATTTAGAATTCCTGGGGTCAGATAAGTTAGCACAGCTGGTTAAGGAAAGGTTCTGAAACCGGTTGAAATAAAAAGGACGAACTAAGATCTTCAAAGAGCTAGAAGTATGCAAGATTGAAAGAAGTAGCACCCGTTTTCATGTTCTAAAGTTTGAGGGATACATAGGAAAACTGTATAAAATTGGTTACCCTTTTTGATCGGGATTAAGCATTAGCTCGACTCGCTGATCTGTTCATCCAGATGTACAGAAAGGGAAACCACGGTGAGACTATCATGAGAATGCATTCAATGTTAACTCTGTATGAGTCATTCATGGAGAAGCATGGTTCCATTGATTCGGCTGCTTCGGGATTGAGTCCAGTTATAAGGCACATCAAGAAATGATCTAGATCGTCTGGACGTGTTCTTCGATACCTCTGACTGGGAATCCACAAGGTGGGACACAGTCACGGAAAGAATGAAATAATGCTTCGAAGCCGAACGGTTTGGCAACTCAGGAATATCTTAAAACTCAGAACTCCTGATCCTTAATTCCTTGATACAGGATGTGTTTCTCACGTATGCTCTGTATGCATGGACTATGAAGGATGTGGGATGTTGTTGCATAAGGAGCATATTCAGATCGGATCTGAAGCTCATGCAGTTTTGGAGTTTAGTTAGATATTATGATCTTGTTATTAGCTGCGTGCGACATTGTCTGTCATATAATACATTGTTCAAGGATAATTTAGTTTATAAAATGGTGTTTTTTCTTTTAATACATGTTGTTTAAAATCATCCTTGAAATGTTGTATGAGTATGTTAATTGCATGGCAATAACTTGAATGTTGATACATCTAAAGTGTTTGGATTCAGAAATTGTGTTCTCTATGATTGTTAAAGTAAATTTTATAAGAATTATTTCAACCAAAAGTCTAGTTGGACAGGACTTCGGAATCATTTGACTTAGAGTCACATGATGAATTGAATTCTTAATAAAAACATATGTGGCAAGAAATGAATCACCCAAAGGTCCAGTTGGACAGGACTTTGGAATCATTTGACTTAGAGTCACATGATGAATTGAGTTCTTAACAAAACATATGTGGCAAGAAATGAATCACCCAAAGATCCAGAGGATAGGATTTTGGAATCAGTTGACTTAGAGTCAAGTGATGATTGCATATCTTGAACAAAATTAACAAAGTCATAAATTCACATAGAGATGTAAAGGACATTAAGATTATGAGCAACAGACACACTCGTTATTGTGTATTGCTCAAGTCTTTGAACAGAACACAATTAATTATACTTCATTTTCCAATTGGTTTGACAAATATGGCTTCGCTTATCAGAATAAGCGATTGAATTGAAACCTTGAACAGTTCAATGACTTCAAAGGAAGTATAAGATCAACAAAACCTGAGTAACATCATAAACTGGGAAAATGTTTCACAGTTTATTCTCTTCCAAGAACATTAATGGTTATAATGTGTCTTAGCGAAGATGAGGAGCATTGGTCGAAATAGTTCGATCCTTGATGTATAAGATACACTTCAATTAGTTTCCGATTAATTGAATATTCAACCAGTCAGACCATAGAAACCATATTCCGACCACATCTTAGGCTAAGTAGGTTTTGCAGACATTGTCTGAAATGTAAAGCTGGGATCGTCCCATTTGTACATAGAAAGTCCAGGGTCATGTAGCGTTCGTCCGAACCTCATGACTAGCCTGAACCTGATCAGCAATGTCGTTTCATTGGCTATCCCGTTGTAACTGTAAAAGAAGAGCCCTTTTAGAAAGGACTCATATTCTAAGGAAACAGTGGGAGTTAGGACAGTCCTGAATGAGTTCCGGATTAGCCAAGTGAAAGAACCTTTAGTCATCACTAGGCTTGGAGCAGAAATTAGATTTCTGTCTAACCTGACATACTCTTCTCTTAACCAGTAATGTTGATCACCGTCATAAGGTGTTATGATCTGGGTGACATACTGATTAGTGGTAAAACACTAAAGTTGGTACGGATTAGCAATCCGACTACTTGGAAGCATTGGTGAGCCCGGTTGCTGCCAAATAAGAGAACCTTAGGGCGAGACACAGTCTATGTGGAAATTTGATTGATTTTACACCTGGTCTAAAAACCAGTGGGAGTAATTGAATAATCAAAAGAAAGCAACATGGATAGAAATGTACTTCTAGAACATCTGGTTGAATGAGACGATACTCAGAGTCAAGTAATTGATTCCGGGAGAAGCACTCTCAATAGAAGATGAAATCCGAGAGGATATTGCGTGGCACATTGTGAGTCGTTAGTGGAGCGTGTGTGGATTACCGGCACACTAATAGGGACTCATTAAGAACAGGCCAATACAGAAGGTACATGGCCTCGGGATTCATGCCTCGGGTATCTCGCAAGAAAGGATATTCAAATTCTCAAAATATGCCAAAAGTTTGGATTTTGTGAATAGCCTGAAAAATTGCCATAGCTATGTCAGAAAAATTGCCATAGCTATGTCAGAAAGGTTTTGGATTTCGGTTTCTCAAAATGTGCCAAAAGGTTTGGATTTTGTGAATAGTCCGAAACAGTCATATAACCGTGTCAAAGCCAGTGGGAGTATCACTGTTATTTGCATATCACTGTGTGGTGGTTACATACAGGTTCTAGGAAACATCTCTTATCATTACAAGGTGTAATGTGTTGACACTAAGAGATGATTCATTATGAAAAACCTAATAGAGATACAGCGTACTCAAGTGGTGGTGAACATCTATGAGATAGATCAAAATTCTGCCTATATGATCTTGATGAGATTCAAGATGCATAGTCACAGGAAAGGAGTTTCCTGTCATTGCAAAGTGTGATGACTTGGCATGAGAGATATAAAGAAGGTGCAACATACTCACGTAGTTCATAGACATCTATCGGATAGATGAAATAGTTAGTATAGACCCAACCATTGCGAACATGATCTTGATAAGATTCAAGATGCATGAGAAAGAGTCTCTGAAAGGAAATTGTTTTTCGACAGGCAGTGGGAGTATCACTGTTATCTACATATCACTGTGTGGTGGTTACATACAGGTACTAGTGGTTACATACAGGTACTAGGAAACATCTCTTATCATTACAAAGTGTAATGATTTGACACTAAGAGATGATTCATTATGAAAAACCTAATAGAGATACAGCGTACTCAAGTGGTGGTGAACATCTATGAGATAGATCAAAATTCTGCCAATATGATCTTGATGAGATTCAAGATGCATAGTCACAGGAAAGGAGTTTCCTGTCATTACAAAGTGTGATGACTTGGCATGAGAGATATAAAGAAGGTGCAACATACTCACGTAGTTCATAGACATCTATCGGATAGATGAAATAGTTAGTATAGACCCAGCCATTGCAAACATGATCTTGATAAGATTCAAGATGCATGAGAAAGAGTCTTCGAAAGGAAATTGTTTTTCGAAAGGCATGACACACGGATTATAAGTTATCTTGAGATTCCTAAAGAGTTTGGAATAAAATTGCATCAGATTCCACGAGCTTCTTGGATCAATCAGAAGTGTCATGAACATGTCCTGATGACTTAATGCTTGAATCATAGTAAGTTGGATTCAGGATATAATCTGGCTGGAAATACTGGATGGATTATTTTAAACACAAGTGAGAAATCATTGGAAAATGATTGGGGTAAATGTTAGAAATAATTTGAAATGAGTTTCAAATCGGTAATTGTTATCATCTGAGTGTGGTGCTAAAGGACTTCATGGTTAAAGAGTTTTGTTGGTATTCCGATGGAGCGCGTGTGGGTCACCGGCACATCATAACACCTCGAAATAGTCTTAGGGTGCAGTCATGTAGACTAAAGACCCCGAGAACCATGGGAAGTCACAGTACACATCACCATAATAGAGTTAGGAGATAGAGAAAGATAGAATATATATTGAGATGACATCGGAAGAGCATCCAATTGGATCGTCTGCAATAAAATTGTATCAGTGTAAGACACTATGAATACATAGAAAGAGTGAAAGGTCATATAGACATAGATATAAAACTTGAATTGAAAGTTTAAAAGAAATTGAGAAATCGATAATAGTTTTATGACAAGATCCGACTTGGTGATTACCTCGTGGAGACTTGGTAATAAGCAAGAGTAGCTGCCAGTCAGATCTTTATGTTTCGTTTTCGCATGTTTTACTTCCTGAATAATTTGATTATTCGAAAGGTCCACAGTCACTCATACTTTGGGAAGTAAGTACTGAATCAAGACTGTCATGAATTGGTTTATAGATTGTTTAAGGAGTTAGACATAGCAATAAGATTGCTACAACGTTCATGAGTACTTGGAATGGAGATTTGAGTATTGGATAAACCCGCACTCAATAGATTGCTTCATGGATTATATCACAAGCAATGTTGAGATGATAATATCCTATGGTCTTAAAGCGGAGACATATGATTTGAAATTTACAAGTCGGTTGTGCATTGATAATGCGTAAACGTATCGATAACTCGATGTTATAAAACGTATTGTTGTGCGGGATTTTGATGAGTAAAAGACACAAGCATATGAGTCGAAGCTTATTCGTTCCTTTACCCTGATGGGAAACAGATATCTGTAGGCCTCTCGATGATTTTGAAGTTGACTAAAGTGTTGGCCAGGCAGGACTGAATTGATGTGTTCAATTAGAAGTCTTATGTCATATGCAAAATCGGAAATCGGGAAACAGAGTATCGAATAGAGATTGATCTCAATCCTTGTCATCTGTCCGAAAATATCTTGTTGGACGAAGGATCATATGATCACTTATCTATGGACAGAACTGACTGGGTTAGAGTTCAGCAGCAGTTTCTGGGAAGCTGAGATTTGTTAATTAATCAGAAGATAAATTGACAATTAAAGTCATAGACTTATCCAAGTAGGAGACTGTTGGATTAGGTGTCTAAGCAGTGACTTATAATTTGTATTTATCTTATTAATTGAAGCAAAGTCCATTTGGGTTGCCCTCATAGCTGGAGGTTTGACAGAAAGTTCAGTAGAGAGAAAGGTTGATTTATTAAACGTTTAATAAATCAATAGAAATAAAATAAATAGTTTATTAATATATTAGAGTGATAATATATTAATTAGAAACTATATTAATTAATTAGAAATTAATCTAGAATTAAACGTTTTGTAATTATTCAATAGTTGAATTAATTAAAGACGTAGGGACTGGTTTTGTAATTATTCAATAGTTGAATATTGACTGACCAGTTGGAGCCATAGGTGGCGAAATTAAGAGTGTGGCCACTCTTAATTTCGAAACCCTAATTAGGGTTTTAGAGGCTTGGTCCAAATGGGTAACAGGCTTGTCCATTAGAGGGCTCTTCTAGGGTTTTGACTGTACCACCTGGAGGCGATAAATAAGGGAACCCTAATCTGTGCCAACTCCACTCTGTCTCTCTGGAATTCTGTCTTCTCCTCCATTGCTTGGGTGTGACTTCATTTGAGGCAAGACATTTGTGTTGCTGGCTTCAAGAAGAAAATCAAAGGTTGGTTTTTCTTATTTTAATCTTTAGAAATTATTATTGGCCTTAGGAATTTTGTTATATGTTCATTGATAGAAAAACATAGATTCTCATCTTAGGTTGCATGTGAACTTAGGATTTCTAGTTCATAGATTGCTAAAAACCTAACACATGTATTTTTAAATCATAACATTTTGGATCATAGTTTTTTTGCATCTTGGATCATAAGTTTTGAATCATTTTGTTGTTGTATGTTTTTTTAACTCGTTTTGGATCATAACGACTTTTGGATCTTGAATCATAACGAATATTGCATCTTGGATCATAAGTTTTGAATCATAAAACATATTTTGGTTTTAATATTTTTGGATCATGTATATTTTTTTGCTATTTTGATGAGTTTTTTACTTAAAAATATAAAAATGAACACGAAAAAAACATTTTTTTCAAAAAATTCTTTTTGAAAACTTATTAATATAATATCTACAATGATCCCTTGAATTTTCATAATTTTTTGATTTTTTTTTTATTTTTTGATTTTTTTTAAAAATAAAAAATAAAAAATAAAACATTTTTTTTTTCAAATTTTCATCATTGTGCTTGTTTTGTAGAGAATTAAATTTTAAGAACTATGGTTTTTTCAAAAAAAAAAATTCAAAGAAAAAAAAAGTTATTGCCAAAATACAAACCGGGTGGAAAATAAATAAAACTCATCCAATCACATGCTGAGACGTGTCACTGACAGAAAGAGAGGGGGTGAGGTGCACGTGGCGTTTGTAATTTGACCAAAATGTCCTAAATTTCTTTTACAATACCTCTTAGTTTCTGACTTTTACAAGAATAAACCCTTAATTTTAAAATATGATCATTATTTGCACATTGAATCTAATCCACCCATTTTTCAAGATTAAAGGTCCAGATTTGTCATCGCATTTCTTACCGGATTTTGAGTTCCTAAACGATCCTACTTCTATATATATATATATATATATATATATATATATATATATATATATATATATATATATATATATATATATATATATATATATATATATATATATATATATATATATATATATATATACTAGGTTACAATCCGTGTGTTACACGGTTGATTTATTTATTTATTATTATTATTTAGAACGGAAAGCTTTTATTGAAGAGAACAGAAAAACCAGCGGGCAGCCCGCTGGCACACAATACAAGAAAGAGAGAAAAAAATGAAAACCTGAAGTAAGAAACTAAGCTAAAGACAACGTACTTAGACTATATATAGAGATGTAGGATAAAATCGTTCAAAGCATAAGTAAAACTGAGCCAGCAAACATGCACACAAAGTCTGCTAAAACCAACCAAGAGACTGCGCCTTAACTTCCCCTGTAGAAGGAAAAACTGCACCTTCAAGAATTTAGACCACAGAAGGGTATATTTGTCCAAAAGCGCCTCCAAAATTCTTAACAGCAGACTTAGAGATTGTAAACAAAAATGAGATAAAAAAATTACTAATTTTCTTTTTTGTGGGTCCCTAAATGCTAGCTAAGTTAGATCTTTATGTGGTACAAGCTTTGCTTTTGGCATAAGTCTTGACAAAAAGATTAAAACTTTCTGTAGTGGTTATGGTGGCTTCATTTCCTCTGCAATCTTTGAACAAAATCAAATTGTCAAAAAGGGAACTTTTACTAAAAAGCAAAGTTGAATAAATTATATCAAGGGTAGAAAGGGAATTTTACTTTGCACATTGCAGCCACAAGAACTACACCATCCCATTCACGTTGTTCTTAAAGATGAACTTTAAGTGCGACAGCACCTCCCATTCACTGCCCCAAAAGAAACCGAGGCATCCATCTCACTTCAGTTCTTAATGCAAAAATATATTTACATTTTAGTAAATTAAAAAAATTATATAATAAGAAAACCATTTCATTTAATTATACAATAGCAATCAACTTTGACTTTGACAGATTTGGTATGTAGTAAACACATAAATGATCCCTTGACCGATTAGGTACCAATCAGATTTACCAACAGTTGGTATTTTTGACAGATTTTTTTAGGATGCACGTTTTAGCTATATTTTTTTTTGACAGAAATGGTCCTTTTGACCGATTAGGTACCATTCAGCTTTAGCAACAGTTGGTCCTTTTGTCCGAAATTTTCTTGCATTAAAACCATCATTGGAATATTATAATGTAATGTATAAACTTACAATAATACATGATCTACGGATCACACATGTACATGCCACTACCACAGCCATTTACACACACACATGACACAACAGTCTAGCCCTAATCAAAATAGCAATTGTCATTGCTATAACTGGGTAGGCTTGTCAAAGTATGATGCCTTAATAAGAAAAAATATTGAAAGTATAACGTATAACCAGGTAGACTTTTCAAACTACTATGCCTTAAGTTTAGCTATATATAAACTTATTTGTTATGTAGTTGGAATTCAATCTCTTAATATCAAAAACTATAAACTAAACATCAGGTAAAAGAAAAAAAACACGATTGAATGTCTTAAAACCAAAAATGAAACAAAATATTGAATTGAATTAAACCCATATCTAACCTTGCATTTAGTGAAGATTTAGATTCCCATAAATCAAAAAGGTTTCCAGCAAAACTGCTTCCTGATGTAATTTATGTATTTTCATGTCTAATCACATATTTGTGACCTGATAGGAAGTGACAATTTAGATTGCCATAATTTTTAAGCATGAACCATACATTAATCAACTGTAAACTTTAGAAATGTCCCATATTATAGGTAGATTAATGTACTATATGTCTGGCCCATATCCAACCTTATATTTAGTGAAGATTTAGATTTACATAAATCTAAAAATCGCATATTCCAGTCAAATAAAAACTAAGATAAGTTTAATGGCATTTATAATTTACTTAATTTCCGGCTTCTATTTGATCAGAATGGACCAACCTCATTTCTTGTAAATCCCAAACTTTCACTTTGCTGTTTGCACACTGTAAATCTTTCATCCAGCTGAATTTTACACAAAAGAAAAAATTAGCATCAAGAATGTCTAATGTCAAAATATATTGAATAGGAAAAAATTAGATAACATAGAACATCAATAATAAACATTATCAATGTGTAGCAACTCAAATCAGTAAAATAACTCACCTGTATGTGTTGGTGTTGATTTTGTGTCCCAATTGGCTTTGATAGTGATTCGACCTACTAACCTGAAATAGAACAAAATGTTCAATGCTCCTCCCTAGCCTGAATTTCCTTAAATTATCCCAAAATAACATTAATGCTAACAGTCCAGCGCTTGAGTAACCAACACATACCAGCCTGCAACCAACATAAAAATTGTTTAAGGTATTTCATAATTAACATTAAATGATTGCAAGAAATTTGAAGCTGAACAATAAGGGCATCAATGTAAAATTTTAACCTAAATCTGAAACAATTTACCGATTAGTATAGACGAAAATCACCTGAGTTACATACATATTCTTCTTTCTGAGCACCGATCATCGAGAAAATTCAACTTGACATCGTTTATAAATGTATGTTTAGCAATCTATTTCATCACACTCACACAAAAGCAATAACATCAAGAATACGTTTCCTTTGTATGTGAGAAGAGCAATGGTGGGTAGCCGATGAGACCAAAAATTTATGTGTGATTATACCACCATAAACAAAAAAAGAAATTACAAATTCTCAATTAAGAAAGGGTTCTAAATCGTGAACAAATAACATACCATATTAACGGAGGTGTGGTTTAGCAGTGGTAGCAGACGTGAGAGGTAGCATAGATCTAGGGTTTTAATATTTGGCGAAAGTAATATGGAGGTGGGAGGCGGTGATGAGCGACTACACACTGTGTCCTAATTGTAGAGATGGTGGTGATGTGGGATTTAAGGAGGTGTGGAGTGGTGGTGGTGGTGGAAAAGCAAAATAACTGACGGTCCATTGCATCGACGATGGTGGCGACATCAATTTTTTGTATAAGGTGGAGTAGGGTGGCGGTTGATCGAGATGAAGACAACGATGGTCCGATTGTGGCGATGGTCCTCCAATTAGGGCAATGGTAGCAGGAGTAAATCGTAAATGGTGGACTCGTCATCTCTTAGTAGTGGTGAATATGGTAACAGTTATGGTGCAGAGAAATCATAACTTCCTTCCGATTTAGTTATGGAGTTGATTTCTGAATCGATGATTTTTTGGCTGATATTAAGGGATCTACAGTTATGAAAAATTGAAAACAGATTATAAACGAAATTCCTTGACAGGTGGCTAAATTGTTTAGGCAGGAAAAAAAGAGATAGATGTTTATAAGTACGACAAGTGGCAAAGTGAAAGTCTAAAAGAGTGACATGTGGCATCTAAGCTTTGCTTTATTAGAATATATATATATATATATATATATATATATATATATATATATATATATATATATATATATATATATATATATATATATATATATATATATATATATAATAATAAAGCAAACCTATAAAGGCCACGTGTCATTTTTTTAGAATCCGTTAATGCCACGTGTTATCTTTTTGGCTAGGCATCGTTTTGTTTTCCCGCTCAAACTTTTATAGTCGCCTCCTACTTACTCTCTCCGTTATCCTAGCAAGTCAAGATAACGTATTCTCTCCTTAAATTTTGGAACCTCTCCATTATTCACGGTTGAAATCGTGATTTTGATATCTCCGCCTATGAGAGTCTCCATATAAACGGCTTTAAGGCATCGATTTGAAGAGTAAACATGAGGGCTAGGTTCACTCGACATCTCCTCCCACTTATCATTCTTTGTACCACGAAAAAACTCCCATTCTCCTCTTCAAAGCCCTAGCTGCCACACCATCGCTCCCTTTATTCTCGCATTGATGTTGGGGTAAGGGTACGGTTTGGTCAGGACGACGACGTGGGCGATTAGCAGATGGCGGTGGTTGACAGTGGTAGAATGGGCTTCATGATTGAACTTAAAAGGAAGAAAGGGGTTTGGGGATTGACTTCATCGTCTCATCTATTTTCTATCTGTCAAATAGGCCTTTCCGTTGCTATTAGAATTTTGAAAATTTAAATGTACAAATGACCAACATCTCCTTTTCATGATTGGTTTTACAATCCTCTTAGAACAAGTTTGATTTTCAACTCCATTGTTAATCGAAAACTCTGTTATAGTTCGTGATTTACATTTGGTAGTTATGTTATACAGATGTAAAGAGATACTGTGGGCACTAATGTTTTGCTAAGACCTGAACTCTCCTCAAGGTTTTAACTCTTCTCCTTTTTCCAATATTCTTATTTTCTCCACTAAACTTTCAACCACTTGATACTGTTTAGGCATCTAGGTAATCCATTGGGTTTGAAAATTGGTATTAAAACCAGGTTTGGGACGAAAACTCAAAAAATCAGCAATTCTCAAGGACCAAATATATAATTTATTCAATAATAAATGTTGAATTTTTTATATGGTGGAGGAATGAGTGGTAGTGAAATTGTTTTTGGAAAAGTTGGAACAGTCATAGTTACTTTCTACATGAAAAAGCATCTCCTTCATCAGCCAAAGTTACTTTCTACATGAAAAAGCATCTCCTTCATCTGCCATTGAAGGTCAATTTCTATTCAACATGTTATTTGTTTAGCAGACAACTGAATCTTCATTCATTTATCATACGTCTTATTTGCAGATTCATTTACTTTAACAGAGGGGGAAGTCATATATGATTATTGTTGGTACCCTTACATGTCAGCTTCAGGTGCATCATGTTGGAATCTTTTTTCAACATTATAAAATTCTCCAAGTATTTTAATCCAATATTTTGTAGTTAACCAGAATTATTTGTATTTACAGATCTGGTCTCCTTATGTTTACAACCACCACAAGGGATCACCCTATTCATCTTTGGGATACTACCACAGGACAGGTATTTCATTATATTCTCTAAACTTAAGCACATGACAACTGAAATTAATTTCTTACTAACACATTACCAATATAACATGTTTAGTTGAAGGTAATGTTGCTATTTCTTTCATTTAACCCTAAGAAATGAAAGTACACTATTATAACTGTAATAAATTATTTCATTCAGAATATTTGTCGGATACAACAAATGCATTAGAAGATTTGATATTCATCGCCTTGGTAGAGACTTTGAACAACATTCAACCGTTCAAGGAAACAAGTAAGGAGAGTCAGGTCAGTAGGGGTTAATCACAAGGGTATTTTGGGTATTTCACTAAAAATGAAGTTTTTACCTTGCATTCATGGTCAAGAATGTGAGGTTCCACATGTAAGTGAGCCATCTATATTTGTATATTTTCATATAATCATGGTTAAGAAAATGACCATTTTGCCCTCAGGTTCAATTCTCCAAAGATGGAAGCAGAGGGACGCGGAATAGTAATAATATTTCATGTATAGCTGGTGAAATTCTATTAATAATATTTTGTTTTTAATTATTATGGAAAATATAACTTTTGTTTCCCGTGAGTAGTTTGATACAAATGAAGAATGTGTGAAGCATGAAAGTTACTGTCTTGATCCTTCACTAACATGAAAGTACCTTTTTAATTTTTTTTCTCTTTGAATTTTTGTTAACTTTATTTTGCAATTTGGTCCACTGTTCATTTCCATTTTTAAAGAAAAGTGAATAAAAACTGATGCTTTTCCGGTGAATTTGTAAGAGACTATGTGGATGGCGGGTATTTTTGTGCTAGTGGGTTTATGTATTGGCTAATTTGGGGATAAGGATTAGGAAAAAAAGTTTTAAATGGGGACGGTGTTTTGTTAAGTAAATGTGTATCTTTTCATTATGCAAGTGGTATGGATGGAATTTTTTTAAATGATATTTTGGATTTCTCTTTGTTTCTCAAATTGCTGATGAGAGTTATTTCCAGGGTCTGGGGGAGTTTTTTGATGAAGACGTTTTTATTAACAAGTGCAAAGGGTAAAATTGGAAGGATGCATTGGAAAGTTACTGGTAGCAGTCTTTTTTTACGTGTTCATTTTGGCATCAAATTTTAAAAAAAATGTGACATTCTGAAAAAATTCAAAATAATTTACATCAAACGATTTCGCCGGTTATAAAATATTGGATGGCTCAAAGATCCATATTACTTGGCTTTTATTGATAAACGATATTATATAAACCACTTCATCAAAGCGCCTCTATAATATAATGGTTCCATTTATATATGCCAAAAAAATCTACATTTCCTAAAAGTTTAAATTTCATAAAAGATAATCATCAAAGTAAAAATTTGTTAATATTAATAAGTAAAAATTTGTTAATATTAATTTTCATCTCAAATAGAAAAGAATAACTTAATTACCGATGCAATATTTAAACTATAGAAAAACGTATGCTATCTTATAATTTATTTTGATATATTTCATACTATCTTATAAAATAAGCACTCTTTCACAAAATAAACATGAAATATCAAAATAAACAAAATCCATAGATGGCAATTTTTTTTTTAATATTGATATTTTTCATCCTTATTTAATACATTTTTTAATTATACCGTGAAATTCACGGGTTTCTAACCTAATCTATACTTCCTAATAAAGCAACCATCTTAGTGCCACATGGCACTATTTTAAGCCCACATTGCCATGTGTCACCCTAATAGCATAAGGAAACTTCCTTTCATGCCTATATATTATACAGCACATTGAAATTGAAAATTCAAATTGAAATTGAAAATAGAAAACTGTTCACAGCCGTGAAAATAGATAACTTCTCCTAAAAAATTCAGTCTGGAAATTACTGCTATAGTTAATCCCTAAAAATATGGTTTCCATTTAATTAAATTCATTCTATAATAAAACTGTTCCTAAAAATACCATACATATAATTACTGTCAGTTCTAAACTTAAATACTATCTATAATTAAATTAAATACCATACATATAACTTACACTCAACCTCCTAACTTCGTGAATTCAACCTCTGTGCATTCAACCTCCTAACTTCGTGATTTTAACCTCTGTGCTTTCAACCTCATCACTTCTGCATCTCTGCATTTCGTATTCCACAATTGCTGTTCTACCTTTGCTTTTCATCAACCTGCACGAGTAATTGAAGGTATAGTTTCAATCCTTTTTGTTTATGTACACTATGTTTTTGAGTTATGATTATGTTTGTAACCCTTAAAAGGAGTTATGAACCTGCACCAGAAAGTGAGTATGTTTTTGAGTTATGAGTATATTGCCATTAACGAAAACAATAAACGGAATTTTAAATAAAAATACATGTATGTTTCAATCCTTTTCATCATCCTGCACCAGAAAGTGAAGTACAGTATGTGTCGTTTTTGCATAGTTTGTACAGTGTGTTTGTAACCCTTAAAAGGATTTTTGATTTCCATGTCTGTTTATGCATTTTTATTTAAAATTCCGTTTATTTTTTTCGTTAATGGCAATATACTTTCAGTTTTTGATCTGTGTGTGTTACTGCTGTGTTACTGCTGTGTCAGTGTGTGTGCGTTTCTTAAGATAGCATCCTTATTTCATTGGTGGGCTGCAACACACACACACACACATTGTGTGTGTGTTTTTACAGTGACTGTTTCTGTAATTTTGTCTTACACAGGGACCATTTCTGTAACTTTGTTACACATGGACCATTTTGTGTATTTGAAAACTACAAGGACCAAAAGTGCAATTTAGTCATTTATAAAATGAGAACTTTTATGTTTCTTTAATGGCAACCTACTTTAATATTTTTCATTTCATTTGGTTTTTTAAGTTTTGGTCGTTAAATTTTTTTCCATATTTTAATTTTTTTCAGTTTTTTTCTTTAATGGCAACCTATTTTGATATTTGTCATTTTGTGTTTGTTTTTTCCCTTTTTTGGTGGACTGCAACACACACACACACACATTGTGTGTGTGTTTTACAGTGACTGTTTCTGTAATTTTGTCTTACACAGGGACCATTTCTGTAACTTTGTTACACATGGACCATTTTGTGTATTTGAAAACTACAAGGACCAAAAGTGCAATTCAGGCATTTATAAAATGAGAAGTTTTATGTTTCATTAATGGCAACCTACTTTAATATTTGTCATTTTATTTGGTTTTTTAAGTTTTGTTGGTTAAATTTTTTTCCATATTTTAATTTTTTTCAGTTTTTTTCTTTAATGGCAACCTACTTTCATATTTGTCATTTTTTGTTTGTTTTTTTCCTTTTTTGGTGGACTGCAACACACACACACAATGTGTGTGTGTGTTTTAGAGGGACTGTTTCTGTAATTTTATCTTACACAGGGACCATTTTTGTAACTTTGTTACACATGGACCATTTTGTGTATTTGAAAACTACAAGGACCAAAAGTGCAATTCAGTCATTTATAAAATGAGAACTTTTATGTTTCTTTAATGGCAGCCTACTTTAATATTTGTCATTTTATTTCATTTTTTAAGTTTTGTTGGTTAAAATTTTTTCCATATTTTAATTTTTTTCTTTAATGGCAACCTACTTTCATATTTGTCATTTTTTGTTTGTTTTTTCCCTTTTTTGGTGGACTGCAACACACACACACATTGTGTGTGTGTGTTTTAGAGGGACTATTTTTGTAATTTTGTCTTACACAAGGACCATTTCTGTAGCTTTGTTACACATGGACCATTTTGTCTATTTGAAAACTACAAGGACCAAAAGTGCAATTCAGTCATTTATAAAATGAGAAGTTTTATGTTTCTTTAATGGCAACCTACTTTAATATTTGTCATTTTATTTGGTTTTTTAAGTTTTGTTGGTTAAATTTTTTCCATATTTTAATTTTTTTCAGTTTTTTTCTTTAATGGCAACCTACTTTCATATTTGTCATTTTGTGTTTGTTTTTCCCTTTTTTGGTGGACTGCAACACACACACACATTGTGTGTGTGTGTTTTAGAGGGACTATTTCTATAATATTGTCTTACATAGGGACCATTTTTGTAACTTTGTTACACATGGACCATTTTGTCTATTTGAAAAATACAAGGAACAAAAGTACAATTCAGTCATTTATAAAATGAGAACTTTTATGTTTCTTTAATGGCAACCTACTTTAATATTTGGCATTTTATTTGGATTTTTAAGTTTTGTTGGTTAAATTTTTTTCCATATTTAATTTTTTTTCAGTTTTTTTCTTTAATGGCAACCTACTTTATTATAATGTATATATTAGGAGAGGACATTAAAGTAGGATGTTATAATAAACGAATCAATGAAAGTACGTTGCTATTTCTTGCAATCTAACACATATTTAAATGTACTTAATTAACTTACAAGAAGCTTCGTTAGTACAACATTATCAGAATTCTCCACAGGATCAATTATCCACTGGAACGGCATCACACACATACACTTTATAAATTTTTTTCGGTATTTATTCGTTTAATGGCAACCTACTTTCATTTTATTTTTGCCACGAGTATTATATGTTGTGTATTATAGCATTCTATTTTAAATAAATTTTATAATAATATACAATTTATTTTGTTCCCTGTACAGATGGATTGTAAAAAGCCAGTTCCTCTTAACCAAATAGACATTAACATTTCTGATGTGTTACTTAAGCTTCATTTGATCAAACTTTGGAAGTTTATGCCAAATGGATACACAAATGGAA
Source organism: Cichorium intybus (assembly GCA_023525715.1). Lineage (NCBI taxonomy): Eukaryota > Viridiplantae > Streptophyta > Magnoliopsida > Asterales > Asteraceae > Cichorium > Cichorium intybus. Next base: position 104,164,195 of record CM042011.1, read on the forward strand.
ACAATTCCCTCCAAATGTTACTTATCGATGAAGAGGTAATTAGTAACTTATTTACATTAATAGTTTATTCATTTTTTTATAAATAGACTATTTTCATTATGCTTATTACTAATGGTCCATTTATTTTTTTAGGGAACAATAATTCAAGCGAGTGTTATCCAACAATACTTATACCGATTTGAAAACAAACTAAAAGAAGGAGAAACTTATTATATAAAATCCCCATCTATTGTACAGCAACGAGCCAAGTTTGTTTTTAGTGACAATAAATATAGACTCTTTTTTAACACAAGAACCGCTGTTAACAAATGTGTAACTTTCTCTGGATCAAAAAATGGATTTTCTTTTGTTGATTTTCAAACAATTTTGTCTGGAGATTATCCTGAAAATCGCTCTTTTGGTTAGTTTGTATTTTATATAATCATTAGTATTTGTTTTTTTCATATTTCTATATGTATACATTTTAACATTTAATTTTTATCTATTTTTGTAGATGTTATTGGCAAGGTCGCATCATACGAAAAAATCGTCACAGAAAACTCGAACAAAGAAAAACACCGGATTTCTTTTCAAATTGAAGATTTACAGTTTGCACACATATTTATCTACATAATAATTATTTTAAATTTATCGTATACTTTTAATTAACATAATATATTTTTATAGGGGAATTCTATTAAGAGTAACGTTGTGGGGGGATTATGGCACATAAGCTAAATGATTTTATATCCATCAACGGAAAAGATGTTCTTTTAGTTGTCGTGTTACAGTTCGGCCAAATTAACTTTTATAAAGGTTAATTTTTTTTAATCATTTATTATTATTTTTTTACATATGTCTAAAATATATATGTATATTTAATATATAGGTGACATAAGTGTTCAAAGTTATTTTGATGCCTCAAATTTCCTAATGAATTCTAATATGGATGAAATCAAAGATTTCAAGAAAAAGTAAGTGTGTTTTATATTCTTGCTTATTTTCATTTATTTTATATTATATTATTTTATTTATTACTTATTTCTTACTATGTAAACAGTTTTCTAGGTCGAATTGAAGAATCTACATCCTCGAGTGGCATGACGATGTTATCATCCCAATCTGTGTCGGAAACTGATGAATTTTTAAAGGATCCTGACTTTAAGAAGATTGTGAATATTTTAAAACCCAAACAGGTTTGTTTCTCAATTATATATAATACAATATTTTTCCGTTTTATGTTTCTTTAATGGCAACCTACTTTAATATTTGTCATTTTATTTGGTTATTTAAGTTTTCTTCGTTAAATTTTTTTTCCATATTTTAAATTTTTTTTGTTTTTTATTTAATGGCAACCTACTTTAATATTTGTTATTTTATTTGGGTTTTTAAGTTTTATTCGTTAAATTTTTTTTTCCATATTTTAATTTTTTTCAGTTTTGTTCTTTAATGGCAACCTACTTTCATATTTGTCATTTTGTGTTTATTTTTTTCCTTTTTTTGTGGACTGCAACACACACACATTGTGTGTATGTTTTTTAGTTCGAACCAGACTAGGACCAAATCTACAAAAAGTTTATTTTTTTTAAATATTTTCCGTTTTTTCCCTTTAATAGCAACCTACTTTGGTATTTGTCGTTTTATCATTATTTTTTTCCTTCTTTTTGGTGGGACTACATCACACACACATTGTGTATGTGTTGTGTTATTCATACTTTAAATTGCTCTAATTACTTATTTTATACTACAGGTAACCAACCACATTATTCTTGGGACTATTCATTCAATATACCAAAATAAACCTTGGTATTATCTTGGATGTTCTGCATGCCATATGAAAGCTACTCAAACGTGGCTAATTGAAGATAACCTGGATGGTTCCGAATCAACCCAAGAAAAACAGATTCTAGAATGTAACAACAGTCAATGCAAAAAACCTAATAAAGAATTTGTTCTAAGGTTTGAATAATAGCAATCCACTTTCATTTCCATGTCTGTTTCTGCATTTTTTTTTATTTTTTTCGTTTACTTTTTTCCGTTAATAGCAATATACTTTCATTTTTTTCGTTAATAACTTCATTTGAATGAGTTTACGTTTTTCCGTTAATAGCAATCTACTTTTCACCTTAAAAGGAGTTTTCATACGACCTAAATGAGTTTTTCATTTTTTTTTCCATTTATTTATTTCCGTTAATAGCAATCTACTTTAATTTTTTTATTAAGGGGTTTGATAAGTCTGTTAATTGAAATTGGTTTTGTTTTTTGTGCATTTTTTTGTTGCCTGTTACTATGTGAGTCTGTGTGTGTGTTATATATATATATATATATATATATATATATATATATATATATATATATATATATATATATATATATATATATATATATATATATATATATATATATATATTGCATTGTTGTTCATTAGAACTGCAACACACACATACACACTTCTTGTGTGTGTTTTTCAGATAGAACCTGACAGGGATCAAAACTGCAAAAACTTTTATTTTAGTTGTCTGTTACTATGTGAGTGTGTCTCAATTGATTAATACAAACTCGAAAACTGGAAATGGTATTTTTTTGTTTTTTATACCATCCTACTTTTATTAACTATTCAATAAACGCAATGTACTTTTGATTTCTGTGTTTTTTTGTTTATTCAAATTGACATTGTGTTAGTCTGTGTGTTTCTGCATTTTTTTTAAAAATCTATTTATTTTTTTCTTTAATGGCAATCTACTTTCAGTTTTTTGCATAATAGCAATCTACTTTCATTTCCATGCCTGTTTCTGAATTTTTTTTATTTTCTTTCGTTCCCATTAATTAAGTTTTACCTATTATTTTTCTTTTTAAATATTATATGATGTTTTTGATCTTTACTACCTATTATTTTAATCTTATAGGTTTATGATACCTATTCGTGTTCAAGATGATACGGGAGATCTACGGTTGACATTATTTGATAAAGCAGCTGTTAGGCTTTTGCAAATATCCGCAAAAGACTTGATTGAAAAACAAACTAAGGTATTAAAAAAATTCTCTTATACCAACAAATAAACTTTGTTTTGGTTTTTTTTTTTTTGATTATTTATTTCAATAATTACTTTATTTCTTTATAGGCAGGATTTAGTTTGGATTTATATCCAGATGAAATTAATGTCTTGAAAAATAAGCTTATGACATTCAAGCTTTATGTCAGCAAGTATAATGTAGAAAATGATAATAATGTCTATTCCATTACAAAAGCTACAGATGATTCAAACATTATTAGTCAGCTGGAAAGTAAAAATGTTCATCCGCAGGTATTCTTCAATATTTATAATTAATTCCTTTCATTATTTTTATTTGCTTAATTTATCTTCTATTTTAATTTTATTGTTCTAATTTATAACTTATGAAAATTTATTTTTACTATGTAGAATTCTTTTGAAATTTGTTCAAATGAAGTTGGATCTGAAATTGGAGAAAATCTAACTCCATGAGAAATCTACATCAACATCTACTCCTACAAATTTAAAAAGAAAGCTTGATGTATTTTATGACATGGACGAGAACGCTGTTTGCTCAACAACCAAATCCCGACTAAGTTTACCAGAAACCGATTCACAAATCAAACTTTTGGTTCCGAAAATTGAGAAATAAGTTTTCTCATTTACCTGGATATTTTAGGATTTCCTTTTAAAGTTTTTTCTTTAATGTTTATAACATGTTTGTATGGACGGTTATGTTTTGAAGTTTATTTATTACCACTTTATAGTACTTTTAACAGGATTGGTTTTCAAAGTATGTGTCTACATAGACAACATACAATGGTATGTGATACTATAATGCATTAAACTATTCATTTGTGTTGCTATTTGTTGCATATTTATCTTTGTTCTATCCAAGGTTGTAAAAATCGTTTGACGGTAGCTTGGCGGTCGGGTGGGGTTAAGGGATTAATCGGACTAATCGGGGATTAGTCGGAGATTAATCGGAAACCCTAAATTATAAAGGAATTTATTTAAAAATATATAAATATAAAAATAGCAAAGTTTGACTCATTTTTATTTCGAGGTGTACATCAAAGATTATTCATTTGTTTGTTTTTATGCTTTAATATTGATTTTTTTTCAGTATTATTGAGTTATTAGAGAGTGTTTGTGCAATCATTTAAAAATAAAAAAATAAAAAATAAATTAAAAAGTTAAAAAAAATTAGAAAATGACCGCCAAGACCGATTAATCGGCCGCCAAGGCCGATTTTTGCAGCAAACCGCCAAGCTGACCGATTAGGACTAATCGTAATCAGTTGAATACCGCCAAGCGATTAATCGCCGATTAATCGGCCGCCAAGGCCGATTTCTGCAACACTGGTTCTATCTATTATAGCAATGTATTTTATTTATGACTTTTATATGAAAAACAAGTTACTAATAAAAAAAACTATTAGGTTAAGCGTTAAATAACCTGATCCGCCCACAAATCCAGCTTCATATCAACCTCCGTGAAGTTCATAAGCAACCTATTTATAGCAATTAAAAGAAGGTTTTCACATTAACTCATAATTTTTATATACTTATAGACATTTGTTATTTTTAAAATATCTTTAAAACATGATTTATTACCTTTACATTTGGATGATCCACCAGAAACCATCTATAAAATTGGTAGTTCAAGGTTCATCTCATCATGTGTTATGTCAGCAGCACTCATCATGTGTTATGTCAGCAGCACTATAAAACATAAGTATTCATATGAAAATCACAGAAATTTCAAATAGTCTCGTGCAAATCTAATAACTATAGTCGGCAAGAAAAATACAAATAACACCTAAAATTTGATCTATGTGAGCACACTGAAATATCATAATTGTGTCTAATTAAATTCATGGTACAATATTTTATTTGAATCTCAATTTGAAATACTAAAGAGCATATAGAATTGTGTGAAATTTTGAGAAGGATGTTGAATAAATTGAAAAACCTAATCATTTGAAAACCCTACTAATGTAAATTGAAATCTAAAATCTGATTTGAATTAATTCGTTTTTCACACTTTTGGAGGGATTTTGAGAGATTTTAAATCATACAAATCAGTTAAACTAGGTTAACTTGCATAAAAGATGTATAATCATTTTCTTCCATAAATCCCAATAACGTGTCTAGAAGTTATTTTCTTCAGAAAATCCCAGTAACGAGAAGGAGTCGTTTCTTAAAATCCAACAGTTTTTGCAATCAACAGATCCAACAGTTATTGCAATCAATCTATTCCGGTTAGTAATCTACATACCTTCTATTTGTTCCGATTTTGTGTTTCAATCTGAAAAACTTCAGACATGAACGAAATTTAAAAGTCTAATTTCTATCAAAACTAGTTACAGAAATAAGAAACAATATACTTACCTGATTATCGAAATCCAAGGCTACGAAATTAGTGGATCGGTTTGATGAATACGAATTCCAATCTCCATTTTCGATCTGGAAAACATTTAACGAACTCAGCTTTATATTCCATTGAAGTCGATGTCGATTTTGGATCTGGAAGAGGATGGTCGAACATCTCGATTTTTGGAGTCGATTCCATTAAACTCGATTTTGGATCTGGAAGAGGATTGTCGAACATCTCGCTTTTTGGAGTCGATTCCATGGTCGAACATTCAACGAACTCAGTAATCGAATACATTTTCGATTCCATTAACGTGGATTTCGATTTTTGGAGTGTTGAAAGGCTGTAAAGTCGATTTTTTGAGAGACGAAATTAAGAGAATGTGTACTCGACAGATCCAAAAGGCATAAGAGGATTTTTTGGCGTGTTCAAAGACTTTTATGTGGTCTGACTTTTGACGAAAGCCTGTTATCTTGAAAGCATTCGTATTTACTCCATTTTAAATTTTTTTCTAAACAAAAATATCATATAATAAATACATTATTGCAATAAGTCGTAAATAAAATTGCTGTTCAATTGCATTTTTTCTGCAAAGGGTTGGAATTGAGTGAGTGTTTGTCTATCTGATTAGGTGTCATTGTTCCTTTTTTATTTATGTTAGTTATAGAAGCTCTAATTCTTTTTGAATGTTATATATGTATAGCAAATAGCAAAAACTTTATAGCCATTTAGTATAGGTTGCTTTCGGTGGTGTATTTGTTTACTGTAACTTCTTTGTTCGTGTCAGCGTTTTTTTGCTGCTTTTTTAATAAAATTTCTGTTAAAAAAAGACATAAATAATTGAAAAAAATTAAATTGTGTAATTGATTTTTAGTATTAAATAAGTATTGTTATCTATAATTAAATATCAGTATATAAATAACAAATAATTATTTAATTTATAAATTTTTGGAATTATTTGAAATATTATTATTGATTCAATATTGTATATCGAAATTTTGTTTGTTTAATGTATAATGTAATAAGCGTAATTAAATCAATTAAAACTAAATAAATTATAATACTATATGTCCTAATCTTAATTTAAAATTTAGAAACATTTATATTATGTACTTTATATTATAAAGAAGCATTTAAAAGTTTATGTTAAGGTACAATGTATTATGTAATAAAATTGAAAAAATTTAATTTTTATTCTATTATATTTTATATCAATCAAAAAAATTATTGTAATAAATTTTGTTAAATTTATAATTAAATATGATTGTATAAATAAAAAAAATTATCTAATTTATAAATTTCTAGAAATTTAGAAATTTTATTATTGATAAAATATTGTATATTGAATTGTTGTTTGTTTGATGTATAATTTTAATAAAAGTATTTAAATCAAATAAAACTAAATAAATTATAATATGTTGTCGCCATTTTATTCTAAGTAATTTGCGGAATAAGAAAGATTGAATACTTAGAATGGATCTTTTGCCCAACAATAAACGATGATATATAAATAAATTAAGTGCGAAAATGTAAAGGAACGATGCGAAAAATATAAATGACGTGAAACGTAAAGTTGCGGAATATTTAAATAAATCGTAAAGAACAAGTGCGGAAATTAAAAGACAATAATTAAACGATATAATGTAATTCATATTTTTCATTGATAATAAGAAATGTGTTACATATTGGAAGTTAAGCTCCAACACAATTTCTAGTCTAAGTTGAATTACATAAAGATCTAGGAGGGAAGAATAGATAGAAAAGATAGAGAAGATAGAAAGATAGAAAGATAGAAAGATAGAAGGATAGAAGGATAGAGGGAAAGATATGGAGATCTAAAAAGAGGAAGAGATGTGAGGATGTTCTTGATGTTCTTGAGGTGGCTGGAGAGAATTCTCCAGCCCCTCCTCCAATTACTTTAGACTACATTGGAGTGATAGTTCCTCACAAACTCACTAGAATCTCACAATAAAACTCATGACCCAAGCCTCCTATTTATAGGAGGGGAAGATATTACAAGTACAACTAATAATAATAAAATATTACAAAAGTACAACTAGTCTAAGTCTTGAACTTCTGATCTTCAGTCGCTGTGTACTATCGTTGCTGAACGGATCAGCACTGGTATTTTCTGATCCGTATTTTCTGAACTTGGAATTTCGGATCCTCACCAAGTTCAGATCCTCAATGCGGGTTCTGAAGTTGGTTGCTGATGTTCGGAACAGCCTCGCTATATTACTTTCGGAACCTTGTCCTTCTCGGAACACACCATTGCTGAATGACCTTCGGTGCCAAGTGTTGAAGCTGATTCGGAATCGACCACTGCTGAATTGCCATCGGTATTCCACTTCTGATCAGGGTTCGGAACATGCATATTCGGAATGAGCTGGTTCAGAACACGTGAGTTCGGAGCATGTTGGTTTCGGAACTCTTGATTTCGCAACTTGTGATTTCGGAATGTGTTCAGCAGTCGAATTTTCTGAATATTTATTTTCTGACCCAAACTTGGATTCTCCAAGTTTGGTCCTCTACTGCTGAAAGTTCCTAAGTTCCTCAATCACTCAACATCTTCGACATTTACACTAACATAATAATATATGTCCTAATGTTAATTTAAAATTTACACACATTTGTATTATTTATTCTATAATATAACTAAGCATTTAAAAGTTTATGTTAGCATACAATGTATTATATAATAATACTTGGAAAATTCTAATTTTAATTTAATTATATTTTATGTTAAAAAACAATGTTGTAAAAAATTTTTATTAAAAAACAATAACTCATAACAAATTTCATAAACTATTAAAAATGTTTTATGAAATTTTATATAATTTAATTGTCTACTTGGTAAATGTATCATGGCTTTTTTAATTAACATCTTTTTTTTTTGTATATTCCGTTTATTTATAATTAACATCTTTTTTTTTTACAGATTTCAAAAGAGATCATGGAAAATAATCACGATAAAGATAGAAGAAAAGTATAAAAACTATACCTCAATAATAGTAAAATAAAACAAAAATTTACTAGACAAGCAGGTAACGCATCTACTACATATGTTTTTAACATGATTGATAAAGGTGTTATTCTAACTTTGTAACATTGTTATATTTGTTATAATAATTGCAAACAAATATTATGTATTTAGTATCTAATATTGTTTTGTAGATTCACAAAGGTCAATCAATATTATTGACCCTAAACAAAGAAGACAATTCCGGAAATCATATTTGGATAATAGAAAATATAGGAATATGTCAACCACATCAACCGTTCAAGCTTCATCAAGCCAACATGTAGTAAACATGAATGACAATGGTGATTACCAGTGTTTTGTTTATTGTTACAATATTTGTTTAACATTCAAATTACTTATATATGTTTATTGAATTTTTAAAAATTTTAAATACTTCTAATGTTATGTAGCAGGGGATTGCATGCTACCTCAGATTTTACCATCTTCAAATAACTCTCAACGAATTGAATATGAAAGTCAAATCGGCAACTTAAATCGATCATGTGTATATCATCATACAAACTTGCAGTCTACTCTTATCAATTCAAATCTTATAAGTCAGTTAGCTGATATATCCAATGGTACGACTATTTTCTTTATTATTTTTTGTAATATACTTTATAATTTTGATTAATAAAAGTGATAATCCAAATTTTAAAATTTTTATTTTTCTTATAATAATTGCAAAAAAATATTATGTTTTTAATATCTTATATTCTTTTGTAGATTCACAAAGATCAATCAATATTATTGATGCTAAACAAAGAAGACAATTTCGGAAATCATATTTGGATAATAGAAAATTTTGGAATATGCCATCCACATCAACCATTCAAGCTTCATCAAGCCAACATGTACTAAACATGGACGACAATGGTGATTATCAGTGTTTTATTTATTGTTACTATATTTGTTTAACATTCAAATTACTTATATATGTCTGCTTTTCTAAAAATTTTAATGACTTTTAATATTATGTATCAGGGGTTTGCATGCTACCTCATAATTTACCATTTTCAAATAACTCTGAACGAATTCATTATGAAAATCAAACCCTCAACTCAAACGATCATGTGCATTTCATCATACAAGCTTGCAGTCTACTCTTATCAATTCAAATCTTAGAAGCCCATTAGCTGATATATCCAATGGTACGACTATTTTATTTATAATTTTTTTTAGTATACTCTATAATTTGAGAGTTTTTAACATTCACCTGGTTTTTTAGGCAATTATATTTCAAATCATAACACCCGGACACTTATATCAAACAACAAACAACAATCTATATTCTCTAATGTCAATACACCCGTAAATTCATCGACGAACTTACAAACATCCTCTTCTAGCATATCAACATCAGGAAAGCATAGATTAAAAAGGAGGTCATCAAAATTCAAGATAGAATTAATACTTTCTTCAAGCAACAAAAAGCGGCGTAACTGTACAATGAGAGAATTTTTTGCTTACAGAATTCAAGATAGAATTAATACTTTCTCATTAATTCTTAATTCAAAAAGGCTTTTTCAACAATTTTTGGTCGATGCATATACGATGATTGAAAGTGAGAGACTAAATTTCATAAGGAACCAACAAAAAGTTCTTAGATGTGAAACTTATGAACATCTTCGCGACATACATGATAAAGGGAATAATAGTATTTCTAACATCGGACAACGTGTCATCTTACCCTCTTCTTTTACCAGTGGTGCAAGGTACATGCAACAAAACTACTTAAATGCTATGTCACTTTGTAAGTGGTTTGGATATCCTGATTTCTTCATAACGGTTACATGTAATCCAAAATGGCCTGAGATTAAACGGTTTCTTAAAGAAACAACTCTTCAACCAGAAGATAGGCCAGACATCTTAAGTAGATTGTTTAAAATAAAGCTTGATGCATTGATTAAATACTTAAAGGAGGATAAGTTATTCGGCAAGATTCAAGCAGGTATGTCTAATCATATTTTTTGTTTTATCATTATTATTATCATATTTTTGTTATCATTATGAAAAATTTTATTTATTTAATTGGATTTACTATAACATACGTCATAAATGTTTGACTTACTAAATAATATCTTACCTATTTTTTTGTTAATGTCTTTACAGTTGTTTACACTATTGAGTTTCAAAAGAGCGGGTTGCCTCATTGTCATATATGTGTGTTTATGCACACTGATGACAAACTTCGTACTGTTGAAAATATTGATCCGTATATTTCTGCTGAAATTCCAAAAATTCATGAAGATCCAGATTTGTATTCACTTGTGAAGGAGTTTATGATTCACGGTCCTTGTGGTGCAGAAAACATGAATTGCCCATGCATGGTAGATAACAAGTGTTCAAAAAATTTTCCCAATAAATTTTCAAATCAAACGTCGGTTGACACAGATGGTTTTCCTGTTTATAGAAGACGTGATGATGGATCTATTGTTGAAAAGTGTGGTGTTAAGTTAGATAACAGAAATGTTGTTCCTTATAACAAACACCTTTTAAAAAGATTTCAAGCGCACATTAATGTTGAGTGGTGTAATCAAGCTGGCTCCATAAAATATTTATTCAAATATATAAACAAAGGTCCTGATAGAGCTACAGTTGAGGTTGCCCAAACCAATAACGAAGCTGATAACCCTGAACAAGTAGATGAGATTAAAATTTTTTATGATTGTAGATATATATCTGCATCTAAAGCAACATGGCGAATTTATGGATTTGATGTTCATCATAGAACTCCATCTGTGGTTAGACTTCCTTTCCATCTTCCTAGTCAAAATCAAGTTGTGTATGGTGCTGATGATGACCTCGAAAATGTCCTTAACAAACCTTCAATTGCTTCTTCGATGTTCTTATATTGGATAAAATGTAATGCAATTTACAAATATGCCAAGGAATTAACTTATGTTGAATTCCCCACGGAGTTTGTGTGGAGAAAAGATGATCGAAAATGGGAACCAAGAGAATCAGGATTTTCAATAGGCAGAATTCATTCTGTCTCTCCTAAACTTGGGGAGGCGTATTTCTTAAGGATTCTTTTAAACAAGGTGAAAGGACCAAAATCATTTGAAGATATTCGAACGGTCAATGGAAACATACTTCCTAATTTTAGAGATGCATGTTATGCATTAGGTCTTTTAGACGACGATAGAGAATACATTTATGCTATTAAAGAAGCAAGTCATTCAAGTTCTGGTTACTATCTACGTTCTTTATTTGCAACAATGTTAATGTCTGATAGCTTGGGTAGACCTGATTTTGTATGGGAAAGTGAAGGGTTTTCTAGCAAACAATAAACAAATAATTCTTATGGTTCACATGCAACCCTAGAAAGATCTATGTTTTCTTCTATGAAGATAATAAACTAAAATTCTAAGTCCAACAATTATTTCTAAAGATCAAAACTAAGAAAACCAACCTTTTGATCTTATGATCCTTGAAAATAGCAGCACAAGTGTCCTGCCTCAAATGGTGTCACACCCAAAGCAATGGAGAAGACAATCCAGTAGAGTAATCTTGGTTTAAAATGGTGTAGGTTTTAGGGTGGCCAGGTGCCTCCTTTTATAGCCTCCGAGGGTTACCGCTGAAACCCTAAGGAGCCTCCAAATGGGCAAGCCTGCTGACTAAATGGACCAAGCCTTTTCAAACCCTAATAGGGTTTCGCCACCTATGGAGAAGCCTCCATAGTTGGTGCCACTTTTGGCCCCCGTCCACTGGCCAGTTATTTATTCAACTATTAAATAAATACAAACCAGTCCCTGCACTTTTAATTAATTAATTTAATCACTGAATTAAATCCAATTAATTCTAGATTAAATCTTAATTAATTATTATAGTTTCTAATTAATATATTAACACTTAAATATATTAATAAACTATTTAATTAATTCTATTGATTTATTAAACAATTAATAAATCAACCTTTTACTCTACTGAACTCTATCCTAACCTCCAGCTATGAGGGCAACCCAAATGGACTTTGCTTCAATTAACAAGATACATATAAATGTAAGGTCATGGCTTAGACACCTAATCCAACAGTCTCCCACTTGGATAAGTCTATGACTTTAATTTATCTTCTGATTAATAAACAACCTGCAGCTTCCAAGAAACTGCTGCCGAACTTTGACCAGTCAGTTCTGTCCATAGATAAGTGATCATATGATCCTTCATCCAACAAGATAATTTCAGACACGAGACATGGATTGAGATCAATCTCTGTCCGATACTCTGTTTCCCGATTTCCGATTCTGCTCATGACTTTCGGACTTCTAATCGAACACATCAATTTAGTCCAGGCTGGCCAGCAATTTAGTCAACTTGAAAATCATCGAGCGGCCTACAGATATCTGTTTCCCATCAGGGTCAAGGAACGAATAAGCTTCGACTCATATGCTTGTGTCTTTTACTTATCAAATCGTACAAAACAATGCGTTTTATAGCATCGAGTTACCGATGCGTTTTCGTATTATCAATGCATAACCGACTTGCAAATGTCAACTCATATGTCTCCGTTTTAAGATCATAAGATATTATCGTCTCAACATTGCTCGTGATGTAATCCATGAAGCAATCTATTGAGCACGGGTTTATCCAATACTCAAATCTCTATTTCTAAGTACTCGTGATCGTTGTAGCAGTCTTACTGCAATGTCTAACTCCTTAGACAACCTACAACCAATTCACGACAGTCTTCGTTCATACTTACTCCCGAAAAGTATGAGCGACTGTGGACCTTTTGAATAATCAAATTATTCGGGAAGTGAAACATGCAAAATTGAAACATAAAATTTGACTTGTGGCTACTCTTGCCTAATTACCTAGTCTCCACGATGTAATCACCAAGTCGGATTTTACATAAAACTATTTTCTAGATTCCTTTTAAACTTTTTAATTCATGTTACGTATCTATGTCTATATGACCTTTCACTCTTTCTATGTATCTAAATGTCATACATTGATACACTTTATCCAATCGGACATTCTTCCGATGATATCTCAATTTTGGTCATACCGTCATTCTCACTAACAACTCCATTCTATGTACTGTGACTTTCCATGGTTCTCGGGATCCTTAGTCCACATGACTGCACCCTAAGACTATTTCGAGGTGTTATGATGTGCCGGTGACCCACACGTGCTCCATCGGAATGCCAACGAAACTCTTTAACCATTAAGTCCTTTTACTGTTTGAAACTCTTTTCAAATTACTATTAACATTCACCCCAATCATTTTTCCAATGATTTCTCACGTATGTACAAAAATCCATTAAGTATTCCCAGCCAGGTCATATCCTGAATCTGACTCACTATGCTCTAAGCATAAAGTGATCAGGACATGTTTATGACACTTCTCATGCATCTTGGATCATGTTTACTGTGGCTAGGTCTATACTGATGACAACACCTATCTGATATATGTCAATGTATTATGTGAGTATGTTGCACCTTTTATATCTCTCATGCCAATTCATCACATTTTGTAATGACAGAAAAATCCTTTTCCGAGGCTATGCATCTTGAATCTCATCAAGATCATCTTGGCAGAGTTTTGATCTATCTCATAGACGTTTGTAACCACCTGAGTATGCCGTATCTCTATTAAGTCTTTCATAGTGATCCGTCTCTTAACACCAAGTCATTACACTTTGTAATGAAAAGAGACGTTTCCTAGAAATAGTACGTAAACTACATATGGAGACAACAGCGACACTCCCACCGGCTTTGACACGGTTATGGACTATTCTCAAAATCTAGAACTTTTGGCACATTTTGAGAATCCAAACTTTCTGACATCTTAATGGAAATCTTTCAGGCCATTCTCAAAATCCAATCCTTTGGCATATTTCGAGAATCTGAATATCCTTTCTTGCGAGATGCCCGAGGGGAAATCCCAGGCCCATGTACCTTTATACTGGCATACTCTTTGTGAGTCCCTATTAGTGTGTCGGTGATCCACACGTGCTCCACTAACGACTTACAATGTGCCATGCAGTATCCTTTCGGATTTCATCTTCTATTGAGAGTGCTTCTCCCGGAATCAATTACTTGACTCTGTGTATCGTCTCACTCAACCAGATGTTCTGAAGGTACGTTTCTGTCCATGCTGCTTTCGTTTGATGATTTAATTACTCCCACTGGTTTTTAGACCAGGTGTAAAATCAATCAAAAATGCCACATAGACTGTATCTCGTCCTAAGGTTCTCTTAATTGGCAACAAACGGGCTCACCAATGCTTCCAAGTAGTCGGATTGTAAATCCGTACCAACTATAGTGTTTCACCACTATTCAGTATGTCACCCTAATCATAACTACTTATGATGGTGATCCGTACTACTGGTCAAGAGAAGATTATGTCAGTGTTGAAACAGAAATCTGATTTCTGCTCTAAGCCTAGTGATGACTAAAGGTTCTTTCACATGGCTAATCCTGAACTCATTCAGGACTGTCCCAACTCCCACTGTTTCCTTAGAACATGAGTTCTTTCTAAAAGAGCTCTTTCTTTTCCAGGTGCAGCGAGATAGCTAGTGCAGCGACATTTCTGATTAGGTTCAGGCTAGTCATGTGGTTCGGACGAACACTACAAGACCCTGGACTTTTAATGTACAAGTGGGACAATCCCAGCTTTACATTTCAGACAGTGTCCGCAAAACCTACTTAGTCGAAGGATGTGGTTGGAATATGGTCTGACTGGTTTAGTATTCAATGTATCGGAAACTAATTGACAATGTATCTCATACATTGAGGATCGAACTGTTTCGACCAACGCTCCATCATCTTCCCTAAGACACATTATAACTATTAATGTTCTTGGAAGGGAATAAACTGTGAAACACTTTCCCAGTTTATGTTGTCACTCAGGTTCTGTGGGTCTTGTACTTCCTTTGAAGTCCTTGAACTGCTCAAGGTTTCAATTCAATCACTTATTCTGATAAGCGAAGCCATATTTGTCATACTGATTGACAAATATCGCGGAGTACAACCAATTGTGTTCTATTTGAGGATTCGAGCAATACACAGCAACTGATGTGTTCGTTGCTCCCAATCTCTTTTACATCTCTATGTAAACTTATGACTTTGTTAATTCTGTTCAAGACTTGCAATCTTCAGTTGACTCTAAGTCAGCTGATTCCAAAATCCTATCCTTTGGATCTTTGGGTGATTCATTTCTTGCCACATGTGCTTTATAAAGAACTTAATCATCATCTGACTCTAAGTCATATGATTCCAAAGTCCTGTCCAACTGGATCTTTGGTTGATTCATTTCTTGACACATTAAGAACTCAACTCATCAAGTGACTCTATCTCAAGTGATTCCAAGGTCCTGTCCAACTGGACCTTTGGTTGAATTGATTCTTATAATATTTATCTTAACAACCATAAGGGACACAATTCCTAAAATCCAAACACTTTGGATGCATTCAATATTCAAGTTATTACTAATCATGCATTCAACACAATTTCAAGGATATTTCAAACAACACGTGTTAAAAGAAAATTGACAATTTTATTAAAACAAAATCCTTGAACAATGTATTATATGATAGACAATGTCATACGCATCTAGTAAGCTAATAACATGATTTCAACATCTAATTAAACTCTAAAACTGCATGAGCTTCAGATCCAATCTGAATATGCTCCTATGCAACAACATCCCACATCCTACAGAGTCCATGCATACAGAGCAAATGTGAGAAACACATCCTGTATCAAGGAATTAAGGATCAGGTGTTCTGAGTTTTAAGATATTCCTGAGTTGCCAAACTGTTCGGCTTCAGAGCATTTTCCAATCTTTCCGTAACTGTGTCCCACCCTATGGATTCCCAGTTTGAAACATCGAGTAACCGGTCCAGACGATCTGGATCATTTCTTGATGTGTCCTATTACTAGACTCAATCCCGAAGCAGCTGAATCAATGGAACTATGCTTCTCTATGAACGACTCATACAGAGTCAACATTAAATGCATATCCACGATTGTCTTATCTAGTTTCCCTTCCTGTACATCATGATGAACGGATCAGCGAGTCGAGCTAATGCTTTAACTCCCGATAAAAAAAAGGAACCAAATTTATACAGTTCACCTATGTGTCTCTCAGTCTTGAGAACATGTGAACTGGTGCTACTTCCTGCACACTTCAAACACTTTGATGATTTTAGCTCGTCCTTTCTCAACCAGTTCATGGAACTTTTCCACAACTAGCTGTGTTAACTTATCGGACCCCAGGAATTCTAAATTCCTACGGAACCCGGGGTCAATGATCAATAGTATTAGGCAACGAACTTTCCTTGACTTAACAATCAAGGAGTCATGCTCATCACAAGCTACTGTGTGATGTCATGCTTTGGGGAGCGGACACTCAGTCAGATATGGCTTGCCAGCAAAACAGAGAACTGTTCTCTATTTATGAAGCCATACAATATAGTTCAGGCCAGTCAGCCTTACCATATGTAGCAGGTGCATTCTGAAGCTCTCAGAAATGGGTGAAGGAGTATAAGGAGGAGAATAGACACTTGTTTCAGACATCTACAATAAACAGAATTTATTAGTTTAATTAATCCTTTTAAATAATTACCCAATATATTATTTATTAAGGCTAGGACCCAAAATACCCCAACTATGATGTGAAGAGGGATGCTGTAATCACAACATAATGGTCATTAAGGTAGATAATACACTTATCAATTTCATCTTATGAAACTCCTAGATTTGTTGAGACACATTGAACTATTCAATGGCATGTTTAGTCTCGGATGTGCTCCACTGTTTGTGACTGGGATGCCGAAGATCACAAACTGGGTGTGAATAACCATACAAATTCGCTCGGTACTCTCGAAGTCAATTGTCATCTCTAA
Organism: Cichorium intybus; assembly: GCA_023525715.1. Taxonomy (NCBI): domain Eukaryota; kingdom Viridiplantae; phylum Streptophyta; class Magnoliopsida; order Asterales; family Asteraceae; genus Cichorium; species Cichorium intybus. The sequence continues at coordinate 104,181,420 of CM042011.1, forward strand.
TTAACGTGCCGGTTAACCACACACGCACCGTTAATAATGACAAAATCGAGAAACCCATTGCGACTTTTTGCGGACCCCAGTTGGCGTGCCGGTAAACCACACACGCTCCACCAACGTTCCACAAAGTGCAATGTGCAATTCCATGGATTAGCATCAATTCACATTTTTAACCTAAAGTAACTAGATTGGGTTTTGTTCAAAGTTTTAGTACTTTCAATTATAGCATTATACTTTTAAGAGGCTTAGGGGTTCTATCAAACCCGTTCTAACGACACTCGACTGACCAGGAAAGCGGTGGGTAAGAGTGGATACCCATTAGACTGCCATTTTATAGGCAGTCGCCTTATACCCTCTTTATAGGACAGTTTTGTGAATGAGGCCTACTAACGGTAAGACTAACCATTTAATCTTATATATAAATATTAACTTTTAATCATAAATATATAAGATATATTTTAATCTTATTAAAATATTTTAGAATTAATTTAATCTTAATTTTCACAAATTTTAAACAATTTTTTTGAAAAATTAAATTAACTCTTTAAGTTGATTTAATTGATCTTTTAATTAACAATTAATTAAACTAATTAAATCTAAGATAGATTTTATAAATTAATCAAATTAATTTTCTATCTAAGGCCCCTATAGGATCGAAAATTACAAGCCATGTAAAAGGAGTTCTAGTTATTTAATTGATCCAATTACCAAAAATAACAACATATTTTTAAAAGGCAAGTAAATCAAACAAATAAGGGGGACCATGGGGCTTGGCGGCTAGGGTTAGGAAACCCTAGCCTAGGCAACGAAATTGGCCTCTCTCCAAGAGGTGCTTTTCGCAAAAAACACTCAAGGCAAAATAATCCATGCAGTTTATATCAAACATAAGAAAACAAGCCTATGCTCTGATACCACTGAAGGGTGTTCTAGCAAACAATGAACAAATAATTCTTATGGTTCACATGCAACCCTAGAAAGATCTATGTTTTCTTCTATGAAGATAATAAACTAAAATCCTAAGGCCAACAATTATTTCTAAAGATCAAAACTGAGAAAACCAACCTTTTGATCTTATGATCCTTGAAACTAGCAGCACAAGTGTCCTGCCTCAAATGGTGTCACACCCAAAGCAATGGAGAAGACAATCCAGCAGAGTAATCTTGGTTGAAAATGGCGCAGGTTTTAGGGTGGCCAGGTGCCTCCTTTTATAGCCTCCAAGGGTTACAGCTGAAACCCTAATGAGCCTCCAAATGGGCAAGCCTGCTGACTAAATGGACCAAGCCTTTTCAAACCCTAATAGGGTTTCGCCACCTATGGAGAAGCCTCCATAGTTGGCGCCACTTTTGGCCCTTGTCCACTGGCCAGTTATTTATTCAACTATTAAATAAATACAAACCAGTCCCTACACTTTCAATTAATTAATTTAATCACTGAATTAAATCCAATTAATTCTAGATTAAATCTTAATTAATTATTATAGTTTCTAATTAATATATTAACACTTAAATTTATTAATAAACTATTTAATTAATTCTATTGATTTATTAAACAATTAATAAATCAACCTTTTACTCTACTGAACTCTATCCTAACCTCCAGCTATGATGGCAACCCAAATGGACTTTGCTTCAATTAACAAGATAAATATAAATGTAAAGTCATGGCTTAGACACCTAATCCAACAGAAAGTACATGGGAATACCTATGTGATGGAATTCTTTACAATCAACGAATTCGTTTAAAATCTCCAGGTATTATAACTGTCTTTCATTATTTATCATTTTTAAATTGAAATGTCTTCATTTTTATTTTAAAATTAATATTTAATATATTACAGATTTATCACTTACGGAACAGCAACTTAAGAACTTGACATTGTTTGAGATTGAATCGTTTCTCCTTCGTAACAATTCCACTCTCAAAAATTTCAGAGAAATGCCTTACCCTAATAATGAATCTGTGTCTTCTTCAAATAATCGTTTGATTGCTGAGAAGCTTTCTTATTGCAACACAAGTTTAGAAAGTGAACTTGATAATCTTTTTGTTTCATTAACTGATGAACAACGAGGAGTTTTTGACGACATCATGACAGCAATTAAAAATAACAAAGGAGGTTCATTTTTTGTTTATGGTTATGGTGGCACCGGTAAAATGTTTCTTTGGAAGACATTATCTACAGCATTGAGATCTAAACGCCATATTGTTTTAAATGTTGCTTCAAGTGTTATTGCGTCATTGTTACTGACTGGAGGTAGGACAGCACACTCTCGGTTTCATATTCCTTTAAATCTTAATGAAGATTCCCTTTGTTTTATAAAGCCAAATAGCGATGTTTCGAGATTATTAAAGCAAACATCACTAATTATTTGGGATGAAGCACCAATGGTTCATAAGCATGCATTTGAAGCTTTGGACCGAACATTGAGGGATATACTAACTTGTGATAATGTCAACAACTCAGATTTGATATTTAGAGGAAAAGTTGTTGTTTTTGGAGGAGATTTCAGACAGATTCTTCCGGTTATTGCCAATGGCAGTAGACACGACATTGTAAATGCCTCATTAAGTTCTTCATATATATGGGATAAATGCAAACTTCTTAAATTAACAAAGAACATGAGGTTGACTGTTGCAAGTGACCCATCTCTTATTGAACAAACAAGATTATTTGCAAATTGGTTACTCGATATTGGAGAAGGCAAAATTGGTGGTTCCAATGATGGGGATGCAATCATCGATATTCCCGACGATCTTCTCATTAATCAATCATCTAATCCTATTGGTTCATTAATTGACTTTGTATATCTTTCTTTTCTTCAAAACATCAATAATCCAACATATTTTCAAGATAGAGTGATATTAGCACCGAAAAATGAAGTTGTTCAAGAGATCAATGACCGTTTACTATCATTGTTTCCAGGAGAAGAGAAGGAATATTTGAGTTTAGATAGCATATGTCAATCAGAGTTTGTTGAAGAATCTTTCAATGGGGCGTTGTACTCACATGATGTTTTAAATGGCCTTAAAGTATCAGGAATGCCAAACCATAAGTTGAATTTAAAGGTAGGTGTTCCGGTTATGTTACTAAGAAACATTGACCAGAAAAATGGCTTATGCAATGGAACTAGGCTTCAGGTGCTTTCATTAGGTAATTGTGTCATTGAAGCTGTTGTCATAACTAAAAGTAATATTGGTCATCGGACTTTTATTTCTAGATTGTCTTTGACACCTTCTGACAAAAAGATTCCGTTCAAATTCAAAAGAAGACAATTTTCACTGGCTGTTTGTTTTGCTATGACGATAAACAAAAGTCAAGGACAATCATTGTCAAAGGTTGGGTTATTTCTTAAAGAACCGGTTTTCATACATGGCCAATTGTATGTTGCGTTATCCAGAGTCAGAAGTAGAGAAGGATTAAAGTTGCTAATCTTAGATAAAGATGGTCGCATAACAAACAAAACTTCCAATGTTGTATATAAAGAAGTCTTTCAAAATTTATGTTGAAGCATTTTTTGTTTTTTCAATATCAATATTGTATAAATTAAAAAACATTGTACAATTTTGGTTTTCTTTATCTTTATCAGTTTATGAACATACAACTTCTCTAAACCCCAATTATTTATTGTCATTCTAAGACACATGTACATCTTGATAATATCTGCCAACTATATAAAGTTAAACATTTTATTATTATAATACTTTAAGTAATCATCATCCGTGTGTGACACGGGTTATAACCTAGTTATAATAATAAAAGAAACTCTATTTTGCCACATGGCATCTTTTCTATGCCTTATGTTACCACGTGTCTTATGATGAAGTCTTTTATTGTTTTCCCGCCTCTTTATTTTTCCTTCAATCTGATGACCGAGTTTAAAGGGATATTCAATCAATCCCGTAAAATTAGGAAGAATTTGATTTTAATTCTACCCAAAATACGGATACGATAGCATGAAGAGAGGAGCTGGTTGTTAATTTAAACTTTTGAGATCCTGTATCTTTCTACTGAAATAAAAAATAGCGTACCATATAACCCGGGAAACCATCACCTTCACGATGATTAAGGTATGTTTTGAGAGACTGAATAAACTGGTGAGTGTGTCTTCTCCCAATCTTCCCTAGCCTTTTCCCCCTTTCACTTTCTTAATCTGTGTTTGAATTTCAAATTTTCAAAATCCCCCGTTCTCTACAAATTCTCCTTGTCTCTTTAGAAAAAAACCCTAACCAATACTGTTTCCCTAGATATCGACATTCACCGTAAAATATGCTCTGTCTCATTCCTCATACAACCACCACGTTACTATCTTATCCACCACCATTATCACTTCCTATTCCAATGATCGAATTTCAGTCTCCGTTGCTCTCTGTACGAACATCATTCATCACCACCACTACTCACTACAGTTTACTGCCATCACAATCATCTTCCTTGGTTTTATTGAAGCCAATGACAACCTCATATTAAACCCCCATCGACCTTTGTTTTCTAGACAACAGATTCCAAGAAAGATTTTTATGTTTTTTTCACTAAAGCTCTCTTTCAGGTATTATTGTAATATATGTGTTGGGTTTGATTAGTTTTGTTCTGCTTATTTTTTTTATGATTCATACATGTTCATGGGTTTTAACTCTCTATCAATAAATCAACGTGTTTAGGGTTTTATATAACTGTTGGTATTTGTTTCTCTTTTTCTTATGTGTTATTATGCACAAATAACGATAGGAATTAGGGATGACCGTGGTGCGGTGTGGTGCGGTTTTAGCATAAAACCGCAACTCGTACCGCTAGGTGCGGTTTTTATTTGTGTAAAACCATATGTTGCGGTTTTTTTGCGGTACGGTTTTTGCGGTTTATTTTGCGGTTGCGGTTTGTAGCGGTGCGATTTCGGTTTTAAACCGCAAATACTAAAAGCATCCAAACTACAAACTAGTAATATGAAAAACTTGAAGATTCAAATACATAAAAGTCATTTAGAAGAAGTCAACAACAACAAAGCTTAAATACTTAAAAACACTAGATCTTGCAACAAACTTAAAAAAGAACAAATAATAGCTATTCCCAATTCATGCCACTGTCTAACGTTCCATCAGTAGCCAAAAAACACAAAATCCTCAACTTTCCATCACTCGCCAAAATCCACAACTTCCACAAAGCCATCATTTTCCACTATTGTCTCCTAAAAGAAAAAAGACCAAAAATATATAAATTAGTAGGTATTTGAAATATGAACTCAAACATATAAAGAAAACCTTACCAATTTTCAAGCCCGCCATCTTCTCATTAAACTCATCTATTTCCTTACTCTTCATAGAGCAACCGAGCTCAAGATCAACCCTTGTACACCTTATCCAATCTTGTGCACAAATCAAAGCTTCTGCGGTTTCGGTGTTAAGTGCACTTCTATACTTGTCGATAACTCTACCACCCGTACTAAACGCCGATTCCGATGCAACTGTCGAGACCGGCATTGCCAAAACATGTTTAGCTAGTTTGGATAGTATAGGAAATTTAACTGAATTTGCTTTCCACCATCCCAAAAGATCAAACTTTGGGTCCCTTTTTTCCCTTCTTTCTGATAGATAGATATCAACCTCACTCTTAATGTCTTCACCCCCATCATCAAAATTGTCAAACTCAAGCTCCAAATCAATATCTATCTCACTAATACTTGACTTTTCACTAAAAATTGTATGTTGTGAGTTTGGTACATTTGTTTTTTCATCTTTGCTTTTGTAATGAGTAAACAACTCATCAAGAGTCTTAGTCACCTTTCCCACTATCTCTTTACTTTTCTCCGAACCGTTACCATGGATCAAGTCAACACAATAACTAATGTATCCAATCTTGTTGCGTGGATCCAAAACAACCGCAACATACAAGAGATAATTCATATTATCTATGTTGTCCCAATACTTATCATACTTTGTTTTCATCGAAAGGGCCATCTTTTTCTTTTGTTCGTCTGGACTCAATGTCATCCGAGATGGTGGCCTCCATTTTCACAAGTTCAGAAAAAAATATATTCGATGTTACATACTTTGAACCGGATATTTTAGTTGTAACATCGGAAAATATTTTCAAGTAGTCAATCATATTCCTAGCCGCATGCCAATCAACACCACTCGGAGCACCAATCACTCTAGGCTTCCTTTTTCATTTTCTTAGCCTCCCTTCCGTAGCCTCCTCCGCCTCGGTGTGAAAATAAGCCGCATAAGAAGGATCTACCATGTAAAGCCTATTAAGAAAATTAACCATGAACAGTTAAACAAAAAAACTGATTATAAATGATGAAAACAGAAATACATGATTATAAACGAAAACAGAAGATGAATTACATACCTGTCAAACGCATTCTCATACACTACAGCTGTTTCCAACATAAGATATGTTGAATTCCATCTTGTGTCAACATCAAGAGTGGGTTTTAGTTTGGATTTTACTCCAACACAAGCAACACAATCTTCAAAGCTTTTATACCGAGCCGGTGATGATCGCACGTACGTCACAGCATTTCGAATTCTAGTAACAGATTCAAATTGCTCTTCCAATCCATCTCTAACAACAAGATTGATAATATGTGCACCACAATGTAGGTGCATATATTTACAATCTAGGATAGCATTCGGTCCCGCTAACATCCTCTTTAAATATTTTATAGCACCATCGTTTGAAGACGCGTTATCAACCGTGATGGTAAACACGGTCTCAATCTCCCATTTTTTTATACACTCATAAACCAAGCAACCAATGGTCTCACCCCTACGATTCTCTATAGGACAGAAATTTAGGATTTTTTTTTAAATCATTTGCATCATCAATCCAATGTGCCGTAAGACACATGTAGTTAATGTTTTGAACAGATGTCCATCATGTGTCAGTGGTTAGGGACACGGTTTGGCCTTTCAACAAAAGTTTGAGTTTTTCTACTTCTTGTTCAAAAACAGTCATACAATCTCTAGCAACAGTCCATCTAGATAGAAGAATAAACTCGGGATTCAATTCCCACGAGTACTCTTTAAAACCTTCATTATCGACAATACTAAAGGTCGATTGTCTTTGATGCACAGTTTAGCAAGACCTAGTCTACACTTCTCTTGGCTAAAGGAATGCTTAGCCAAAGAGCCACCCGCCTCAATGCCTTTTGGTTTGAAGTTTAAGGTTGACTGGTTTTGTGAATCATTCTTTTTCTTTTTATAAAGGGGTGATCTTAAACAATTGTTTCTTAGATGACTGAGTAATCCAGAGGTACCATTCAATCTAGTGCCACAAGCTAGATTCTTATTACAATACTTGCATTTTGACTTTTTAGCACCTTTCTTATATGAAAAATGTTGCCAAACAACTGACTTCAACTTTGGCTAATTTTCTTCTACTGTGACTTCAACTTCATCATTTTGATCATCCACATCAATTACACCTTCATTTGTAGCCATTCTAAAACAGCAAACATATGAAGTAATTAGAATTACAGAAATAAAAGTTTAACAGAAATAAAAGTTTAACAGAATTACAGAATTACAGAAATAAAAACAAAATTCCAAGATTGATCACCCATAATAAAAGTTTAATAGAATTACAAAATAACAAAAATAAAAGTTTAACAGAATTATAGAATTACAGAATAACAGAAATAAAAGTTTAACAGAATTAAAGAATTACAGAAATATAAGTTTAACAGAAATAAACGTTTAACAGATCTAAAAGAAATAAAAGTTTAACAGAAACATATGAAGTATGAAGTATATGTCCTGATGTCCAATAAGTAATATAGTGCAAAATGTTTAACAGAAATTGTTTAACAGAAACATATGAAGTATATGTCCAATAAGTACAAGAAATAAAAGTTTAACAGAAATTGTGCTTACTGAGTTACTGTAATTGGATTGGGATATTTGCCCCTGTAAATACGGATTGGGATATACAATTGTAAGGCACCGCAATTTCAATTACGCTTAAATGACCTTTTTGGAAACGACTTCAATTCCATTTTCCAATTGTTGCCAAACTTTTTATGCAAAACTTAAAAGGGAGAAGGCGAATATATTGGGTCTTGTGTTGTGTCGGCAAACTTTTATGCAAAACTTAAAACTCAATGCCATTTTCCAATTGTTACCAAACTTTTATGCCGCTGTAAATAAGGATCCTTTTATGGTAGATTATTTCAAGATGAAAGTTTACTTTTGGGAAATTACCTGTGAGCGAGAGGCGATGAGCGAAGGGGGAGACAGCCGGAGGAGATGAACGAAGGGGGAGGCAGGCCGGAGTTCTGCACGAGTGAGTTCGAGGATGAGTGCAACTAGAGAACGAACGGAGGAGATGAACGCATTTTGCTCTTGAAGCTTGACTGCTTGAGGGTTGAGCGAGAGAAGAGCCGGAGAGGTACGAAGCTGATTTAGGTTAGATTTAGGGAGTTTTGGGAGATGAATGAAATTAGTTTCCCCCATTGCCCCCCGGTATCCCAATTATTTTCAATTTCCCCCTAATATTGACTGCTTTAATTTTTTACAATTTTTTCAATATCCCCCCACGAAATTCGTTGACTGCTAATCTGCTATAAGCCTTTAATGTTTAATTTTATTAATATATATATATATATATATATATATATATATATATATATATATATATATATATATATATATATATATATATATATATATATATATATATAATTTAAATATATAATAAATTTTGCGGTGCGGTTTCGGTAAAATTGCACGGTTTTTCAAGCTAAAACCGCACCGCACCATGCTTTGCGGTTGCGGTTTTTGCGGTTTCGGTTTTTTGCGGTTTTGCGGTTTTGCGGGTAGCGGTAAATGCGGTTTTTGGTACGGTTTCGGTTTTCGGTTCGGTTTTTGCTCAGCCCTAATAGGAATGCTGCAACCACCTTTTATTCCCTACGTAGAGATATGCTAGGAGTGATTGGTTGGGTCTATAAACCAAGTGGTTTTGGATTTGTCAAGCAGCATATGTATGATTCAGGAAGAAGAGGGAAAACATGCTGCTTCCTGGTTCGCCACAACAACTGCTACTACTATGCTGCCATCACCATCATCCGTCTCGACCACCACTGCTTACACTACCATCGGATCAAAGATAGCGTACCATAAATTCGTGATGTGCTCTGGTGAACCATTCGGTTCTATCGCCGCCCCATCTCCTTCAACCGTGATGTATACAACTCAAGCGGTCGCGGTCGTGGTCTGCTTCTATAACAATTTGATATTTGGGTATTTAGGGTTTTTTGTGGAATCATTTGGGGTAATATTTCAAAGTTTTCTGATTTTAAAATTTCACATCTTTATTTTATAAACGATTTAAAACTTTACATAACGATAAACTGATAATTATTGTTTCTTCTATGATGTGGAACTGTGACATCCCGGAAATTTAGGTCTAGAACTATAAATAGTTAATTCGCCGCAAACCTCTTTGTAACCTGACCTTTAAACTTTAAAGCATATTTTGGAAAATATATAGATTCATTACAATTAAAATAAGATATGAGATAAAATCTTACTTCCTATAATGGAATATCTCAAGCACAAACTGAAACCCTAGTTAATACGTCTGAAAAACTGAAAATAAGTATTAACCATTTGTGAAACAAAACAAGCAATCTAACCTCAGAGTACATGTTTCCCTGATTCCGGAAATATAAATAACATTCAAAACGGAGCTCATATGCAAAAGTTATGACTGTTATAAGAAAACAAGTCAAAACAAACCAGTGTAACACTGATTTTCTTTAACTACATAAATCGTTTCGATCCGTTGAGGCACTTGCGCACCTCATATGGAAATTCCGAGAACATTATTGGACTCAGACTATGGTCTATTATTGGATTCCATACTCGAAATATTTTTAGTAAAAATATTTATAAAAGTGAACTAATCGGATACTGCGGATAAATGAACGCAATATTTAAACGCGATTTCCCAATGTTCTGCAACTCGAAAAAATTATCTGTTTAGGTTTCTAGAATCAGTGCACTCGGCTCAACAATTCTCCGGTCTCAAAAAAATTATTATACATCGGGATCTTGCGCACGAATTATGTCATCCACGACATCACTTTCACCAACCCCAACTACTCCATGAGACTATAAATAAGAGGCTTTGCATCTCATTTTTCTTCACCAATTCACCAAAGCTTCTAGCTTTTTCTTTCTTTCTCCAATTGCTCTCCTTTTGGCCAAGAACACCACCACCATTGGCCATCGCTCCACTACCGTCGCACCATCACTTCGCCGCACAAAACCTTGTTGTTTTGTGGTGTTATTTCGCGGTGCTTCTCAAACACGATCGTTCTTATATCTAAACTGAATTCACGCTTCAAATGTGAGTGTTACGGCCCCTTTCTCTATGTTTTTTTATATATTATGGGGGAGAATACATGTGCAATATAAACATTTACTAATTTCATATCAAGTTTTATAAATGTTATTATAGCTTTATAAAATGTTTTCAATAAGTGAGTGTTACGGCCCCTTTGTCTATGTTTTTATATATTATGGGGGAGAATACATGTGCAATATAAACATTTACCATTTTCATATCAAGTTTTATAAATGTTATTATAGCTTTATAAAATGTTTTCAATAAGTGAGTGTTACGGCCCCTTTGTCTATGTTTTTATATATTATGGGGGAGAATACATGTGCAATATAAACATTTACCAATTTCATATCAAGTTTTATAAATGTTATTATAGCTTTATAAAATGTTTTCAATAAGCGAGTATTATACAATATTACGTATATACTTATCAACATACTTGGCTTTTATAACAAAAACCATTTTGGGATGAGACTTGTCTATCCTACATTTATCAATGGCTTAGATAGTGAGACACTATTGATAACTAAGTAGAAATACCTAGACCCCACACTACTATAACCGTTAATCAAGCAGAGCGAGATACATATGTATAGATCTATACGGGTTGACACCCCCACCTATGGCTGTTAGCTACAACTTCGACTTGCAAATCGATGTAGGTGATACTTATCTTTTTCATTACTACAACGTCCATGAAGCGTTGTAGGGGGTACATTTCAGTCGAATAGCTCGGTTATAGGACTCAACTATACGCATTGATGGTTTTCTCATAAACGTATATATCATTTATAAGTATGGTATTACTTATGGTTTTCAAAAACTCTATACAATTCATTTATAAGTATGGTATTACTTACGATTTTCAGCAACTCTTTACAAACTCATTTACAAGTACGATTATACTTACAAAAGGAATACTTTTAGTTATTTTAAAAGTATCAGTGCTGTGTTCAGCATAAAACCTGTAACTCTCACCAAACTTGTGTTGACCCTCAAAACTACATGTATTCTCAGGAAATCAATGAGACTTTCAGAAGATGGAAATCTTCACGGATTTCAGGCAACCTAGTTTTGCTATATTTGTTAAGGCATTTCATGTACTCTACTATTATTATTTGTAAGAACCATGTATTCAAACTTCAAGATGAAATACAACTATCCTTTGGTTTATTGTTGTACTTGTACTGTATATTTAATTGCCTGTGATCCAAGAACTTAGTCGCACAGCCCGGCATGTTCCGCCGCCTCGGTCGGGGGTGTGACAGGAACCGACGGAATTCCGCAAACAAAGTGGGGCTGTTGGAGATGTGACACCCCATTTCTACTGTTTTCAAATACTATGGTTTTTCGTATAAATACATGAATACACAAAAATACGGTTTATCAAAAACCGATAATTTACATTTTTTTAAACTGTGGGTGTTACAAATCCATACCAAATCTAACCATAGTAAGCAAGAAGACGATTAAACCTTGTTTCCAAATTAGGAGCTAACTTAGGCTCCACTCCAGCTAAACTTCATCCCATTGATAGCAACTTATTTGACCTGGAATACATGGCAAAACAAATAATACGTAAGACAAAAATTGTCTCGTGAGTTACATGAGTTTTAGACTCAAACCTTTAATTTCTTTTCCAATCTTCATATAAAACTTATGACATAAACATCTTTCAAAGTTTTAAAATATTATCATAACATAGCTCTTTAATCTTTTCAAAATCATTACATATCATACCTTGCATAATTGTCTTCTTTCAAAACTTTATAATAGCAAAATAATATAACTCTTTACTACTCAAAAATCATTCTATGACATACTTTACGAAAATAACATCGTTCTTTCTTTCTTTGACTGGTTTTATAAGCTTGCTGGATTTTTATACTTAGGGCTTTAATCACTATAAGTGATACCCCAAGTCTCTATGGCTAGAAAGAACGGATCAATCCTCACCATAGAAGTGCTGAGGCGATCTACTTTGCGATGGGGCTTGTCCCTAGTAGACCCCTTACCTAACCCGGGTAGGTTGGAACATAGTTCCCTTACTAACGCTGCTTGCTACAATTACCAGTCATACAAAAACTTGCTGCTAGCTTGAACATTTCTCATAAACATATAACTTGTGGCTAAATGCCAAACTACATCATTCTATGTCTTTATGGCTAGATGCCAAATACATAACTTTCCAAACATATTGTGGCTATATGCCCTTTCATACTTGAAAACATATAAAGTTTGTAACCAAAACATACTTCTTAAATATTTTATGGCTATATGCCTATCCATACTTTCAAACATGTATAACTTGTATTAAACATGTACTTTCACATATTTGGTTCATAGACCAAAACTTACTTTCACATAATTGACTCATAAGCCAATATATACTTTCACTTAATTTGACTTATAGTTCAAAACATAGCTTCAATTATAGCATTATACTTTCACAAATAAGTTAGAAATAAAACTCTTGCATATAATTTCACATATAAGATTTTATAAGAAATCTTGAAAATACTTACTTGCCATGTACCACAGAATGGGTAAAAATACTGCATGTACTCACCTGATGTGTTGCTAGGAGACTGACTACACGTTCTTTGTATTTATACTCTTTTGATCCATTAGTCACTTGGCATGGACCTATATTTAACATGTTATACATTAACATTAATGCTAACTGATTCTATAACTCATTAGAGTCCTTATAATACTATCTTAGGTCATAACAAGTCTATAACTTTTAAATGACCAACTTTAGTTAAGTTGTATTTTATACGTATTTTGCTACAGTACCCTCGGGGGGTCGTATTTCGATTCCGACAATTTTTCATGAAGTTTCATAACATATTAGACCTATGTTTAAAATTTGAGATTAAACGGACAAGTATTGAAGAAAATCTCAAAAACTAAAATCACTTGGCAGAGGACATTGGGACTAAACTGCATTTTTACTCTGCCGCTAGGCGCATCGCGCCCAGGTAAGGGCGCACCGCGCCTGCTGAGCAGCAGTCCAGAATCTCCCAATTTTTATGCTTCAAATTTCCATTTTCTCATATTAAGCCCTTAATACACAACTTAATCCCTAGGGTTTGTTCCAAGACCAAAACCATTCATTTACTTCATGTTTTTAACCATAAAAATCATAGATTTTGATTACTTTTCCAAATATTCTCGTTTTTGCATTTTTGATCCAAAAACCGAATTTGTTTGAAATTAATCACTTCTACTGCTTTATTTTAACAATTACCACATATGGAACTCATTAAAACCCCTTAGAATTAATTTGATCATATAAAATTGATTTCCAAGGCTTTTGAACAAAATTCAAATTTTTCAACAATAGCAACATACTTTGATGATTTTAAGATATATTCTTAATACTTGGCTTAATTGGTTTAGGGTCATATCTAGGCCCTAAATACCAACTTATACTTGTTTTTAAACATCTTTTTCACAAATTTCATCCTCTTTGCTTAAAATCATTCCCGAAAACCCAATTTAACACCAAAAACCATTTTGATCAATTTTTAAAGATGGAACCGATTTCTCACTTCATTTATAACATATATGACTTAATAAAACCATAGAAACTAATTTCAGTTCCAAAAACCCTTTTCTAGGGTTCTTGAGCTCAAACCCATTTCCATGGAATTAACCAAAATTTATGGTTGAAAATTCGTTCCTTGTGTTGATTTGAGCTAGATGGAACGTATGATTTCATCATAGCAACTTTGTACTAAATTTCAGTTTGTAGTTTACCCACAGAACTTGAAGAGCTAGACTTAGGGTTGATAATTTTCTTACCTTAGAAGCTTGAAATTACAAATTCCAAGTTAAACCCTTGATTTCTTGCTTCAATCCTTGCTCTTCTCCGCGAATGCGTATTCCCGTTTCTTCTAGAGAATTCCCAAGGCTCTCTTCTGATTTTTATGTCCATTTATGAGATATTTTCTCATATTTATATTTTCCATACTTTGCCTTAATGACATTTCAGCCCCTGGACTTTCATTCTTTGGACTTTTGGCACCAACATTAAGTTTGGCCACATAAAGCTATAATTTCTTACATTTTTAGTCCAAACTAGAATTATACTTTTATAATAATTTTTGTATATGGTCAAATGACCAAATTACCCTTCTTAAGGTAAAATGACTAATTTACCCTTACAACATACTTTCTCATAAAATATACATAAAACTTTAAATTATACACACCTTGTTTTACATATTTATATTATTAAATTTGGGTCGTTACAACTACCTCCCCCTTATTGGGATTTCGTCCTCGGAATCATTGCACAACTACTAAATTAAGGAAATCACTTCCCACTCCTTTTCAAATGTTCTCCACCAAAGTTGGTTTCTAGTAGATACTTTCTTTTTGCCAACACATAATCATATTATTCATTATTTTATCTTTTAATCTTTTCTTCTTTGGTTGTTTTTGATTCTGTAATCAGCTCTTAGCAGTTCCTGCTTTCAATCCTTTATAGAGGATTAACATAATCTCTTTAAAACTTTATATCTTCCCAGTTAACCAAAATATCATTTTGGTCATTTTATCTGTTTTCTCAACCTTTTAGTCGTTCATTCATGTTTCATACTCTTTATTCTAGTTTCTCAACTTTTTAGTCGTTCATTCATGTTTCATACTCTTTATTCTAGTTACTTTCCTTTCTACCTCATTTCATTTATATACAATCTCTTAGTAACTTATTTTCACAAAATAGTTTCATACTTCAATACTTTTTATCATAAATAGCAATCTACTTTATAATTATTTTCATATCTTTACTAAAACAAGTGAGATTATACTCACAACATTCTTTACTTGTAAAAATTCCAATACCATTAAACATAATTATATATGTTTCGTATTTTTACAAATTCATAAAGACATCAAAATCTTTTCCTTGTATAAATTTTGTCCCTTAATGGACATTTTACTTAAGAAATCTTTTCACCTTCATTTAATATTGCTTATTTATCTTCACCCGTCTTTTCTTCTTATTTCTTTACTCATTCGTTACTTCCTAGACAATCCACTGTTATTTCTTCTTTACATAAGTTTTACAATATCTTATTTCTCATACATTTGTTTTTTAAAACTTTTAAACTGCAGTTTTTTTTTTCTTCTTTATCTCTATTTCCCACTACTGACTCACTATTATTTATAAAGGATGTATTTTCCTCCTTCTTGTTACACTTTACATTTTTGCTTTTCTGATTGGGACAGAATCTGTCAAATCATCATATTGTTCACAAGAATCTACTTATCTCGTTCTAAATGTGTTGAAACGATATACCGCTTTTTATTTTAACAATTCAACATCATTAACTTTCTTTCTATGTATAATACACCATACTTAACCTTATAAACTTGTACAGTTTTACTGTTGAAGTTGTTCTATTATTTCAGTCAACTTCTTTCTCGATTCACACTTTTAAGAAAAATCATTTTTCACATACTTTTTACTCATTTCCTGTACATTATATGTATTACCTTCTCTAATATTTGTCTTGTATCATTCTTTACTTGTATTACTTTCATATTCAACATATAATCAACTTAGATATTTCTTTCATCTTCTTTTATGAGATTTCGGTCTCATTACTCATTACTTATTCGTATAAACATGTCTTTCTCATTTCTTCAATTTTTGTACAATACTTTTATAAGTATATTTTTCTTTCCTTTTTGGATACTCCACGTATCCTTCTCATATTAATACTTTATATTTTAGTATTTCTCTGCCAATTCTATTTCTCACATTAGTGCTTAGTTTAGCACCTGATCTTCTGTTTACTCTTTCCTCACGGTATCTAAATTGTTTACCATGGTTGATTCGAAATTTATTTTTCTTCAATTCACTTATGGAACTTCATACATGTTGCATACTATAATTCACATTCTCATACTTACTTCACTTTTCATAATATTATTACCTTGTGGTGTTTTTATGTTTTACAAACCACATTCATTAATTTCTTGACATATACTTACAAGTTCTTAGTTGCATAATATACACATATATTTATACTTGGTTCTCTTTTGGTTTAAGAACTCAACTAGGTATTTTTAACATTTTCTTCCATGACGAGTTCTTGACATAACCCTTAATCACCATTACCTCTCGCTACTCTTTACTTTTACATCTTTTATCATTTCTGTTATGTGTTATAAGGCTACATGCCTAACACATTATGCTATTCTTTTGTTTAAACTCCACTTCTTTACATTATATATTTCTTTACAACATTATATATTTCATACACAACTTACTTCTTATGTATCTTTAGGTGATACACCATTGCCATTTATTTTCTCGTCATCTTTCATTCTTTTGGTATATCGAGGTAGTATGCCCGATACATTATTTTACTCTTTTGCTTCATACCTTATAGTATTCTAATTAGAATACTTATTTCATAACCACTTTTATACTTTTGTACATCATTTTTATATATCCCAAAACTTACTCATGTTTTTACTTTTATAAACACATATAAACATACATACACTTCTTTGTATTTCATGGCTACAATCCATGTACTGACCATTTCTCACAAATTTTTAAATACTTTCACTCGTCACTTACATTTAGAAATAATAACTTCCTGTCTATT
The DNA here is from genome assembly GCA_023525715.1 of Cichorium intybus. Classification (NCBI taxonomy): domain Eukaryota; kingdom Viridiplantae; phylum Streptophyta; class Magnoliopsida; order Asterales; family Asteraceae; genus Cichorium; species Cichorium intybus. Next base: position 104,198,388 of record CM042011.1, read on the forward strand.
TGTTTTAGTTCTTATCTTGTCTTTGATTCTTTGTCTAATACACATTTAGACGTTTACTCTTGTTCTTTACTTCATATGTTTATGACCTCTAGTCATTTTCTTTTCATGCTTACAGGTTTCTTCAGTTAACATACGTCATTATACTCTTTTATTACTAGTATTTCTTTTTATACTTCTTTCATTTGGTTGCGGATTTTAATTCCTGGCAACCACTATCTTATCGTTATTTGTTTCACCTTTAGTTTCTTGCCTAACATTTATTTAGGCATTCAACCTTTATTTCTCGATTCACATTCATTTTATCACATTACATTAATGCATTTTACTTAGAAAATCATAATCTTTAACAATTTACCATTCATCACTCTTTTCCCAATTTGGGTAATCTTACTTTGTTTTTATTACTCATTATAGCATTTCACTTATAACTTGATCAATTGTTAAATCTTTGGACACTTTCATGCATCTTCTATTTTTAACTTTTCTCATCATTTTACTCTTATCGTTCTGTAACGATATCTTACTTCCTTTATATCTTTAATATACACACAACTTTTAGATAAAATTATGCATTTAATGGTTATGCCCAAAGCACACCACTTGTCAACAGTAAACTCTTCTTTACCATTCTTTTATTTTTTTACAATTCTAGGTATTATCAATATACTCTGTTTAAAATTTTCATTCTTCATGTAAGAGTCTTACAACTCCTATATAGGTAATCAATACCCATAATTCCTCTTTAAATTACTCTTATTCATACTTTCTCTCGCCTTAACAGACATCTATTTTAATATCTTTCAATCTGTCTAAAAATATTAATTATCACATTATTTCTTTTACTTTACCATACTAAGTGGTATATATCCACTGCATTTACTCATAAATTTTACTGGTTGTTATTACATAGGAATATAATTCCTATGTTTTTCTTGTTACTCTCTTCAAAACCTTACCCACCAGAACGCCATAATTCCTTTGCAATTCCACCAGCCTCAATACATATCCTGTGATTATGATAATACGGGCCCATATTACCATAATCACCTATACATATTGATTCTGCTGTTACCACAAGGTTTCATGGGACACTGGTTCCTTTAACATATAACACCATTATAAGTACATGGTGATCACTACTAGAAATCTTGCGACTTTATAAACATAGCCTTTAATAAATTTAGACGGTTACGGAAAATATCTTATAATTTTCATAACGGTCAGATTTTTGCTCACTCTAAACGTTAGCTTAACACTTCTTAGTGTTATATATATCTACATATTTTACATAATGCATAATGTCTTAATCATTTAAGACATCATATAACATACTTTCATAAATTAACATTTTTATAGCATGAGTTTAAGCCTAGGAGTGGAACAAGCCAATCCTAATTCGCTTAAACTATGGCTCTGATACCAACTTGTGACACCCCATTTCTACTGTTTTCAAATACTATGGTTTTTCGTATAAATACATGAATACACAAAAATACGGTTTATCAAAAAACGATAATTTACATTTTTTTAAACTGTGGGTGTTACAAATCCATACCAAATCTAACCATAGTAAGCAAGAAGACGATTAAACCATGTTTCCAAATTAGGAGCTAACTTAGGCTCCACTCCAGCTAAACTTCATCCCATTGATAGCAACTTATTTGACCTGGAATACATGGCAAAACAAATAATACGTAAGACAAAAATTGTCTCGTGAGTTACATGAGTTTTAGACTCAAACCTTTAATTTCTTTTCCAATCTTCATATAAAACTTATGACATAAACATCTTTCAAAGTTTTAAAATATTATCATAACATAGCTCTTTAATCTTTTCAAAATCATTACATATCATACCTTGCATAATTGTCTTCTTTCAAAACTTTATAATAGCAAAATAATATAACTCTTTACTACTCAAAAATCGTTCTATGACATACTTTACGAAAATAACATCGTTCTTTCTTTCTTTGACTGGTTTTATAAGCTTGCTGGATTTTTATACTTAGGGCTTTAATCACTATAAGTGATACCCCAAGTCTCTATGGCTAGAAAGAACGGATCAATCCACACCATAGAAGTGCTGAGGCGATCTACTTCGCGATGGGGCTTGTCCCCAGTAGACCCCTTACCTAACCCGGGTAGGTTGGAACATAGTTCCCTTGCTAACGCTGCTTGCTACAATTACCAGTCATACAAAAACTTGCTGCTAGCTTGAACATTTCTCATAAACATATAACTTGTGGCTAAATGCCAAACTACATCATTCTATGTATTTATGGCTAGATGCCAAATACATAACTTTCCAAACATATTGTGGCTATATGCCCTTTCATACTTGAAAACATATAAAGTTTGTAACCAAAACATACTTCTTAAACATTTTATGGCTATATGCCTATCCATACTTTCAAACATGTATAACTTGTATTAAACATGTACTTTCACATATTTGGTTCATAGACCAAAACTTACTTTCACATAATTGACTCATAAGACAATATATACTTTCACTTAATTTGACTTATAGTTCAAAACATAGCTTCAATTATAGCATTATACTTTCACAAATAAGTTAGAAATAAAACTCTTGCATATAATTTCACATATAAGATTTTATAAGAAATCTTGAAAATACTTACTTGCCATGTACCACAGAATGGGTAAAAATACTGCATGTACTCACCTGATGTGTTGCTAGGAGACTGACTACACGTTCTTTGTATTTATACTCTTTTGATCCATTAGTCACTTGGCATGGACCTATATTTAACATGTTATACATTAACATTAATGCTAACTGATTCTATAACTCATTAGAGTCCTTATAATACTATCTTGGGTCATAACAAGTCTATAACTTTTAAATGACCAACTTTAGTTAAGTTGTATTTTATATGTATTTTGCTACAGTACCCTCGGGGGGTCGTATTTCGATTCCGACAATTTTTCATGAAGTTTCATAACATATTAGAACTATGTTTAAAATTTGAGATCAAACGGACAAGTATTGAAGAAAATCTCAAAAACTAAAATCACTTAGCAGAGGACATTGGGACTAAACTGCATTTTTACTCTGCCGCTAGGCGCATCGCGCCCAGGTAAGGGGCGCACCGCGCCTGCTGAGCAGCAGTCCAGAATCTCCCAATTTTTATGCTACAAATTTCTATTTTCTCATATTAAGCCCTTAATACACGACTTAATCCCTAGGGTTTGTTCCAAGACCAAAACCATTCATTTACTTCATGTTTTTAACCATAAAAATCATAGATTTTGATTACTTTTCCAAACATTCCCGTTTTTGCATTTTTGATCCAAAAACCGAATTTGTTTGAAATTAATCACTTCTATTGCTTTATTTTAACAATTACCACATATGGAACTCATTAAAACCCCTTAGAATTAATTTGATCATATAAAATTGATTTCCAAGGCTTTTGAACAAAATTCAAATTTTTTAACAATAGCAACATACTTTGATGATTTTAAGATATATTCTTAATACTTGGCTTAATTGGTTTAGGGTCATATCTAGGCCCTAAATACCAACTTATACTTGTTTTTAAACATCTTTTTCACAAATTTCATCCTCTTTGCTTAAAATCATTCCTGAAAACCCAATTTAACACCAAAAACCATTTTGATCAATTTGTAAAGATGGAACCGATTTCTCACTTCATTTATAACATATATGACTTAATAAAACCATAGAAACTAATTTCAGTTCCAAAAACCCTTTTCTAGGGTTCTTGAGCTCAAACCCATTTCCATGGAATTAACCAAAATTTATGGTTGAAAATTCGTTCCTTGTGTTGATTTGAGCTAGATGGAACGTATGATTTCATCATAGCAACTTTGTACTAAATTTCAGTTTGTAGTTTACCCACAGAACTTGAAGAGCTAGACTTAGGGTTGATAATTTTCTTACCTTAGAAGCTTGAAATTACAAATTCCAAGTTAAACCCTTGATTTCTTGCTTCAATCCTTGCTCTTCTCCGCGAATGCGTATTCCCGTTTCTTCTAGAGAATTCCCAGGGCTCTCTTCTGATTTTTATGTCCATTTATGAGATATTTTCTCATATTTATATTTTCCATACTTTGCCTTAATGACATTTCAGCCCCTGGACTTTCATTCTTTGGACTTTTGGCACCAACATTAAGTTTGGCCACATAAAGCTATAATTTCTTACATTTTTAGACCAAACTAGAATTATACTTTTATAATAATTTTTGTATATGGTCAAATGACCAACTTACCCTTCTTAAGGTAAAATGACTAATTTACCCTTACAACATACTTTCTCATAAAATATACATAAAACTTTAAATTATACACACCTTGTTTTACATATTTATATTATTAAATTTGGGTCGTTACAGGAGAAGCTTTCACCAAACACGAAAATGATGAGTCTGTTGGGAAATGGAAAAAGGTTGTAAAGGAAGCTGCAGATCTGATTGGGTGTGAGTTGAAAACCACAGGTAATGGGTAATTCCTCGATCATAGATCTTGATGAGCTACCATTTTATAGCCTAAATAGCACAACAAGGTAGCTAATGGCTTCAACATCAACAATAAGATTGGAGAAGGTGGTTATGGTCCCGTCTACAAGGTAAACTTAGGCCTCATTTCTTTTCTTTTTCTTATTAATGTATAGTGTTGATGCTTAAAAAGTATTGAGAAAATGGTGGCATGGTTGGGGAGTTAATGTGATGAAAAAATAGCTAAAGGAAAATTTGTAAAAGGTGGAATTAATGGGAAAGCCTAATTTCTTTGACTATCTCTATTAAGTCGTCGTTTGTGCATTAAGTCAAAGAAAACACCTTGATACACTTCTTATAATTATAGTGAAGCAAGAGTATCATATGACATGTAGCATAGAACTATTCTAAACTCTAACATTAATCTCTCAGGGTGTGTTGGAATGCAGACAAGAAGTAGCAGTGAAACGGCTATTTGAAACATCTCATCAAGGGGTTGATGAGTTCAAGAACGAAGTCATTCTTATTGCAAAACTTTAACGTCAGAATCTTGTGAAGCTTCTTTGATACTTCACTCATGGAAATGAAATGATTTTGATTTACGAATACATGGTTATTGATCTGGTAAGGGCTATTAATTCATTGTGCTCTGTTTCCAAGTTAGTACGCTCTACACTTGTTTTGGTCTTTTAAATACAATCTAATGCTAATTCTTTATGCTTAAGTGATAGATATTAAAAGGAAGTTAGATGATATAAAGGGGTGTACTGTGCATATGCATTTTCTTGATATGCTTAAGTGATAGATATTAATTCATTCGTCTTTCCCCGATTCTAAGTGCATGTTTGGCTGTGTTTCCAAAGGGCTTATTGGCTTATTGGCTTTTCAAAAATCCGATAAGCTAAAAAAAGTGTTTGCATCCAAAAATCACTTTTCAATCAGCTTTTCAATACATTGGAAGAAGCTATTTTTAAAAAGGTTTACACAAACAGAGAAGTGCTTTTTAATTGACAAATGACAATATTACCCTCAACTACCACCTACCCTTCATTATCTTCACGTGAACAGATCTGTCACATATCCCTCCCCACCTGCGATCTCCGTTCTTCTCGAACCGCATCCCACCTCCATCTCCGACGGCGATCGTTGTTCTTCTCCGGCTACCCTCCTTCTTCGGCGTCCGTCTCCGGCTACCCTCCATCAATCGGTAAGTTTTCTCCTCCCTCCATCGATCTGCATCTTGTTCTACATATAATTTCTGTAGATCGGTAAAGTTTTTACTGTGCATCTCGATCTGCATCTTAATCTGCTACTCGAATTTTCCTATGCATCTTGATTTTTTCTGCCCTCGATTCTTGGAATGTGCATCTTGATTTTTGCTGTGAATGTGTATTAATTTTCTGCATCTCGAATTTGCATCTATATTTGTTCCAGATTTCAATCTCGAATCTGCATCTCTATTTGTTCTAGATTTGTAATCCTAAATCAGTTTTCTATGTGAATTTTTGTGTGTCAATTAGATTTGTATGAATTTATTTTCTAGTGAATCCGTATTGTTGCATCTCCAATTGTCCCTGTGAATATCCTAATTTTAGTTTTCTGTGAATGTGTGTGTCAATCAATTTTTCTGATGAAGATTGAACATTTATGTAGATAATGTTGGAATAATCGGTATGGTCACGTGATGCATGGCTAAGTATTTATGGTTTTTTAAATATTATGTTTTATTTTAATAATTTATTAGTTAGATATGGTATTTTAGTTTGACAAATTGTATGCAGTGTAACCGAAAAGAATGGGTCAGTAGCTAGTACCGTTTCTTTAGGTGGTGGAGTAAAAAAGTGTACGTACTTTCTTGCATCACTTGGGTGTGGGTAGGTTATATATAGTCTTTTATTTTAGTAGAAATTATGCAGAGGGTTTTTCTTGTCATTACTTTTTATTTGAGTGCATATTCAACTTTGACAAAGTCTTTCTTCTCTCCATCTCCATCTTGTGTGAATAAACATAAGCCTGTCACATTGTTTCTTTTCACTACAGATAAAGCTTGCATTTTTTCATATAAAGATTGACATGTGTTTGATTGAATTGTGTTTGCTTGAAATAAGAAATATGATATTGATTTTCAGATAATGGCCTCAAATATCCCTAATGTTGTTGATTGTGAAACAAATAAGAAAAAGTATAAACCAAAAATCATATGGGATAATGAAACTATGATGACGTTTATCACTTTGTGCTTGACCGAAGTAAAAAAGGGGAATAGACCGGGTACTCACTTCAATAAGGTTGGGTGGGAAAATTTAGAGAAAAACAAGAAACAAGAAACCGACAAAGTCTTTGATAGAAAAAAACTTAAGAACAAATGGGACAACATGAAAAAAGATTGGAAATTTTATGACCGCTTAATGAGACTTGAAACTGGAATGGGTGGGTCGAGGAGTGTATTAGATGCATCGCCAGAATGGCAGGAGGAGAAAATAAAGGTATTTTTAAGCATTTGTAGTTATAATTGCACAATGAGATTCATGACTTAAATTAAATGCGGTTATTTTGTAGGTGGATAAAGACTTTGCCAAATTTAGGGACACAAATCTAGATATGTACGAGACGCATTATGCTCCTTTGTTTCGGGATGCCATTGCCGTTGGAGATCGCACGATGACTCCGGTTCAATTTCAAAACGATAGCAATCCGGACTATGTTCAAAATGAAGAAATATATAGGGTAACAGAGATAGTGATAAAGTCAATGGTGACGAAGAACCTCTTTTCACTAGTTTCCCTGGAAGTAGTTCACGTAAAAGGAAGAAGTCTACGAATACTAGCAAGAGACGTTCAACCAAGAGTAAAAGTTCAACTTTTGAGAAAAAACTGGATGTTGTGTTAGAGGCCTTGCCATCGCGAAGCACACAAACTTTTCCATCGACTAATCCCACGCTGACAATGTTAGATTGTATGAACATTGTGACAACTTTTCCAGGTTTCGAAGAAGGTTCCGAACCGTATTCACAACTTTTGCATGCATTCATGAAAAAGCAATCTTGTGAAGCGTTTATGGTTCCAATGACTCCTGAAGGAAAGCTGGGGTTCCTTAAAGTGCTCCTGCGACAAAGCAACGACCCGTGAAGCGTTTATGTGTTGTCGTTTTACATTAGATGTTGTCGTTAGACATTAGGTGTTGTCGTTTGACATTATGTGTTATTCGCTGATGTTATGTGTTGTTGTTTGACATTATGTGTTGTCGTTTGACATTAGGTGTTGTCGTTTGACATTATGTGTTATTCGTTGTTGTTATGTAATCGGCGTTTTATTTTATTTGTTAATGTTTGATATTTTATCTTTGTTTTATGTAGGATGGATTTTAGTTCATCTGACAGTAACGAAGAATTTTTTATAGAGTGGGAGATAAAATTCAATAAGTTATGTTGGTTAGTTGTGTAAGGGATAGTACTAGCCCGTAAGTTGCATTCCACACGTATCACACGTAGGCCATGTCACACCTCAGATCACACAGGGAACATCTATATTAATGACATATTAAATGGCCATCCTAGACGGTGTTATGAAATGTTTAGATTGCACATACCAGTATTTCGACAGTTATGTATAGATCTTGCTACAAAGTATGGGTTGAAGAAAACACGCCATATGTCTATTGAGGAATCGGTAGCAATCTTTTTGATAACCTTGGCTCATAGGTGTACAAATCGGTTTGTACAAGAAATATTTCATCATTTTGGGGAAACTATTCATAGACATTTTGTTGAAGTTTTAGAAGCCGTGCTTAGAATGAGTAGCGACATCATTAAGCCAGCCGATAACTACAATGGCGAGGTACCCGAATACATATTAAACAATCCTCGATATTATCCAATGTCAAGGTATTATCCAATTTTCCATATACTTTAATATTTAATATTCCATCAAATGTTCAACGTTCAATGAATCTTGTTTTATATTTGTAGGGTTGCATTTGCGCTATTGATGGGACACATGTGAAGGCAATAGTCTCACAGCAGAATCAAGTGAAGTGTCACACCCCCAAACCACGATGGCGGAATCGTCTGAGGGCGGAACGGGACATAGCATCACAACCATTGCATACATTGAAACATAAGCAGATAACAACCATCATATATTATAATTGGAAAGTTACATTGTTCAAATGGTATTGTTTCAACCCAATTACAGTATGATAATGAAATAAGTAAAAGATACGTCTTCGCGTCCCATTCCGAAAAGTTAGTCGGACCTGACTAATTGTTCCCTGAGAATACAAGTAGTTTGAAAGAGTGTCAACATTACGTTGGTGAGTTCATAAGATTTTTGTATGAGAAAATCTATAATCATTTTTCCTTGTAAAGAGATATTGTTTGAAACCAGAAAATCCAATATTTTCTTATAAATGAGTCGTAGTCTTAAAAACCCAAAGACCGAAAATGTATAAGTGTTCTATACTTGAAAATAGTATTACGTAGTGTTATTCTTGTATGAAACCATGTAAATACATGTTTATTCGTAGATTAATTGTAGATCTAATTCCGTAAAACCCTTGCGTAAGTAAATTCGTACTTTTATTTGTATCTTACTGAGTTGTAGTTTTTATTCCATAAAACTCGTATGTATAAGTTAACCGTTCTTCTATTTATATCTTGATAAAATGTAGTTTTAATTTTCATAAAACTTGTATGTATAAGTAAAATCATACTTACATTTGTAACTTGTTAAAATGTAGTTTTAATACCATAAAACTCGTATGTATAAGTAAATCGTACTTGTATCTATATCTTGATAAAATGTAGTTTTAATTTCCATAAAACTTGTATGTATAAGTAAAACCATACCTATATTTGTAACTTATTAGAATGTAGTTTTAATACCATAAAACTTGTATGAGAAATCTGTTTCCTTGTAAAATATAGTATCGTAACCCAGAAAATCCAATATTTTCTTATAAACGTGTTGTGGTCTTAAAGACCCAAAGACTAAAAATGTATAATGTAAGTTGTAATATAGTTTAAAACTATTTGAAATGTATATTTCCACGTAAACAAAATGTATAGTTGATTTCCCATGTGAGACACCCTATAACCATGCTGTGACTAGTTGGCCTGCTGCGACATTCTTCAGGCGTCGGAATGTTAGACATTTGTCACCTCAGACCTGCCGGTCTAGCTGTAGCTAACAGCTCAGATGCGGGGTTGTCAATCCCGTATAGATCTATACACAAATATCACGCTCTCTTACCGAGACTCTGGTTATAAATTCAGGACTTATAGTAGGTACTTATAAAAGTACTGTGAAGATCCATCTCACAAAAATGTATGTATTCAATCAACTTGTTTACGTAAAATTTGTATATAAAAACTCTTGTAATTATCCGTTATCATTTTTTCCAATATAATATAGTAATGTATAATAATTATATAATTTTATATAATTATTTTGTCTTGTTCAAAATGTCATAATAACCTTGTGTTCATACACTATTCCAATAATAGTCTGTTTTTAGTATACCGTCGTGATAATCATATTTTTACGAATAATAACGAAATAACTTATTCAAATGATTATGAAAATCATCTTTTAAGATATTTCCCACAAAAATGATGTAATAACTTGGTTATATCCATTTTTGCTAGAGAGTAGTATTTCCGGTTACAAAAACGTAGTTTTTACTAGTTTTCGTTTTTATGACGTTTATATTAAATATCTAGTATTTTTACACACTTTATTTATAGTTTTGTAACTTTTACACAAACATAATATATCACAATGTTTATAATATATAGATCTAACCATATTTTATGTCAAAAACGTTTTTACACAATTACTAGTTTATAAACTTGTGTAAATCGTTATTTATAACATATAATCACATATAATCTTGTGTAAATCATTATTTTTGACATGTGAACTTGTATTCTCCCCCAAAATGTTTAGAAAAAATGAAAATGAGATGTATGAAGTCACCCTTGATGCGTGCTTTACTTAAAAACAAGGTTGTTCTTGCGAGATTTACGGTAAAAGACAAGATCTAAGCTTCGGAGCTCGAATGACCCTTAGACAAAGCTATTATCCACTGGGTTTACATAGATGTTAGTGTGTGTAAATGAGATAAAAGTGGTGTAATAAGGTTTAAAATCACAAAAGGAAGCTAACTTACCAAAAAGATTTGAAAAACGCTTGAAAACGAAGAACGGTGGTGGTGGAAGGTGGTGGCCGGCGGTGGTTTGTGGTAACTTGTGGTGGTGGGTGGAGAGATGAGAGGGAGAGAGTGTAATGATCAGATTTAGAGAGAAAGAGAAGAGAGGTTGGATGATCTCTTGGTCAAATGAGAATTTCCAAGCCTTTTTATAGGATTTTATTTGGATTTTGTAGTATTATTTTATTTATAGTCTTTATACTCTAGATTTTGGAATAATGACACTAGAGATTTTTGTTGGGAGATGATGTGATGGCTTGTCTCCGGCTGATAGGGGTAGGGGGTGGGGTGGGTTGGTTTTATAAAAATGTCACTATTTTATATAAAAATAAGTAGTTTTTATAAAATCGTAAAACGTTTTAGCGTAATTCTATGAGTTTTTGGAGAAATGATCTTCTAAATAAATATTATGTATAAAAACATTGCTAAACATTTATTTAGATTGAGTCATAACTCGTTAGACGATGAAATACGCGTTTAAGCACAGTATTCTTCCGATTTCGCGATTTTCGGCATTTTACCGAAAATTGTATTTGGCTTTGAAATTAAATATTAGATAGTATTACGCGTTTAAGCGCAGTATTCTTCCGGAACTTCACTTTCCACATCCAACGGGTGGTTAGTATAATCATTTAACTATGCAAGTTTTAAGTTTTTCATATTGTTCGAAGTGAATAACTGTTTGTTTTATTTGCAGATAAATATTACATTTTCGATGCCGGATACCCAAACACTAGAGGGTATCTTGCTCCGTACAAGGGTACGAACATTTTTATCACCTACCAGATTTCCAACGAGGACAGCTGCAATGCGTGCTCCCCGTGGACCAAAAGAGAAATTTAACTATTATCAGTCTTCATTGAGAAATACTCCCTCCGTCCCAAAACGATAGTCCATGTTTCCTTTTTAGTTTGTCCCAAAATGTTAGTCCACTTCTAAATATAAATGACATCTTTACCAAAATACCCCTAACTGTAATTGTAACAGCCAACACATCTAGTGCCGTCATTAAATGCAAAGAAAGGGTAAAACAGTCATTTTGTGAGAAAAAGTAAGATGCATTTAATGTTTTCTTAATCTATGTGTTTTTTGTCTGTGGACTATCATTTTAGGACGGATGGAGTATTATAGAACGAACGTTCGGAGTGTGGAAAGCTAGATGGGCATTATTGAGAGACATGCACGTCAATTACATGTACGAGAACCAATTGCGTCTTGTGATAGCATTAATGACGCTTCACAACTATATCAGAAAGGCTAATACTTTTGATGAAGCGTTTAACAGAGCTGAAAAAGAATCTTACACTCCAAATATAGGTGGTACGGATAACGAAACCAATGAAGAAGGTCCAAGTCGAGGTCGTAGGAACGGAGCTGACATGTGTGGCAGCGATACGAGATATTATCGCGCAAGACATATTGGCATTGCGGGGATGAATGTAATATGACTTTATTTGTGTGAACTTAATTATTTTTAATAATAGTATTACGTAATCAAACAAAAATTCTAAACAAAAAAATTTATTTAAAATATTATTATGGTGTAATAAAAAAATTCTAATAAAAAATTATATCTTTAAATATTTTGTAAAAGAAGATGTAACATAATTATAAATTTTGTCAAAAAAATGTTAAGTACTAAATTATTTGTAAAAATGGTAAATAGTTGTGAATATGTAAAAATGTCCTTTTTGGTAATTTTACATATATAAAAACTAACCCAAACACTTTTTAAACCTCATTATCAACTTATTAACTTTTCCTACCACATAAGCTTATCCAAACACTTTTTTAAAAACTCATTTTTAAAAAGTCATAAGCTAATAAGCACTTTTGCCTAAAAGTACTTATGAGCTAAATAAGCTTATCCAAACACACCCTAAATGTGTAAACAACTAGGGAGAAGACAAACTGATTTAATTTGGTCTTTTGGTGGTAAAATTGCAGAAATATCCTCAACTTAATGCCTTAGTCAAAATATTTAACATTTCCCTGGTTTATTCTCAAACTTTACGACATCATAACTTCCACATACGATATCGGAATTTTATAAACTTTATACCTTTAAAAAGGTGGGAATGAGCTTAACAACTTTCCCCTAATGACTTAAAGCTGAAGATTTTACACTATAGACCCTCAAACATGCATCTTTGGCCATTTTATCACTTTTTGGTCATCTTTAACCCATCATAACTTCTTCGTTATAACTCCAAACGACCTTAATCTTTTTCCTATATTTTATTACATCAAAATCTACAAAAGTCTCCTTGATGACTTTTTACCATATCCTTTTAGATTTTTAGATTTTAATTTTAAAATAATTGACAAAAGTTTTCTTCACTTTTGTCCCCAAGATTCCATTTTTTCATCGGGTATTTAAATCAAATTTCCAAATGAAATAGTACTTCATTATGACTTAATAAAAGGTCTTGAAACACAAATTTCCATATTTTCGCACTCTTTAACCATTTTGCCATTCTGTATACGTTTAACTCGTTTTGACATCAAATCTCTTAGCACCAAGATACTTAGCTTAAAATCCTTATTTCATATATTAAAATTTAGGTTGTCACAAGTGTGTTTGGAAAATTACTCCTTTTCAACACAAGTAGATAAGTCAAAGTAGGGCCATCCTTACTTATTAGATCTTCTTATGACGTATTGAAACAAAAGACCATTTTTTTAAAGAAGCCAATCTAAATATTTTTTTAAAATGACTTATCAACTTACAACTTTTTTCCACCGAATAAGGCAATTCAAACACTTAAAAAGCTCAATTTTAATCACCATATAAGTAAGCACTTATGTCAAAAAGTAGTTATTGAGTTAAATAAACAGTCTCAAACACCCCCTTAACCTTATAAAATGATTTACTTTTAGATCTTTGCGGATATTTTGGTATGCTTATAGACTTGACTTGATGACATGCATTGTCCTTTATCATGCAACACCTTCGAATTGGCCGGCACGACCGGTCATGCATCGTGCTAGCTCGAGGCATAACTTAGTCCTGGATCGACACTGACCTATCCCGATAACGACAATCCGCAAGAACAAATCATATAACTACACATAAACACATAAAGTCCTAACATCAACATACAATCATTCCCTTTTCCCTACAACACCATACTACATACGCGCATGCAACTTCACCCATGGTATAGTGAGAAAACTCATCTGATCTGCAACCTCAAGCTACTCGCTCCAGATATCCTCACGTGCTAAGCAACACGAATTCCTAACTCATCACAAGTTGCAAATCAATAATCCGAAAGACCCAAAACCGATCCTACAGACCTTATCTCTAATCTATCCAAGTTGACCCAAAAGTCAACGGGTTAAAGTCAACGGTCAACATTCAGAGATAGCATCGCTATCTCCATAGATAGAGGGCGCTATATTTGCTGTTCAGCCACAACTTCCCAAAAGCTCTTAATCTATTAAGACAAGGTCTAATACCTTCCAGGACTCTTCCAAACAGTTACTAGATCCATAAAAATGCAACCTTTCACGTCCAAACATGACCATGCATGCACATTGTCAACATTTAGGTCCAAAATGAGCAAAATCTAACTTAAACACTCAAGGGAGCTTGGCTTACTCCCAAAATCAGTTCAAAACTTCCAAAGGAGATCATAGGGACATAAGTTTTGAACTTTGTCCTCCCCAAACAAAGACAACACCATAAAAGGACCATTCTTCCATTTTAAACCATAAAATACAACTCAAACTACAAGATAAAACCTTAAATCATAAAAAGGTGGAAGCTTTATACTCACAAAGATCCAGAACTTGCAGATCTTGATGACTCAAACTTGGAGAACAACTTTTAGCACCACCATGCACCTCCTTCTTCTTCAAAAACTCATCCAAAATGATCAAAAGCACCAAAATCACCCAAGGAAACTAGGAGAGGGTTTGAGACGTTTTTGGGAGCTGAAGGGTGTCAATGACGCCCCCTAGGGTTTTGTGCCCTTAAATACGACCCAAAACTCAAAATCTGGGGTTTTGGTGCAAACAGCAGCGAATAACGTCACTATCCTTATGATAGCAGCGCTATCCCGAGAACGTGCCATCCTACTACACTGACCAACATAACATCGCTATCAGCATCCCATAGCGTCGCTATCTTCACCTCCTTAATGACGCTATGCCCACCCAATAGCGCTAACCTCCTTTCAAACATTTTCTCAAAACTTGCTTTTTTTAAATTAAATTTGGACTTTTTGGGAACAGGGTTCTACAAGAACCGATGATTCGTCCGAGGTGTAGACCTCAACAACACTGACAATTCTTCGCCTTTGTTTATGGTTACTTCGGACAGGTGAATCTCTTTGGTCATCTAGACTTCTCCAGTTCAAATTAAGCTTCACACTTTGATCAACAAGTGAGACATAGTTTTCGCCGGCCACGCCAAACTTTTCGCCAAGTGGCATAGCTCACCTGCGAAATTATATGCTATTTTGATTATTAGACTAATTTTTTACTACTTTTTAACAAAACCCTAATGGATAAGGCCGGATTTATCATTTTTGTTTTAAAAAAATTCCGACCAACTCAATGATAAAATGTTGATAGAAATAAAAAATTGTTACAGGGTAAAAGAAAAAAGGGTTATTGCCACATTGGCCCTATAAACTTTCACCAAAAATTTTAAAAGGTCACTAAAGATATTTTCGTGCCTCCTAGGTCATTAAACTCGAAAAAATCGTGTCTATTATACCAATATTGGAAGGGTAACCGGTTTAAGTGGTTTCAAAGCTGAGTTGGATTTTATTTCTTAAACAATTAGCTGACATGGCATTAACAATAACTTGAAAAGACCTATATTTCTTGCAACTCTCTTCCACCATTCTATTTGTATGTTCGCTCATCACTCTCTTCCAATTCTTCCCTCCTCCGTTCGAGATCTCAGAAGCAGCGTCTCCTTTCCGCCATTCTCTTCCGCCGTCCAACTCCTTACAACCACCACCACCACTCCCCCACCTTCCTCCGTTCGAGATCTCAGAACCTGTTCTTGATCGTCTTCGCTGAATCTGAATTTAAATTTTGACCAGAAATAGAAAGTACAAATTAATGTCAATAGATGGAAATTCAAAAAGGAAAGTCGATCTTCTATTCTAACCTTCAATGTCTGTATCAAAATTTTCGCTCATCACTCTCTTCCAATTCTTCCCTTCCTCCGTTCGAGATCTCAGAAGCTGCGCCTCGTTTCCGAATCTTTGAAATCAAACTAAATTGAGTAAATTCATGAAATGTTGAGCAATTTGGTAGTACTGTGTTACCAAACAAGAAAGAGAAAGTGGTTACGTAAATATGTTGAGTTCTTAAATCACAATCACAAAACCAAACCAAGACAAAATTGAAAATTGAAAATTGAAAAATTGCAAATAACCAAAATCACACAGAACCCAAGACAACATTAAAAAATCACAACTCAGAGTGTCAAAATTGCAATTTGCTAAATGCAAGCCAAGAACCAAAGGGATTAAAACTGTTTCAAATGATCAAATCGAACACATACCTGAATCGATATATGGAACACAAATACCCCAATACTGCAACTGATTTTTGCGGTGAAACTCTGCAGATTAGTCCTTTCTGCCACCCTCTTCCGCCGTCCAACTCCTTACAACCACCACCACCACTCCCCACCTCCAATTGAACCCCAAAGACAAAACGCTCAAATCGATAGCAATTCCGTCCCCGATTACAAGATCCTCCCTGATTGGTGCTATGGTCGCGTCGTCAACTGCACCTTCCCTTTTCCCGTCGGCCATGACGGTAGTGGTGGACAATTGCTCGTCCATGCCTCAACCTCCGACGGAGGCGACACCAACTTCGACCTCACCGACACCATCGAAGCATTGACGGAAACTCCAGGAAGCTTAAACACTTTGCAATTCACAGCACCACCGAAGTACGACTACTTGTGAAGAAAAAACGAGAGGTTTGGGATTCCGCTCTAGCCGGTGTTTGAGATTCCGCTGTAGCCGGAGTTCGAGAATGAAGAAGCATAATCGCTTAAATCAAAATTTTCAGGCGTATGGAATCGGAACCGGCTTCGAGTATCCTACAATTGGAGGAATAATCGGTGTTGCTTAGCCGGCGATTTAGATCTAGTTGATTAATTGGAGGCATGAACAAAAAGAAGAAAATGGGTATGCGTGAAGAAGTGGTACGTATTAGGGCATCTTTTCAATTTTTAGAAATATTAAAATAATCAATATATCTAGGTGGCATGAAAATGGATACTTCATGATCTGGTAACCGGTTTCACCGGGAAATAAAGCATCGATACTCTTTTTTAAAAGGTCATTTATGAGTTTAAGGACATAGATAGCATAAATTATTGTTTAGAAATCTTTTAAAATATTTGACAGAACTTTATTAGATAATTACGACAATAACCCAAAGAAAAAAGTAGGGAGTTTCAAGACTCGGGGGAAGCCAAACCAACATTTGCCCAGGAAAAGAAGAACTTTTCTTATCCACCGCTCAGACTGCCGGTTCTGTCTCCGCCTAAAAACCGAAGAACTTCCGATAACTACCATGCATACCGCCTGCAACCACCACCACCTCCTCTCTTCTACTTTCATCCTTCAAATCCCTTCTAAATTCACTAAACATCACTCCATAACTGTTTTCACATCATCCACCACCAATATTCTCAATCCAATTCTCGGCTGCTCAAAGAAGTCGTCCGTGGATGGACCGAAGAAAACCACTCGAAGAAATCCCAGGAAGTCATCTTATGGAAGCTCCAGGAAGTCAGTTTTGAGAAAAACTTTCAAACAAGAACAAGTCACGTTCACTGCTCCGATATCTGATGACCCGGTTGTTGCCATTATCGGCGGTGGAATGTCTGGTCTTCTTTGCGCTCTCCAGTTGGAGAAGAGAGGAGTTCGGTCTACTGTTTTCGATACGGTATGTGAAATTCTTTCGAATATATTTCTGTTATGCTCCTTTTTATGATTTGTACAAGTACAAGTTGATTGAGGCATTTCATCGAGCAGTTGGTGTGTTCTTTCACTTTAGGGAATTCATGGACTTGGGGGAAGAATGGGCACTAGAATGGTTGACCCATCAATGATATTTGACCACGCGGCTCAATTTTTTACCGTAAGTAATCCTCTGTTTTCCGAGTTGGTTGATGAATGGTCCCAGAAAGGGTTTATTCGTGAATCACTAGGTGTGATTGGAGAGCTTGAAGCTGGTGGCGATTTCTTTCTATTTCCATCTTCCAGTCCCAGATATATAGCTGTCAATGGAATGCGTACCCTTGCAGATTCACTACTTTCTCAGGTACACAATTGACAATTCTACCCCCGAGTCCCACTTATTTTTTTGAAACTTTACTTGTGTTACAGAGTTCAATGGTGAATGTGGTGCGGCCTTGCTGGATTAGCTCTATTGAACCATTTAATGGAATGTGGCACTTGACTGAGAATGGAAAACATCGTGGACAGTTTGATGCCATTGTTATTGCACATAATGGTGATATTTTTACTTACGTTTTTATCATTCAACATGACAAAGTTATTATGTATGATACCATTTTGTCATTTTTTTTGCCCTTGATGAATCTACGATGTAATTTTGTTATATTATTGTTGTATAATCAGGAAAATGTGCAAACAGATTGCTTTCTACATCAGGATTACCACTTATTGCAAGACAAATGAAGGTATATATATATAGGGTTAATTACGAAAAAAGCACTATGTTTTGTCAAAAGTTCGGTGTAACCACCAATTTTTAAATGATTTGAAAAAAACCACCAATTTTTGGAAAAAAGTTTCATTGAAGCCATTATTACTAGTTCTTCCGGTCATAATGGTTAGGCTAAAACTTTTTCTAAAAATTGGTGGTTTTATAGAACAAATGAAAAATTGATGGTTTAAACAGAACAAGTAATGAAATATAGTGTTTTTTCCGTAATTAGTGTAAACATTATCTAGGTCTAATTACGAAAAAAGCACTATATTTTGCAAAAAAAAATTCGGTTTAACCACCAATTTTTAAGATTCGGAAAAAACACCATTTTTGGTAAAAAGTTTCATCGAAGCCACCGTTACCTGCTTCTTTAGGTCATAGTGGTCAGGTTGAAACTTTTTCCAAAAATTGATGGTTTTATCAGAACAAATGAAAAATTGATGCTTAAACCAGAATAAGTACAAAAATATAGTGCTTTTTTCGTAATTTGCCCTAACTTTTTACATAAAAAATTACTTCCAAAACATTCTGCAAACCAAACACCCCTCTATTGTTGGTATTTATTTACAGAGACTGGATTTGAGTTCTATATGGGCTCTTCTTGCTGCATTTGAAGAGCCTATTCCATTGCCACCAAAAGCAGTTGGAATTCCATTTGAAGGGGCGTTTGTGAAAGGAATAGAATCGGTATCATGGATAGGAAACAACACTCAAAAATTATTTAATTCTCAAAATGAAGGACCTCATTGTTGGACCGTTTTCAGCACATCATCGTTTGGAAAGCGCCATAAAGTTCCACAGGTCCGTATATCTTAAAAAACTTATCAATCTGTGCAAAAAGACGGAAATGCCCTCATCATTGGATTTTTTCCGTTTCTTTCATGTTGTTAGGAGAATATTCCTAATGCAACAGCAGAGAAGGTGAAAGAATTGATGCTTACGGGTGTTGAGAATGCCTTAGGATTACAAACTGGCTCACTTAAGAGACCAATATATACCCGGGTACAATTGTGGTATGAATTTCAGGTGTAACCATCAAATTTATGGTTTTAATTTGGGGTTAAATGCGCATTTATAAAAACAACGTTGCACCTTTTTCCAATTTATGCAACAATGTGTTTTTATACGAAATATGCAACCTCGTTTTTCTTTTAGAACCAAAAGATGCATAATTTGGTAACACAGTGAAACCTTATTGCATAAATTGGTAAAAAATGAAACGTTGTTGCAAAAAAAGGCAAAAAGGTGAAACGTTGTGCATGAAAAAAGGTCAACGTTGCATATTTTGGTCCTACACTGAATCCTGTTGCATAAACGCACATTTAACCTTTTCATTTAGGGTAATATAAACTTTTTCATGTGTACACACTTGGTCACTTATGTTTTTTTTTTTTTTTTTTTTTTTTTTTTTTTTTTTTTTTTTTTTTTTTATACATGTAGTCATTTATGTTTTTTATATACATATGACCATTAAACTTATAGTTTTTTTTTACACATATGACCATTAAACTTAACGGTCATATATGGACAAAAAAACCATAAGTAACTATATGTGTAAATAAAAAAAAGTTTAACGGTCATATGTGTAAAAAAATAATAAGTAACTAAATGTGTACATGAGATAAAGTTTATTACCCTTATAAGACACTAACCTATTTCTTCTGTATCTTATTTGACTTTTTTTTTTTTCGGTTTGACTTTTGTTGGTATGCACAGGGGTGCAGCTCTTCCTACAAATAGTCCTGGTATTCCTTGCATTTTTGATCCTCTTGGACGAGCTGGCATTTGTGGGGATTGGCTACTCGGATCAAGTTTAGAGGCTGCAGCTATAAGTGGAATTTCCCTAGCAAATCATGTAAGCCTCTTCATTTATCAATTTTGTACACAAGGCTAAAATAGTCATTTACTCTCACAATGTTATGAATCAATAACCAAGTTTTACAGTTGTTCAAAATCTGAAACAAGTCTCTTTGATGTTTCAAAACAAAACTGAAACTTGATTACTATGAGCAGATGCTTCAATAAACCCTATATTATTAATTTATACAGACTGCAGATTATTTAAAAAGTGGAGGTTCACGACCTGATGAGTTTGCTATTGGTTTACACAATGATTTCCAACCGCTAGTGGGCCATGATATTGGACAATTCCCAGGAATGGAATCCAATAAGCATATGATTGGAGTTTAACTATTCATGTGGACGCCAATATTAGTAAGTTTATCTTTCTTTTAATGCATACCGCGTTTTTGGGTGGAATAAAATATTGTTCCTTTTTTTTTTTTGCACATTAAGTCCTGTATGTGTCCGGATAATGTGAAGCCTGTTTCTTTTCGGGCTTTTGTCATAAAAGTCCTTAAGTTAATCGTAAATGTTTGGTTTTGCCCTTTTATGACTTTTATGTTCACTAAAGCCTAAAATTTGCAAACTTTTTTCCATCTTTGTCCCTGGATGAAACCTGTGATAACAGGTTTCCAGGTTACCTTGAAATTATTTTCACATAAAAGTCCTTATGTTTGCAAATTTTTACGTTTTTACCATGAAATTAATTTTGCATAGAAGTCCTTAAGTTTTTCAAAAATATTTGGTTTTGCCCTCCACCACCACCATTTCCACTGCAGTGGTGGTGTGTGGTGGCAGTGTAGGAGGACAAAACCGAACATTTTCGAAAAACTTAAGGACTTTTATGTGAAAATAATTTCAAGGTAACCTGGAAACACAGGTTTCAGGGACAAAGATGGAAAAAAGTTTGCAAATTTTGGGCTTTAGTGGACATAAAATTCATAGAAGGACAAAACCAAACATTTACGACAAACTTAAGGACTTTTATGACAAAAGCCCTTTCTTTTCTAACTAGTCATTTAATCCTTACATTCCAAAAAACAAATTTCACAATATTTATCGATTTTGTTATAATTCATCAATGTTAACATGAGAGGAGTTTGGAGGACAAATATGTAAAAGGTTAGTGTCATAATACATTACTTAACCCATTAAGTCATTCTGTGCAGATTAAGTAAAAAAGAACCGATCATATATTACTAATACATATTAAGTCAATAAGAAAAAGCCCAACTTCCATGGTTTTGATTCCTAATGTCACTTAACCTTGCATAATTCCTCCTAATTTTTATTTTTAAAATTAGAATATATGTTATTCTAATTACCATTATGTCCTTGTAGGTTTGGAGCCTATATTCCTACTGCCATATGAAGAAGCACTTCCTAGTATAACTAAGAGTGGAGGATCTTTTTTGGCCAAAATTTTGATACCCTGTCCAGGTACCACCTATCTGATGTTTATACTTTTTACAAAATATCATTTATAGTATTTGATAATTGGTTAGTAGAGATGTCGGAAGATAGCTTGTCAATGAGTGTTAAATATGTTGTACTCATGGAAGAAAGGTAGATAGATATAGCAACATAAGCTCCGTATTATCGGAATTGTAGTAACAACGTTATTGTACAAGATTTATTAAATTATGACCTCCACATTACGCTTAAAGTTTAACACATATAATCTTGTGGATTATGATGTTTGAACATTATTAGTAGTTGTTAGACTTATGTGTTGCTAGTATGTATGTGTGTCGAAGCATCTAAAGGGGATTTGGCCTTAGTTTGATAGTATAATGTATAAATAGAAACAATGAGCCTTATGTGTTGTCTATTATGGGAATCTATTTTCATGTTATTTATTGCATTTTTAAGTTGGGTAAGTAGTAAAAAGTAATTCGCATGACTCATATGTTGTTAGACTTGAGTACTTTCGGTCTTATAACTCAGAGTATAGGTGAAGTAAATACTCTTTACAAATGTGTTTGTGTTTTTTGAGGCATAAACAACTTTAGGAAAGCTTGCAAAAAAGGAATTTGAGCATTTGGTTACAAATGAAGAAATGTGTTTTGGCTTTAGTGACGAACTACCAAAATAGTCATGTGACCAATCCGCTCGGGTTACTAGTGTGATGGCTCTGATGCT
The DNA here is from genome assembly GCA_023525715.1 of Cichorium intybus. NCBI lineage: Eukaryota > Viridiplantae > Streptophyta > Magnoliopsida > Asterales > Asteraceae > Cichorium > Cichorium intybus. The sequence goes on from CM042011.1 coordinate 104,220,779, forward strand.
TAAATTCCCATTTTTGGCCATAAAACTCATATTTGGAATCCAATTGAAGAGAAAACACTTGGGGAGCTTTCTATGGGGCAATGTTGGAAGAGGTTAGAGGATTGAAACATATTTTTGGAGGAAATTAAAAAAAAAGTCACTTACTCTTATTCAGTCCAAAAAAATAGTATGCGTCCATACATACTAACGTTGGTATGTGCATACGACACTACAGTTATTTTGAAATAATTCTATTAGATAATGAACATATAGATCAAAAAGGCGTCAATACTATAATCACTACAATCGGGGGTTCACATAGTCTATAACCAAGGCCTTAAGAGCATCTACAACCCACCTGTATTTTTAGAGTTACTCTATTTTCCTCCAACTAACTCTATAACTAACTCTATTTAAGAGTATTTGAATAGTATTACTCCAAATATAGAGTAATACTATTTATTTACACCAAAAATAAAGTTAATGTTTAACTTGTCATTTTTAGTCATCTAATTTTTATTTCTATACATTTTAAGTTTATTTAAAGATAATAACAAATATTTACAATCATGTTATATATTAAATGAAATTAATTAATTATAATTATCAAAATTGAATATTTATATATCGAATTCATATAAAAGTTTACGTATATCTAAAAAAAATAAAGCACGATGACATATTTTATAAAAAAACGTACAAAAGATATATATTATACAATATGAATATTCTAGTAAAGCATGCCTTCAACTTATATATTAAACAAAATCTAATAAAAATGATATTTGACAATAATATTATTCTATAAATGCATATATAATATTTATTTAAAAGTATATTATAAATGTGTTTTTATTATTTAATAAATTTTGTATTAATAAAATCATAATTTCTTCAAATTATGTAACGTTCCAAAAACAGATAAAAAAAATTCTTTTAACCCAAATATATTAAAACATACGTCTAAACCATTCATTTATCGAAATCATTTATTTAGTTCATCAAAAGATAATAAGTGTTTCATAAACCATAGTCAATAACATCACATCAGAAGTAACAAAATAGATGCCAATGCTCGCGATCACGCCGTGCCCGAGCCTCCCGCGCCATGAATACCTGAAACATTTTAAACTTAAAACCGTAAGCACATTGCTTAGTGAGTTCCCCAGATTTTCCAATAATTTATAAACATCATTTAACAAACATTACTCGACTCTCGGGCTTGCCCCGATCTGTCGAAAATCATCGTCATCAACTTTCGTCGGCAAAGATCGTCATCGACTTTCACCGGCAAACATCATCGGCTTGCCGGCAAACATCGTCATCAACATCATAATCAAGACAGTGAGGAGACTCACCTGATTTGTTGCTAAGCTAAAGTAAGGAAAGGTCGGTGAAATCCTCCGAGCTTCCTAATATCCAAACATCCCATTAATACACGGTTTTCATCTAAAATCCCTAACCTAAAATTTAACACTAGGGTTTTCTTAGGGTTTTTGACTCAAAAGTCCACTGACCAAGAAGTAAAAGGCACTAGGTCAACAAGAAAGTCAACAAAAGTCAAGCAGAGGAATTAGCGCCGCTAATGGTCCTGTTGAGCTCATTTTCTCCATTAAGTGCTTAATCTGTCCAGACAGAAGCTCCAACTTTTAGGAGTTGTCCAAAACAGTCGCTTAACTTCTAAAAACGTAATTTTAACCACCAATCCTAGCCAAACAAGCTCATGGTGACAAATCTAGCTCCAAAAATGAAGATTAACAACTTAAAACTTCATTCACAACCATATTAAGACTAGGCTTGGGGTTTTCTCAAGGATTCATAGACTTAAAGGAGAAGAACTCATCCTTAGCCTCCAAATCCCACCCTCATCCAAGATATGAAGCCATAATTGTCTTTAATTAAAAGCTTGGAAATAGCTTCATAACTCCATTAACAACAAGAACTTAAGGAAAACAAGCTTTAGGACACTTACAAAGGTCCAGGAACAGCAAGATCTTAACTCCTTCTAAGCACCACCCTCTCTAGAACACCTTGCTACCTTCTTCTTCCTCCTAGAACCTTCACAAACCCACAAATGAGCATTAAACAACCATGAGAACTTGAGATAAAGTTTAAGGGTGTTCTTTGGAGTTTTTGGGGTCAAATGACGAAGTTGTGGGTGTTAGATGAGTTAAAAATGACCCAGATCACAAAAATTTGGCTTTATTCCCGTTCAGGCGAAGTTAGCGTCGCTAACTGCAAGCTATGCAGGGTCAACGTCTCGCGAGCAAACTGAACGCGCCTGATCCGGGATTTGGAAAAGTTAGCGCCGCAAACCCTAAGGTTAACGCTGCTAACCTTCTTCACCGATCCAGAATTTTGTCTTTTATTTGAACCAGTTAAATGCTATTTTTCGATACCTGGTTCCGGGATTTACAAGTCTCCCCCTTGACGGGATTTCGTCCCTAAAATCCACTACGTCAAATAACTCTGGATGATTCTTCCTCATTTCCTCCTCGAGCTCCCAAGTCCATTTCGAGCCCTTGCGATGCTGCCACTGCACCTTCACCATGTGGATCACCTTCTTGCGAAGAACCTTTGTCTTTCTTTCCAAAACTGCAACAGGTCGCTCTGCGTAATTCAATTGCTCGTCGACTTGAATGTCCTCTAATGGAACCACGACGGACTCATCGGTGATACATTTCCTCAACCGGGATACATGAAACGTGTTGTGAATCTGGCTGAGTTGCTCCGACAACTCCAATCGGTAGGCCACCTGCCCAACCTGAGCTATGATCCGGTATGGTCTAATATATCTCGGTCCCAACTTCCCTCGCTTACGGAACCGAATAATACCTTTCCACGTCGATACCTTCAATAGCACAAAGTCTCCCACCTGGAACTTGAGACTAGATAGCGTTTATCAGCATTTCTCTCTTATCTCTCAACATAATTTATAATCCCTCTCTAAGGTTCTATAGCGAGCTTTCTCAATTAACCTGATAATTGGACTTATTGGGTGTGAACCATTAGATGTATTCTCTTTTGGGTACTACCTTCCTTAGTTTGAGATTTGATATACGCAAGGGTTCTTCAAAGCAAATTGGTTTTGCTAAAGGTTGGTAATTCTAATCCTCCTTGTAGTTGTATTTATCATTAAATAGCTTATTTGTATGTTTTAGTAATTGTTACTGGCCTTAGATAATTTTTTGTATGTTTTCGCTGCCATGTTTGATGTATCTAGGGTATAGAAAACCTATCAAATATAACTCAGATCTGATTGCAGATCGAGAAAACAATAAACCGAATGCTTCTTTATATAAATCAAACTCAAACAAACAATTGTTCACTACCAACTATCCAGATCTAACAAAGAATCTACAGGAATCAAATGATTATCCTAATATCTAAACTAAAACATCGAGTAATAGACGGAAATCCCAATTGCGGAATACCTCGATACCGAGTTGATAAAAACAATAGAAAACTAAATCTAAACCAAACCTATCACTTGGAACTGAGAAAAGGACGAAAATCGACCATAGGATCCCCTCTTGATACCCCGGGATGCTTCAAAAGTCGGAAGGGAGCTCTCTATTTATATTGGTGGATTTTGGGGTCTCTGAGCCACGGATAAGGCTAAACCACGCCGCGGGCCCGCTGGATTCCCGAGATCTCGCATTTTGAATTTTGAAAAACGAATATTTCATCTCTTTATCTGAGCTTAGCGTCGCTAACCTTGAGGATTAGCATCGTTAAGATGTCATCCGATCATCGATTTGCGGGATTTGAAATTTAAAACGGAAGATAGCACCTTTCTGTGAACTTAGCGGCGCTAACCTTAAAGGTTAGAGGCTAACCATGCCTGATCTGCCATTTTGCCTCTTTTGTCCCTCAACTTCTTCCAAATTGCATTTAAAACCCTATATTTACACTAAAACACAAACAAGCCCTTGACACTAAAAGTGAGCGATATTAATCATTTTAGAATTATAAATCAATTAAACCCGACTCAATAACACCTAAAATGCTTAACATTGCTAGGTGTTATCATTTTCAAAACATTATTTAACAGTATTCCTAGACTTGCAGTTAGGGCTGTTCATGGATGGTTAACCGAAGTGAAATCATATTTCGGAAGGTTAATCGTAATGATCGCTTAATTAAATTTGTGAACCTAAACCTAAACCAAAAAACCTGGTTAGCTGGCTTTCAGTTAACCTATTTTTCCGGTTAGGTTATGCGGTTAACCTATTAATCGTCTACGAATGAAAAATATGTTTCAAAACTAAAAGAACTCCATAATTAATATCTAAAATAGCGACAATCATTCAAAAAGAGGAATATAAGTTTATAGTTTAAACAAATCTCATAAAAAATAATACTGATTCTATCCGTAGCCCCCCAAAAAGCAACTTACACACAAAATTATTATGTATACCCCCCATGAATGTGTGTGTTGGGAGGATACATATAGCACAACCCAAAAATAACTACAAAAAGTAAATAATGTCATTGCCTTATAATTTTGCACTTCAATAACTCTATATAAATTGAACATCTTATATATACATCAAATATTATTATATTAAGACGATAAAAAATTCGATTTTTCGATTAAACATATATGGTATAAAACATGAACAATAACCGAACCAAAAAATCGACAATATTAGCGGTTCGGTTAACCAAATTGGAAAAAATAAAAAATTCGGTTTGATCTATGCAGTCAATAGCGCCGAGATCTCGGTGAGATCTCAGTGAGATAGCGGTTCTCGGCCCTAGATAAAATAGCGGTTACAAATAGCGGTTGGGAATTGCGGAACTGAGATTTGCGCCGAGATTTACCGCAATTTGACTGCTATATCGATTGCGTTATTGCGGTGAAATACCGCTATTTTCTAAAATGACATTTTGGGCTATTTATTTTGGCGCCAGTCGATCAAACATATACTAGACACGGGGCCAACTGTCCAAGTACTAGGAGCAAAATCGATCATATTTTATTGAGAGACGTGGAGGAAAATGATGAGTGGACGATACCGACGGAGGATGAGCTTCAAGACTTTGTGAATGAAAAGGATGGTCTTCTTTGGTCGGCTATGAGAGCAAAGGGAGGAATTGTACACAAATGTAGACACGGGTCTAAGTACTAGGAGCAAAAAGGAGCGTTATAGAGACGATGCTTATGAGATTAGAGATCAAGTGGAAGATCTTGATGTTGTTAATAACCTAGATGGAGAAGTGAATGTCTTAGACGATGTTGACTCTGATGCCAAACCCGTGGATTGCAATCAATTATGTTTGACACTATGACACTGCCATATATTTTATGCTACGAGTTCCATATAAATTTTTTGTGATATTTATTCTACATAGTATATGTGTGTGAATTTATATATCCCACCGCGATAACCGCTTTTTTAAATCTCAGTATATGACCGCTATTTGATTTTTGACTGCAATAACTGCATAGGGTTTGATTAACCTATAAATCAGAATGGTTTTCCAGATTTTCAGTTTTTAGATATTTTGAACACCCGTACTTGCAGTTTCCAAAAAAAATCCAAAATAACTTTTAGGGTAAATTTCAAAAAAGACACTAAGTTTTCTAAAAGTTTCGATTTTGACAATGTGTTTTTTTTTCAATTAAGTCACTTTTTAATTTTTCTCAATTAAGTCACTATGTTTTCAATTTTGACCACTTGACCGGTCAACCCGGTTGTCAGCTGACGTGGCATGGTGACGTGTCAGTCTTGATGACGTGGCGCTGACATGACATGCTGACTTGGCCACAAGGTGTCAAAATTGAAACATAGTGACTAAATTGGAAAATTTCAAAATTTATTGACTTAATTGAAAAAACAACAACAGAGTGTCAAAATTGAAATTTTCTAAAAAACTAGTGTCTTTTTTCACATTTGTCCAAAAACTAATTATAAACATTTCAAAATATTTAATTGATAAAAATAGAAAATAAATAAAATAAGAATAATGATTTGTTTTATCGAAATGGTGAGCTATATGTTATAATTTGAATATTTATAGTAACCAAATATATCGATTTATTTTCTATTATATTAGTAATAATTGTAACGGTTTATTTTTCGTTCTAACGGAACCATAACCAATTATGTGTAATGGTTTGGTTCTTGTTTTTTTAATTCATTATCGGTTTCGGATATTTTGGTTCCTTAAACAAGCTCATTTTAAGTAAGCAAAAAATCGTTAGAACCGAACAAAATCGGAACCAATTATATATAAGGTTTGGTTCTCGGTTCTTCAAAAACATAATTTTCAGTTATTGTCAATAATATTAAGTCAGTAATCATTTTCTAGCTTCTAAAAGTAAATGTAAAAGTTTATTTTCAATTATTTTAGTAATAAACATAACAGTTTATTTTTCGTTCCAATGGAACCGAAACCAATTATGCGTGACGGTTTGGTTCTTGGTTTCTTTAAAAACCTATTATCGGTTTCGGTTATTTTGCTTTCCTTAACCAAGCTCATCTTAAGTGAGCAAAAAATGGTTAGAACCGAACCAAATAAGAACCTATTATGTATAACTGTTTGGCCCTCAGTTATTCAAAAACATAATTTGCACTTATTTTGTTAATAATATTAAGTTAGTAATTATTTATAACTTCTAAAAGTAAATGAAAAGTTTATTTTTGATTATTTTAGTAATAAATGTAACGGTTTATTTTTCGTTCCTACGGAACCAAAACTAATTATGCGTGACGGTTTGGTTCGTGGTTTTTTAAAAATCAATTATCGATTTCAGTTATTTGATTCTTTAACCAAGCTCATCTTAAGTGAGCAAAAAAGTCGTTGGAATCAAACCAATTTTGATTATATAAGTCTAATTAATATATTATTTGTTAGTTTCAAAAAAGTCACTATGTTTTCAAAAAAATCGGTTTTGACACTCTGTTGTTTTTTCAATTAAGTCACTATGTTTTCGATTTTGTTTCAATTTTGACACATTGGTGCCATATCAACATGCCATGTCAGCGCCACATCATCAAGACTGACATGTCACCATGCCACGTCAGCCGACAACCGGAGGGACCGGTCAAGTGGTCAAAATTGAAACAAAATTGAAAATATAGTGATTTAATTGAGAAAAATTAAAAAGTTAGTGACTTAATTAAAAAAATAACACAGTGTCAAAATCGAATTTTTTAAAAAATTTAGTTTTTTTTTTGAAATTTACCCTAACTTTTATTTGTTTATTATTATTATTATTATTTACTTTTCGACCGGAGGGGTACATGGGTACATCTCTCGCACGAGGTTTCTTCTCTTTCAGAATTGTTTAGGGCATCGTGTTGTTAAACAATCACCAACACCAAACGATGGGAAGGTACAACAGGTCTGGCCGGAGCAGAAGTTACAGTCCCCGTCGCAGTCCAACGCCACCGCCGCCAACACGACGTCGGTACGATGACCCTCGAGACAGTCGTTACGATGACCCTCGAGACAGTCGTTACGATGACTTCCGAGACCGTCGTTCTAACCTACACCGCCGCCGGTCCCCTGCTCCATCCGGCCTCCTCGTTCGCAACATATCTCTAGATTCTAGGTAAACATTTTCTTCTATTTTCTCTTGCCTCAGTTTATGATCGAAACTAATTTAAGCTGTTGAGCATTTGGTTATAGTGTCGTAGAGCAACATATAAGATTATTAGGTTTTGGCCTTGTTCGTGAAGCTTGCTTACAAACTGCAACGGGAATTTTTCCCGTTCAATCCCAACCATATTCCTGCCATCTTTCTCAAAATTAGGTTTAGGGAGATCATGCATCCTCTTTATAACTAACAAATTGGGAACCCTAAACAGTGCCAACACGATCCATGGCCAACTACTTTATTAGATTCAACTAGTTCATATATCATTGCTTCTCTGTATAACTAACAATTCTAAAAAACTTACTAATTTGAAAAGATGTTATGTTATCTCTGTTTGTGCAGGCCAGAAGATCTCAGGATCCCTTTTGAACGTTTTGGCCCGGTAAAAGATGTCTATCTTCCCAAAAACTACTACACTGGGTATGATTCAATTTGAATAAATATCATCTTTTGTTGGCTTAAAGACTACCATTGTAGATTATGTTCTTGAATCTTGATAATTGCAGTGAGCCACGTGGGTTTGGTTTTGTGAAGTTTCGTAACCCTGAAGATGCAGCCGAAGCTAAACATCAGTTGAATCATTGTGTGATTGGTGGGCGTGAGATTGCTATTGTTTTTGCTGAAGAAAATAGAAAAACTCCACGTGAAATGCGGACAACTAGTCAACCAAGGTGACCGATTTCACATATTGCAACAATCTTTTTGTACTTTTTTCTAATTCTTTTTGATGATTTTGTTTCTTTTTCAAGTGGGCGTTATGGAGGTGGCTCTGGTAGGCGGACCCCGCCTAGGTTTTCTAGACGCCGCTGTTAGTTTCATTTAAACATTCGACATTGATACTATGTTCCATTTATGGAATTTTAGTTTTATCGCGATTACTGATACGTTTATTTTTTTATTTATTTGTTAAAACAGCATATTCACGCTCTTTATCACCTGCCAGGCATGACATCAGGTTAGAATCATGTTCTTAGTCTTCCCACGTCTTTTTCCATTTTGTATCATTTTGACTTGATTATGTCTAAGTCTTAACAATGTAGAATTAGAAATGCTTTCTTTACATAATAGATAAATAAATGGTATTTGTTGCAATTAGGGCTTTTGTATATATGTTTGCGATGCTCATTTTAAAGATTAATATATTGCTTTGCATACCAACAGTCGAGAAAGAATGTAAAGATTAAAGTTGGGCCCACGAGAATCGAAGTTTTATCACTCATGTTTTGCTATTGCCTATTGCTAAAGATAGAAAGAAAAGAAAAGAAGACTGAATGATACCGCAAAAGAAATTTCCAGTTTATTGAGAAGCTGACAATTTTGCTTGTAAAGAAAGCATAAGTTAACCTTAAATTATTTGCAACTTTGCCAGGTAAAGGAAATATCTATTTATACGATTAGGGTAAAAAATTACATTAGGGGTAAATCGGTCTTTTTACGCTACGTTAGGGAGAAAACCGGTCTTTTAATCGTGTTTATTATATTAGGGGTGAATTGGTCTTTTTATGTGCAGCGATCGAGATCGTAAAGGAGGACGGGATCAATTTTTGACGGAACGATCGAGGTCTCGGTCGAGGTCTTTAGACGGTAGAAGAAATAAGTCGAGAAGTCCAGTGAGAAACGGGCGGGGCCCGGTTGAGAGGGACGGTGATCCGCGGTCACAGGAAGTTAAGGGTAGTAGTCTGCATGAGAAGCGAGTCACGGAGGATGCTGGCCCTTCTTCTCGGTCGCCACCTCATCAGTCGGTGGCTCGGACTCGATGGTGATCTGTCAGGTATTTTTTGCAATTTGCCCCTGTTTATTTACATGCTCATATCATTCCTTAATGAAATATCTTTGTACATGATTTTGTAGATTCTTGGTGATTTAATTCACTTTGCTTTTTGCTGGTGGGAGTTGTTGATAGAAGAAAAATGTGACCAAATTTTCCTGTTAAAAAAGTTACTAAATTCATGGTCTGTTCTTTTGATACATTCAAACTTCATGCCATGGAATTGCAATGTTATTTTACATTACATTTGCAGCTTGCTCAAAATGGCTTCCTATTATTTCTACTTTTTTTAATGTCCTTTAAGATGTGAAGGTATTTATTTGGTAGTCTTTTAATTGAAAAATTAGGAGGCAGTCTATTAAATTTACAGATTTAGAGTGTTTGATAGCATCTGAATAAAAATTTCTTAATTTATCAAAAGCTTCTTAAAAATTAAGAGGTAGAACCATGTCTGAAAAAAATTAAGAGCTATTCACACTCACCGAACCCCACCTACCCTACCCCTATGCATCCATCCCATACTACTCCCTACCCTGCCCGTATATTGGTTTTTTAAAATATAGTGTACGCTTTTAGTTTATCCTTGGTGAATAATCTTGCAAAGTGCAAACTCAGATACTTGATATTCGACAATCAATGTTTTAAAACTCGGGTTGACCCGGCCGGTCGAAACGGTTGGAGCGTGAATCGGTGAAGAAAGCAGGTCAATTATAACCTGGTTTTTGCTAATTTCCAACTCGGATTGAACAAGCTCGTTTTCTCAAAAAAGCGGTTGGACCGGTGACCCGAAACAACCCGGCGGTTGAACAAAAAAGTTAGAATTTGGTTTTATAAACTTGGTTAAAGAGTTCAAGACTCAAACTTTTAGAATTACTCAACCATTAATTCATCAAATTTATTAATATTTCTTATAAAATCCTGACAAAATATGTTTTTTGGTACCAAAAAGATAAAATTACATTGTTTATGTTTTATAAATATATAATTATGCTAAAAAAATATAAAATATATGAAAATTGTAAAAACCGGGTTGACCCGGCGGTTGAACCGGTTGACCTGAGACCTGGTCATCCACACCACACCGGGTCAAATAAAAACTCGGGTTTTAAAACATTGTCGACAACCTTACATAGGATATCTAGAGATTGTAATGTTCGACAACCTTACATAGGATCTCTAGAGATTGTACCATGTGTTTATTTTGTAAGATCTTTAGGGGTGGAAAACCTTTTTCTTTATTAACATTTTATGCCTTTCACATGATAAAAATGAAGCTATGTGTCGTATATTTTACAAATAGTTGTTTGCAAAAGCCCTAGATAAAATGGATTAGGCCTCAACATATGCAAATCTCGGATAACCGTGTGAGAGTCCATGTACAAATCCACACGGTCGTGTGCACCATGGATTTCGTGTGTTACCATACTCATACACCACTTTGTACGACTTGTAACATTTACAACACATACAACGGTTTCATTTGGTTGCAATCTATCTCTTCTAGTTTTGCGACCCTTTATGTTTAGTAGGTGTTGATGGTAATATCATTTGGTCATATCATAGACATATACTCTAACGGTTATTGAATTTAAACCGAAAATGATATTAAAGTAGTATTTGATACGATGAAATCAAATAGGAAATGTAATATTTCATTCTATTGAATACTTTGTTAGAGGCCTGTCTTCTTTTCCCGAAAAAACTTGTTTTTCGTTGTTCGGTTTAACACAATGTATTATTTTGTTTTTTTGTTGTTCGGGTTAACACAATGTATTATTATTATTATTATTATTATTATTATTATTATTATTATTATTATTATTTTTACCAACCTATCGTTTTGTTAATTTTTATTCATTAGTTAATAGGTATTTTTTATTTTAACATGAAATTTCATAAAAAGATTTACAATACAATCAAATGTTATTATGTAATCTTTTACGCTGTGTTCCCGAGTCTCATTTAACGAGAGAAAGGGAGAGAAATGTGTGGAACTGGGAGGAAAAGAAAAAATTTTATGTTCCCGAGTTTTTTTTACGGAAGGAAGTGGAAAGAAGAGAAAGGAATTGGAGGGTTAATATTCTCTCCTAACTTTCCTTCCGATTTGGAAGGATTTGGAAGGAAAGGAAATTACTGGTAAAAATAACACTTAATTATAACTTTCCTTTCCCTTCTTTTCGACTCGGGAACACATAAAACGTTTCTTTCCTTTAATTTTCTTTCGACTCGGGAACACGAAAATATAACTTTCATTTCCTTTCCCTTCCATTCTTTTCTCTCCTCCTTTTCTTTTCTTTTCTTTTATCTCCATGCTAAAACTCGGGAACACAGCGTTAATGGTACAAATCTTTTATAAAGAATTCATGATTTCAGAAAAGTATTTTTAGATAACTAGAATATTTTTTTAATTATAATCATATTGTGTTTTAATTATTTTTAATCATATTGTAATTTTTTATTATAGTTAAAAATAAATTAATTATAGCATATAGACTATAGATTAATCTTAAAATATCTATTGTATTTATGTATGATATATATAATTAATGCAAAAATTCTATGTATAATATATAATTAATGCAAAAAATTTACTCCATTCAACCAATAAGAAATAATCATTAGATATTATAACTTATTTCATATCTTCTTTATTCCATTAACATATTCATTTATTAATTTTTCTCGTCATTCAAATAATTAAAACTTTGATGATTTTTTCATTATATCTACAATTCTTTCAAATGGTTAGATTGTTACATAAATGCTTTTCAAATGTCTATATTAGAATAGATTGGCTTAGAATGATAAATTATGCAAAATGAACCTAAATATAATAATTATGATGGTGATCATATATTCCTTTTAATTTGGAGGAAATGATAGATATACATAACGGTTCCTGTGTTTTTAATTTTATAAAAATTACAAAAATGATTATTCTATTTTTAATTTGTAGAATTACAAAAATAAGCATCATGTAATAATATAATAAAATGACAGAAGTAGTTTCTATGTTTTTAATTTTCCAAAAATTACAGAAATTTGCAGATTTACACAAATGATCACTGTGATAGTATGGTCAAAGACAGATATGGTCTATGTGTTTTTAGCTTTGCAAAAATTACAAAAATAACCCATATGTAATAGTGTAAAACGAAATTCAAAATTGGTCATTGGCTAATACGATCATCACCACTAGTTAAAATATATGTGAGGTACTTTTACAAAAGTATATAACCGATGAAACAAATTTGTATCCGAAAGGAAATATTGTTACTAGTGACGATGTCGTACTTTTCTCTTAAATATATTCACATGAGGTATAGGTTTACTCTATTATATGTATTAAATTTGTCAAGATTTGATTACGAGTTATTTTATATATAGTTCTAGTAGACATTGTTTGGGACAAGGGAAAACATCGAATTATATAAAAATAACTGGTTAAAGACATTAGATTATAAATAGTCCATCGTTTTAAATGTACTTCGCACATTACGGAACCTGTAAATAAATGAAAATTTGCTTGTAGATTTGACATAAAGTGTATTGCGAATTAAACCAACATAGTGAATATATGAAATGTCACTTGACAAGTTTGCTGGTTGTTTTTAATAAAACTATAATCATTTCGTGATACAGGTTGAAAATATGGTTCAGTTTGAGATTCGTGGGTTCCAACTATAAGATGATTAATGAATAACTTGATGTTAGAAGTCTTTATATTATCCAATTATGTTATAGTCGACGGTCATATTTTCCTTGTGTTTCTTGTGGAAAAGACGTAATAAGTGTTGTTCACAAGTATAATGTTTAAAATAATGTTAGCTGATTAGTTAAACGTTTAATCTCTTTAACAAAAATGCACGATTAAGTCTAAAGATATTTGTGTGGATCTAAAATTTTCAACCAAACTATTATCATACAATTTTAGTGACGCGTGATAAGAACAACTTTTTGTTTTTAACTTTATGAATCATATTCTTATCCAAGTTTTTTATTTGAGAATGGATGTGTATTTTTATAATATAGTTAATGGTGTGTTATATAATCAATATCAGATTATTAAATGCAATAGAATAAGTGATTTAACTATCAAAGTACAAACTTAAATCAATAAATATGTACAAGCTAAAATGTGATTGGGATATTCTAAGATGGCCGTTTTGTGCAACACAAAACGACAAGACCTTGTATTTGATGAAACATTAAGATAATATTTTTATCATTTTTAATAAACATAATCACAAAATGATTGATATGATTATTAAGTATTTAAGTGAAGGGCAATATTTAATCGTTGACCTTTAAAAAGACCGTTGTTACATGTTTTTTTTTTTTTGTCATTGGCATCAACGACTATGAAATAACAATTTTTATATAAGAAAATAAAATGTTGATGTATCGTTAATAGATTATCTTATATCAAGACGTTTGTTTTATAAAAATCATAAAATAATTATTTAATTAATATCATAATAAATAAACAATGGGAAATTTTCATCAAATAATGTTTAAAATAAGAAAATAAATTCATAGTGTAGTTGTAATATTTATTGAGAATTTTTTTAAACGTATTGGTAATGAACAAAGTAAAAAGTTTTTTCGACACAAAGAATTATTGTTTAAATATTATAACATTTCAACTTTTTATCGAGACGTTAACCAACTACAACTGAAAAGACCTAAGAAAAAAATTAAATAATTGCATTGAAGTAGTTTCATTTAATATTACAAATCTGAAACATTATCCTAAGACCAATAAACACTTAAACAAAAATTTAAAGTTGGTTTATTATATTGAAATATTTCTTTTAATATCAAAACTCCACAAATCCATTTTAAAGTTATTTAACTATTACAATTCAACAGACTTTGTTGATTTATGTTACTCAATTGATATTTATAATAGTTATCATTGTTATTTTTTTAACATTATGTCTTAATAGATGAGAAAAAACGATAAATTCATTTGTAAAATAATAACAGTTGTTATAAAATAATATACATTGATATTAAAGATTAGGAAGTTGGATTGGATTAATATTTCTAAGTTAATAGTTCATAAATTAAAGTAACTAAAAAGAATTGTTAATATATATTAACATTAAAGACTAATGAACTACCTTAAATGAGTGAAAAAATATTAACTCTAACGAATTATTATTTAATATTTCCCTATGAAAAAATTACATAAGTAGCAAAGCGAAAAATCTATTCAGTTAGTTAGTTTTATTAATCTTTATAGTTTTAAATCTTTAGTCATGTATCTCATTTAACTAATAAGTTTATAAAGCTTCTAAGTTATATCAAAGATTGTTTCAATCCTAAATAAATCTTGATATTCCTTATTTCTTTATTCAAAACTACTTCGTCGTAAATAACATCATGCGCTTGTTTAGTTAAAACATCCAAATCTTTATTTGTGCTTTTTGTTTGCGAATAAAGAAAAGATAAGAATGAATGAAAAACTATCGAAAACACGGGTTGTCTCCCGAACAGCGCTAAGTTTAACATATCCAGCCAGACGAGTTGTCTCAAAAAGCCGAACTAAAGGGCGTACACGGGTTGCTCATCGAGCAACTCAACTTGTTCAATATGCATTTCATTACATGTACCTGATGCAATGTACGGCTTGAGGCGATGAACGTTTACCATAAATGGTTTTTCACATTTCCCATCATTTATCTCAATCCCTCCATGTGACGTGACATCAACTACTTCATATTGTCTTGACCAGTTGCTCTTCAACAATCCAAGAAATAGCCTCAGTCGTGAGTTGAACAACCATACTTTTGGCCCATTTTCAAATCTTTTCAACTTCAATTTTGCATCGTGAAATGCCTTCATATTGTATGAGAAAATAATTATTTATTTATGTGGCATAAATAGTTTCTAGCCCTTACGATGCCTAAATGTTGTTTTAAAACTCTTAACATTGGCATAAAAAAACTAAAGTTTTTTACTCAAACATGAATTCGTTAAATATTTTTATCATTTATGAAATAGATATATTCATATTTACATTAGGAAAATTATAAATCATCCCCATATAGGCTCACCTATTTTAAATACGATGTCTACGAAAGATAAAGATGGTTGTTTATATCCTAATCAGGTCGGTTTTTAAAATGTTGCGTGCCTACCACCCTCACTATTTTTCCTGGTCGTATTCAAATAGACCTATCGAAAATGGTTGAATAAATAATCTTTTTCATAAATGTGTTTATATAGTGATGTTGAATCGGTAACTCATAGTTGACCCGTCGTTTGATCAACAAAAAACCATTCACACTTGTGTTTCTCAAACCTGTCATTTTGAAAACACGGTTACTTGTAGCAAATCTTGTGTTTCTCGGACCAGCAGTTTCGAAACATAGTTTGTGCTAATACAACCCATAAACATATAAACTTTTCATTTTATATGATAATTAATCCACTATTTTTCCTCCCATTGTAGGAAAATGTCAATCAAACTTGATCTCCCGATTTTGGATGTTGTCGACAAGAACTATTTGGACTGGACTCAAGATATCCAGAACCATCTAGACACCCACGCTCTGTTTGATGTCATGTATGATGAGGACGATCATGAGGTTGAAGTTACTCTCAAAATGAATGTTAAGGCGGTGATATTATTTTGCCATCATCTGTCAAACACGATGACGTATGCATTCATATCAATCGCTTCACCTAAGACATAATGGGACTCTTTGAAAGACAATTTCGACTATCAAAAGAGCATATGGCTTCCTAAAGCCCGCTAAGATTGGTTGAATCGATGGTTCCAAGGGTTCGTCTCTGTTACTGAGTATAACGTCAAAGTTTGTCGAATCTGTTTACTTCTCCACTACTGTGGTCAACAATTGATAGATTGTGATTTATTGGAGAAGACTTACACCACATTTCCTAGTTCTGACAACTTGCTTCAAAAGCAATACCGTCAGTCCAAGTTCAAAACATTCCCTGGGCTCATCACCCAATTGATATGGGATGAAAAAATAACATTATTTTAATGAGAAATAACAATTCTCATGGGCATCCTCCTGAAGGAATGAATTTTGTGATTAAACTGAAAAAACCTATGCCAATCATGCTCGATTGGGAAGACACATCTTAAACCACTTCACATAAAACCTACAAAAGTGGTTTCCCATTTTCTTGAGTGTAAGACCCATTTTCATTTTAAGATGCTTACTAAGGTAACTAGAGTTATTACCTTTGAGTTATGAGTTGTTTGATTAGTGAGAAGAGGTTAAAACCTTTCTTATGCACTAATCTTGGTGTGATTAAGATTAATTAAGTTGATGTATGAGTTTGGGTGATTAGAAACCCATTTGGAAGAAGTTTGAGCCTTAAAAATTGCTAAAATAGAGTATACGGGTCGTGTCCAAGTCACACGGGTCGTGTAAAGGATTGTTAGGGCTGTTTTGGGCATTTAGTAGCTGACACGGGCCGTGTTCTACTAACACGGGCCGTGTTTCCTGCAGATTAAATTCAGAAAGCATACAGTAGGATTAACACGGGCCGTGTTCTATAAACCTGGGCCGTGTTACGCGTGCAGACCCTTTAAATGTGCAGAAAACCTCATTTCGGGAAAAATAGATCCCAATTCGATTTCAGAGCATAAAGATGCGATTTTCTGTCAAATTGAAGCTAGAGATTCATGGGGAAACATAAAGAGACTCCAATCTAACCCCGCAAACGCGCTCTTGATTCCTAATTCATCAAGGTGAGTGATTTCTTCGTTTTGGGGGTTTTGAAACCCTAACTTTAGATTTCGTGATTTTGCTATATATTGTTATATATGATGTTAGTAGGTTGTTAGTGAATACCTTTAGAGTTATTGGTGAGATTATCATCGAGTTTCTACGGTTGAATGAGTAGAATCGCAGAATTGGGGGTTTCGGTAAATATGGAGTGATATTTCCCGTTTGTACTCCTTTTTCCTGCTTATGATTTATACATCTTTTGAGTTAGATGTCGTTGAGATGATTGTGGAAGTTTGAGAATGGATTCATACTATGGATATATAATTGAGTCTAAAGAACAGGAGCCCGGTACGTGTAAATTGGGGGTTCCACATACTAAACCGATATCAGGTGAGTACCTTTGAATACTTGAGTAAGAATTATACCTTGTTGTATATATATATATATATATATATATATATATATATATATATATATATATATATATATATATGTTGTACATATATGTGTGTTATACATATATGTGTGTTATGTTGATATTGCAGTAGCTTAGAGTTATAGTAGTTCTGTTATTTGTAGATAACAAGAGACGAGTTACAACTTAAATTTGAGTATAAGAGTAGAGTATATGCTAGAGGGAGTGAGTTAAAGAGTCTTTGAGTTTGACTACTACAATCATGAGGATTGTTATAATTGAGTATAACTGATTGTGAAATGAGTATATACGAATGTGTTTGATTGAGTTTATGAGTAGTGTCAGTTGTGATACTGATAATTGAGTTGATGATACTAACAGTTAGCTGGTGATTGTTAAGCTAATATGTTTACAGGTTTCCGAATTAAGAAAAGATGGATCTTGATAATAAGAATAACAAGAGAGGAAGATGAGGACGGTTATTGAGAAAGATTGTGAAAGTTAATTGAGATTACTCATTAAGCTTTATAAGCTTACACTTGAGTTGTTTGTTGTTTTGCAGGTATCTGTAGCAGTGATAGGGGAAGGCATGTGATAAAGAAAGATGGACAACTTAGAGCATGTCCTTTAGTTGTGTTAGGTTTATTTGTAATGCCTAGTATGTAACGTGAGTACCTTTGTTGTAATTAGTGCTTGATAACATCTTGTTTTTCCTGGGTTGAGTGCAAGTATACCCATTTTTGATGTATAAGTGTTTGAAAAATTTTGGGTGTACTTTGTATGAGAAACCGGGTGTTACAAGTTGGTATCAGAGCATGGTTTAAGTGAACTAGGTCTTTGAGTATAGAGTCCTAGACTTGAACTGAAGGAAGAGAGAGCCCCTATCACATGCTTGGGAAAAGATACTACTACAGATTTTAGTTTATGAGTTAAGTATAACTTTTATGTTATATTTGTTATTGTTATATTCTGTGTGTGAATATAGATGTGGAGACAGATGAGGACGAGTTGATAAATCGGTCACATTCGGTTGGACCTACAGAGGATGATGAGACGAGATTTTGGTTGATATGAGATATCAACTAATGAGAAGACGAGAACTTCAGTTGATAATGAGATGTCAACTGAATACGAGATGAGATACTAATTGAGATGAGATTCCGGCTAATGACGAGATTCCAACTGATGATGAGATAAGATCCCGGTTGAAGCGAAATTCCACCTAATGAAGAGAAAGAGTATGAGCATGAGCTGAGCATGAGCTAAAAGTTTAGACATTTGAGTGTAGCCGAGTACACTCGAGAGTTGAGATTTGTAGCATGCAAGTTTCAGCTAATGAGAAAACAAGATTTTGTTGCTATGAGGTATGTAAGTAATTTATTTAAAACGGTAGTTGTAACGAGTTATATATGTTTAAATTATGGATAATACATGTAGTAGAGTATGTGTGAAATGTTTGGACACATAAAAGATCAATTGAAATTACATGTGTTAGAGAAATGTGGTTATAAAGTGTAGTAACCGGCATTGAGATGAGAATCTCGTATCCGCTTGAGGTAAGGTTTACATATCACATGACAACTGCTTGATATGAGTTAGGATGGATAGAAACCCATCTAGGAGAAGTTAGATATTAAAAAGAGTATTAGAACCATTTTTTTTGTTTCTGTAGCATCAATACGGGTCGTGTTTGAGGGACACGGGTCGTGTTGGGATTACAGTAGCATATAGTGGGTAAAAATCGAGAACACACGGGTCGTGTTCAATGAACACGGGTCGTGCTGTACATACAGAAGCAAACAGAAGAAATATTGTGGATTTACACGGGCCATGTTGAATCTACACGGGCCGTGCTACGAACACAGATATGTTTTTAATGTGTGGATTTCTTTCATTTTGATATTGTATATATATTGCTAGTTGTTTCACAGATATGACGAGATATTTGTATACGAGTACTTTGTGGTTGAGACCACATATTTTGTGGGACCACATAACTAGTACTTATGATTGATCACAATGAATGGCTGAGATAGCCAAAAGAGTATGAGTTGAGAAAGACGATGAGTGTGTAGTTGATTGCACACCATAGCTGATTATGAGTTGACATGTTTAGTGTTGAATTCTATGATTTGGAGTTGTCACATAATGAGATATTTGTGACAAAGATGTCAGAGGACATTTGAGTAACCACATAAAGAGTACTTTATGGTATAATTGAGAGAACCTAGAGTGGTTTATATAGGCCTTATTGGCCTAGAGATTGAGTTAATTACCGAGTAAATGTGATTGAGACCACATATGCTGTGGGACCACATATCGAGTAAAGTGGTTGAGACCACATATTCTATGGGGCCATATAACGAGTAAATGTGGTTGAGACCACATATGCTGTGGGACCACATATCGAGTAAAGTGGTTGAGACCACATAATTTGTGGGGCCACATAATGAGTAACTGTAATTGAGACCACATGTTATGTGGGGTTACATATTGAGTAATTGAGATTGAGACCACATATTTCTGTGGAACCACATAACGAGTACCTTGTGGTTTGAGTAGTGAGGACCTTGGTGACTCAAACCGAAGAAGGAGTGATGGTGAGTCTTTATGGTTCGATACCGAGAGGGAGATCTGCTAGAGTCAAATAGGAGACGAATTGAAATCAGAAAATGGTACGAGGTACCATGATTTGATTGGAAGACGGTATGAGATACCGTAACACATCATTGAGTGGTAAAACCAGGGGATGATACGAGGTACCGTGAAATAGCGTTGCATGGCGAATTTAGAGGACAGTACAGAGTACTGTAAAATAGTGTTGAGTGAAGAGATTAGAGGAAAGTACGGGGTACAATGAACTGAGGTGGAGTGGCATTATAATGTTGTACTTGTGTGTAAACAAGTATGCACTGTGTAATAATGTAGAGTGCTGAGACTGTACTATCCTTGAGTAAGGATAAGTATGGTACAGAGGTGAGCTTGTATGGCTCAAGATTTTATGGGTGAGAATAGGACGAATCCGAGGCTGAGTAACAGTACAGGATTACTATGAGATAATACAGTGAGTAATACTGTTGAGGAATGTTGTTGTGAGTAAGTACGTTTGTCATGTACTCGTGTTGAAAATGTGTGAGATTTCTTGTATGTTGAACGAGATAGAGTTTTATAAATATGTAATGAGAAGATATGAGTTAAAAGAGGAGGAAAGTAATTGTGGTTGTGATTGATAGGATTAAATCCTTAGCAATCAAACCAATTACTGCCAATGAAATAAACGTATGAGTGTCGAGATGACAAAACTATTTATTCGTATGAGACGATGGATAGTAGATTTTGCTATAATAATCTTGAATTATTTTATTGAGATTAATGAGTTAGTCGAGTGATGAGATATGATTTCACCGTAGAGATTGCGGTGTTAAATGTTATTATTTTATTTATAAGTTGTGTGTAGAGATTTCGATGAGCCGTATGTATGACATATTTTGTGTCATTCAGATGAATTGGAGATTGAGATGATAATGACGGAGAATTTATTTAATAATAAATTATCGAATTTAATGGAGCTAATGATTTAGTGAGAATGTGATGTGGATTATCCACATAAGAGATGATATAATAAGTGAGTACATCGAGAGAAACAACATGAGGTATGTTGTTGAACTGAGATAAAAAGGAGCCATTTGGTTGAGGATTATGAGTTGTGTATTGGGTGAAAACCTAGTATGTGTGCTGAGGTGGGAACGAAGATAAATAAGCTTTTGGAAAAGTTGTAATCGGTTGTGGAGATAAGACAACTAAGACGGGATATGTGTGACCAAAGTGTTAAGAGTTAAATAACAAATTCAGAGGAGGCGTGAGTGAAACTCGAGATAGTTTCTAATATTTTGTTATTTATAGATTTTTATCCTAGTATTTGCGAGCTGTGTTAGTAGGAGAAATCATTACTGGTATGTTGGGATTGCGGGAACGAATTGAGAGAGTATGAGTTGTAAACGGTGAGACCGTTTTTCTTATTGAGTTAGAGTAAATCATTTCAATGAGATTTGAAATGGAAGTTGAATCCTAAATAGTTAATTGAGATTAATGTTACAAGCTATGCAGTCAATCTCGGGAGATAGCGCCGAGATAGCGTTTCTCGGGCTTAGGCCGAGATAAAAATCAAAATCTCGCTCAGTAATCTCGCCAGCGAGAATCTCGCCGAGATTTGCCGAGATAATGTCCGAGATTTGCCGAGATTTACTTTTCGGAAGATGTGAATGCATTAAACGATGTTGACTCGGATGCCGAACCCATGGATTGCGATTAGATTTATGTTTGACACGTTGACACTTTTCATATTAGAATACTATCTTTTCATATTAGAATACTATCTATGTTTTATGTGACATTTTTATGCAACTTTTTGTGATATTAATTCTACGTAGTATTAATAGTCTAAAAGTAACAAAAAAAACCTCCGCTATACCACCGCTATACCACCGCGATAAACGCTAAATCAAATCTCGCTAGGTGACCGCTATAAGTTTTATGGCCGAGATAACTGCATAGGTTACAAGTAATATGAGTGTATATAAATGAGTATAGTGATTGGAGTATCACTTGAGGAGTAAGGTGAGACACCTGGTTGTCGACAAAGCTAAAACGAAAGGTATGTTCTAAAAAGAGTAAGTAATTGCCTACGTGGCAATGATGATAATCAATATGACTATAGAGATCATCTTATGAGGATGATATATTATGAGTAAAAATGAGGAGTGACAGTGTGTATATGTCATGTGAGATGACGAGGTGATAATGTCATTGTTGTATGCGATGTGTGTTTGCAGTGGTGAGGTGGTTATAGAGGCCACACCTATTCTAAGAGATTCCGAGGACGGAATCTTTTGAAGGAGGAGAGAACTTGTAAGACCCATTTTCATTTTAAGATGCTTACTAAGGTAACTAGAGTTATTACCTTTGAGTTATGAGTTGTTTGATTAATGAGAAGAGGTTAAAACCTTTACTATGCACTAATCTTGGTGTGATTAAGATTAATTAAGTTGATGTATGAGTTTGGGTGATTAGAAACCCATTTGGAAGAAGTTTGAGCCTTAAAAATTGCTAAAATAGAGTACACGGGTCGTGTCCAAGTCACACGGGTCGTGTAAAGGATTGTTAGGGCTATTTTGGGCATTAAGTAGCTGACACGGGCCGTGTTCTACTAACACGGGCCGTGTTTCCTGTAGATTAAATTCAGAAAGCATACAGTAGGATTAACACGGGCCGTGTTCTATAAACCCGAGCCATGTTACGCGTGCAGACCCTTTAAATGTGCAGAAAACCTCATTTCAGGAAAAATAGATCCCAATTCGATTTCAGAGCATAAAGAGGCGATTTTCTGTCAAATTGAAGCTAGAGATTCATGGGGAAACATAAAGAGACTCGAATCTAACCCCGCAAACGCGCTCTTGATTCCTAATTCATCAAGGTGAGTGATTTCTTCGTTTTGGGGGTTTTGAAACCCTAACTTTAGATTTCGTGATTTTGCTATATATTGTTATATATGATGTTAGTAGGTTGTTAGTGAATACCTTTAGAGTTATTGGTGAGATTATCATCGAGTTTCTACGGTTGAATGAGTAGAATCGCAGAATTGGGGGTTCCACATACTAAACCGATATCAGGTGAGTACCTTTGAATACTTGAGTAAGAATTATACCTTGTTGTATATATATATGTTGTACATATATGTGTGTTATACATATATGTGTGTTATGTTGATATTGCAGTAGCTTAGAGTTATAGTAGTTCTGTTATTTGTGGATAACAAGAGACGAGTTACAACTTAAATTTGAGTATAAGAGTAGAGTATATGCTAGAGGGAGTGAGTTAAAGAGTCTTTGAGTTTGACTACTACAATCATGAGGATTGTTATAATTGAGTATAACTGATTGTGAAATGAGTATATACGAATGTGTTTGATTGAGTTTATGAGTAGTGTCAGTCGTGATACTGATAATTGAGTTGATGATACTAACAGTTAGCTAGTGATTGTTAAGCTAATATGTTTACAGGTTCCCGAATTAAGAAAAGATGGATCTTGCTAATGAGAATAGCAAGAGAGGAAGATGAGGACGATTATTGAGAAAGATTGTGAAAGTTAATTGAGATTACTCATTAAGCTTTATAAGCTTACACTTGAGTTGTTTGTTGTTTTGCAGGTATCTGTAGCAGTGATAGGGGAAGACATGTGATAAAGAAAGATGGACAACTTAGAGCATGTCCTTTAGTTGTGTTAGGTTTATTTGAAATGCCTGGTATGTAACGTGAGGACCTTTGTTGTAATTAGTGCATGATAACATCTTGTTTTTCCTGGGTTGAGTGCAAGTATACCCATTTTTTATGTATAAGTGTTTGAAAAATTTTGGGTGTACTTTGTATGAGAAACCGGGTGTTACATTGAGAGAATTCAAGGGAATATTTGTAGACCTATCCAACCAACATTCAGGCCATTTAAAATTTTCACGGTTTTGGTTAAGGGCATTGACAAAATGGTCACATGTAGCTTTGTTGTCCATCAGAAATGTAGCATTTCCTAAACACATAGCCTATAATCATTAAATTGAGGGTCCGTCATCCAGATTATTCAATAAAGTCAAATTAGACTTTA
This sequence comes from Cichorium intybus, assembly GCA_023525715.1. Classification (NCBI taxonomy): domain Eukaryota; kingdom Viridiplantae; phylum Streptophyta; class Magnoliopsida; order Asterales; family Asteraceae; genus Cichorium; species Cichorium intybus. The sequence goes on from CM042011.1 coordinate 104,244,917, forward strand.
TAATGCCATAGAGTTCACATCAAAAAAGTTAGATGACTATTGCATGATATTAGGAATTGACATTGAACACCTTATTGTGTATGTTCATTCCCAAAATGGAATTGCAAAAGCATATATTAAACAAATACAAATAATTGGGAGAACTTTGGTTATGCGCACCAAACTTCCCATTTATGCATGGGGTTATGCGATATTACATTTGGTTGCATTGGTCTGTTTGACGCCCATGGCCACCCAGCCACTTTTTGTGTACCAGTTAGTAACAGGATTGAGCCTGATGTCTCACATTTACATGTGTTTGGGTACTTAGTCAATGTTCCAATTGAAATTTCAAAACGTTCAAATTTTGGACATTAGAAATGATAGAGGATATATGTTCGTTATGAATCTCTTTCTGTTATACGCTCTTTAGAGCCCTTGACAGATGATACTTTTAACGCTAGACATGTGGATTGTGACTTTGATGAAACAATCTTCCAGTTGTTAATGGGAGCTTTGCACGTTAACATTGCTAAGGAACGATGTGAAATAACATTACATGTACCCAATTTGTCTCATATAGATCCCCTACTACACATAATGATAAGGAAGTGCAATGAATTCTAAGTCTAAAAAATGTTGCTAATCAGCTACTAGACACATTCATTGACTTATAAAATGTCATGAGAACAAATATACATTTTGCAAATACGCCTGCAAGGATAGACATCCATGTGATATGCCATGTTTTCGGTTGAACTTGTTGCACTATCGTGCCCATCGTGCAAAGGCGCAACTATCGACTGTTAAATCCATCGCTCTTCCCAAAAAAGAGGAAGAACAGTTGGTTCCAAGGATGTTTAACCTTAACAGAGGTGAAATTTTGTTGCATCTGTTTTGCCACACAGAATCATTAAGGATCATGATAATGTATTAGAGGAGGGTTTTTCCAAAGAAACACCAATTTCTCATCATCTCGATAATCTTTAAATGTCTGTCGAGTATGCTAGCTTAGAAAATATTGTGAAACGAAACGAGACTGTCACCGATGATATATTCATATACGCAGTAGCCACTGATATTATGAGTAATAATGACTGGAACCATGTATTATTGTTTAGTGCCAATGTAGAATAAACCGACCTCAATGGAAACAAGCAATCCAGGATGAATTGGATTCGTTAACGAAAAGAAGAGTGTGTGGACCTGTTGCCCTAATGCAACCCAATATTAAAACCAATTGGTCATAAATGAGTTTTATTAAGTAATCGTAATGAGAATAATGAGATTATAAGATACAAAGATCACCTCATGGTGAAAGGCTTCTATTAACGCCTGGAAATTGATTATGTGGAGACGTATTCTCTCGTGATGGACGTTATAACATTCAGCTACTTAATCAGTTTAAAAGTTTCAAAAATTGAATATGGAAATCATGGATGTGGTCACAACCTATCTTTGTGGGGACCTGGACATAGAGATATACATGAAAGTCCCTGATGGACTTAAGTACCTTAATCAAGTAGTTTCAGACCACGAAACACGTTCTCGATAAGACTGAGACATACACCTTATGGATTGAAACAATTCGGACGAATGTGGTATGACCGTCTAAGTGAGTACTTGATTAGAATGGGATATTTGAATAAAAAGATATGCTCATGCGTGTTTATAAAGAATTCCACTTCAGGATACATGATTATCACAGTCTATGTAGATGATATGAATCTCATAGGAACCTTGAAAGAATTTGTCGAAATTTTTGAAATCCCAAAGAAGGATTTCGAGATAAAAGATATTGGGAAGACGCGGTATTGCCTCAGCCTGAAGATTGAGCAACGTAAAGATGAGATTTTTATCCATTAATAAAGTTACACTTAAAAGGTGTTGAGGCACTTTAGTCATCATGACGTAATGCCATCATCTACTCACATGGTCGTTCGGTATTTAGACATTAAAAATGAACCCATTCCGTCCAAAGTAGGATGATGAAGAGATATTAAGCCCTGACTGTTCCTATATGGGTACAATAGGTGCATTATTGTACTAGATCAGACATCTTGTTTGCTATGAACTGTCTTGCTCAGCACAACATTGTGCCAATGCACCACCACTATAATGGTATTAAAGACATCTTTCGTTACCTTAAAGGCACTACGAATATGAGTTTATTCTATCCCTACATGTCATCGAGTGGATCTACCCCCGAATGATACTCAAAATAACACGACCCTTATCGGTTATGCAGATGCAGATTACTTATCAGACTCGCATAAGGGACGATCCTAATCTGGTTATGTCTTTACCATCGGGAACATGATGATATCTTGGAAGTCTTGTAAACAAAATCTAGTTGCTACTTTGACGATTTACTCTGAACTACTCACGCTCTATGAGGCGACTAGAGAGCGTGTGTATGGCTTCGAGTTGTAATTAGCCAAATCCAAAGTACATATGATTTAGCTTATGATCCTAATGAACCAATTGTCATGTATGAAGATAACACTGATGTCATTGATCAAGCGAAACATGGTTACATCAAAGGGGATAACACTAAGCACATCTCGCCAAAATTATTCTTTACACATGAACAACAAGCATTCAACAGATTAAAGTGCAACATATTGGATGGGAGAAGATTCATGCAGACTTATTCACCAAGTCATTGTCAAAGTATTCGTTCCAAAAACATGTCAGATCCATTGGACTTAGAAAGCTCTTTGAGCTACCTACATGACATGTATTATGCACCCAGTTATGTGTAAGTAAGGACTGCATTATACTATATGCTTAGCACCATGCTGAGTGCATATAAGGAGGAGCATCCAGACGAATGCTTGTGTACTTTTCTTTATATTTAGTTCAAGGGTTTTGTCCTATGGGGTTTACCTTGACAAAGTTGGTTTTAATGAGACACAAAGTGTATATCATTCTCACTAAACATTGTCGAAATTAGGGGAAGTATCCAATTGAATACTTTTTAACCATTGCAGTCTTTTGTCCTTCATCTAGAGTTTTTATCCTACTAGGTTTTCTTTAGCAAGATTTTAATGAGGCACACCATGTATGATTATTTCCCTAGCTCAAGACATCAAAATCGTACTCTTTTATCCTTCAACCAGAGTTTTGTCTCACAGGGTTTTCTTCAAAAAGGTTTTTAACGAGCAGTGGCGGAACGTAAGAGGGGCTGGGGAGGCCATGAACCCCCAACTTTTTATCCTTCTATGTGTCATAATAATTCCCAATATATGTACTGTGGAAAGTAATTATATAAAACTCTACTTCTACTCCTCCTTTCACAACAATTCACATATCATACAAAACACATCCCATTCACTTGCCATTACTTTTAGATAATAAATGGGTAATTAAAAGATATAGCCCTTTTCTTAATTTTATTAATTGGAAGATTTGTATATTTAAATTTTAATGTAAATTTTTTAGAAGAATTTGAAATACAGGATAATTTCATTAAAACTTGCAAACGTTTCCATATAAAAGTATTGTTTATTATAAAATATATAAAAATTTCAATGATAAAAATACATAAATAACTTTTACGTATGTTATATAACTATTTGAAATCATCTTTGTTATTAATTAAAGTTAAAGAATAATATATTTATAATATATTAATATCTAAATATATTATGTGTCTTTTTTTAAATTTGGTTTCGGCCCCCTAATTATACTGTTTGTGTTCCGCCCCTGTTAACGAGACAAACATTTCATGTATTGTCTGAAGATACAATACGAAGAAGTACAAATATGATTCATTGTAAATCTAAGCACATAAGGGTGAGTGTTGTAACCCATAATATGACAATAGTTGATTATATTTAAGTCCTTCGTAAATAGTGTTTATATGCACAAATCCTACAATATTTAGTTTACCCAACTTTTGCCTTATAAAGGGGTTTTATTTATTTGTAAACCACTTATGTGATCAATGAGAAAACTGTAATGAATCATTGAGTTAGAACTAATTTGTTATATAATGATCGAATAAAAACAAGAAAATTGTTACTATAACCTCTAACAGGAATCCTAAATAACCACTAGAATTGTGTGGAAATCGTGAAAGTCACTCAAACCGTTCGCTGAACATGATATGTTTGTGTGATTAGATAGTGCCTTTATTTAGTGGTGCAATATTTATTAGGGTAAATTTCATAAAAGACACTAACTTTTCAAAAAATTTTGATTTTGACACTGTGTTATTTTTTTTCAATTAAGTCACTAAGTTTTCAATTTTTTTCAATTAAGTCACTATGTTTTCAATTTGGTTTCAATTTTGACCATTTGACCGGTCAACCCGGTAGTCAGTTGACGTGGCATGATGACGTGTCAGTCTTTGATGATGCGACGATGACGTGGCATGCTGACGTGGCACCCGAGTGTCAAAATTGAAACAAAATTGAAAACATAGTGACTTAATTGGAAAAAAGTGAAAACTTAGTGTTTTAATTGAAAAAAAATAACACAGTGTCAAAATCAATTTTTTTTGAAAAGTTAGTGTCTTTTTGGAATTTTTTCTACATTTTTTAAAATGATAAATTTGTCTTTTTACGTTTTTAGAACGTATAAATATATTTTTTACAAGTATAAAGACGTATTTTTATACTTTTAGAAGCATACATGTAGAAAAAATGTATCTATGTTTCTAAAAATATAAAAATACGTATTTATACTTATAAAAATATATTTATATATACTTATGACAATGTATCTATGTTTCTATAAATATAAAAATACGTATTTTTATATTTTTATATATACTTATGACAATGTATCTATATTTCTAAAAATATAAAAATACGTATTTATACTTATAAAAAAATATATTTATACGTTCTAAAAATGTAAAAAGACGAATTTATCATTTTAAAAAATATAGAAAAAATTCCAAAAAAGACACTAACTTTTCAAAAAAAATTGTTTTTGACACTGTGTTATTTTTTTCAATTAAAACACTAAGTTTTCAATTTTTTCCAATTAAGTCACTATGTTTTCAATTTTGTTTCAATTTTGACACTCGGGTGCCACGTCAGCATGCCACGTCATCGTCGCATCATCATAGACTGACACGTCATCATGTCACGTCAGCTGACTACCGGGTTGACCGGTCAAATGGTCAAAATTGAAACCAAATTGAAAACATAGTGACTTAATTGAAAAAAATTGAAAACTTAGTTTCAATTAAAACACTAAGTTTTCAATTTTTTCCAATTAAGTCACTATGTTTTCAATTTTGTTTCAATTTTGACACTCGGGTGCCACGTCAGCATGCCACGTCATCGTCGCATCATCATAGACTGACACGTCATCATGTCACGTCAGCTGACTACCGGGTTGACCGGTCAAATGGTCAAAATTGAAACCAAATTGAAAACATAGTGACTTAATTGAAAAAAATTGAAAACTTAGGGTGTGTTTGTTTGGCACTTAATTAAGTTTTTAAGAGGCAATCTCTGAATAAAAAATTTAAGTCCGTTTGTTTACATATTAAATTTTGCCTCTTAATTAGAAAAGAGGCTCTTATTGGATCAGATTTGAAGACAAGTCTGAACAAAAAAGAGAGTCACGTATTCCTCATTTGCCCTAACATTCGACCCGCCTTCCTTCCCTTTCCCTTACCCTTTCTTTTTCCCTTTCCCTTTCTTCTCACGATCGGAAATCAACACTCTCCCCCTCTCTGCACAGCGACGGGAAGAAGCCACCTGCACCGTTCCTCTTCTGCCGATGGCCTTCCTCCACCGTTCCTCTTCTGCCGCCGGTTCTATTCTGTCGCCGGTTCCTCTTCTGCCGATGCCCTAAATTCTGGTGTGAGCAATGTTCATTTATTGCATCCGATTAAAGCTTAATACCTTGATATGTTGATTTATTGCATCCGATTAAAGCTTCCGGTTGTTTCTTAAATTCTTGTGTTAGGAGAAACAAGGACACATCTTCGATTGTGTGTGTGTGTGTGATTGTTTTTAGCGTCCGGGAAAGAAACAGAGGGACAGGTCGATGAGGTTGCAGCAATTGCTGCTATTCCCAGCTATTGATTCCGATAAAAAATGTGAAGAGGCAAAACGAGTGATTGTAATTCTTTCCTGTGACTTTACTGTGGCTGGATTTTGTAATTCTCGAGACTTTTGTGATTGTTCTTGCTGTTACGTGTGGTGAATTTGGATGTTATTGAAGAAAATAGTTTACAGGGGTAAAATGGTCATATTTATCATTCTGTATAATAATTAAGAGGTTCCAGCCAAACACATCTTATAAATTCAGATCTTAAAAATTCAGACCCTCTTAAAAGTCCAGACCTCTTAAAAATTCAGATCTTAAAAATTAAGTTCTTGCCAAACAGGGCCTTAGTGACTTAATTGAAAGAAAAAATAACAAAGTGTCAAAATCGAAATTTTGTGAAAAGTTAGTGTCTTTTATGAAATTTGCCCTATTTATTACATTAAAGCTTAAAACCATATTTTTGATTAAAATATCATTATTTTAATAGATGTTTTAGCTTTTATTATTTAATATAATTAATATATTTAAATCTAAAATATATTATGTAACGTAAACTATTAGGATATTGTTGTAGTTAAACTAAGTTTTAATTAACTTTATACAAAAATAACATAACTTTTAGTATTAAGGTTAAAATTGGTCTAAATAACCAATAATAAAACCTTGCATTTGTCGATTAACATGGGATGAAAATAACCGAATAACTCTCGTGTGGAAGAATTCAGCTAAATGCGGCAAAAAGAGTATAAGGATTATTCCTGATAAATATTTTTAAATAATTAGATTCATGAAATTACGAAAGTTTGGTCTTATTTGCTTGTATTTTGCCTTTTTTAAACATGCTGATAAAAGAAAAGAAAAAAAAAAAGGCAAAGGCCCATATACATATATCTTCTGTTATTATAATATTTTCTTTTTTCATCAAGCAAGTTAAGAGAATACAATAATTTAATCATTATTTTTGTGATCACATAGATAAAATAATATATACTTCTTTTTCCAGAATTTACACAAATAGATATATTTTTGTAAGGACATGCTGAGTTGCTTAGTTAACAATTTGTAAAAAAAAAAAGTTAAAAAGGGACAATCTTTTGGAAACCTAATGCAATGCCATTTTTAAAGGTAGGCGGAGTCGTGTAAAAGATGGGATGGGTCGGCGGGCGGTATTATTTGGACCGATACTAAGACTGTCCATAGTACCGATCACGCGGGGACCGTGATGCTGACGAGTCAGCGCATCACGGCCGTGCACACCGTCCCTTGTGCATCATAATGGGTGAAATCGTGAAGAAATGTGATGGCAGTCACGGTTGAGCACGACCAATCACAATGAGAGAGCCGTTGAACGGCTAGAAAATTAAAAAAATATATATTTTTTGTATTTTACAAAATTTCACTTATAAATATATACACAACTTACATAATTCAACACACATTCATACAGTATCTCTTATTCTCAATTTCTCATATATATGGATTATTTGGAAAAGATGACATTTTTAAACAATTCGATTCGGACGATGATGAATTTATCACAACATTCTTTAATTTTGTTGCGAACGTTGCCGCTGAAAAGTCTTCAAATGTTAGACAATCAAGAACTGTTATCAACCGAGATCGGCAAGTTGCACATGATCTTTTGGTACGTGACTATTTTGCTGATAATCCTCTTTATGGTGACAAACATTTCAGATGTCGTTATTGTTTAAATAGAGATTTATTTTTACGCATTAACAACGATTTAGAGGCGCGATTTGCAAATACGATGAGGCGTATGTAGTTAACCCAAATCAACAATCCATTCCCGGTTCGGCAGACTATTTAGCACGAGTAGTAGAAATTCAAGATTCCGAAACATGCCAATATCTTCGAGAAGATTTAATGGAGCATGTTTATCAAAACAACTTGAATAGGGACGAGTAATTTTATTATTATTTGAATTTTCCATATGTTTTTCTAGGGTAATTTCTATGTAATGTTTTAATTTTATATAAAAATTTAGTGTTAATAACATAAAAGTCACTGTAGTTTGGCCAAAGTTTCGGTTTAACCACTATATTTCTTTTTGTTCCATAAAAACCACTCATACTTTCAAAAAGTTTCATATTGACCACTATTCATCTTATTTTATAACTTTTAAACATTATTTTCGTCGAAATACTATGTGAAAAGTTTCATATCAACATTTGAAACAAATATTGAAACTTCATTGCAGTAAAAATGATACATAAAGTTGCCTACATGTGCTTTTGGTCTTCGTAAGTGCAGCTCTTCGGCTACGTTGTAAATGCATAGGGTATCCAAGTGAATCCACTAAATTTTGAATGTGACGAGGGTAAGAAGTATTCGGAGTTAGAGGCATACAATCATCACTTTTGTTTGTTATATTGGTCGTAATGTATATTATTGAAAATATGCATGGTTTTTACGGATTTTTTTGAAAGTGTGAGTGGTTTTTCTAGAACAAAAAATAATATAGTGCTTATACCGGATTTTGACAAAACTACAATGGTCTTTATGTTATTAGCCCAAAAATTTAATGTAATGGGTTTTTATGGAAAATTAGGTTTTTATTAAATTTTGAATTTTTTTTTAATTAGAAAAGTGATGTGGTGCGATGAAATGTGATGAGTATTTCTAGTGTGGTGTGATGAGAATGTGATGAAGTGTGATAGTGAGGTGGCGGTGATGTGGCTCCCATCACATTTAGAACATCCACAATAATAGCTTTTTGGGAGCTTTTTCAAAATGTTTTTTTCACCAAAAAAGCTCATAAAACTTGAAAAAACTATAGGGGAAGGTTTTTAATTTACAAGCTTTTTCACAAAATGCTTGTTAATTAACAAGCATTTGGCTTGAACTTTTTCATATGGTGGTGGGTCTCACATAATATTAACCAATGAAAAATCAACAATACATATAATACCCTTACAAAAAAACTTTTGACAAACCTCTCCTATAGTGAAGATAAATAAGCTTTTTAAATACAAGTTTTTTCATGAAAAGACTTATACAAAAAACCCCTTATATTGTGGATGCTCTTAGTCTAATGATATCCATATTCCTCCATGGACAGGTTTAGCCGTTTAATGACTTTTTAAAAAAATTAATTAAATTATTTTATTTATATAAATATAACCCTCAACCATTTCAAAACCACGTCATCATTCTATATTCAACCATTTGGAAACCGCACCAACTTTCTATAAACGATGATATAATTCTGGAATTGTGCGACTTAGAAGTTCACCACTAGTTTCAATCGGATCTTGTTGTTACATAGAACATGTATGCATATGTTTTTTAAACCATAAGTTTATTTAAATTTTCGTATTTAGGTTTTAAATTCTCGTATTTAGATGAATTTCTTTGTTGTGGGCTAGAAAATATAGAAAAAAGAAAAAAAAAAAAAAACCGATATAACATTACGGGTTCCATCCTAATAGTCAAATTATTATAGACTTTTTGTTTTTTGCATATCATATTTCTATTCGTATTTATTTATACGAACAGAACTTCTTCAATGCAATAAAACTTTTGAGTTTTTCTTTAGAATTAAATAACGTATCTTCTAATCTGTTGAACGTTTTGTAAATAACTTTCTTATAAATTTTTATTGTTATAAATACCTTGTATTTCTTTAAAGAATATTACTTTGTATTAACATATAAATAAATACAAATATTACAATATACAGCATTTAAAAAATGGTTCTAAAATATAAAAAATAACTATGTTGGATAGCTATCCGATTATCAAATAAAATAAAAATAACACTTTATTACATAATTTATATTTTTAAAATGTGACATAAGTGTCATTACGATCGCTTTGTTATAATTTTAGTAAACAGATTTTCTACACTACGTTCCTATTAATTTTATGTAATTAATAGACTAGATTAATCAGATGAGGAAGTTTAGAAATCAAAACAATTAAGAAATACAATAAAATATGATAAAAATATGATAAAATGCTAAAAGGAGAATAAAAGAAAATGAATAAGCACTTGGTGCAAAATAACTGGTCGGTACAAGTTGCTAAAAAAGCTATTTGTTAAAATGATAAAAACATTTTGCATATTTTGGTTTTAATAAAAAAGCTATAAGTTACAATGATAAAAACATTTTGCATAATTTGTTATAAACATTATTTTGTTTTTAATAAAACAACGTTGTGATGCCTAACAAATAATATTTTTGATTAACTTGCATAATATATAGCACGCATAGGGGATTTATTTAATTATTTTGGACCAACTATGTAAAAATGATTCTTAGTTGTTTAAAAATTAAAGTTAATGAATAGTTGAGGGACTAAACATATAAATTAAACCCTAGCCTCAAAGTAGCGCATGCACTTCACGATTCCCGGGCCAATAAATTTTGAATTTAAAACCCGAAGTCGACAGAAACCCTAAAAACACAATTTTTTATCTTCCTCCACCACAGATATTGAAAACCATCGAAATATTCTAAACCCTTCATCTTCAATCTCAAGTCCTAATCTCAATACCACACAAAGCACTGAATCTGATTCCATGGCTAAAAAGAAAGTAGACCCCCAAACCGAAAGCAACTCCCACAAATCCCAAGATACGGTCAATGATGATCAAATTGTGGAGGAGACTCCTGCTCAGAAGATTGTGAAATTGAAATCACTCAATGCTTTGCTGCTTAAAGAGACCGTTGAGCGCCGTCATCAGGTGGATTCGTTAGTGAAGTCGAACGGGCATTTGGAATCCGAGTTGAGTCGGTCTGTAATGGATAACGGCTTGTTGAAGTCGGAGATGAATGGGTTGACTGAAAAGGCGGTGATGTTGGAGATTGAGAAGGGGTTGGTGTCGGTTGTTGTTGTTACGCAGGTTAATCAACTGGCGGAGGAAAAAATCGAGAGTTTCAAGGAGATGATTGGGAGTTTGGAGGGTGATTTGAAAAGGGTTTTGGAGGAAAAGAGTGAGATCGAGAAGTCGAAGAGTGATTATGAATCTGAAATTATCGCTCTGAATAGCAGATTGGATGAACTTATGGCTGAGATTGATGAAGAGAGAGGTGTTTCATCTCGTGTTTGTGATGAAAGGGATGAACTCATGGCTCATTTAGGTGATCGAATTCAAGAGGTGGGTGAGTTGAAATTGAAGGTAGCGGAAGCAGAGAAAACAGAAGCTCGGATTTCAGAAGAACTTCTGGAATTAAAGGCTAAACATGATATATTAGTCCAGCAAAATAGAGTGAATTCGCAACTGGTTGATTCAATAACGAGTGAAAAGGATTTGATTCAGGCGAAATTGGTTGAATCAAACGGACAGATTGATGATCTGAAGAGAAACATCGATGACCTACTGGAACAGAAGAAGGCGACTGAAAATCAGAAGAATTCCCACGAGAGAAACAACGAAGAACTGCAAACTATGGTAAGTGAACTCAAGGATTTGATAGAAAATATGAAAAATGACGAGTTAGAATTGCTGGAGAAAATCACCGATCTGGAGAAAAAATACGCCTCAAGTTCAGAAAACGAGGTAGCATTGAAAAACGAGATCAATGGTTTCGTTGAAGAAAAGAAAGAAACAAACGAACGAATCAAAAGTCTGGAAAACGAGAAAAGTTCCGTTCTGAAAGATTTGGAAGACGCCATGAAAGAGTTAGACCACCAGAAGCTTACAATCGAGCAGATAGTTCAAGAGAAAACCGAATTAGAAGTTGCAAAAATTCAAGGGGAGACTGAAATCGTCAAGATGAAAGAACAATTGTTTACATTTCAAGACACAATTTCATCACTACAAAACTCATCCATCGATGAAACCCAGAAACTTAAGCAATTAGAATCCGAAGTTAGCCACTACAAAGCTTCATTCGATCAAGCCACAATCGAAAAAGACGAAGCCCTCAAGAATCTCGAACAACAAGAAGCCATTAAAACCGAATTCCACCACAAAATCACACAAATGGAGAATCAAATCAAAGATTTACACGAAGATTTAACGAACAAGACAACCGAAAACTCGAAAAACATCAAAGAAAAGAACGAATTAGAAAACCATTGTGCGGAGTTGGCGAAAAACATATCCGTTTTAGAGACAAAACTCGCAGAAACCCGTGAAGAATTCGATGAAACAAAGAGTAGGTTCGAATTAGCGAAAGATAAATCGAACCGGGTTTTAATTACCTTGAAGAAAACATTATCGGGTCATGAAGAAAAATTCGATCTCGATAAAGATCATGTTACAGAAGTTGAAGAAATCAAGAGGGTTTTCAAGGAGAAAGATATTAAAGTTGAAGAAATGAAAAGGCAACTTGAATTGGTTACAAACACCGCTGAAGAAGTTCGTAAGGAGAAAAGCTTCTGGGCGTTGGTGTCATCTGCAACCACACTTTTAGCGGCGGCTGTTTCTGTGGCGTATGTTGCTCGAGCCAATTAATGTTAATTGGATCGAAGTTTTGAGGTTAATTTTAATTAATTAATCTTGATTGTGTATTAACGTGGTGTTGAAGTGGTTTGTTTTTGGGTTATAATAAAAAAATGTTGATCTGCTAGATCAAATTTTTGTTGGGGTTGTGTGTTGATGATATAGTCTTTGAAGGTTTGTAGTAATTAGAGAAGTATTTAGATTTTAGGATTTGTTTTTATTGACGTTATATGATATGCTTATAAAAGGATAAGGTGTTCGAGGTATTGAAGATGTTGATTGTTATGTAATTTTAAAGAATGTGTTCAGAATAATTATCAAAGTATTTTTTAGAAAGGGTGTTAGTTAAATAAACATCTTATAAGGGATAAGGCCAATCATGTAAGGATAAGTATTTTTAAGATTCGATAAGAAATAATAACACGATTTGATTTATTTGTTTATTGTAATATTGTATTTTAAAGGTTCAATCTAGTTATGTCAATTATCGATACTTCAATATCATTCAACTACTGCAATATAATTTCCACATTGTAATTGAGTAGATATTTTGAAGTAATGTTTTAACAATAAAATTTTTGAAAGTGTAATATTATAATAAGGTAGCTTTTCCATAATACATTTCTTTGATAAGAAAGAATTTAAAAGTCCAATGTTGCATTGGTATTACAAAGGAATGAAAGTAAGATTCCACGATAAGTAGATAATTAAAGTATATTTGTGTATCTTGTTGATATCTTATATCATCTTTGAATGTGTAATAGTTTTTTTTTTTATTTGGATTTGTAACAAGTGTAATAACCATAACCAAAAATCTCAAAAAATTTAACTAAAAAATAAGCATATGTTGGTCAAGGTGCAATTATGGCAGAAGTCTGGTTAAGTACTTATGGAGTTGGAAAGTCTTGTAACGACTGCAATAAAGATCATCAAATCATGGTTAATTGAGTGCGAGAATTCATTTGATGGTATGCTTTTAAGAACATAACCAATGAACCATATGGGAGAAAAATCATGGAAGCCTATAAAATTTAAGGGAGTCGATTGAAGAATTAGGTATAGAAAGCATGAGAAACTTAGTCGAGCTTATTGGTTGTTCATGGTGGTTTCCGGGTCAATCCACATGCCAAACTTAGTTTAGATTGTTAATTAAGTTTTTTGTATGCATTGGTGGTTGTTTTGATGAACCTCATGTCTTTTAATGGGACTAAAAGACAAATGTAAACACAAATGCGGAATTACTCGTCGTTGGACTAAACTTTCCTGAATTAAATGAACCGTTGATGGAGCAAACAAACATGATATCTTATATGCAACTAAAACAATAAGTAATCAAACAAATATGAGACATCAAATTTTTTGAGTGAAAACACCTCAAAACGAGAGTAAAAAACCACAATATCAGTGTCACCAATATTTGAGCAATACAAAGTCTTATCTAGAATACTAGAAGCATAGAATAACCAACATATACTTGGAACAAAAGCACATCAAGTATATGAAATCAAATACGCAAAAGACAAGGAGGTATAGATCACTAGAAAAATGTTGTTGTCCAGCAAACAGAAACGATAATATCTGAACTTTCGAAAGTGATCAACTCAATCCAACCGTTGAAACTTTAGCCCGGATGCTGTGAAGCTGCTGTTTAAATATCAAGACAATCCGACCATTGAAACTTCGGGAAAAGAACAATGTCTGTTGTTAGCTCTTCAAAACTGAGAATAAGAAAAAAAAAACCTCCTATTTTTCTTTTCTCTCTCAATGGTGGCTTGCAATAATCAGATCTTAATTGCTCTAAAACCTTAAAAAATGTAAAATAAATAAAGTTTGTATTTGAGCTTAATTACGGTCTTTTCCTCATGGATCAAAAGCAAAAATGTAACATCCCAAAATTCAACTCTAATTAAAAAAAAATTAAAACATGACATAGTATTTCATTCATTCCATTTCAAAACATTCAAAAACATTTAAGATAAGTTTAACAATCCATCAACAAATAAATAGATAACAACGGAAGTCATGGCAAAGAGATGTCAGTGTTATATGGTCAATGGTCACGATGTGCCCGTCCCACCACCATGTGTAACTTGTGTAACTGAAACATTAAAATAAAACAGTAAGCACAAGCTTAGTGAGTTCACCGGATTACCACATGTCCCAAATAATAACAATCATCATCATCGACTTTCGTCGGCAACATCGTCATCGACTTTCGTCGGCAAACATCGTCATCGAATTTCGTCGGCATTTATCATTATTCAGATTTATATTGTCGTCATAATCAGAAAAGTGAGGAAACTCACCTGATAGCAGCCACAACAAAGAAAGTCACGATAATAACTCTCACGAGCTTCCTATACTCAAACATCACAACAACTAAGTCTCCTACCCAATCAGACCACTACTCGGACCCAAAACCCATCATTTCTAGAGTTTGACCAAAAATTCAACTGCCCAAAAAGTCAAAGTCAACTTTGTGGTCAACGTAGCTTAGCGACGCTATCTATAAAGATAGTGTCACTAGCTGCAAGGTCCACAGTCGCGAGTTTGACCAAGTTAGTGGCGTTAACTGCCCTGTTCAGCCAAAAATCTTCTAAAGTTCTTAATACATTAAGTCAGAATCTATAACTTTCTAGGATTGACATAGATAGTCCCTAGACTCATAAAAATACGAACTTTGCCAACCATTCATAGCCAAACAAGCTCATGGTGAAGATCTAGCTCTATAAGGGTGAGAACTAAGCTCAAACTTCTTCAAAAAGGATGTTAAGACAAGGTTGGGGATCTATCAAGGATTCAGAAACAAAAAGCAGAAGAGATTCATCTTTTCCCAGATCCTTCCCCATTCCATTAAATGGAGCCATCATTGCCTCATAATACTCCAAAGAGTCTCATAACTCCATTATAAACAATAAAACTTAGGGAGGCAAGGTTTCAAACACTTACAATGGTCCAGAAACACCAAGAGAGTTGATTCCTTCCAAGCACAATCTTCTCTAGTACATTGCCTTCTTCTTTTTCTTCCAAAATCCTTCAAAATTCCAAAGGGTGAAGCTAAAATACCAAAGGGGGCTTGAGAGAGAGATCTAGGGTTTTCTCTGGGGTTAAAGGTGAGAAATGACGGCCTCTCATGGGTTTTAAGACTTTTAAGTGGCCCAAAATACGATTTTTAGGGCTTTAGTGCTGTTAGCGATAATTAGCTGTGCTAACTACGGTTAGCGTCGCTCACCTCGAGAACGTGCATGGCCACGATTGTCCTGCATAAGGCGCAAAGGCGAGGTGGGATTCCCCCATGTTAGCGTCGCTAACTTACAGTTAGAGGCGCTAACTATCTTTTTCCCATTTTCACATTAAAATTAATTTAAAACATATAAAATTTAAGAATACCTGGTCGAGGGCTTTACAACTCTCCCCTCTCGTGACGGGATTTCGTACCCGAAATCTTTTCCCTCAAAGACCTCTAGATGATGCTTCCTCATCTCTTCCTCCGGTTCCCATGTCCATTCAGATCCCTTACGATGTTGCCACTGGACTTTCACCAAATTTATCACTTTTCTGCGAAGGGCCTTCGACTTCCTTTCCAAAACTGAGACGGGTCGCTCTGTGTAATTCAAACACTCATCCACCCGGTTATCTTCTAAAGGAACGACGACTGACTCATCGGCTATACACTTCCTCAACTGAGATACGTGGAAAGTGTCATGAATATGATTAAGTAGCTCTGAAAACTCCAAACGGTAAGGTACCTGCCCCACACGAGCTAAGACCCGATAGGGTACAATGTACCTAGGCCCCAACTTCCAACGCTTTCAAAACCTGATAATGCCCTTTCAAGGCGAAACCTTGAGAAGTACAAAGTCTCCGACCTGAAACTCGAGACTAGATCAGCGCCTATCCGCGTAACTCTTTTGTCGACTTTGCGCCGTACACAATCTTTCTCGGACTTGCTAAATGAGTTCGATCGTCTTAAATGCAATCTTTGTGCTCCCCAAAACTCACCGAACCACCTCACCCCAACAAATCTCCTCCCATACAATGCCTCAAAGGGAGGCATCATGATGCTCGAATGATAACTATTATTATAAGAGAACTCTGCCAGAGGTAGATACGTATCCCATTTCCCACCAAAATCAATCACACAAGCCCGCAACATATCTTCCAACGTTTGAATCGTCCTCTCACTTTGGTCATCCGTCTACGGGTGATAAGTCGTGCTGAAATGGAGTCGCGTACCCAATTCCTCGTGAAACGTCTTCCAAAAGTGGGAAGTGAAACGAACATCCTGATTAGAAACTATCAAAACCGGAATACCATGGGGGTGATATCACCTCATCTACATATGCCTTCGCTAACTTCTGAGCTGAGAACGTCTCCTGAATCGGGATAAAATGTGCACTCTTAGTTAATCAATCCATAATCACCCAGATGGTATGCATATTCCGTGAAGTCCTTGGCAGCTTAGTAATGAAATCCATGGTAATATGCTCCCATTTTCACTCGACTATTTCTAATGGCTGCTACTTCCCGTGCGGTCTTTGGGGCTAGACTTTTACTTTTCTGCAAGTAAGACATTTCTCCACATGCCAAGCAATGTCGTGTCTCATCCCTTGCCACCAATAGTCTATACGGAGGTCTCTATACATCTTTGTTGCACCCAGATGAATGGAAAACTTCGATTTATGAGCTTTATCCAACAACGCTTGGCGAGCATCACCCGCCTTCGGAACCCAAACGCGTCCAAATTGGGTCAACAGACCACAGCTATCCACAACCATACCCGATATAACTTCCATAACCCATTCTCCCTTCAGATTTTCTTCACGACATGCCACCAGCTGAGAGTTGCGAATCATCAATAATGGCATAACTATCGTCATTCTCAAGCATAAACTCTTAAGAGGTGTACCAACTACCTTTCGACTCAAAGCATCAGCCACCACACTAGCCTTCCCGATGTGATAAAAAATCTCACAGTTATAGTCTTTAACCACATCCAACCACCTTCTTGATAGGTTTTATGCAAAACAACAAAACTTAAACCCTAAGTTCACATGCAACCTAATTGGATCTATATTTTCACTATTTGAACATATAAAATATACCTATAGGCCAGATCGAAAATTGCTAAAGAATCAAACATAAAATACTAACCTTTAGTTTAATCTCTTGAAAGCTAGCACCACAAATGTCGTGCCTCAAATGGAATCATGCCCAAGCAGGAAACAAGAATTCCAGAGAGAGTAGAGAGAAGTGGCGCAGAAATAGGGTGCCAGGTGCCCCTATTTATAGGCTCCAAGTGATTATCAGATAAGCCTTAGAGATAAACCCTTTTGAATTCGAATGGAGATAAAATCCTTATCTCCAATCTCTTTTCCGGCTAATTGATGCGCGCATCGCGGACCATATACATGTGTGTCACGCGTGTCCCCATTCAACTATTGAACAATCACAAGATTAATCCAATTAATCCTAAAATTAATCCAATTAATTCCTGATTAATTATTAATTAAATAATATTATTTCTAATTAATATATTAGTCTCATAAAACATTAACAAATTATTTATATTGATTTATTAATCACATAATAAATCAATCTCTCTCTCTATAAGTTATTTTGTCATATTGTCAGCTATGAGGGCAACCCAAAAGGGCTTTGCTATTATCACTCAAGTAAATACAAATTATTAGTCATGGCCTAGACACCTAATCCAACAGTCTCCCACTTGGATAAGTCTATGACTATAATTGCCAGTTTACCTTCTAAATTGATCAGCAATATGTAGCTTCTAAAAACCGCTGCCGAACTCTGACTCAGTCAGTTCTGTCCTAAGATAAGTGATCATATGATCCTCCGTTCAACAAGATATTTTCCGGACTTGCAACATGGATTAAGATCAATCTCAGTCCAATACTCTGTTTCCCGATTTCTGATTTGCATATGACATAAGACCTCTAATTGGACACATCAATTTAGTCCTGGCTGGCCAGCACTTCAGTCAACGCCAAATCATCGAGAGGCCTACATATATTTGTTTTCCCATCAGGGTCAAGGAACAAATAAACTTTGACTCATATGCTTATATCATTTTCCAGTCAAATCGCTTACAACAACACGTTTTATAACATCGAGTTACCGATGCGTTTACGTATTATCAATGAACAATTTCCTTGTAAATTATAACTCATATGTCTCCGCTTCAGGATCATAAGATGTTATTGTCTCAAAATTGCTTGTGATATAATCCATGAAGCAATTCTATGAGCGTGGGTTTATCCAATACTCAAATCTTTATTTTCTAAGTACTCATGAATGTTGCAGCAATGTTGTTGCTATGTCTAACTCCTTAGACAGTCTACAATCAAATTCATGACAGTCTTGATTTACTACTTACTTCCTAAAGTATGAATGACTATGGATATTTGAATAATCATATTATTCGGGAAGTAAAACGCAAAATTGAAACACAATGATAAACAATTGACATATAGCAGTACACAATACTTATCAATAATTCTCTATTATTAAATCACCAAAAGCCAATTACATTTACATTGTTACAAGTTTTAGAAAACTATCTAACTACTAAAACTATGCAGGATTCTCTTCAGATGATACCCTCTTCACAATGAGGTGACCTTCTTCTACCCTATGCCTGATGTAGTGGTAATTTTTGTCGATATGTCTGGACTTTCCATGATCTCTCGGTTCTTTTGTCAAAGCAACCGCTCCTTCGTTATCATAGAAAAGTTCCATAGGCTCCTGAATGGTCGGGACTACTCCGAGGTCACCGATGAAGTTCTTCAGCCAAGCCGCTTCCTTTGACGCTTCACTTGCAACTATGTACTCTGATTCGCACGTTGAATCAGCCATCGTCTCTTGTTTGGAACTCTTCCAAGTAACCACTCCACCATTTAAAAGAAACACCCAGCCCGACTGAGACCGACCGTTGTCTCTATCTGTCTGGAAGCTGGCATTAGTATACCCACTAACTCTCAACGTATCATTGCCACCAGGGACTAGAATCATATACTTCGTCCTCCGTAAATACTTGAGAATATTCTTAACAACTATCTAATGAGCTCTGCCAGGGTTTCCCTGATAGCGACTGACCATGCTCAAAGCGAAGGACACGTCAGGACGAGTACATGTTATAGCGTACATGATCGACCCTACCACCGAAGCGTAAGGTACCCGAGTCATGTCAGTTATCTCATCATTTGTACTCGGGCTTTGAGTCTTACTCAATTTTGCATTGCTCTGGATAGGCAACTCTCCCTTCTTGGAATTTTCCATACTAAACCCCTTTAGTACCTTATCCAACTATGTACTTTGACTAAGTCCAATTAGTCTCTTCTTTCTATCTCTCAATATCCTTATCCCGAGAATATAGGCTGCTTCTCCACGGTCTTTCATGGCGAAACACTTCCCAAGCCAAAACTTAACATCTTGCAAGGTTGGAATGTCATTTCCAATGAGCAATATGTCATCGACATACAACACCAGAAAAGTGACTATACTCCCACTAGCCTTGACGTACACGCAGGACTCATCTTCGCTCCTAGAGAAACCAAACTCTTTGACTTTCTCATGGAAGCAAAGATTCCAGCTGCGAGAAGCTTGTTTCAATCCGTAGATTGATTTCTCAAGCTTACACACCTTATTAGGATACTTTACGTCTACAAAACCCTCTGGCTGATTCATGTAAACATCCTCAGCCAACTTCCTGTTAAGGAAAGCGGTTTTAACGTCCATCTGCCAAATTTCTTAGTCATGAAATACAGCTATGGCGAGCATTATTCTAATGGACTTTATCTTAGCCACTGGTGAGAAGGTCTCATCATAGTCAACCCTTGGGGTTTGATTAAAGCCCTTCGCAACCAGTCGAGCCTTAAAGGTGTGCACCTTTCTATCCATGTCAGTCTTCCTCTTGAAGATCCATTTGCAATCAACTGTCTTTCGACCTGGTACATTGTCAACCAAATTCCAAACTTGGTTGTCATACATGGACTTGATCTCGCTGTCCATTGCCTCTTTCCACTTAGCAGCCTCAGGGCCTGCCACTGCTTCCTTGTAGCTAGCTGGCTCATCCAAATTTACCAGTGTCCTATCACTGACAAACGTGTCATCATCCATGGTTATATGGAAACCATAAAACTTGAGTGGGATGCTAACTCTACTGGAGCGTCTAAGAGGAAACGAATTATCTGTCGGACCAACAGGAACTTCTTCCTCTTGTTGGGTGCTAGTTTCTTCTAAGGTTCCTTCATTGGTTGACTCCTAAATTTTTTCAAGGTAAATGGTACTCCCACTGTCCTCTTTAAATATGAGCTCTTTCTCTCTCTCTCTCGACTCCTCGTCGTGCTACAAAGACCACGACCTCGCTCGGTCTATAGAACAAGTATCCAAAAGACTGTTTTGGGTATCCAATGAATATACACCTCTCACTTCTAGCTGTGAGTTTGTTGTGAGTCTCTCGTCTTACGAAAACCTCACAACCCCAGACTTTGATATGTGCTAACGAGGGAACTTTCCTTGTCCACATTTCGTGAGGTGTTTTGGCAACCTTTTTAGTAGGGACAAGGTTGAGGATGTGGGCGACAGCCTCTAAGGCATATCCCCAGAAGTGGATAGGAAGAGAAGCTCGACTCATCATGGAACGAACCATGTCCAACAGGGTTCGATTACGCCTCTTAGCAACACCGTTCAACTGTGGTGTTCTAGGAGTTGTCAGCTGTGAAACAATTCCACATTCCTTAAGATAGTCAAGGAACTCGATACTAAGATACTCACCGCCTCTATCAGATCTAAGCATCTTTATCTTCCTGCCTAATTGATTCTCTACTTCTTTCTTGAACTCTTTGAACCTTTCAAAAGTTTCGGACTTATGCTTGATCAAGTAGATATACCCATATCTGCTATAATCATCAGTAAAAGTCACGTAGAACCGATTAGCATCCCTTGTGGTTGATCTGAAGGGTCCACACACATCTGTGTGTATGATATCCAACAGACCTTCACCTCTTTCACAAGTCTCTGTGAAAGGTGATTTTGTCATCTTGCCCAAAAGACAAGATTCGCGTCCATCATCCGACTTAAGGTCGAATGATTCCAACACTCCATCCTTTTAGAGTTGGGCGATGCGTTTCTTGTTGATGTGTCCAAGACGACAATGCCACAAGCATGCCTTTTCTACACCATTAGAAGAATCAATCTGTAATACACTATTGCCTAAATTGTCTACACAAGTTACAGTTTCATACACACTATCACAAGGTAAAGCTTCAAATATAAAAACACCATTCTTATATATGGAAATTGAACCATTCAAATTATCAAAAGAATACTTAAAACCTTGTTTAAGCAATGCATGAATAGAAATAATGTTTCGTGCCATATCTGGCGAATAACAACAATTTAAAAGATCTAAACTAACATCGCTACTGAGCACTAAGCTATAAACTTCGATCTTGGTTATAGGTGATGATCGCCTATTGCCCATGATCAAGTTTATTCTCCCGTGCTCCACCTCCCTACTTTCTTTTAGGCCCTGCAAATCAGAACAAATGTGAAAACCACGTCCTGTATCAAGGATCCAAGAACAAGAAGATGATGAGTTTTTAGAGATAGTGTATATACCTGTCGGTGATGGCTTCACTTTGCCATCATTGATGTCCTGCAAGTATTTGGGGCAACTTCTTTTCCAGTGGCCCTTCTCTTTGCAATAGAAATAGTCGACCTCCTTGGGGTTCGGGACATGAGGAATGGTAGAACTGGGCCTGGATCTCGGACCATTACTGGATTACCCGACTTGAGCCTTGTCCTTCCAATTCTTCCTGGGAGGACCTTTCATCTTTTTTCCTCTTCCCTGCCCAATAGCCATGACAGGAGTGTTTACGGAAGGTATACCTTTACCCTTCAGCCCGTCTTCTGCAGTTTGCAGCATGTTATGCAGTTCAACCAAGGTGTTCTGAGTGTTGTTCAAATGATAAGCCAATATGAACTGATCATAACAACTCGACAAGGAGTTGAGGACCATATTAATGGCCAGCTCCTCGTCGATCTGTATATTTAGCTTCTAAAGCCTCTCCACATATCTCTGCATCCTTTGCACGTGGGTGCAGACAGACTCTCCGTCCTTTAGCTAACAAGCCATGAGGGCTCGGACTACCTCATGCTTCTCCTGACGAGCTCGCTTGCGGAACTTTTCCGCAAGGTCCTTGTTCATCTCGTATGGCCAGTATTCCTCGTAAAACCTTTGCAATTCGGGAACCATTGTAGCAACCATGATGCAGGCCACTTTGGTCGCATCATCATAGTGTTTCTTGTACGAGGCATATTCCTCGGGAGCAGCTATGTCGGGATCAACTTCAATAAGCTCTTTGTCAAGGACATACTCTTTGTCCTCAAACCTTAAAGCCATTTTTATGTTCCTTATCCAATCATTGTAGTTCGTGCCATCCAATGTCACTTTGGAGCATAATGGGAGGATTGAAGTGACGTTGCTGTTGTTGGAGTGGGGTGCGGGTTGGGGAGCAGAAGCATCAGCAGAGGAAGACATCTATAAAAGAAGGTAGTTTTAATTAGATATATATTCCTTAATATTAACCTAAGAATAATTATTAATGCTAGGACCCAACTATATAATTCACAACTTAGAAGAGGGATGTTGTAATCTAATTGTAAATTTTATAAAGGTATGTGAATGACGATTCACCAATTCCACCGCGGAAGTTAATCATATTAAGTGAAATTCCTAGATCTTTGAGATTTATCAAACTGTTCAATAGCATGTTTAATCTCGGACTATGCTCTTCCGTTTGTGACTGGGATGCCGAGGATCACAAGCAAGATGTGAATAACCATGCAAATTAGCTTGGTAACCTCAATGTCGTTTATCATCTCAAATTGATGTGCCGGTAAACCACACGCGCTCCATCAACAATGATAAATATTGAGATACCCATTACTACTCTTTACCAGTCCCTATTAGTGTGCCGGTAAACCACACACGCTCCACTAATGACTAATAAAGTGTAATGTGCAATTTCATGGGTTATCATATCTTTCACATTTTTCCTAAACTAACTAGATCTGGGATTTTTATGAAATTGGTTCTAGTACTTTGATTAATAACATTATACTTTTAATGAGATTAAGCGGTCTTACCAAACCCGTTCTGCTAACGACCCTCCACTGATCAAGGGAGCGGTGGGTGAGAGTGGACACCCATTTAACCGCCATTTTATAGGCAGTTTCCTTATACCCCCTTATAGACCAGCGTCGTGAATGAGGCATACTAGCGATTTGACTGACCAATTCTTATACATATATGTATTAACTTTTAATAATAATATATATAAGATGTATTTTAAACTTTTTAAAATATTATTGGTTTAACTATTTAAATTTTCGAAAAATTAACTTTTAATTTAAATTTAAATTTAAACCTTAATTGATTTAATATTTATCTTTTAATTAAACAATTAATTAAATAATTAAATTAGATAGGGATCACAAATTAATCAAATTAATTTAGTCCTATCCTTTAACCCACTAAAATCGAAAACACATAAGGGTTTAAGGTTATCCATTTATTAATCAATCACAATTACCAAAAATAGAAAAACCTTCTAAAACCCTAGGACTATTTTCGCAAATTAGGGTGGGGAGGGGATAGGGTTTTGAAAACCCTAACTCCCCAAATCGATTTAAGCCATATTAGGGTTTAGATTCAATAAATCCTAAAATCAAGGTATAACTATTATAGCAATTCAAACAGAAAACAACCAAATAGCTCTGATACCACTGATAGGTTTTATGCAAAACAACAAAACTTAAACCCTAAGTTCACATGCAACCTAATTGGATCTATGTTTTCACTATTTGAACAAATAAAATATATCTATAGGCCAGATCGAAAATTGCTAAAGAATCAAACAATAATACTAACCTTTAGTTTAATATCTTGAAAGCTAGCACCACAAATGTCGTGCCTTAAATGGAATCACACCCAAGCAAGCAACAAGAATTTTAGAGATAATAGAGAGAGGTGGCACAGAAATAGGGTGCCAGGTGCCCCGATTTATAGGCTCCAAGTGATTATCAGATAAGCCTTAGAGATAAACCATTTTGAATTTGAATGGAGATAAAATCCTTATCTCCAATCTCTTTTCCAGCTAACTGATGCGCTCGTCGCGGACCATATACACACGCGTCGCACGTGTCCCCATTCAACTATTGAACAATCACAAGTTTGGCCCCTGTACTTTTAATTAATCTAATTAATCCCAAAGTAATCCAATTAATTCCTGATTAATTATTAATTAAGTAATACTATTTCTAATTAACATATTATTCTCATAATACATTAACAAATTATTTATATCGATTTATTAATCACATAATAAATCAATCTCTCTCTATAAGTTATTCTGTCATATTACCAGCTATGAGGGCAACCCAAAAGGACTTCGCTACTATCAATCAAGTAAATACAAATTATTAGTCATGACTTAGATACCTAATCCAACACTTCTTTGTTGCATATTCAAATTCTGTTGATCTATCAGATACTTTAAACTCTTGTGGTCGATATAAATCGTGCAACATTCCCCGTATAGATAGTGCCTCCAAATCTTGAGGGCAAAAACAACTGCCCCTAATTCCAGATCATTTGTCAGGTAATTAGCTTCATTGGGCTTCAACTGTCTCGACGCATACGCAATTACACGGCCTCGCTGCATAAGAACGACCCCCAATCCAGTGATCAAAGCATCATAATAAACCAATAAACCATCCATACCCTTGGGTAGAGTCAAAACTGGGCCTCACATAATCTTTGTCTCAAGGTATCAAACGCCACCTGCTGGTCTTCACCCTATCTGAAAGCTACGTTCTTTCTCGTTAGTCGAGTCAACAGTACCACCACTTTGGAAAAATCATGAATGAACCTTCGGTAATACCCAGCTAATCCCAGAAAACTTCGAATCTCTGAAGGGGTCTTTGGAACTTCCCATATCATCACAACCTCAACCTTAGCTGGGTCCACCATAATGTCGTTCTGATTAACCAGATGCCCAAGGAATTGAACCTCCCTCAACCACAAATCACACTTCGAAAACTTAGCATACTGTCTCTCCTTCCTCAAGGTCTCAAGGACCTTTCTCAAGTGCACCTCATGAAGCTCCTTGCTCCGGGAGTAGATTAAAATATCATCAATAAATACAATCACTGACCGATCCAACATGGGTCTGCAGACACGATTCATTAAATCCATAAAGGCCGCCAATGCATTAGTAAGTCCGAAAGGCATGACTACGAACTCGTAATGGTCGTATCTCGTCCGAAAAGCGGTTTTCTGTACATCCTCCTCCCTAACCCGCATCTGGTGATAACCGGAGCGCAAATCAATCTTAGAGAACCACGACGCTCCCTGAAGCTGATCGAATAAATCATCAATTCTTGGTAGAGGATACATATTATCGATCGTGAGTTTATTCAGTTCTCGATAGTCAATGCACATACGATGAGATCCATCTTTCTTTTCCACAAACATAATCGGTGCTCCCCAGGGAGAGCTGATGGGTCGGATAATCCTTTCTCTAACAACTCTTGAAGCTGGGTGGACAACTCGAGCATCTCAGGTGGAGCAAGACGATATGGGCCTTGGCTGTCGGAGCTGTGCCCGTAATCAAATCAATGTGAAACTCCACCTGTCTCTCCCGGGGTATTCCTGGTAAATCTTCCGGAAACACACTAGGAAACTCACGAACGATCGGCACATCACCCACTGCCTTCTTCTAAACTTCTCTTCCGTATTCAATACATAAGCTACAGACTCGGATCCTCCATGTTGAAAATGTTTCCTCACACACGCCGCTGAGCAAAACGACGTACCAGCCTTTCTCCCTTCGCCTAAGATAATCAAAATTTCCCCACTTGGAGTCCTGACAAAAACCCGCTTGCCCTAACAGTTAATCCACACTCCCCGTCGACTAAGCCAATCCATGCCAAATCACCCTATCATTACTCAAAGAAATAGGGATAATATCCATCTAGAACTTCATTCCATAGATCTCAATAGAGCAATCCCGATATAGACGAGAAACCATAACTGCACGATCATCAACGATTTCCACTTCCAACAGACTATCAAGATTCTCCAAAACAACACCGAGGCTCTTACCAAGAGCCAAATATACAAACGAATGAGTCGCCTCCGAATCGGATAATACAAAAGTTGAGATGGAGTTGATTAAGAAGGTACCTATACAAAATAACCGAATGATGACATGAATGGAAAAATAATATAAACAGAAAAGAATTAATACTAGTCACAATGTCTGGTGCAGCACACGCCTCATCAGTAGTCATCTGAAAGGCTTGACCCTTGGCCCTAGGGGCCTCCGCCTTGCCTTGGCGGCCATCGGTAATCCTCAGAGTTGCAGGTGTTGGAGCCTGTATCCCTCCTGTCTTCAACCCGGGGCACTCCGCCCGAACGGGACCAACTTGGTTGCAATTGAAACAAACCTTCAAAGCTTGTGGACAATCCTTATGGAAGTGACCCTCCCTGCCACAATGGTGGCATGCAAACCCTCAGCACGCGCTCTCGTTCCACCTGTGACACCTGCTATATTATGTCCTCCCCTTTCCCCCTCCAGATTTCTACTCATTGCCTCTAAACTTCTTAGTCACCGGCGTCACCGGAGTTGGTGTCGCCTATTCCCATACACTCCACATCTTGATCCTTTTATGCAAACCGATCCAATCCCAACCCTAATTACATTGAGTCGTTTCCTTGTTTTGCCGAGAAGAGAAGCCGGGAAGTGAGGTATAGGTGGGAAGGTTCTATGCATCAAACCAAAAAAAGAGACAGAGAGATCGTGGTGGTCTTGGGCTGCTGCATCAAGCCGAGAAGAGGAAGAAGAAGAAAGGAGAAGGAAAGATGAAAGAAAGAGGAAAGCTTGAATCTTTGATCTTGGAATTCAAGTAAGTTTCATGTTGTTTTGTGTTTTCTTCTTTCCACCACCATCCACTACCATTAACCACCGTGAACCACCACCTTGGTAGTGGTTGAAGGCCGACCGAGCCTTATCTAATGGCTGATTTTGGGTTGGTGTTCCATTGGTGCTAGATTTCTTGATTAAAGCCTTGCGCTTGTTACATAAAATCATGAAGGGAAACCCTAATTTGAACCCTTTTGTTTTGATTTTTGTCTTAAGCTATTAAGTGGTTTTTTAAGCACATTATACCTTTGAAAAGTAACATATTAGGTCAAGAGTAATGGTTTAAAAGATTGAACATAAAGTGCTTAATGAATTGGGGGGGGGGGGGGGGAGGTATGATGGTTAAATCTATCACACTTTCACTTGACATTTTTCTGTCCTACTCTTATAAAAATCATATAAAATCATTGGTTTAACCATTTTGGAGAAATATTATGTCCCAAAAAGGGTTAGGTGTGTAGTTTCCTCCACCAAAAGTGTTTGATCTGATTACAACCCTAGATTAGGTGGAATCGGCAATCTTTAAAGACTGCTCTGGAATCCTGACAAATTAACTCATATGTCTTGTGAAAATCACTAAAAATCATACAAAAATAATTTAAGAGGTGAGGTCAGTGGCCTTAGTTCGAGTTGGATGTCTAGTTTGTCCATACCAAATTGTAGAACCCATTTAGAGTTTGGATTAATTCTTTAGGGTCTAGTCTAGCTCGTTGACCGAATAGATTAGTCCACTTGTTAAATTCACCAAAAATTATAGGAAAACAAAAATGGCATTAGGTTAGGCCCTGTAGTCTTGTCTTAGGGTCTAGCTGATGTCCTACTTTTCTCAGGGCTTTTGGATGACCCTTCGTAGGTTGAAAGTTGCAAACTCTACAACCTGGTTTAGGTTTGATAGATTTGGTACCCCAAACGTGTTTAATTTGTATAAAATAGTAAAAAAAATCATTAGGATATGTGCGTTATATCCTTCGAATGGTAAATATATGAACTAAGTGAATATGTAAAAATATCCCTAATTGGTTGGGTTTAGGATGGGCTAAAGGGGTCATCAACAGACCTTCTGTTTAGGGTTAAAAGTTGAAAATGAACTTAAAAGTATTTTAACACTACAAGAATATAATTAGGATAAGGCTTAGTTATTATTCTTGTAATAACTTATTACACCTTATAGGAGTATAAGGTGTGCGGGTCGAGCTTGGTTGGATTCTCGGAGTTGCTGCATGGATTTTTGCATTGCTGGTTCGAGGTGAATTCCTCACTACACTGTATTGATGTTGTGCATCTTTTACTGTAGCTTTCTTATAGGATGTGTGTGGGTAGTACTAGGTTGTTTGGATGTCTAGTGTATGTTGATGTGTGTGTGTGGTGTTAGGATGTTGTGAGGTCTAGTAGAGGTTATGTAGAGTTGGATGTGTACAGAGCAAGATTTGCATGCATGACTAAGGGTGTTGAGCAGACTGCAAGACGTACCAAGGGTGCTGAGCAGCTGGCAAGATGCAATAAGGGTACTGAACAGACTGCAAGACGTATAAAGGGTGCTGAGTAGCTGGCAAGACGCAATAAGAGTATTGAGCAGATGGCAATACACACTGGGCAAAAAAAACACATCTTGGTGTTTTGAAAATTTGAAACCAGGAAGAAGAAATCAATATAGATAGATAGAGACATCAGAGGTAGAGGGGGGGAAAGTAGCGGGATATAGAAGGGATATCGATAAGCAGATTTAGCAGGAATCAGAGGAATAAATCAAGTGTATATGTGTTCATGGTGAATAAATCAGGGGATATCGAGAAGCAGACTCAGAGAAGGGCTATATTTTATTTAATCACAAACAAACAAGAAATCAACACAAGGAATCAAATTTGGAGTTTATTTTTTTCATACACCAACAAATTTGAAATCAAGAGAAGGAGCATGTGATGATATGCATTTCTGTGGTGATTTAGGAGTGTGTATGTGTGTGTGTATGTTTAATTCTATTCTATATGTATGTGTATGTGTTTTATTGAGTTGTAAATTTTTGAAAGAAATGGTGGTAAGAAGAAAAATATGAATCGAAAAAAGGAAAACAAAGAGAGAGAGAGAAAGAGAAAGAGAGAGAGAGAGAGAGAGAGAGAGAGAGAGAGAGGATTTGGGAGTGGGGTGTATTTTTAATTTATTTTTTCTTTTTTAATATAATATAAATGTGAAATATAATATAAATATGATTTTATATGGATAAAAGATCAACCATGATAAAAAATAAAATAAAACTACAAAGACCTTCTATAAAATCTATATATGTATATCTATATCTATATATCTATATATAACTCTTATAATAGAGGCCATTCAAACATTGTGGTTCAAGATAAACTAAATACTTGCACCATATTCATTTGAAACTCCCTCAACACTTCAACTTTCACTAATGAACATCTACCACTCAATAGTTTCTCTAACTTATATCTTAATTAATCACTATATCTCAAGAGTTTTATAACTTATGATATTGAATTGGTACTTATGACACATATTGCTTAGTAGATATATAAATAGTTGACATAGCTAGATGATGTTGTTAGAGTTTAGAGAATAGTATGGAGGAGGTTATGACTTGATAACACATAAAAATATACATTAGGAGGGGTGTGTGTATTTGTATGGAACGAAAAAGAAGTACGCGACTTTAGAAGATGCCATTTTGTATAAGTTAACCTATTTATTAATAGGTTTTTTTATTCTTCGTGTGTGTTCTTAAGAGCTACGATGGAGATTCCGAGTTCAATGAATGTATTTATATAAAAATACATGTGTATGAAATATGAAGATGTTAAATGTAGGTAAATATGAGCTTGGTCATTTTTTTTATTTCCTATATGTATTGTTTCTTGATAAATACGAAATAAAGTTGAATGTATTTTTTATTTGTTACAAATATAAAAAAAATTACCTTATACTATATTAAGTTGATTTTTTGATGTATAAAACTTCTTTATTATTCCACGTCCAATGCTAACACTTTAATTTTTAATACAATATACTTCTTTATTAGTTTAATATATTGTCGTATGTAAAACATTATCATTTTAATATCACAACTTTTGAATAA
Organism: Cichorium intybus; assembly: GCA_023525715.1. Classification (NCBI taxonomy): domain Eukaryota; kingdom Viridiplantae; phylum Streptophyta; class Magnoliopsida; order Asterales; family Asteraceae; genus Cichorium; species Cichorium intybus. The sequence continues at coordinate 104,275,425 of CM042011.1, forward strand.
TTGATATATTATAGTTAATTCGTTAATTTAAATATAACGTTAAAGAGAAAACATAAATCAAAATTTCAATTAAACATAAAAGAAAATCCAAAAACTATTTTTTAAATAGCAAAACCTTTTAAATATAAAACCTAAATTGAAATGCCAACTTAATTAAAATATTGTCCAAAATCTATTTTTTATAATCATGCAAACTTTTTAAAAAATATAGTTTTAAATATAACTAACAATAATGATAATAGTTAAATTTAACATTTAATTAAAATTACATTGTTTCCTTACAAACAAAAAATAATATTTGATATTGGAAATAATCATGATCAAAATTAAAAAATTAGGCAAATAAGTTATTTTCAAATTAATTGAGCACAACAATAGTTAAAAATAATACTAATGATATATTATATTTAAATTGATTCACGTGCAAACCACATGTAAACGTCATTGGAATAATGTCGTTCTAAAATATGTCTATCTTAATCATACATATAATTAAAAATAGCACTAAATTGAATATAATTCAAAATAGTTACTATGTTTTATATCGACTTAAAATAAAAATAATTATTTCAATATTGGTATAAGTCACCCAAATCAATATGGTGCAATATATGTTCTCTATCTTAAACCATATCCAATTGAAACTCTCATTTATTCAACTTTCTGCTATTTAACTACTACATTAATTTATTTAAATGCTAAACCTCTTTATCTTTTAACTAATTAACTACTACAACCCAAATTTTTTTAACTTATGGTATTTAAGTATTACTTATGACTTCTTGGTTAATATAACGATATACATATAGTTCAAATAACTAGATTAAGTCGTTACAGGTTGAAAAATAAGATGTAGGAAAAAATGAGTTGAGAACACGCAAATATACTTTGAATGTTCCTATTTATTTATACTAAAACAAAAGGTAGAATTTTTTTCTAATAATAAGTGTAATATAAATATATTCGTATATGTTTTATTAAATATTTGTCAATTAAGTGTTTTTTATTCAAAAAAAATTGAGTAAATTACAATTTTGGTCCCTGTGGTTTGCCCGAATTTTCACTGTTGGTCATCGTTTTCGATTTCAACGCTGAAGGTCCCTTAAGTGTTTGTTTGGTTACACATTTGGTCCCCTTAGCGGTTACCGTCCAAGTCTCCTCCGTTAACCCTCTACTGTGCCTCTCACGTGGGGGTAATGTGGTCTTTTCGTATGTGAGTAGCCAACTGATTATTAAAGGAGTACTGCAAGCTTTATTTCTCAGTCACTCGATCTGTTTTGACCAACTGGAAAAAACACTCGATAACGGGAGTTTGAAAATGGTGCTCTGTAATTGCAGTAACGAAGCCACAATCGCAATGTCTTGGACGAACAGGAACCCGGGAAGGAGGTTCTGGCGATGTTCTAGGTGTGGGTTTGTAGGGTGGTGTGATCCGCCCATGTGTCGTATGGTGGTGATGATAATCCCTGGTCTATTGCTAGCCAGACGAATGATGATTGAAGACATCGCCAGACTTGAAGCGGAGGTTGAAAGTGCGGGTAGGTATAAAATTTGGTTGATTGTATCGTGGATTTTCTTCATCCTCGTCACTATGTTCTTGATGTTCGAGTAAGTTGTTGTACTACCGATGGCGATGGTTTTTGGGGGTCAAAGTTTCAAGCTAGGGTTTTTGGGTTTTGTTGGTTTTTGGGTTTTGCTGGGTTCGGTCGATAATGTAAGTATCCTCTGAAATGTGTGTATAAATGTTTGTTCCTTAGACTAGCCAAAGGAATATTTTGTAAATCGGATAATATGTTAGTATGTAACTTAATTAAATGGAAATGGGTCAGTTTGATCGATTTGTTGTTATTATGCTTGATTAGATATAGTTGCGTTGATGAATAGAACTGGTAAATTCTTCCCATTTTTTTGCGTAAAATTAGGATGCTAAGTTGCAGAAAATATATGAGACTGTGTTGCCGATTGTTTCAATAGTTATAGATTAAATGCTCAAAGGTCCATCATTATTCCCTTTGTGTTGCATACAAGTTTGATGTACTAATAAACAACCTCATTAAAGTAGGTTGCTAAAAAAGGTTGGATATTTTGTAACTTGCAAGTATGTTCATTTTTATTGTTGCATTTGTGCAATTCCTTATGAACCATGCTATTACATTGTACGGGAAATTTATATTTTCACAGTTATCTTAACAAATAAACATAACCACACATATATGTTAATATAAAATGGCACATAACAATATTTATAATATGACATACTTATAATCAACCAACCCTCAAACACACGTTGAAGGTTAATCTTTCACAAACAGTTTACATATCCGATTTACCATGTTGATTACATACTAGCAGTTGCTTATGGGAATCAACTGCAAAACAAAACTTGTCAACATTCATAATGTTAACTAACTTAAGCTGCTAAAACAGAGACATCATAGTCTAGTTACCAACTTATTCACCCTACCAACACACATATTGTTCTTGTTACATAACATACTAAAGTCTTAAAAAGTAAAAACAAACTTCATCGTCTTCAACACTTAGCTTCTCTAACACCTCAACTACCTCCTGGTCAACCAAGAACATGTTGTCCAACATCAGACTGGAGTTACACCTCCTGACACACCACCAACATTACTTCCATACTCCATGCTGTTTAACACCACTGGTACACTTACTTCACTCATCATTGACCTTCTACGAACACTTACAGGATAACTCATAGGATCACTTCTTTCAAGTGCTTCAATTGGCCCTCCTTGTCCCTTACAAGATCTTGCATTGTGTCATGGGTTGTGACATTTACCACAGGTAAGGGAAATGTACTTTCTTGACAATTTTGTATTGTTTTGAGATCCCTGAGTTTGCTGAGTTGATACTTCACCTTCACTCCTCCTTCTTTTAACTTTAGGCCTCCCAACCTGTCAAATATATAACATTTGTAATATATCCATTGCATTTGCATGCAAATTTATTAAAAATAAACAATAACATTGCATTAAGACACATGTACCTGCTTCTTGTGCTTTGGGTGGACCAAAGTTGTTGGACAATCTGAAGTGGGCCATAGCTGTGGACCATTGATAGGCTCGATTGTGAATGAATACATTTTGTTACATGTTGCCAAAGAATAACAACGATAGACTAGTTCCTCAGGAATTTCAACCTGCTGCCCATTCTCAACCTGGTCCCAAAGGGCACCTATAGCATGTTTACATGGAATACCTGTCAAGTCCCAGTGTCTGCATGTACAAGTCTTCTGTGCCATGTCCACTACGTATTGCTCATAATAATCCCCTATGACTTGAAATTTCCAATTACCATTGTAAATGCACTTACACTTTGTTGCATCTTCCTTGTTCTTGTCAAGAATTGCTTGTGCAGTGGGGGTTAGTGGACCTGAGCTTTTCGCAATTAGTCGTTGCACTGTCACAATCTTCTTCATCAAGTACTCACGTATGAATTCAAGTGCTGATATTATGGGCCTGTCCCTTCCATCAACAATCTTTGCATTAAATACTTCACACAAGTTGTTTAAAAGTATGTCTGAATGACCCCTTCCTGTTAATACGATTAAACATAAGTTAACAACACTATACTCTTATTTATATACGACAAACATAATACTAGTATCGCGCAACATGGTGTATTGTCTCTCGAAGTCCCCACGTATGTGATTTAGGGCAGGAACTCGAGCCCTGAAAACCTTCATAAAGGATAACTGCAGCTTGTATTTTCTCTCCAATTCTTTTTGAAGCGCTAGTACAGGGATCTTTGGGTTTGCTTCGAGTTGCTGGTAGATCTTCTTCGATAAATACCTTTGAGTGCACTGACCAACTTTCCTGATTTGAAGACAAGTGTGTTTGTCGTTATATGTCTTAACGATCCAATCTTCATCTGCCTTAGCTTTTGAAATAAGGAGGACCCAAGGGTATTGTTCGTTTGAAAAGACTATATTACCCCTCATTTGTGCATCTAAATTAAGTGCACTAATTCCACAGAAGGGGACAGGTCCTTTACATTTTGCTCTTAACCGATACCTGTCATTCTTTTGCAGATATAGTTGACGACGAGAGTACACAGCAAGGTTTGCGATTGCTTCTTTGACAATGGTTTTGTTATCAAAACGTTCACCTAACTTGAAATCAGCTTCATGAGATTGACCTTGCGAACACTTTGGGATGTTAGCAAGGTTTCTCAACAATTCGTCTCTAGTGTTACCATGACGACTTTGAAAGTCAAATGCATTCGTGTCAATAATTTCCACTGCCATATCCATTTCACCTCCATGGTTGTAAGGTAAACCTTCTGGTACTGGATCCAAACAGCCTTGGAATGCATCCATGTCAACTTCTACGTCGTTGTTGTTCAGCAGTTCAACAGGATGTAGTCTAAAATCACTGTCTTGGCTTTCTTCATCGTCTGAGACCACATCAACCGCCCGGTACTTCAACATTGCTTTCAACATTTTGCTCATGTGGAACCCTAAATCCATAATAAACTCCAACTTCGTCTTCCTCAGTAACCTGATAATCTTGTTCTATATCACGATCATATGCCACTCGTGTTACTGGTTCATCAAACATACTGTCATTCCAATCTACTCCACTTCGGTCGAATTGTCCTCTTTCAAAAGGAGGTGGTACAGGTATTATGACTAAAGAAGTTGTCTCATTCCTATTAACCTCAGACATTGGTTGATCTACGTTACTTACGTCCTCCGACTGACCTATCAAGGAAACCCTATTTTCTTTCGATTGAATGTCATCGTGATTTGAAGAAACATCCATTAGCATATTGTCAGACGCGTTTATGTTCAGATCAAATAACAGCTTCCTTGTACATTGTAAGTCGGTATTTCGCCTAAGTCTTTTTCTAACGAATTCAGGGGAAATGGGTACTAACGGATCGACCATGAAATCTGGTAAAGGGGCTTTTCCATAAGTTGGGAGTATACTGTGGCCATGTTCACAGTAGATCTCATGATCCCAACACAACTTAACATACCTTCCAAAGACATTCACATCGGCATCACAAACTATTGGAACAAGTCCACAACTAATGTCTATCGAAGGAAGTTGAAAATGATAAAAAAACATGAACTTTTGTCACACCCCGATCCTTGGCGGAATCGATCAAGGTGTGATATATTGTTCAAAGTCTCATGACAACTATGTTATAATATGATTACATTCAATTAAGTATTAAGTAGGCAAACAAGATCCACAACATACAAATACAAATTCAAATACAAACAACATTTATTACATCAAATTTAAATAGTCTTGTGGGTTTCTAAGGTATACCCTACTTTTCATCAACTTCATTTTTCAAATCTGCATCATAGGTAAAAACAGATCAACTACGAGAGTTGGTGAGTAATCTAGTTTTATTAAAGAAAATTGTGAGTTTGAAATATTTATAATTTGAAACTTGTTTTCTTTGGAAGTCGACAAGCAAGTATTATTGAGATAACGGTTTATAAATCAATAATTGATTAACAAATGATAACAACAATAAGTCCTCACCCTATATATATATATATATATATATATATATATATATATATATATATATATATATATATATATATATATATATATATATATATATATATATATATATATATATATATATATATATATATATATATATATATATAGGATGGAGCATCTAATCATCATACACACTCAACCACGTGCAATCAATCACCTTAGCGTCCCAAGGCGGGGTGGTCAACCCAATAGCGCTATTATTGTCCATAACGTACCTCAAGAATACGGGCATAGTCATGGAGATTAGACTAAAAATGGTAATGCACTACAAGTACATGTAGCGTAAATAAACAATAATTATACAAATAATGATTCATGTATAAATGTCCCAGCAATGTCTCAATTGTGAAAAAATAATAAAATGAAGTTGGAACATATTAGAACCACATGATACACCCCAAAAGTATTGAAAATTATAAAATATGGGGTAGATTACTCACATTAGTCCAAATGGAATACGCGTGTTGTACGATAGACGGCTCGGGTCAAAACGACGTGGAACCTATTATAATTAATAGTTTTGGTTTAGGAACTACTAAACGGGAATGGAATATTAATAAAAATAATTAGACACATATTCTTATATTAGATGAATTAACAATAATCCATTTTGATTTGAATATTAAGGTATTTATTTGTTAAATGAATTTTAAATTGAATTAATTACTTTGCATAATTAATTTATATTTTCAATTTAGGAAAGATTTTAATAATTTCTTATTAAAATAATAACTTTCCCAATCATAAGTATTTACAGATTTTAACAATTATTTATATTGAATAATCATTAAAATGCATTTTACATGCTTAAATACTTAGGAAAATGGTTTTAAATAGTAAACAATATTAATAATTTCTCAAATTATTAGTAAATCATTAGTTCATAAAATAGTAATTACTGTAAAATTTTCATATTTTTCTGAACTGTTTTAGTATTTATTTAATACTTTAATGATTAAACAACAACAAAACCTAGGAAAAATAATAAATGAACCCCAACAATTCTGGGAAATTAACCATAGTTTTCTAACATTATATAGAGCCTATTTTAAGGGTTTTGGACATTTTTGACTATGGGAAGTATTTTTTATATGTTTCATTATTAATTAATCAATAAAATCATAAATAATAGCAAAACGATTAAGGGAAATTCATCAAACTTTTTATTTATGATTATTATGTTATATGTGACATTATTATAAGGTTTTATAATTTTTGGACATGTGTAGGTATTTATTATCAATTTAAACCATTAAACAATCATTAAATCAGGAAAACTAATCAAACATTCTTAAAAAAATATGTAAATTTTGTCATGGAGTCTTTATAATGTTAATAAGGTTCGAAAAATATAACATCTAATTTTGGACCTAAATAACTATATTTTTATATTTATTTATCTATAACAAAATAAAATACACAATAAGCATAAAACAGTAATATAAATGAATGAAACTTCATAAATCCACTTTAATCAATATATGGGTCATTGAAGAATTTTTCCAGAATTTATTGACAATAAAAAGTATTTTATGTGAATTATTGCCCTATTATATTGCAATAATTATAGTAATTCAATAAAAATAAGTTATTTTCTGAAAATTTCCAGAACTTCTTATTTTATTGATGGGATTCTGAGAAAAATCAGATTTATATATAAAATGAGTTTTAGATATTTTGGTGGATTTAATTTGTTTCATTAATGAATTTGAAACTTTTAACAACATACCTTGATGAATGCTTCAAGAGGGATGGAGATTTGAGTATGAGGGATTGTTTTTGGTTGGAAAATTGATATTTCTTGGAAGAATTTCGAGATTGAGAGTGAGAGAAATAATAGAGAGGGTTTGAGTGGTGATGAGAATAAATGTGTTGGGAGAAAAATGAAAGGAAAGATGATGGGAGGTGTGAGTGGGAGACCATGGGAATAACTTTTGGTTTTTGGTGGTCTTCATAATTTCCCACTAGCACAAGCATCTCTATGTAATACACTAATTAATATAAGAATTTTATAAAATTTAATGTAGAGTTTATAAAAATAGAGTTTTATAAAAAAAAATAGGTTATTATTTGATTATAACAATCTACTTTGATTTGAAGTTTAATTATAGCATTCAAGTTTGATTCTTTTAATTTAATTAGAGCATCATACTTTGATTTTATTTTAATATGGTATCATAATTTAATTTGATTATAGTTATAACGTTATATTATGCTATATTGCTATTAACGTCAATTTATATCGTATTGTATGGGTTTTGATCCTATTAGCGTCAAGTAATCTTGAGTAGAGATTATTAAATTTCCAATTGGGTTGGGTTGGGTTGACTCGAATCCATTTTAGGCGGATGTCACAGTCTCCCCTATTTTAGGAAATTTCGTCCCGAAATTTAAGAAGAGAGTACCTTAAGAGAAAAGTTGCGGGTATTTGGTACGTATTTGATCCTCACGCTCCCATGTATACTCGGGTCCACGTGCTGACTGCCACCTGACCTTGACCAGGGGAATGCGACTTGTTTTGAGTTGATTTCCTTTCGGCCGGCAATTTCCAAGGGTTTCTCGATAAATTGCATTGTCTCGTCGATTTGGATATCCTCGAGAGGAACATGAAGGTTCTCGTTTGTTAAACACTTCTTGAGGTTGGCTATATGAAATACTTGGTGAACTTTATTAAGCTCCTATTGGTAGATCCAACTCATAGGCTACTGGTCCGATCCTTTTCAGGATTTTGAACGGGCCTACATAGCGTGGTGCCAATTTACCCTTGCGTCCAAATCGAACCACACCTTTCCATGGGGACACTTTTAACATGACCATGTCACCCACGGTAAATTCAAGCGGTTTGCGTTGCTTGTCGGCGTAACTCTTTTGTCGGCTACGAGCTGCGAGAAGGTTATTGCGAATCTGAGTGATTTTGTCGGTTGTTTCCTGGATAAGCTCAGGACCAACGATTGGAGAATCCACTGTTGCGCGAATCACGTGGGACTCGCCAATTTCATGCCAGGAAATAGGAGATCGGCATTTACGGCCATACAATGCCTCAAATGGTGGCATCTTGATGCTAGAATGATAACTGTTATTATAGGAGAATTCCACCAACGGTAAATGAGAGTCCCAATTTCCTCCGAAATCTAAGACACACGCCCTCAACATATCTTCGAGTGTTTAAATTGTCCTCTCAGATTGATCATCGGTTTGAGGATGATAGGCGGTACTGAGGTCGAGGCGGGTTCCCATGGCTGCTTGAAGTGATTGCCAAAACCGAGAGAGAAATCTCCCATCACGATCTGAAATGATGCTGAGAGGGATGCCATGCCGACTAACTATCTCGTCGATGTAAATTCGAGCAAGTTGTTTGACCTTGAAATGTTCACGGATGGGAAGGAAATGAGCGGATTTGGTCAAACGGTCAATGATTACCCAAATGCTGTTGTGTCCCTTGGCGGTACGGGGAAGTTTGGTTACGAAATCCATGGCGATCGCTTCCCATTTCCACTCGGGGATTACCGGTTGGACCAATAGTCCAGAGGGTCGTTGATGTTCTGCTTTGACCATGGAACATGTAAGACATTTGGCCACGAATAAAGCAATATCCTTTTTCATTCCCGACCACCAATAATTGGTTCTCAGGCCATGATACATCTTGTCAGTGCCGGCCGCCGGGATGAATGGAATATCGAGTTTTATGGATTTCTTCCATCAGGAAGGTAAGAAGATTGTCGCGATCTGGGATCCAGATGGGATTTTGATAATAGAAAATACCATCAGATTTACTTTCCAACTCCCCATCAATTCCCGTGGGCATGTCATTTTCGATAATTGCCGAGTGTTGGGATCCTCGAATTCGGTCGTTGAGATTGGACAAGATAGGAGAACATATTAGATGAAATGCTTTGGTATGTTCTTTTCGGCTTAACGTGTCGGCTACCACGTTTGCCTTGCCCGGATGATAGCGTATTTCACACTCGTAATCATTTAGGAGTTCGACCCATCGTGTTTGTCTCATATTGAGTTCCTTTTGATTAAGAATATGTTGCAAGCTCTTGTGGTCGGTGAAAATTACGCATTTAGTGCCGTAAAGGTAATGCCTCCAAATTTTAAGAGCGAAAACCACGGCACCGAGCTCCAAATCATGAGTCGTATAATTCCTTTCATGGATTTTGAGTAGTCGCGATGCGTAAGCTATAACCTTTCCCCTTTGCATCAAAACACAACCTAGACCGAGATTGGAGGCATCGCAGTATACCACGAAATCTTCGGATCCTTCAGGGAGTGTAAGAATCGGAGCGTCACACAATCTTTGTTTAAGGGTTTGGAAAGCGTCTTCTTGCTTGGGTCCCCAATCAAATGGCATACCCTTGCAAGTGAGAAAAGTAAGCGGTAAAGCGATCTTTGAGAAATTTGAAATGAAACGCCGGTAATAGCCAGCTAAACCGAGGAATGACCGAATTTCCTTGGGGGTACGTGGGGCTTTCCAATTCTTAACTGCTTCAACTTTTGCGGGATCGACTAAAATACCCTTGTCACTTACAATATGACCGAGGAATTGTACCTCATTTAACCAAAACTCGCATTTCGAAAATTTGGCATAGAGTTGATTTCCTTGCAATGTTTGGAGAGTTAGACGAAGGTGTCTTTCATGGTCTGCCTTTGTCTTGGAGTAAATGAGGATGTCATCAATAAAGACGATAACAAAACGGTCGAGATAAGGTTTAAATACCCGATTCATCAAGTCCATGAATGCGGCAGGGGCATTCGTTAGGCCAAAAGGCATAATGATGAACTCGTAATGACCATAGCGGGTTCGGAAAGCGGTTTTGGGGATGTCTTCTTCCCGTACTCGAAGTTGGTGATAACCCGAGCGGAGGTCGATTTTTGAGAAGCATGAAGCTCCTTGAAGCTAATCAAAAAGGTCGTCGATCCGAGGTAACAGATATCGGTTCTTGATGGTCAATTTATTTAACTCCCGATAATCGATACACATACGAAACGAACCATCTTTCTTTTTGATGAAGAGAACCGGGGCTCCACAGGGTGAAGTACTAGGGCGGATAAATCCCTTATCGGTTAATTCTTGGAGCTGACTTGCCAATTCTTGCATCTCGGTTGGAGCCAACCGATATGGAGACTTGACTATGGGAGCAGCCTCAGGAACGAGATCGATGCGGAACTCTAGCTCACGTACTGGAGGGAGTCCAGATACGTCATCGGGAAAGATGTCGGGAAAGTCTCGTACAATCGGAATATCTTCGATCTTCTTTTCTTTGACCTTTGTTTCCACCATATGGGCTAAGAAAGCCATGTATTCTTTACGTAGATATGATCGAGCTTGAGTACATGACATAAGACTAAGCTTTTTTGAACGAGTCTCGCCATAAATACGAAGACTTTGACCGTCGGCAAGAGGAATACGAATAAACTTCTCGTAACATACTATTTCAGCATGGTTTTGGGATAGCCAATCTATTCCCACGATGATGTCGAAGCTACCAAGTTCCATAGGAACTAAATTGACGGAAAATTTATGACCGCAAAAATCGAAAGTGCAATCTTGGATGACTGCATTAAGTGAAATGTATTTTCCATTGGCGACTTCTACGGTAAAGTTTTCATCAAGAATCGTGCGAGGTGTGTGAAGTATGGGTTCAAATTCCAAAGACACAAAACTTTTATCGGCACCTGAATCAAAAAGTACTGACGCGTAGCAGCTATGTATGAGAAACGTACAATTTACGACCTTGTTATCGGTCTGTGCTTGGGTTGCGGTAATGACAAATGCTCGGTCTTTGGGAGCTGGAACCTGCATTGTTGGATTTGCCTGGGCTTGAGTGTTAATGATATTGACAGGCCTAGGACACGCGTTTCTGAAATGGATGGGGTCACCACAGTTGAAGCATGTTCCAGTTGGATACCGGGTTTGTGTTTGCTGATTTGAGGGTAGAGCGAATGGTCGCTGAGTTTTTGGTGCACGACATGTGTCCGTCAAGTGGCCATAGCGACCACAAGTTGTACAAAGGCGACACGGGCTGGTGGACATATGGTGATAGTTACAATGGTTACAGAGGGGGTCGTAATGCCATCTATGAGAAACACGCATATGGACTTGTGAGTTATTTTTAAATTAATTATGGAAATTAAGTTTGTAGACATTGTTGGGTAAAATGATTGTAAAACACTTGTTGGGCCATGGTTAAGAGTGTTGGGCACCTTTTGGGCTTTCCATGGGTACTAAATGTGAAGCATGTAGCAATTGCGTGGGCCCCCACAATACTAAGTTTTCACATGTTTTTCCCATTTCAAGGCCCATTAGGGAACTTAATATTCCAATGAGTTGGCCATTTTGGAGTGTATCCTTTCGGATACGTTTGATAAGGTCGGGTATTTTGATGGCTCAAAAGTAATGTGAATGACGCGCTTTGGCCTATAGGTTTGGGAACTCTCGCCTTTGGTCCCCAGGTAAGCAAACTGGTCCCTCGGTTGATTGGGATGTATATGAATGCTTACCTAGTCAGGACTTTCGGGCTACCGGCACCTCCCCCTTCCAGTTACTACGCGTCCATTACTTTGATCCTACCCAACTAGAGTGGATGACTTTTAATTTCCTATTAGATCTAAGGAATATATATGTATATAAATTTTTATTTTGAAACCATTTGAGTATGTGTGTGATTTTAAGAGAAAGAAAAGAAAATTCACAAGTGTATGCACACATATAAGTGTCGGGAAAAATACGTAAGCACATAAGGGAGCAATTAGCACACAAAGGTATTCCTAGGATTTTCTAAGTGCGAATTGCAAGCAGTTGTGTGTGCATTTTATAAACTAGCATACGAGAGGACCCTAGAGGCTATAGACTAGGTCAAGGCAATTAACCTAATTCCCTATAGTCAAGGGCTCTGATACCAATCTGTCACACCCCGATCCTTGGCGGAATCGATCAAGGCGTGATATATTGTTCAAAGTCTCATGACAACTATGTTATAATATGATTACATTCAATTAAGTACTAAGTAGGAAAACAAGATCCACAACATACAAATACAAATTCAAATACAAACAACATTTATTACATCAAATTTAAATAGTCTTGTGGGTTTCTAAGGTATACCCTACTTTTCATCAACGTCATTCTTCAAATCTGCATCATAGGTAAAAACAGGTCAACTACGAGAGTTGGTGAGTAATCTAGTTTTATTAAAAAAAATTGTGAGTTTGAAATATTTATAATTTGAAACTTGTTTTCTTTGGAAGTCGACAAGCAAGTATTATTGAGATAACGGTTTATAAATCAAAAATTGATTAACAAATGATAACAACAACAATAAGTCCTCACCTTATATATACATATATATATATATATATATATATATATATATATATATATATATATATATATATATATATATATATATATATATATGTATATATATATATATATATATATATATATATATATATCTGTGTGTGTGTATATATATATATATATATATATATATATATATATATATATATATATATATATATATATGTGTGTGTGTATATATATATATATATATATATATATATATATATATATATATATATATATATATATATATATATATATATATATATATATATATAGGATGGAGCATCTAATCATCATACACACTCAACCACGTGCAATCAATCACCTTAGCGTCCCAAGGCGGGGTGGTCAACCCAATAGCGCTATTATTGTCCATAACGTACCTCAAGAATACGGGCATAGTCAAGGAGATTAGACTAAAAATGGTAATGCACTACAAGTACATGTAGCGTAAACAAACAATAATTATACAAATAATGATTCATGTATAAATGTCTCAGCAATGTCTCAATTGTGAAAAAATAATAAAATGAAGTTGGAACATATTAGAACCACATGATACACCCCAAAAGTATTGAAAATTATAAAATATGGGGTAGATTACTCACATTAGTCCAAATGGAATACGCGTGTTGTACGATAGACGGCTCGGGTCAAAACGACGTGGAACCTATTATAATTAATAGTTTTGGTTTAGGAACTACTAAACGGGAATGGAATATTAATAAAAATAATTAGACACATATTCTTATATTAGATGAATTAACAATAATCCATTTTGATTTGAATATTAAGGTATTTATTTGTTAAATGAATTTTAAATTGAATTAATTACTTTGCATAATTAATTTATATTTTCAATTTAGGAAAGATTTTAATAATTTCTTATTAAAATAATAACTTGCCCAATCGTAAGTATTTACAGATTTTAACAATTATTTATATTGAATAATCATTAAAATGCATTTTACATGCTTAAATACTTAGGAAAATAGTTTTAAATAGTAAACAATATTAATAATTTCTAAAATTATTAGTAAATCATTAGTTCATAAAATAGTAATTACTGTAAAATTTTCATATTTTTCTGAACTGTTTTAGTATTTATTTAATACTTTAATGATTAAACAACAACAAAACCTAGGAAAAATAATAAATGAACCCCAACAATTCTGGGAAATTAACCATAGTTTTCTAACATTATATAGAGCCTATTTTAAGGGTTTTGGACATTTTTGACTATAGGAAGTATTTTTTATATGTTTCATTATTAATTAATCAATAAAATCATAAATAATAGCAAAACGATTAAGGGAAATTCATCAAACTTTTTATTTATGATTATTATGTTATATGTGACATTCTGATAAGGTTTTATAATTTTTGGACATGTGTAGGTATTTATTATCAATTTAAACCATTAAACAATCATTAAATCAGGAAAATTAAGCAAACATTCTTAAAAAATTATGTAAATTTTGTCATGGAGTCTTTATAATGTTAATAAGGTGCGACAAATATAACATCTAATTTTGGACCTAAATAACTATATTTTGCTATTTATTTATCTATAACAAAATAAAATACACAATAAGCATAAAACAGTAATATAAATGAATGAAACTTCATAAATCCACTTTAATCAATATATGGGTTATTTCAGAATTTTTCCAGAATTTATTGACGATAAAAAGTATTTTATGTGAATTATTGCCCTATTATATTGCAATAATTATAGTAATTCAATAAAAATAAGTTATTTTCTGAAAAATTCCAGAACTTCTTATTTTATTGATGGGATTCTGAGAAAAATCAGGTTTATATATAAAATGAGTTTTAGATATTTTGGTGGATTTAATTTGTTTCATTAATGAATTTGAAACTTTTAACAACATACCTTGATGAATGCTTCAAGAGGGATGGAGATTTGAGTATGAGGGATTGTTATTGGCTGGAAAATTGATATTTCTTGGAAGAATTTCGAGATTGAGAGTGAGAGAAAGAATAGAGAGGGTTTGAGTGGTGATGAGAATAATGTGTTGGGAGAAAAATGAAAGGAAAGATGATGGAAGGTGTGAGTGGGAGACCATGGGAATAACTTTTGGCTTTTGGTGGTCTTCATAATTTCCCACTAGCACAAGCATCTCTATGTAATACACTAATTAATATAAGAATTTTATAAAATTTAAGGTAGAGTTTATAAAAATAGAGTTTTATAAAAAAAATAGGTTTTTATTTGATTATAACAATCTACTTTGATTTGAAGTTTAATTATAGCATTCAAGTTTGATTCTTTTAATTTAATTAGAGCATCATACTTTGATTTTATTTTAATATGGCATCATAATTTAATTTGATTATAGTTATAACGTTATACTATGCTATATTGCTATTAACGTCAATTTATATCGTATTGTATAGGTTTTGATCCTATTAGCGTCAAGTAATCTTGTGTAGAGATTATTAAATTTCCAATTGGGTTGGGTTGACCCGAATCCATTTTAGGCGGATGTCACAACTATGCCATTGACTAGAAAACTCATCGATGTCAACTGTGTCGATGAACGTAACTTTGCCATTGACGTATGTCCTCGATGGTGCTTCTACAAAATACCCACCGTGGTGTAACTGGATGCAGAAGGGGTTTTTATTTGTTCCTGAAAGTAGACTACCAAGTTAGCTTTCCATTATACCATTAAAAAATATATAGAAAAACGAAATGCATGTACCGTAGAGATGATCAAGATCATCGCTAGCTTCGTTATCTCGTATCGTCCACATTTTTTTATCCTCAACGCAGCTTTGATTCAAGTTTCAAACTGCGCCAAACCCTACGAACGGTGTTCTTCGTCTTTTTTTCGAGCAATGTGAGAGATGACCTAAGGTGATGGTTGATCACCTGCATTTAAGGCGCCAACGAGTTGAAGATCTTCTGCAGGTACATCTGATTGCAAAATGGCGACTTTACCCTCACGTGAGTCGCACACATCATACTTAACGACGCATATATAGACGGTAACCGCTAGGGGGACCAAATGTGTAACCAAACTAACAGTTAAGGGACCTTCAGCGTTGAAATCGAAAATGATGACCAACAGTGAAAATTCGGGCAAACCACAGGGACCAAAATTGTAATTTACTCAAAAAAATTTAAATATTATACATGTTAATTTGATTAAAGTATTATTTTGATAATACAACATTTCAACTCCTACGTAGTAATTATTTATCAATTTGAAGCGTACCTCACAAAATTATTAACTGATATTATTACATTTACGAGTCTTACAGAAAATAATCAATAACAATTTGCTTATCATAGACTACATATATGTTATTATTACCATCTGTTATTTTATTTTTATTTTTCAGATAATCATTTAAATGTATTTTCTTATATTTTTAATGTTGACCTATCTATAGTAATTGGCTTATAAAACATGATTATGTTTTTTGTTCGAATTTTAGATGATAAATTATTATGTATACATATCACATGATCGATTTATATTTGGTTTTGCATTTTTTTCTTCAGATTCCATGTATTTATATTCATATTTGATCTGTCAATATATTTTGTCCTTATAAATTTACTCCTGCGCAACGTGCGGGTATACGCCTAGTAAAAAATAATTATGGATCAAACTTAATACACTGTGAAAGCAAATATACCATTTATGAAGTTTTGTCCTAAACCTAACGGGGTAATTCTGTTCGTCAGTCACTTCTGTTCTTCGAAGTCGAGTTCAGGACGCTACACGCCTAGACCAAATCGAGCAGGCTAAGCCGCTAAGCCGTCCACCACAGTCACCGACCGTTGCCTCCAACGGTGAGCTCCTCCTCCACCGCAATCGCCGTTCTCCGGTGAGCTTCTTTTTCTCTGTTTTAATGGCTTTAATTGTGCAGTAAGCTTCTTACAACCCCCAACACTTGCTTTGTTAGGTAAACTTTGGTTGGTGAAGCATTTTTGTCAAAGTTTGGTGAAGCTTTTTTCTAAATTGGCTAGTAAACTAAAGCCTATATAAAGGACAGCATAACACAATACAAGATGCACTACACAAAAACATAAACACAAAGAAACACAAACACATAGATAGTTATATCACGATTTTGTGAGATAGCCTTTTGTGCAGAGTCCAGTTTGGCAGCCAAAAGTGCGAGTGATATTTTCTTGTGAGTGATCAGATTACAAGTGCAGTTTAGCCTTGTATGATTGTAGTGTTTTCTTGGTGTTAATAAAACCCTCTCTCTCTCGTTCGCCCGTGGACGTAGGCCGTGATCCCGTGACCGAACCACGTTAAATATTGTGTTCCGATTTTACATTTTCGTTTACCGTTTATTTCGGTAATTTTATTCCGCTCGTGTCATCGAAATCAAATATCGATTTGTTTGAAGTGCTTAACTCGTTTTGTTATATCCCAACAAACTGGTATCAGAGCTCCGGGTTTAAAGGAAGTCGTATCTCGCGTATGCTCTGTGGTTGCAGTTTAGTCTGATCTTCCACATCAGAAACGAGGTTTCGATTGGCCTTATAAAATATTGTTTTTTAGCTATGGCTGAAGATGGGAGAGTTAAGATCGACAAATTCGATGGTCACGATTTCGGTTTCTGGAAAATGCAAATCGAAGACTATCTCTACCAAAAAAGGTTACATGAACCTCTGTCTGAAGAGAAGCCTTTTCACATGAGGCCAGAGGATTGGGAATTGTTAGACCGGCAGGCTCTTGGTGTGGTGAGGTTATCATTGGCAAAGAACGTTGCTTACAACATTGTCAATGTGAAGACAACTCATGGGTTGATCAAGGCGCTATCTGACATGTACGAGAAACCCTCAGCGTCGAATAAAGTTTTTCTGATCAGACAGTTGGTAAATTTGAAGATGATGGAGGGTAGTTCAGCAACTGATCATATAAATGAATTCAATTCAATATTGTCGAGGTTAATATCGGTTGATATTAAATTTGAAGATGAAGTTCAAGCATTGCTGCTACTATCATCTTTGCCTGAAAGTTGGTCCGGTACTGTCACAGCAGTCAGCAGTTCAGTCGGAGGTGCTAAGCTGACATTCGAAAGCATTCAAAATTTAATCCTTAGTGAGGATGTGCGCAGACGGAGTATCGGGGAATCTTCCAGTAGTCTTCTAAGCGCTGATGACAGTAGAAGCAAGTCCAACAGAGGAGGCGGTGGTAGAGGAAGATCAAAGTCGAGAAAGAGAGGTCAGTCAAAGAACAGGTCGGATATTACCTGTTGGAACTGCAAGGAGAAAGGTCACTTCAGAAATCAGTGCCCAAAGCCTTCGGCAGACAAAGGCAAGAAGGAAGTCAATATGGCAGTAGATTCTGAAGATGATGCGCTCATTTGCTGTGTTGAAAACTCAACAGAATCCTGGATCATGGATTCTGGTGCGTCGTTCCATGCTAGTCATTCCAGAGAAGTAATGCAGAATTTCCGGCAGTACAAAGGAAATGTCAGACTAGCAGACAACAAGAGCCTGGATATTACAGGTGTTGGGGATGTAGTCCTCAAGACAACTTTAGGTACATATTGGACTTTGAAGAATGTCAAGTTCATTCCTGACTTGAAGAGGATGTTAATATCCGTAGGGCAGCTTGATGATGAAGGTCACCATGTTACATTTGGTGATCATCAGTGGAAGGTGACAAAAGGGAATTTAGTTGTTGCTAGAGGACAGAAGCGGGGTACACTTTATATGGTGGAAGTTTCTGATGCCGAAGCACACGCTGTTGAAGAAGTTGGGGCATCTACTCTATGGCACCAAAGACTTAGGCATATGAGTGAGAAGGGAATGAAGATGCTAGTTTCCAAAGGAAGAATACCAGAGCTGAAGACTGTGAAAGTCGATTTCTGTGAGCCATGTGTTCTTGGCAAACAGAAGAAAGTTACTTTCAAGAAGGTTGGTCATCAGCCCAAGTCCGGGAAATTGGAGCTAGTTCATTCAGATGTCTACGGTCCCACTTCAGTTTCTTCAGTGGGAGGATCCCGATACTATGTCACGTTTATCGACGATTGCACAAGGAAGGTTTGGGTTTATTTCTTAAAGCATAAGTCTGAAGTTTTCAGCACTTTCAAGAAATGGAAAGCTACTGTGGAAAATGAAACAGACTTGAAGATCAAGTGTTTCAGATCATACAATGGGGGCGAATACAGTAGTAAAGAATTTGTTGATTACTGTGCTGACCAGGGAATCAGAATGCAGAAGACGGTTCCAGAGACACCTCAGCAAAATGGAGTAGCTGAGAGGATGAACCGTACATTGAACGAAAGGGCTAAGAGCATGAGACTGCATGCAGGTTTACCCAAGATGTTCTGGGCAGATGCGGTCAACACAGCAGCATATTTAATCAACAGAGGACCCTCAGTCCCTATAGGGTTCAAGATTCCAGAAGAGGAATGGCAAGGTCGTGATATTTCTCTCAAACACTTGAAGGTTTTCGGTTGTGTCTCTTATGTCAAAGTTAAAGACTCGGAGAGAGACAAGCTAGAGGCAAAAGCAAGGAAATACACTTTTATAGGCTATGGGTTGGATGACATGGGGTACCGCTTCTGGGATAACCAAAATAAAAGGGTTATCCGAAGCCGGGATGTTGTGTTCAACGAGAACGTCCTATATAAAGATGAACTTACAGAGAGCTCAGGCAGAAACAAACAACCAGAGAAAGCAGAAAATCAAGTCGAGTTTGAAGAGATCTCTGAAGATGACGTTGTGAAACCTATCAGTACTCCAGAGATAGGTGAAAGTTCAGGAAGCAGTGGGAGCTCTGATGTATATGGAGATAGTGGGAGCACAGATGACAGTAGTTCTGAAGACGGGGTTGCAGATGATGCAGAGACCTCAACTCCTACTGTTCGTAGATCCACTAGAGTACGAAGACCTCCAGTTAGGTATTCTCCTTCAGCTAATTACTTGTTGTTGACTGAGAATGGTGAACCTGAGTCCTATCCAGAGGCCTTAAGGATGAAAGATTCCATACAGTGGAAGAAGGCTATGGAAGACGAATTGAGCTCACTTGACAAGAACCAGACTTGGTCCTTGGTCAAGCTCCCAGCATGGAAGAAAGCACTGCAGAACAAGTGGGTGTTCCGGGTAAAGGATGAGATTGATGGCAGTAAAAGATACAAGGCACGATTAGTGGTCAAAGGGTTCCAACAGAAACGAGGGGTCGATTATAATGAGATCTTCTCCCCAGTTGTGAAGATGACTACAATCAGAATGGTCTTGGGAATTGTAGCCTCTGAAGATCTCCATCTAGAGCAGCTAGATGTGAAAACAACTTTTCTTCATGGTGACCTGGAAGAAGACATCTATATGGCACAACCAGAGGGTTTCCCAACAGTTGGAAAGGAAAACCTGGTGTGCAAGTTAAAGAAAAGTCTGTATGGTTTGAAGCAAGCTCCAAGACAGTGGTACTTGAAGTTTGATAGCTTCATGCAAAGGAGTGGGTATCGCAGATGTGAGATGGATCACTGTTGTTACTTGAAGAAATTCAACTCCTCTTACATCATCCTGTTATTATATGTTGATGACATGTTGATAGCTGGATCCGACATGCAGGAGATCAACAAGCTTAAGAAGCAGTTGTCCAGAGAGTTCGAGATGAAGGACTTAGGGGCTGCTAAGCAGATATTGGGCATGAGCATAGCCAGGAACAGAGTTACAGGTACATTAAAACTTTTGCAAACGAAGTACATCAAGAAAGTTTTAGAAAAGTTCAGCATGGCAGATGCTAAAGCAAGAAGTACACCTTTGGGAAGTCAGTTGAAACTCTCAAAGAAGCAATCCCTAAAGACAGAAGAAGACAGAGAACAGATGGCTAAAATTCCTTATGCATCTGCAGTTGGTAGTTTGATGTATGCAATGGTATGTACAAGACCAGATATTGCTCATGCAGTGGGAGTAGTAAGCAGGTTTATGTCAAATCCAGGAAAAGAGCATTGGGAAGGAGTAAAGTGGCTGTTACGCTACTTGAAAGGAACAGCTGAGATTGCCCTATGTTTCAGAAGAAAGGGGGTAGTCTTAGAAGGGTTTGTCGATGCAGATTTGGGTGGATGTGCGGATTCGGGTAAAAGCACAACGGGATACATTTTCACAATCGGAGGTACCGCAATCAGTTGGATGTCTAGGTTACAGAAGAGTGTTGCTCTTTCAACCACAGAAGCAGAGTAGATGGCTATTACAGAAGCAGCCAAGGAGCTTATATGGTTGAAGAACTTCCTATCAGAACTTGGAATGCAACAGGAGGATTGTGTACTGCATTATGACAACCAGAGTGCAGTTCACCTGGCAAAGTTTCCGGTGTTTCACAGTAGAACGAAACACATTCAGATGAGGTACCATTTCATTCGAGAGTTAATCAATGATGGAACTTTGAATCTGAAGAAAATCCTTGGAATGAAGAATCCAGCAGATATGTTCACCAAGGTGGTTACCACAGAGATAGCCTTCTAGAAGTTTGAAAAGAGGCATGGCAGGAACGAGAGAGATTGAAGAATTGTTGCAACAATTGGACGGTAGAGAAAGACTACGTTGTTCAAAAATCTTCAAGTGGGAGATTGTTAGGTAAACTTTGGTTGGTGAAGCATTTTTGTCAAAGTTTGGTGAAGCTTTTTTTCTAAATTGGCTAGTAAACTAAAGCCTATATAAAGGACAGCATAACACAATACAAGATGCACCACACAAAAACATAAACACAAAGAAACACAAACACATAGATAGTTATATCACGATTTTGTGAGATAGCCTTTTGTGCAGAGTCCAGTTTGGCAGCCAAAAGTGCGAGTGATATTTTCTTGTGAGTGATCAGATTACAAGTGCAGTTTAGCCTTGTATGATTGTAGTGTTTTCTTGGTGTTAATAAAACCCTCTCTCTCTCGTTCGCCCGTGGACGTAGGTCGTGATCCCGTGACCGAACCACGTTAAATATTGTGTTCCGATTTTACATTTTCGTTTACCGTTTATTTCGGTAATTTTATTCCGCTCGTGTCACCGAAATCAAATATCGATTTGTTTGAAGTGCTTAACTCGTTTTGTTATATCCCAACATGCTTCTAGTAGTTTTAATTGTGCATTTTCTTTTGAATGCTTCCTTCCTGTGATTTATCATATAAGTGTTGGGCTGCATTGCAGAACCTGTTATCAATTTAATTTATCATCGACGCTTCTAGTTCCAGTCTTCCACAATCTGTTTGTATTTTGGTAATCAAAATCTGTTCCATTTGTTTGCAGTAATGTCAATTGTAGCCTACAATCAACGTTTTTGTTCTTTACACCAATCAACAATTGGCCCCTTGAGAGCTCTATCATCCAGTTTTTTTGCCACCAATCTGTTTTCTTTCCCACTTATACAAAAAAACTAAATCCTTTTTATTGTCTACAGGCAATTATTAAGTAAAGTTCAAACAAGTTTTTTACCAGGTATAAATAACACTGTTAGATGCGCAATGAAATCGTATAAATTATCTGACCTTACAAAGACCGAGGTTTACAATCTCAAAGCTCGACCCCGAATAAATTTCTCTTCCATTTTCAGCACGGTGAGGAATTATTTTTTAAAAAACTTCAATTTTCTTATATCTTGTTGAATTATCGAATATACGGTGAAAAATTGTTTAATTTCAGGTGCAGCCCCATTGTTGATGATGTTCGTATTAGAGGCGATGCTGCTGTTAAAGAGTTGGTGCTTTTTTATAGTGAGATATATTCAGAAAAGTCCTTATATTTTGACCCTATATTCGATAAAGTCCTAATTGTTTTTTTATTCAATTAAGTCCCGACATTTTGTTAAATGTTTATAATTTTGGATAGTAGTTGATTATGCCGTTTTTTAATTTTTACAACTAATAATGTTATGGTCAAATGTAAGGACTTAATTGAATAAAAACTGAAAATTCAACTCTAAATTGTTAAAACGGTCAAAATGTAAGGACTTTAATGAATATTTCCTTTTTATATATATATCCAAAATTGAAAACATTTAAAAAAATGTTGGGATTTAATTGAATAAAAAAACAATTAGGGCTTCATCAAATATAAAGACTTTTCTGAATATATCCCTTTTATAATCATTAGATTTTTACACTTGTTTTTTATTGAAAATTTGCATTTGTTTTTGCAGTTATACTTTAAGCTTTGACAAAGTTGAATTAGAAAAGATTATTGAAAATGTCAATGAACTTCCAGATCCACAGGTACTTTTACATAAATAATTACACCAAAAATCATTTAATATTACTAAAAGTAATAAATGATTTATCTTTTAACTTTATTTCAGCTTGATGAATCTGTTCGTGAATCATTTGATGTGGCATACAGCAACATCTATGCATTTCATGCTGCACAAAAACCAGTCGAGAAAGTTGTCGAGAATATGGAAGTAAGTTTTTACTTTTTACAAATTTAGTCCCTCAACTTATAATATTGATTTTTTTTAGGGTGTGAGATGCAAACGAGTGGCAAGAAGCATATCTTCCGTTGGGCTTTATGTGCCAGGTGGCACTGCGGTTTTACCCTCAACAGCTCTCATGCTTTCCATTGTAAGAAATATTCGTGAATAATAATAATTTATTAATAAATTATATAGTTGACTTTTTTGTTGACCAGCCAGCACAAATTGCGGGTGTAAAACAATCGTGCTTGCAACTCCTCCTTCTAGTGATGGAAGCATATGCAAGGTCTTTATTGTCATCTAAATTACATTTTTAATTAAATTTCAGTTATTTTTATATATGGGAAAATTACGAAAAAGAACTATATTTTAGCTCTTTTTCTGGTTTAAGCATCAAATTTTAATTTGTTCTAATAAAACTACCAATTTTTGGAAAAAATTTCAACCAAGAGTAAATTACAGTTTTGGTCCTTGACTCCTTGTGGTTTACACCAAATTACACTTTTGGTCCTAGTTCTAAAAATCTTGCAATAGTGGTCTCTTTGGTTTCCAAATATTTCACTTTTGGTCCCTGTCGTTTACAGATCTTTTCATTTTTGGTTCATGTGGTTTGCACAAATGGTAACAAAGGCAGGGACCAAAAGTGAAAGATTTGGAAACCATAGGGACCACAAGTGAAAGATTTAGAAACCGCATGGACCAAAAATGTAAGATTTTCAAAACTAGGACCAAAATTGTAATTTGGTGTAAACCACAGGGACCAAAACTGTAATTTACTTCTGTAACAATGGCTTCGATGAAACTTTTTACCAAAAAATGGTGGTTTTTTGAATCTTAAAAATTGGTGGTCAAACCGAATATTTTGCAAGATATAGTGCTTTTTTCGTAATTTGTCCTAGATAATGTTTACACTTTAATTTATATCATTACGAAAAAAAACACTATATTTCATCACTTTTCTGGTTTAACCATCAATTTTTTAGTTGTTTTAAAATGGGTAAATTGCATAAAAGTCATTAAGTTTTCCAATTTTCTCGATTTTGACACTGCATTTTTAGTTTTTGCAATTAAATCATTATGTTTTCAGAAAAGTTGCAATTAAGTCATTATGTTTTCCAAAAAGTTGCAAAAATGACCATATGACCGGATTACCAGGTCATATGGTCAGATTTGCAATTTTTCAGAAAACCTAATGACTTAATAACAAAAATAAAACATAGTGTCAAAATCAAGAAATCTGAAAAAGTTAGCGACTTTTAGGGTTTATTTCATAAAAAACCCTAAATTTTCAACTTTTTTCTGTTTAAACCTAAAACTTTATTTTTTTTTCAAAAAAAAAACCTAAATTTTGGAGAAACTTTTTAATTTATCCCCTTAACCGGTTTTACAGGTTATACATACTTTTTTTTTTCAGAAAAAACCCTAATTTCTTTTTTTTTTTCCGAAAAAAACCCTCAATTTCAGTGATTTTTTCACAAAAAAAAAATGTTTCTTCGTTTTTGTAATTGACATAACTTTTATATACGATGTCCAAATTCTACGAATTTTATATCACTGGAAAGGTCGTAAGTAATACTACAACTTTGCTTTACTGACTTTTGTTTGAATATGTTTAGATATTTCGCTACACTGGCTTGTATTCGTGTTTACCAATCTGTCGACTTATAGAACGTCGAAAACAAAGCTCGTATGCAAAATATACAGCTATTATAAGAAAACAAGCCAGTGTAGCGAAATATCTGAACATATTCAAACAAAAGTCAGTAAAGCAAAGTTGTAGTATTACTTACGATCTTTCCAAGGATATAAAGTTCGTAGAATTTGGACATCGTATATGAAAGTTATGTCAATTACAAAAACGAAGAAACATTTTTTTTGGTGAAAAAATCACTGAAATTGAAGGTTTTTTCCGGAAAAAAAAAAAAGAAATTAGGGTTTTTTCTGAAAAAAAAAGTATGTATAACCTGTAAAACCGGTTAAGGGGATAAATTAAAAAGTTTCTCCAAAATTTAGGTTTTTTTTTGAAAAAAAAAATAAAGTTTTAGGTTTAAACAGAAAAAAGTTGAAAATTTAGGGTTTTTTATGAAATAAACCCTAAAAGTCACTAACTTTTTCAGATTTCTTGATTTTGACACTATGTTTTATTTTTGTTATTAAGTCATTAGGTTTTCTGAAAAATTGCAAATCTGACCATATGACCTGGTAATCCGGTCATATGGTCATTTTTGCAACTTTTTGGAAAACATAATGACTTAATTGCAACTTTTCTGAAAACATAATGACTTAATTGCAAAAACTAAAAATGCAGTGTCAAAATCGAGAAAATTGGAAAACTTAATGACTTTTATGCAATTTACCCTTTTAAAATCTAATAAACCACCAATTTTTTGAAAAATTTTTAGCCCAACCATTATGACCGGAACAACCGGTAATAATGGCTTCGATGAAACTTTTTACCAAAAATTGGTGGGTTTTTTCAAATCTTTTAAAAATTGGTGGTGAAACCGAACTTTTGGCAAAATATAGTGCTTTTTTGTAATTAACCCGGTTTTTATTTAACTTATTTACAAAAGTGACATTCTGTAGGAGGTGCTACATTGTGCCAAGAAGGCAGGTGTCACCCACATTCTTAAAGCTGGAGGAGCTCAGGTTTATTTTTTTAAAAAACCAATTTTTTTATCTTTTTTTTTATTTGAGAAAATTGTTATTTATGATAATTTCTACTTTTTTTAGGCCATTTCTGCCATGGCATGGGGGACAGCATCGTGTCCTAAAGTTGAAAAAATATATGGCCCTGGAAATCAATATGTGACAGCTGCAAAAATGATTCTTCAAGTATGTGATTCCATTTTTGGCAAAAAAATCAAAAACTTAAACAGACTTTAGAGTAAATTACAGTTTTGGTCCCTGTGATTTACACCAAATTATCGTTTTAGTCCTAGTTTTGAAAATCTTGCACTAGTGGTCTCTGTGATTTCTAAATCTTTCATTTTTGGTCCCTGTGTTTTACACAAACGGTAAAGAGGGAGGGACCAAAAGTGAAAGATTTGGAAACTATAGGGACCAAAAGTGTAAGATTTTCAAACTAGGACCAAAACTGTTCTTTGATGTAAACCACAGGGCCGAAAACTGTAATTTACTCCAGACTTTATATAATTTTTTTTATATTTTTATAGAACAGCGAGGCTATGGTTTCTATCGACATGCCCGCTGGACCATCAGAAGTGTTGGTCATTGCTGACAAATACGCGAGTCCTGTTCACATAGCTGCAGATCTGCTTTCGCAGGTTTTACCTTTTTTATTTACTTTTCTAAACTGTGACTGTGACTGTGACTGTGACTGTGACTGTGACTGTGACTGTGACTGTGACTGTGACTGTGACTGTGACTGTGACTGTGACTGTGACTGTGACTGTGACTGTGACTGTGACTGTGACTGTGACTGTGACTGTGACTGTGACTGTGACTGTGACTGTGACTGTGACTGTGACTGTGACTGTGACTGTGACTGTGACTGTGACTGTGACTGTGACTGTGACTGTGACTGTGACTGTGACTGTCATTTTAGGCTGAGCATGGGCCAAACAGCCAGGACGTTTTGGTAATTTCAGGAGACGGTGTAGATATAAAAGCCATTGATGAAGAAATCACGAAACAATGCAATAGTCTCCCGAGAGGAGACTTTGCTTTAAAAGCTCTTAGCCATAGCTTTACTGTTTTTGCACGCGATATGGTAGAGGTTAGTTTTTTTTTATTTCAGTTTTGTAAAACTTGTAATGTTTGTAAACTGAATTGGGGAAATTTTCGGAAAAAACCATTGCATTTTCGTCATTTTATCGGAAAAAACATTGCTTTATTTTTTTTTTCAGAAAAACCACTGTTATTTATAAATTTTTTCTGAAAAACCACTGCTATTTATAAAAAAAATTCAGAAAAAACCACTGCTATTTATAAAAATTATCAGAAAACCCACTTATAACAAAAAAAACTTTTTAGATTTTAGATAGCAGTGGTTTTTTTCTGAATTTTTTTATAAATAACAGTGGTTTTCTGAAATTTTTTATAAATAGCAGTGGTTTTTCTGAAATTTTTTATAAATAGCAGTGATTTTTCTGAATTTTTTTATAAATAGCAGTGGTTTTTCTGAAATTTTTTATAAATAGCAGTGGTTTTTCAGAAAAAATAAAAAGACCAGTGTTTTTTCTGAAAAAAAAAAATAAAGCAATGGTTTTTCCAATAAAATGACAAAAATGTTGTGGTTTTTCGAAATTTCCCCAACTGAATTTGGTATTTTTGCAACATTCAGGCGGTTAGTTTTTCCAATTTGTATGCACCCAAACATCTGATCATTAACGTTAAAGACGCAGACAAGTGGGAAAGTTTTATCGAAAACGCAGGTGAATAAATAAATAAATACAACTCCCATAAAATAAAATAAAAATAAATAAAACACAAGTGGTTGTGAATTCTATTATTGTTTTTTGCAGGGTTAGTGTTTTTAGGGCTATGGACCCCAGAGAGCATGGGGGACTACGCGAGTGGCACAAATCATGTGCTTCCTACTTATGGGTACGCGCGCATGTACAGTGGGGTGTCTTTGGATTCTTTTTTGAAATATATAACCATTCAATCTTTGACTGAGGAAGGGCTTCTGAAGCTCGGTCCTCATGTCGCAACAATGGCTGAAGTCGAAGGGTTGGATGCTCATAAGAGAGCTGTGACCCTTCGACTTCAGGACATTAAAGCCAGGCATGTTGTTTGACTAAGATTGTTTTTGGTGTTTGTTTAAAATGGTCAATTGGTGATTCTGTTGTTTGTTTTAGTTATGGGAGAATGTTCGGTTTTGAGTTTGGATCTGGATTTAAGTATTCAACAATAATGTAGATGTTTTCGGGTACTGACAAAATCAATAATAGTTGAATGTTAATGTGTGAAGATGAGTTTGGTGTTATTCCAATAGTAACAAATATGTAACAACTCATTGGACAAATCCAATTAATTAGCAAATGATGAGACACAATGTTGCCTTCAAAATGTTTGGTTTATCACACAAGTGTGGTTTTATATAATATGTTAGAAAATGTAATTAGTATTTGTAACTTAGAGCATCCATATCTATAAGTTATTTATTATGTGAAATCAATAAAAAAAAGTGATATTTAAAAACCTTCTCTGGTGTATAGGCCTTTTATTGAATTTTTTTTCTAACAATTAAACATTTATTCGAACCTATTTGAAATGTCTTCTAAAATGTTTTTCAATAATTTTGTTTTTTAAGCATGCATCATATTTCATATCAATGTATTCTATCAATTACTTTTGTTACAATCTTATATATCATATAGTTTTTATACGATATTATATTTTATAATCAATCAACTTATAAACCTATTATCTGATTGCTACAATATAGAATTTTTAAATATAATTCTTTACTAGTAAATCATTAGGAAGTATAACATCGTAATATCTTTCATACCCAATAAATAAGTATCTTGGTATTCCACGTGTTCCCTTGCAAGATATCTTAGATTTCTATTCTTGCTTAAAACTTCGGCGAACGAAAAATTTCGACCATGCCCTTGTTGTAAAGCTAAAGTAATCCTTTTTTGACCTTATTTCTAACCCTACCTCATGGCACAATCATATGCTAATTTCATGTATTATGATAAAGGATAACCCTAAAACCCCAACACATTCATCTTCTTCTTTCTTATCCTAATTTTGGTTGTTAGTTGTGTGATCTATTTCGCATCATTCGATATGAGTTCTTCGTGATCATTTCACAAGAAACTATATCGGTGACTTATAATTTTTAATATTTATATAGTAGTTAGTGGAAGGTGAAGATGTTTGTATTTTCACTTGCCTCTGATCTCATGGCATGGAGAATATGTGGCCTATTCTTTGGCTGGTTTTTTATGTAATATAATATATCAGTTCGTTCTCTAGTATGTAAGAATTTATGAGTTAATGTAATTGTTTGTTTGGGTTTATGTTACTTATAAGGAAACTTGTCGAGTAGGTCTTTCAAGCCTTTCCTTTTTTGAAAACTATGGTAAAGTTGGGAACTATCCATAAATATGCTTTTATAAATCTTTAGTCGTAGCAATGCCTTCATTAAAGACCCTTCATATGCGGGTTAACAATGATAAAAAGTAAAATAATCATAAATACATATTAAACAAACCGTTCCGTTGCATTGCATTGTTAGAGAATAAGAACATTACATTATGTTACTAGAGAAGAAGAACATTACATTAACAATATTGTTGTACCTTGTTAAATAACGAACCACCTATGCAGTATGCACCTACTAGAGAACCACATATAGATGCTCCAAATATGATCTCATCAAAGAAAAGTCATGCACAAATTGGAAGAACATATTTGTTCCTTTTTTGAGTGTGCCTTGGGGTCCTTCTTTTGCAATGGATTAATCAATACTGCTTTGCTTATCTTATCTTGCGTCATTAGAGATTTATCATTTTTACGTTTTCATTTTTTTCGTTCAGAGATCCTTATAAGCTGCGTGTTCGTCTCTTCTATGCAAGCCTTCACCTTAAATATATAGAGTAGTAGCAAAAAGAGGAGGCGAAGCACTAACTATCAGTATCGACATTGGAATGACATACTCATGCATTAGTGTGTGGAAACATAATCAAATTGAGATCATAATGAATGATAAACAATTTGAAGAATGCTGATAATCACATTGCAGATATCATACAAGTACATAAAGCTATAATCTCCAAACCTTGATATACACTGAAATACGTAGTATCATGACTCTCAGGATCGACCCTGATATTTTTGAGGCCTTGTGCGAAAATTAAAATAAGGCCCATTTTTTTTGTAAAATAATATTAAGCAAATTTCGTACATTTAAATTTAAAACTCATAAACATCTCATAAATTCATTAGTAATATATTGAAATTGTTACAAATAACTTTCTAAAAAACGATAAACAACCAATACATTACTATTTTCTAAACATCAACCTTCTATCATTTTTAGAAGCAAATTCATCAATTACACTTTCATAATCAATATTCTCAAGAAACTCATTCTCAATCGAAATTAAATCTAAAGTGTTCAATTTATCTTGATATATGATAGATCACAAATAAGATTTTAGAAATTTTAGTTTTGAAAAGTTTCTCTTCGCCGATGCAACTGTAATGGGAACAATCAACAATATTCTATATGTTAGACAAGAAATTGGATAACTGTTTATACCCTTTAAGAAAGTTAGTATTTCGTTAGTTGTATTATGTTCAATTTGCAAAGAATTTATAACAATTCCAGATTGTTGAATGAATCATCACCATCGATGTCTGAGATATCACCATTTTGTAACCTATTTTCAAGATTTTTGCAACTTGCCTCCAGTTCATCTGTATTCAGTGACTTCAACTTATCTGCTATGAATAAGAAACCAAACATGTCTTCGTACTTTTGTATTGCTAAAAATTTTCTCGAATAAACAAATAGCTTGATCAACTAAGTATAAAAAAATACTAGGCCCTAAATTGTAACACCCGGTTTTTCAGCCTGGAATTTACAAGATAATATCACTAGGGATCGTCCCATGATCCAAGCCAAGCGTTACCTATCCTGCAAAACCACATAAAATAAAGGGGTAAGCTATAAAGCTTAGTGAGTAATCTAGTCACAGCATGACCTATATGGTCACACACGTTACAGGATTACCATTCCTGCCAGCTTCACAGTTCTAACCGACTCGTATTCCACACTGTGAAACTACCGTATTACCCGACGTCGCTCGCTATACATTATCACCCACTTATACTTACTATTAGACTGTCCCACACAGTCTTATCTTACATCGTCACAACTCACGTCTTTAGCTCCTGTCTCTTTTTTTATTTATTATTTGGTATTTAGTTTTCACAAATTCTTATACCATCTCACGGTATACCCCCTCACTTAACGGCTTCCTCATACAAGTATGGTCATAGTACATCTATGATTACCCCGTGTTTTATTAGTATATGGTAAATCATGCCATCCCCTGACATGTATTATATATAATTACTTATTCACTCTGCTCAGTATCATCTTGTGATACTTTCGGGCGTATAACTCGAACTCATCCTCACGATAACATGACTGTTTCCCACCCAAGTATTATTATAATACTTTAATTATACTGCTTTGTATTTTCCTTCAATAATTCCAACATGATGCTCCATGATTTATCAAGTAAAGAACGACCAGATAGAAGATTAGTTGGGGTGGCAGGATCCTTTCAGCATTTTAGCCTTTCGGAAAATCCAACAACCAGATCCCAAGTAATCGGCCTAGACACCGTCCTCGTAAGTAAATCAATCTGCATTACTTTTGGAATTATGAATTATAGGAAATAGTTTATTACATCCCTCGTATTTTATAGTTTAACACATATAAACTATTAGGGAGATACGGTAGCGATTACTCACCTGAGATTGGCGTTTTCTCGGAGTCCTGTCGTATTTCCCGTTCCGAACCGCTGACAGTTCCCGAGCACCTCGTTGTTAGCTACCGCTCGTTTCTCACCTCCCATCATCCTCCCTCAACGTATTTTCCTTACCAGAACACTCCTCTATATCGTATATGTGTTTGGTGTGTGTTATGCCTCAAAATGAGGCTTGGAGCTCCTATTTATAGGCCTCTGGACCCTCTTCGCGTCGCGACGGACCCCCCGGTCGCGTCGTGACCATTACGTAAGCACTTACCTCATCGCGCACCTCTCTAGAAGCCTCTGCAGGCCTCGCGTCGCGAGCACTATTCACGTCGCGTCGCGAGCACTATTTACGCCGCCGAGTCACTATTCTTTTTTTTTTTTTTTTTTTTTTTTTGAAAAACGGTCGTTACAAGTTCTCCCCCCCTTTATAAGATTCCGTCCCCGGAATCTCCAACGTTGACATACACTTATTCTTCCACTCAATCATTCCCTATTTCAACACAATACGGTTGTATTAGTAAATTCAAAGGGTATTACCATATTACTGGCACATTAACCACCTCTAATCAACTAGGCCAACCTATTGAGACTACAAAGTACTCGTTATGTAATCTCATACACTCACAATACAGACATCATGGATGCAAGGTACTTGTTATGCATCGTATAATCACATATTCATCATATCACATCACAACCCCTGCTCTTAACAACCTCAACAGCTCAGCTATTCACCAAACACCCAACTGTATGTGTGTTAGAACTGCCAGCCAATAAAGCCATCACAACACTTGTATATGGTCCCACCACAATTACTGCTCATAAGATCCACAACACATATGTGGTCTTACCAAATGTGGCCCCACTAAATAAGTGGTCACAACCACAAGTACTATTTATCCCCAGAATAAATGGTCACAACTACAAGTTACCAGTGGCCCCACGGAATAAGTGGTCTCAACCACAAGTACAAGTAGCCCCATAGCATAAGTGGTCCCAACCACAATACTAGTAGCCCCACCAAATAAGTGGTCCCAACTACAAGTATAAGTGGCCCCACAAAATAAACAGCTTTTCGCTCTAAGGCTTAACAGCTAACACACACAACTGCACAGCTCTGCAACCAACCTCATAACAACAAGAATCCTCATATCAGCTTAGCCTCTACAAAATCTCCACCCACAATATGATACCATATCCATAGTTATCACCACCTAATACTCACGTATTCGTCCCCTTCTGAACCTTCTACGATATCGAGTCCTAAAGACTCAACGTACACCCTAGAACTGCCGACCGATTAGGTCATCTCAATACTCACTAAATTTGTATATACTTAATTACTTCTCTGAGTAACTACTCACACTTCTCTTTTTAAAGAGATGCTTTTTATTTAAAAACATTTACTCTTTTGATTTCCATAACAATGACTTCTTTAGTCGTAAAATGACACTTTTTAAAGGATTATTCCTTTCACATTTCAGTCATAAAATAACTTTTTCAGCAAAATAACTCTTTCTTTGAAATATCTTTCTTCTTGTAAAATTATGGTCATAAAATAACCTTTACATCAGTAGAAAAGTCAACTATGTTTTGGAAAAATACCCCATTACATTCTTTGGTTATAACCTCACCTTTATTTGTTTAGTGATGATTGGATGGTCCCTGGTACTTAGACATAGTACCCTTAATTCTTCTAGAATGGAAGGAATAAATCAATTAGTCTTATGTTTACTCAGGACATCTACCAGCCTTACTTCTTTTATGTCTCCGGTGAATTTTCCACATAATCTACTCTACCAGTATCTCAAGTTATACTCTCCTGCTTAATATTCTGAGCCGCGTATACTCAGTACGTCGAGTCATACGTATCTGCTCAAACTCCACCGCTCAGCACTCAGAGCCGCGCATATCCTGTGCGTCGGATCATGCGTATCTGCTCAGTGCATCTTGCGAACATCTCTGTATTGCTCAGTACGTCGAGCCACTCTTTATCTCTCAATTCCTCAACCCCATATTATCCACATGCTAGACTTAGACATGTCTAGTACTACCATATACCTCAACACTTGTCTCATTTAGAGATTGTATAACTCCTCACGAACTCATTTCTTATAGTTCTTACCATCTCACATCCAATCATCACATATATTTATCACTTTTTCTTTGCTATGGCTGTCGCCATATATTTTTATAAATCCACCCACCAACTCGTACTTTTAGAATTTTTATTTCAACTTATACTTTTTCAAAACATTTTCCAAATTATTTTGGACTCAGCTTCAGATCAGCTTGTCAAAATCCTTCGTATTTCTCAGCTATACCCTACTTTTCAAATTTTCCCAAAAATTTTCTTTCAAATCAACTTTCAAAACTTTCTTGTTTGACAAAATTTGCATCTGGATTTACTTTTAACACCTTTCCCGTATTTGGGAAATACCACACAAACTCACCCATTTTCTCTAGTTCTTTCTATCTCTGAAAGAGTTTACTAACATTTTTATTATCATGTTAGAATAACTGCTTTATCTACGTTCGACATTTATCACAGTATGTTTGTGATGATTTTTTTTATATATTTTAGCACACAATTCTCTTGTGTCTACTAATTTGAGTCTAGGGATCTTATCCTAGTTCACTGAAATCTTGGCTCTGATACCAACTTGTAACACCCGGTTTTTCAGCCTGGAATTTA
Organism: Cichorium intybus; assembly: GCA_023525715.1. Lineage (NCBI taxonomy): Eukaryota > Viridiplantae > Streptophyta > Magnoliopsida > Asterales > Asteraceae > Cichorium > Cichorium intybus. The sequence goes on from CM042011.1 coordinate 104,309,894, forward strand.
CAAGATAATATCACTAGGGATCGTCCCATGATCCAAGCCAAGCGTTACCTATCCTGCAAAACCATATAAAATAAAGGGGTAAGCTATAAAGCTTAGTGAGTAATCTAGTCACAGCATGACCTATATGGTCACACACGTTACAGGATTACCATTCCTGCCAGCTTCACAGTTTTAACCGACTCGTATTCCACACTGTGAAACTACCGTATTACCCGACGTCGCTCGCTATACATTATCACCCACTTATACTTACTATTAGACTGTCCCACACAGTCTTATCTTACATCGTCACAACTCACGTCTTTAGCTCCTGTCTCTTTTTTTTTATTTATTATTTGGTATTTGGTTTTCACAAATTCTTATACCATCTCACGGTATACCCCCTCACTTAACGGCTTCCTCATACAAGTATGGTCATAGTACATCTATGATTACCCTGTGTTTTATTAGTATATGGTAAATCATGCCATCCCCTGACATGCATTATATATAATTACTTATTCACTCTGCTCAGTATCATCTTGTGATACTTTCGGGCGTATAACTCGAACTCATCCTCACGATAACATGACTGTTTCCCACCCAAGTATTATTATAATACTTTAATTATACTGCTTTGTATTTTTCTTCAATAATTCCAACATGATGCTCCATGATTTATCAAGTAAGGAACGGCCAGGTAGAAGATTAGTTGGGGTGGCAGGATCCTTTCAGCATTTTAGCCTTTCGGAAAATCCAACAACCAGATCCCAAGTAATCGGCCTAGACACCGTCTTCGTAAGTAAATCAATCTGCATTACTTTTGGAATTATGAATTATAGGAAATAGTTTATTACATCCCTCGTATTTTATAGTTTAACACATATAAACTATTAGGGAGATACGGTAGCGATTACTCACCTGAGATTGGCGTTTTCTCGGAGTCCTGTCGTATTTCCCGTTCCGAACCGCTGACAGTTCCCGAGCACCTCGTTGTTAGCTACCGCTCGTTTCTCACCTCCCATCATCCTCCCTCAACGTATTTTCCTTACCAGAACACTCCTCTATATCGTATATGTGTTTGGTGTGTGTTATGCCTCAAAATGAGGCTTGGAGCTCCTATTTATAGGCCTCTGGACCCTCTTCGCGTCGCGACGGACCCTCCGGTCGCGTCGTGACCATTACGTAAGCACTTACCTCATCGCGCACCTCTCTAGAAGCCTCTGCAGGCCTCGCGTTGCGAGCACTATTCACGTCGCGTCGCGAGCACTATTCACGCCGCCGAGTCACTATTCATTTTTTTTTTTGAAAAACGGTCGTTACATAAATGATTCTTAAGTTGAAAGTTAATAGATCACAAATAAGATTTTAGAAATTTTAGTTTTGGAAAGTTTCTCTTCGCTGATGCAACTGTAATGAGAACAATCAACAATATTCTATATGTTAGACAAGAAATTGGATAACTGTTTATACCCTTTAAGAAAGTTAGTATTTCGTTAGTTGTATTATGTTCAATTTGCAAAGAATTTATAACAATTCCAGATTGTTGAATGAATCATCACCATCGATGTCTGAGATATCACCATTTTGTAACCTATTTTCAAGATTTTTGCAACTTGCCTCCAGTTCATCTGTATTCAATGACTTCAACTTATCTGATATGGATAAGAAACCAACCATGTCTTCGTACTATTTGTATTGCTAAAAAATTTCTCGAATAAACAAATAGCTTGATCAACTAAATATAGAAAAATACTAGGCCCTAAATGATTCTTAAGATGAAAGTTAATGTATCAGTTTTGATGACTCAATGTCACTCTTGTCAAAATCTCTTTTTCTAAAATTCTTCTGCTCTTATTTTTTTTCTCAACAAACACCGGTCAAATCCTAAATCATAAGCTATAACTCTGGCATAATTTAAAGCATTTTCAAACACATGCACTCGATATTATTTTAAAACTCAATAAGTGCTTCCATACTACTCATTGAGTTATCGATGCACATAATTTCATATTGTAGTTGTATGCTAATGTTATTTACTTTAGCCAATATATGATACCATATGACCATACCAGTTATAAAGTCAAAACAACCAAGTTCATACTCTACAGACAAGTAGCTTAATTTTAGATCTTTATATATGTCTCTTTATTGACAAGTATATGAAGACATTCTACTACTTTGGGAGTTTGAGTCACTGCTGTTTTCACACTTTCAGTCATACTTTGTTGATTTTTTTTTTTTTTGAAATTTATAATTAGAAACAAAATTTTTATTTTTCTTAGAGGTAGATTCTTTTTTTAAGTTGCTGATAAACCCCAATAAGTTTATGATTTGTGATAAGATTTTAATTTTTGTTTTTCAGTTGTTTTTTTATAAATAAAATGATTTAAAAAGTTAAAGATTGCAACCAATGGTTACATTGTAACACCTAAAACATATATTTTCTAAAAAAACATCTAATACCATAACTATAAATTTTTCCTTGAATTTTGAGGCTCCCTTACAAATGGATGTCCCGTACGACCGCACTATCGATACACCCCAAAAGTAACGACTCTTTAGTGATTTGTACATGCTTGAATGGCTCATTGAGAACAAGCAAAATATTACTAATCTGTAGGGAAAATCTTGTTTTATAGTGACACACTACCTCAAAATATCCAAGAATCACCTCTCGCATGTTAAATCCTAAGACGTTTCGACGAGACCGACCAAAAAATAAGATTCACCGTCACTACCTCAAAATATGGTATTTCAGTACCCTAAAAACGTAAAATATGATTTGGTTTTTGATTCCGCTTTACGACAAAACTGAACCTGCCTATTTCCCAATCTCCCAAAGGGAAGGAAAGAACATGAACATCGAGGCGTACACCGTGTAGTCGGCGTTCGTTTGCAAAGGCGTATATTATCATCTCCGACAAAGATTCCTCGATAATTCTCAAATAAAATGCAAATTCTAGTGCCCAGATGCGGTAGATTGTTGTTTAACAACATTTCCCTCATCCAACCAAGAACTCATCTGCTTTCATCATCTTTCGCGGCTTGTTTTCGATCTACTCCCACTTCCTTCGAAAAATGGAAGAGCAAATGGAAGAATTCGTTGGTGAGTCTCCATAATTTTCCCTTCATTCCATCTTCCTTTTGTCAATTTTGACGATTTCAATTTGTTCTATGACATTGTTGAATTATAATTCCCAATTGATGCTTAAATTGCTCTATAGTCCCTCCGTTAATTGGAAAAACAAAACACAATACGTCTGAGTTCAGATAGAGTACATTCGATACCTAAAATTATATTTTTAACCACTTTACTATTTATATTGTAGTGATTAAACCATTATACTATTTTTTGTCCGTTTAGAAAACCATTTTTCCAGTTACTTGGTTTTGGAAAATGTTACAATACAAAAATAGCAAACATACTTTCACAATATCATTTAGCCACTAAACTATTATCCGTTTTATGATTATTATAGTTATAGACTTATAGTTAAATCGATAAATAATAAAACTTTGGTGGCTAAATTGATGAAACAGTGAAAGCATGTTGTGTTTTTTGTATCATAATCCAATATCAAAACAGGGTAAGCAGGAAAAATGGTTTTCTTAAAGTATAATGATCTAAGTTTCTAACTACATAATTTATCCCTAAATCTTTATTATTTCCTTATGCTGTTTTTATAGTCCTAATATTATTTCATAACAAATGATTTTCTATGCAGGAATTAGGACGTCCAAAACCATCTAAGGTATATCTTCATCTACAAACTTCATATTTTTGTTAAAGATGTTAAATTTTGAAGTTTCAACTGCTATATTGTAGAGGGATGTATTTATACAAATAATAAATTTTTTTTCTTTGAAACTATTGATGATGCAGACATATATACAATACAAAACGCGTCAAAAACGTGCAGATGCCAAAAAAGCTTTGAATGATCTTCTCTTTAGAAGTGGCACCTCCAAATTTACACTTGAGGTATCTTTATATACCTTAGTTAGATTAATCAAACAATTTATGCTTACAAAAACTTAGTATTAATAGAATTCAAGAGAAAAAATTGTTTACCTTTATTCTATTGAAAATTTCCACTATATGCGATTTTTGGTAAAATCTTGTAAATGTACATTCATATAAAAGAAAAACTTGTTGGCACTTTTGGTTCAAGATAGTTTATTTTTGCAAAATGTTCTTTTTAGGGCTTATAGTTCAAAAAGGCAATTTCACCATACACAATTTTTACTGCTATAATTGGGTAGAATTTTCAAAGTATAATGTCCTAGTAAGAAAAAAGATTGGAAGTAGAATGCTATAATTGGGTGGATTTTAAAAGTGCAATAACATAATAAGAAATAAACTGAAAGTAGCATGTTGTAATAGAGAGAAACGAAAGTAGGATTATATAATACATAAATAAATAAAAAGAATGTTTCTATATCTTGCATTTAACCTTTCATATTATGCATCACCCGTATATTTGAAATATTTCTTTGTGATTGAAGTACCCTTTTTCCCGATTCTTTTACTTATCTCACTAAATTTGATTTTTAATCTTTAAATATTCCACATTTTATGTTTAAATTGAAACTAGGGGGAATTCTTGAATAGGAAAGAATCAAACAAATGTGATGATCAAACGGAATACAAAAACAAAGGGGATCCATTGAAGAACTCAGCTTTCCGTGCTAGCAAACCTCGTCATCAAAAGAGGAACAAAAGTAAGATTTATTTACGAATCTACCCCTTTCTTCATATTCAACTAAAAGTCAAAGGACATGTCAGATAAAAAACCGTATATGCGAGATACATTATCAAATCACCATTCTGGCTAAATGCAATAAATAGCAATGTACTTTCAATTATTTATGTGTTATAGCATCCTACATCTATTTGTTTATATTACAATGTTGTACTTTCATTCGTCTTATTAAGACATTGTAAAAAATCTACCCTATTATAGTATTGTACTTTATTTTTTCTTATTAGGACATTATACTTTGAAAAATCCACCTACTTATACTAGTGAAAATTGCATTATATAGCTGGTATTGTATTTATATATAGTTTAGGGACTAATCTTGTCATAGTTCCATTTATGTTAGGTATATATATGTTTCTTTCCCATTTACGTCCTAGCTTTTTTATAAATTTTTCCTCATTTATTTATTTCATTCCATTTCTCAAATATATTTGAACATTATTTATCCAGATAATACTTTATTTGTGCATCACCTAATGGGAAAAAAGAATATACATGCAAGACCTCTATTTTATAATGAAATGATGACAATGTTCGGTTTAAAAAAATTCCATATTTTGTCATTATTCATGGGATTTGAATGCAAGAATCACAATGTACTTCCATATATTTGTAATTTATGTATTATAGCATCCTATTTCAATTTCTTTTTATTTCAGCATTACATATTCCTTTTTTTTTTTCTTATTAAGCCTCTGTACTTTCACAAGCTCTCAATTTTTTTTTTCTTTTCTTATTATAGCAGTGAATATTGCTATAATTTGGTATAATTTTCAAAGTACAAAGTTACAATAGGAAGAAATGTAATAAATAAATCAGTGAAAGTACATTGCTATTTCTTGCATTTAACCCTTAATTTTGTATTCATAACAAAAAGATTCTTGAAATGCTTTAATTTATATATTCAATTTCAATTTAGAGTAAATTACAGTTTTGGTCCCTGTGGTTTACCAAATCTTTCACATTAGGACCAAGTATTGGAAAATCACGTTGGTGGTCCTTAAGGTTTGTGAAACGCTACAAATTGGTCCCTGGGTTAGGTAAAAAGACTAAAATACTTGTTTTTCCTTTTCCTTTTTCCTTTTCCATTTTATTTTCTTTTATTAAATAAAATAAATAATAAATTCCAAAAAAAAGGAAAAAAAATTAAAAAGAACATTTTAGTCTTTTTACTTGACCCAGGGACCGATTTGTAGCGTTTCACAAACCTTAAGGACCACCAACGTGATTTTCCAATACTTGGTCCTAATGTGAAAGATTTGGTAAACCACAGGGGCCAAAACTGTAATTTACTCTTCAATTTAATTCTCACCTGCATATTTTTGGTTTATACAAATGCAGGCAAGCGAAAAAGGGAATTTTTTGATGACTTTGATGATGAACACGGGATGAATTTTGAGGCAACATTTGGAAATCGATCATATTCATGGTCTTTTAAATCATGGGAAGAATCTTTTTCAGAAAGTCAAACAAATGGATTTGAATGGAAAGAGGATGCAAATACCAAAAATAAATGGAAAACTCCAAGTGATGATGATGAATCAGATGATGAAGAGCCTTTTATTATTGGTTCTAATTCTGATAGAATAACACTCGGTTTGCCATTAAATTGCCCATTAAAGATCGATGATGTAAAAAATGCGTAAGTTTCATGTTTATTTGAATTGAAATTATTGATTTTGTAATGGTTAAATGCAAGAAATAGCAACATACTTTCGTTTATTTGTTTATAAACAAATAAATGATAATATATTGCTATTTCTTGCATTTAGGCCTTTTGTAATTTCAAATTGGAGTTTCCTTTTTAAACAACTGTAATAGAACAATGTAATTTCAATTATATGTTTATTACATCATTGTACTTTCGTTTTTCCTATTACAGCATTGAACTTTAAATATCCACTTAATTATAGCAAATATTATCCAAATATGAAGTAATTTTTTACTGCTATAAGTGGCTAGATTTTTCCAAGTACAATGTCGTAAGATGAACAAAATTTGAAAGTACAATGCTACAATTGGGTAGATTTTCAAATTACACTGTTTTAGTAAGTTAAAAATAAACAAATAAAGGATAGTACATTGCTGTTTCTTACATTAGTCATGTAATCTCAACTTGGGGTTGCCCTATTAATAGAAATAGCAACGTACTTTCATTTTTATGTTTATTTTAGCATCCTGCTTTCATATCTTCCTATTACAACATTGTACTTTGAAAAATCTACCTGAATATAGCAATATCATCCAAATAAAAAGTCACTTTCAATTTCACTGCTAGAATTTTCAAAGTACAATGCCTTGATTAAGAAAAAATATGAAAAAGACAAATGCTGTATAGAAAAATACGTAAGTAGAATGCTATAATAAACAAAGAAATTATAGTAAATTGCTATTTCTTGCATATAGCCCTCCACTGGAATTGGCTTTTTGTTGCCAACATGCTATTCTTGCAAAAATCTTTCATTTGTGCCATTTATATGAAATATTATTTTTAGCATATACACAAGTAAGATAGATGTTTAAAAAGTCAAAGAGTTCATATAACTTGTGCTGACCTCTCTCTCTTTCTCTTGTATGTAGTTTCCGGCTTTCAGCTCTAAAGTGGCATCCAGATAAGCATCAAGGCCCGTCACAGGTTAGTTTCTATTTATATTTTTACTTTTAAGGTCAAATATTTAATATTCATCAACATTCGAATACAGACTATATCGCAAGTTTAACACTAATATTATTCCATCTTTAATTGTTTTCTCTTATGATTGGGATAATAATATTTTAGTGATTAATCTTTTAACAACAATAGTTCGATGGCTAAATTGTCAAACGGTGAAAGAATGGTTTACTATTTTGTATTTTTCCCTGATATTGAGGTCAAAACAAGGAAACCGGAAACGTGGACTTTTTAAACCGTAAAAAAAAACTATGTAATGATTTAATCACTACTAGAAAAAATAGTTAAGTGGCAAAATCGATGATTTAATTCCATCCAACACCTCAATTTATTGATGATTCTAAAAACCGCGTGGATTCATTTGCAGGCATTGGCCGAAGAAAAATTCAAAGTTTGCGTAAGTGCATACAAGTCATTGTGCAACGCGCTTTCGAGGGTTTAGACAAGTTGGTTTTCTTTGCAGTCGGAAATTTTACATTAACCAAATGTTACAAATTTGGAGGTGTTTGTTTTTGTGTTGGCTAGAGGTGTAACATATCTAAGTTAATTTCTTTATTTCTGAAAGGGTTTTTCTATAGTTAGAGAAGGTGATATTTGGGATTACAGTGTTACATTTTGCGTACAAACTTTATATAAATCTCAAGACTAGCATAATGTTCTTAGGAGATAACCATGATCGTTTTATCGATCTTAACAATTTCTAGAAATTGTTACAAGTTTTGTATCATTATTTTGAGTGATTATGATTTTCCATAGGTGTTGGTAAATTGATGTTAACGATATCTTATTATGATTTGAAAGTGTAGCATTAAATCATTGCATGGTTGGCAAACATGATTTGGAAGTGTAGCGCCAGGCTATGTGGTGCACCCCATAACGCGGGGGTGTGTTCCACCATCTCAGCACCAAGAACGTAGTGAACACCGTCCCCCTTAGGTGCGTCCTGCGTCTTCCGGATGTCTTCTATGGAACGCCTTGGAACGCACGTTTGGAGGTTGAAGGTGGATGGTGGCCAATAAAAAAAAAATACTTATTTTTTTTAATTAACAAAACATATGATGTGGAAATTAAAATGAGTGTTGGGTTGTCTTGCATTTCCTGGAATGTGTTTTTGGGTTGTCCTGGTGATGTGTCGCTGACTTGGCGACTGTCATGGGATGTCATGGTTGTTTTGTACACCCCATAGCATCATAGCATGGAATGGTTATAGTGTACATCACGACTCCAAAAGTTGCATGAAAGCATAACATGATTTGCATTGAGCATGATCAGGAAATCATTCAAACAATAATATTTTATTTCATTATATCTATCTCTTTTAATAAAACAAACCATTATATGCCACATGACACTCTTTTACAACCTTCTTTTACCACGTGTCATCTTTCTAGGTGTCGTTCTTTCATTTTCCCTCTCAAATTCCTATCTCTTGATCTACTAACGTAAATTTGGTATCACAATTCCTGATTTTACGCCTAAATCGTTTCCAAATTTATTTGTCAATCTCACTCTATATATATACGATTGCAAATTCCATAACCATTAGTTTAACCCTAATTTTTTCGACCTGTTCATTGACCGTGCATACCCATAAGGTATCTTTGTGCAATTGGAAGTTTTTAAAGCTAAAGTGTACCAGAAGCGGTAAGTTCTCTGCTTTATTTTAAGATTTGTGCTCTTTTGTTTATAATTTAATGATGTTTAACAATTTTTTTGTCATCTATTCTGTATGTTTTCTATTGTCTTTGTTTCTGTACGTCTTGCACATTCACCGTGTGTTTGTGTGAATCGTATCTTTTTGATTGTCAATCGAATCCTTTTGAAGTCTATTATCAATAAAAACTCCATAGTTGCACAAAAAGTAAAGAACCATATGAAATCATTATAGCAGGGCAGACATCAGCCAATTTATATTACTAATACCGTTTTTAGTGTTCAGATTAGTATAATATGCTCACATATGCACATGATGTTTACGTGCATATTTCAAGAGCCTATTTCTTCGGTTATATATCCATTTCTTAGTTTGAATTAACTTATAAGTGTTAGGATCGAGACACTTAGCATACGAACACTAAACTCACACACTCAGCTCACAAATTAAGAACACAAGAATTTAACGTGGTTCGGTCCAAAACTGACCTACGTCCACGGCGGGTAACTAGGAATTTATATTCAACTACATTGTTGTGGTGTGGCACATAAATCTCTTCAACTGAAGCTCTATTTATACATATGAGAAGGTAGTGTGAATTGTGAAATGTGAAATCAAACTTCACCAACCTTGGACTCACCAACCTTGGACTCACCAACCATGGACTCACCAACCATGGACTCACCAACCTTGCAGCTACTTTGACAAACCACAAGAGTGGCTTCACACTCAACAATCTCCCACTTGAAGCCACGGAACAATCTTCACCTGTGCTTCAACTATGGCTTTTGTATTTCCGTAAACTCCTTCTTAGTTACCCCGGCCTTCTCATCAGTTAACCTGAAAGGCCCGTTAAAACTCCCATGAGTTTCAACATGTTCGTCATGACTTAAACTGCCATTGACCCGTTCTCTGTCCCTATCGGCTCCCACTGAAAACGAACTACCGAATCCTGGAACAATCTGAGAACAAACAACAACACTCTCCATATTCAGCAAGTTATCAAAATCGGAGAGACTTTTACAGCTGAAAACTGGTTCTAAATCCACTGTCGTCCTGGACCTATGATTGAAACACGACCTATGCTCCCACTGTTGCAAAACCCTGCAACTGAAACAATACTCTGTGTTATTATTGCCACAATATCCTTCGACTGATTTTTCTGAACCTTTCCATGCTCGTTCAACCTGAATCTTCCTTGTAGCTCTAGGCATCCTACTTGCAAAAGGTCACCCTCTTCTGCCCATGAGATTCTGTGAACCGGACTTTGTTTCTCTTCTGAACTGGGACGGTCACTCCCTCAGACGGTAATCCGACCATATACAGCGAACATTCATCGTTCACAAGTCTTACCTTTCCAAAGTCTCCAACTTTTAGATTCTGCAGTGCTTCACTGCTGTGGGTAGCGTGAAATGAAGCACCAGAATTCTTGACCCAAGAGTCTTCACTGCCTTCCACTGAGTCCCAATGCATCAAACCCAGACACATTCTCAGAAGCAGAATTTCCTCTATTTGGACATCGACTCTAAAGAATGTCCACACCTCAACGTTATGAATAACACCGAACTTTCCGATCCCGTGATTACACCTAAGTCTGCTGACTTTCTAATCACTGCTGGATCTACCGAAAACGGATTTTCTCTTAATTACTTATCTGTTCATCCCATGATCTGTTCTTGAACCCCTGAAACTCTGATCATCGCTGGATTTGTCTGAACGTCTGATCTTCTGTAATTCTCTAATTTTCTCCGTTTACCAATACCACATCTTGAACTTTCTGACACATAATGCCTCAATCTGCATCTTCCACCAACTTTTCAATCTTCACTAAATGAAGCCTTGTCTGAACTTAACGACTGTTCTTCTGAACTCTGTTAAATAATCAACCTATTTAGACTACAGCGGAATACCGAACTGAGAATCAGAAACTGAAATTTTAAACTGAATCGATAAAACCCGACAAACGCTATTGGCACTGGTTTTCGATTTCTTTAAATTTCTTCTGAGTTCAACTGTTCTTCACCGATTAAATAGAATTTTGATTTAACTGTTCTTGGCTCGTTATTTGCAAAATATAATCCCCACCCAAATTATTTTTTGGCTAAACTGCCCAAAATAAATGTTTGAGTGACTGTTTTGCGACTTTGACAAAGTTAAGGGACCAAACTGCACTTTTCCTGAAGTTCAGGGACTAAACCGCAATTTACCCGAAGTTCAGGGACCAAACTGCAATTTTCCTGAAGTTCAGGGACTAAACTACACTTTTCCTTAAAGTTCAGGGCCTGTTTTGCAAATTCTGGAACTTCAGGGACCTGTTTTGCAAATTCTGGAACTTCAGGGACCTGTTTTGCAATTTTCTGAAAATCTGCTACAGTACTGCTACAAGAACCGCTACAGTGAACTGCTACAGGATGCTACAGTGAACTGCTACATTGTCGTCTTCTCCGGCGGACTCCGTCGCTACAGTGTCGTCTTCTCCGGTAGACTCCGACGCTACAGTGTCGTCTTCTCCGGCGATCTGGTTTCTTCGGTCACTATTCCGGCGAACGTTTGACCGGCGATTTGGAGGTCTTCCGACGCTCAAAAAATCAAAAAAAATATATTTTCGGAATCTGCGGAACGAGACCTTTCCAACGGCGTACACCAAAATCGTTTTTGAGACAAAAATTTTTCGACCAAAAACAGAAAATCACCCTCTGGAGCTATACCAAGTCTCTGATACCACTTGTTAGGATCGAGACACTTAGCATACGAGCACTAAACTCACACACTCAGCTCACAAATTAAGAACACAAGAATTTAACGTGGTTCGGTCCAAAACTGACCTACGTCCACGGCGGGTAACTAGGAATTTATATTCAACTATATTGTTGTGGTGTGGTACATAAATCTCTTCAACTGAAGCTCTATTTATACATATGAGAAGGTAGTGTGAATTGTGAAATGTGAAATCAAACTTCACCAACCTTGGACTCACCAACCATGGACTCACCAACCTTGCAGCTACTTTGACAAACCACAAGAGTGGCTTCACACTCAACAATAAGTGTGTTCAAACTATATCAGGACAGGTCCTTTTGGAATTATAGATTATACAGGTGTGAGTCTTCGTTTCATTTCTTCATCGAGTGTGAGTCTTCACTATTGGTTCTTTATCATCACGTGTATTGATCAATCCCTTACAGTTAATGTTCTACTAATTGTTTAATACAATTTTTACAATGGTGTTTTACGTCTCAAATCTTGTAATGATGTTCATACTTCATAGTAATTAAAAAATAAGCTTCTGGCCAAAATAAAGGATCTTTTGTGCAAAACTTCTAAAATTTCCACAATCATCAGTACCATATGTTCCCGGTGGTTAACTTGCTTATAAATTTCATTCCACTATATTATTCATACGTTACTTTTATAACTGAATTTACACAAATTTTTTATTAAATCATTTCAATTGTGCAGTTCAAATTAGATTGTCCAATCTCAACAAGACATGCTTGTATTATTGCAACAGACATGAGATGCGTTTTTTATTTGCAGCAAATGATCACGATCTTGATTTCTTTTTGGTGTATTCATTATTTGCTTTTGAAACACAGTTAGGGTGAAAAAAATATCAACATACTTCCACTTTTTTGTTTATCATATATAGCATCCAACATTCATTTTATTTTTATTTATAACATTATATTTTCATCATTTTTCTCAATAGGACATTTTACTTTGACTATTCTACCTTATTAGAGCATTATACTTTCACTTTTTCTCTTATTAGGGCATTGTACTTTGAAAAAATTTACTTTTTCTCTTATTAGGACATTGTACTTTAGTCTGGTGAACTTCAATTCTAAAAATAGCAAAGTAAATTCACTGTCTGTTTATTAGATGATTTGATTTCCTATATCATTATGCTGTTGTTGGTGGATTTCATGGTAAAAATGTAGAGAAGGATTAGGTGGGGCTTTTTTGGACGAAATTACCCCTGTACCAGAGTAGGAGAATAGGTAGTATGCATTAGTGTCTTGAACAGTCTATGCATTAAATCTGGACATCAGGTTGCATGGGTAGGAAAAGTTTGGACGATTTTACCCCAGGGATTGGTATGAAAAGTCAGAAAAGAATGTACATGAAGGGACAACCGCAATGTTCATAGTACACCCAAGAGGAGCTGGAAAATAATGTGGCAGAGTCCTCCTAAGCTTGGATGAGTTTACCCTTTGTGTTAATTGAGGCATGATCCGGTCACAGACTGTTGTACATAATGAGGTGCCTTTTGTCTTGGGGTTTCATGCTTCAAGGATCAAGCCTAATCATTGGAATATTCCTCATATTTTGGTTTGAATGGGTGCAACTAGGGAGTGAGAAGTGTTACTAAGAGTTATTGGGTTTCTTTCCTAAATTCATTGCTATTCTAGGAATGAAACCAATTCTGGAAAGCTATACTTTAGGGATGTTTCAGTAAGTTCATTGTTGTTCTAGGACTGAAACTACATCTGGAGAGATATACTTTACTTCTCATTTGTAAAAGGCTATTGTCCAACATTCTGTAATGGGCCATCCCCTATTGGTCTTTTCATTTTAGCAAAACTTGATGTTCTAAAAAATTATTGTTTTATTTTAAAAGGAGTTGAAAATGAAGTAAAGGCAAGTTGGCCAAAAGAACTATAACAGTTAAAACTAATTGGGTGCAACAATTTATTACTTGAAAAATAAATAAATAATAGAGCCTGCTCCAAGTATACTCATTTTTATGCAAATGCTACTTAAATTACTCCTTTATGGGTTCAAGAATTAATTACTCATTTATAAGTCGATAAATGACATTAATTTTGAAAAGCACTAAGTTTACACATAAAAAGTAATCAAGATGTTTTCATAGGTTCGAAAAACCATAAGTTTACATTTAAAAGGCCAACTCACTTATCATTGTTCTGTCTGGTAATACAAAACACTTTTTATATACTTTTCTAAATATATTTATATAGATCATTAAAAATAAAATTAAAGTTGGAATAGATTATAAATTTGATCATTTGTTTAAAGTAGACAAGTGGGACACATGCAATATTTTTTTATATGATTCTACTTAGTAAAGAACGTGGATTACGTTAATCTTTTGAAAATTTGTATAATATTTCCAAGGACAATTTTTTATGAATAATGGTTTTCATAAAAGTCAATATATATTTAATTCACATCGTCTAAATAAATATAACTAATCGAAAATAAGAGGTTCTACATGTAAAAATTTTATGGTTGGTTTAATAAATATTTTAATAACGTTTTTAGTATATTTTTCAGGAAAAAAATATTGGTTTTAGTATGGAATTTTGTAAAAAAAAAGTTCATTAATAACATCGCACTTTTAAAAATAAATGTTTTCCTTAGTATATAATTTTTTGTCAACTGTATAACACACGAGTTTGTAACCTAATTCGATTATATATTCCTTTATCCCCTTTTGTCTCTCTCTCTCTCTCTCTCTCTTTATATGTATGACAGAGAGAGATCTAATTAAAAATATACGCAATCACATAAATATGAGAGAGAGATATCTAATTAAAAATATGCTCAATCACCTAACATATAAAATATAGTTGTTAAGATTTGTGGAGCCATGAAAATTGTGACAATAATATTAAAGTTCAAGGGTAATTATTGTAAATTCATTTACAATTCAATTGCAAATTGAATTGATGTGTCTGCCGTGTTTGGTGAAAAGGGGTCTACAAACTTTTCATATTCAAACTAACATGTGAAGAAAGGAAAAAGGGAACGGCATTATACGGCTCTAAAATCCTATAAATAGGATTGTTATCTTTATTTGTAAATTGCACCAACAATTGTAATTGTAATCTTCATAGAGTAAATATAAGAAAACTCAGTTGCAGCCCGTGGATGTAGGATTGACACCGAATCCGAACCACGTAAAATCCTTGTGTTATCTTTTGCTTTATTTTCTGCTTTCGTGTGTGTGTGATAGTGTTTCCACTGTGTGTATCCTGTCCGATTCCTAACAACTGGTATCAAAGCTTTGGGTTTCAGAGGATGTCTCAGTTTTAGAAATTAGAGTATGCTCTGTGGTTGCAGTTTTGTCTGATGTTCCACATCAGAAACTAATTTCTATTAATCGTATTAAATGTGTCTTAGTACTTTGAAGGGTACTGTTCTATTACACACGAGTACACTGAACGAACCGGTCAGGTCCGTGCCATTGTTGTGTCTGTTTTCGTTGTCTCAATTTGTTTCTTGTTTGTCGTAATGGCTGAAGACAATGTTGTAATCGAGAAGTTCAACGGTTCTGACTTTAGCCGGTGGAAAATGCAATTAGAAGCATTGCTATGTCAGAAAGATTTGGAGATGGTGCTTGGAGACAAACCGGAGAAAATGGAAAAAGCTGCCGAAGATGCGTAGAACTCAAAGGACAAGAAAGCTAAGACGGTTATTACTGTCACACCCCGATCCTTGGCAGAATCGATCAAGGCGTGATGTATTGTTCAAAGTCTCATGACAACTATGTTATAATATGATTAGATTCAATTAAGTACTAAGTATGCAAACAAGATCCACAACATACAAATACAAATCCAAATACAACAACATTTATTACATCAAATTTAAATAGTCTTGTGGGTTTCTAAGGTACACCCTACTTTTCATCAACTTCATTCTTCAAATCTGCATCATGGGTAAAAACTGGTCAACTACGAGAGTTGGTGAGTAATCTGGTTTTATTAAAGAAAATTGTGAGTTTGACATATTTATAATTTGAAACTTGTTTTCTTTGGAAGTCGACAAGCAAGTATTATTGACATAACGGTTTATAAATAAAAAATTGATTAACAAATGATAACAACAACAATAAGTCCTCACCCTATATATACATATATATGTATATATATTGGATGGAGCATCTAATCATCATACACACTCAACCACGTGCAATCAATCACCTTAGCGTCCCAAGGCGGGGTGGTCAACCCAATAGCGCTATTATTGTCCATAACGTACCTCAAGAATACGGGCATAGTCATGGAGATTAGACTAAAATTGGTAATGCACTACAAGTACATGTAGCGTAAACAAACAATAATTATACAAATACTGATTCACGTATAAATGTCTCAACGATGTCTCAATGGTGAAAAAATAATAAAATGAAGTTCGAACATATTAAAACCACATGATACACCCCAAAAGTATTGAAAATTATAAAATATGGGGTAGATTACTCACATTAGTCCAATAAGGAATGCACATGTTGTACGATAGACGGCTCGAGTCAAAATGTCGTAGAACCTAATATAATTAACAGTTTTGGCTTAGGAATCGATAAACGGGAATATAGTATTAATAAAAATAATTAGACACATATTCTTATATTAGATGAATTAACAATAATCCAAATTTTGTTTTGAATATTAATGTATTCCTATGTTAAATGAATTTTAAATTGAATTAATTACTTTGCTTAATTAATTTATATATTCACTTTAGGCAAGATTTTAATAATTTCTTATTAAAATAATAAGTAGTCAAATTATAAGTATTTACAGATTTTATATATTATAAACAATTATTTATATGAAATAATCATTAAAAATGCATTTTTACATGCTTAGATATTTAGGAAAATGGTTTTAAATACTAAACAGTAATGAAACATTCTGAAATTATCAGAAAATCAGTATTTCATAAAATAGTAATTACTGTAAAATGTTCATATTTTTCTTAACTGCTTTAGTATTTATTTAATATTTTAATAATTAAACCACAACAAAATTCTGGAAAAATAATAAATGATTCCCAAAACTTCTGGACAATTAACCATAGTTTTGCTAACATTATATTGAGCCTACTATAAATATTTTGGATATTTTGGACTATGAGAAGTATTTCTTATGTTTTTCATTATTAACTAATCAATAAAATCATAAATAATAGGAAAATATTAAGAGAAATTCATTAGACTTTTTATTTATGATTAACATGTTATATATAATATTCGGATAATGTTTTATAATTTTTGGACATGTGTAGCTATTTATTATCAATTTAAACCATTAAATAATCATTAAATCAGGAAAATAAGCAAACATTCTTACAAAAATCTGTAAATTTTGTCATGGAGTCTTTAAAATGTTAATAAGGTGCGAAAATATAAAATCTAGTTTTTAACATACATAACTATATTTTGAAATTTATTTATCTACAACAAAATAAAATACAAAATAAGCTTCAAACAATAATATAAATGCATGAAACTTTATAAATCCACTTTACTCAATATATGGGTTGTTCCAAAATTTTCCCAGAATTTATTGACTGCAAAAAGTATTTTATGTGAATTATTGCCCTATTTTATTGCAATAATTATAGTAATTCAATAAAAATAAAATATTTTCTGAAAATTCCAGAACTTCTTATTTTATTGATGGGATCCTGAGAAAAATCAGGTTTATGCATAAAATGAGTTTTAGATAGTTTGGTGGATTTAATTTGTTTCATTCATGAATTTGAGACTTTTAACAACATACCTTGATGAATGTTTCAAGAGGGATGAAGATTTGAGTATATTGGAGTGTTCTTGGCTGAAATATGAAGATTTCTAGGAGGAATTTCGAGATTGAGAGTGAGAGAAAGAATAGATATGGTTTGAGTGGTGATGAGAATAATGTGTTGGGAGAAAAAATGAAAGGAAAGATGATGGGAGGTGTGAGTGGGAGACAATGCGAATAAACTTTTACTTTTGGTGGTCTTCATAATTCCCCACTAACACAAGCATCTTAAGAGTTTTATAAAATTTAATGTAGTGTTTATAAAAATAGAGTTTTATAAAAAATAGGTTATTATTTGATTATAACAATCTACTTTGATTTGAAGTTTAATTATAGCATTCAAGTTTGTTTTTTTTTAATTTAATTAGAGCATCATACTTTGATTTGATTTTAATATGATATCATAATTTAATTTGATTATAGTTATAACGTTGTACTATGCTATATTGCTATTAACGTCAATTTATATCGTAGTGTAAGGGTTTTGATCCTATTAGCGTCAACAAATCTCGAGTAAGGTTTATTAAATTTCCAATTGGGTTGGGTTGACCGAATCCATTTCAGGCGGATGTCACAATTACGTTTCGTTGGAAAGGAGCGTTGCTTTCAACATCATGAAGGAAACCACGACACGTGGTATGATGGATGCTCTGACGAACATGTATGAGAAACCGTCGGCGGCTAACAAGGTGTTCTTGATGAGGGAATTGTTCACGACAAGGATGAATGGAGACAACTCAATTACGGTTCACATTAACAATCTAAATTCAATTATGTGGGAATTAAATTTGATAATGAGACTCAAGCTTCACTGCTACTAGCTTCACTACCTGATAGCTGGTTAGGAACAGTTACTGCTGTTACGAGTTCCGTGGGGACCAGTGGTATGACGTTTGAAGGGGTTCGAGATTTGGTTCTAGGCAAGGATACCAGACGTAAGAATCAAGGTGGCTCATCTTCTTCTGAGTTATTAAATATCGGAAGAGGTAGAGAGAATAGCAGAAACGATGGGAGTAGTGGGAGTCGGGGAAGAAGTTCCTCTAGAACTTGGAAGAATGTGAAGTGCTGGAACTGCCAAGAGGTGGGACATGTTAAGAGTCAATGTCCAAAGAAAGAATTAAACAGTGATGGTGCTAAGAATGTTTATCAGGAAGATGCATTGATACTCAGTATGGAAAACTGTGTAGACTCTTGGGTCATGGATTCAGGGGCTTCGTTTCACGCCATGGACAACGGAGAAACGATGGTGAATCTAAAAGAAGGAGATTTTGGGAAGGTACGGTTAGCAAATGACGAGATGCTTCAAGTAACGGGCATAGGAGATATTGATCTGGTTACTTCATTGGGAACTACATGGAAGCTGAAGAATGTCAGGGTGATCTGGTTACTCCATGGGGACACTTTTAACATGACCATGTCACCCACGGTAAATTCAAGCGGTTTGCGTCGCTTGTCGGCGTAACTCTTTTGTCGGCTACGAGCTGCGAGAAGGTTATTGCGAATCTGAGTGATTTTGTCGGTTGTTTCCTAGATAAGCTCAGGACCAACGGTTGGAGAATCCACTGTTGCGCGAATCACGTGGGACTCGCCAATTTCATGCCAGCAAATAGGAGATCGGTACTTACGGCCATACAATGCCTCAAATGGTGGCATCTTGATGCTAGAATGATAACTGTTATTATAGGAGAATTCCACCAACGGTAAATGAGAGTCCCAGTTTCCTCCGAAATCTAAGACACACGCCCTCAACATATCTTCGAGTGTTTGAATTGTCCTCTCAGATTGACCATCGGTTTGAGGATGATAGGCGGTACTGAGATCGAGGCGGGTTCGCATGGCTGCTTGAAGTGATTGCCAAAACCGAGAGAGAAATCTCCCATCACGATCTGAAATGATGCTGAGAGGGATGCCATGCCGACTATCTATCTCGTCGATGTAAATCCGAGCAAGTTGTTCGACCTTGAAATGTTCACGGATGGGAAGGAAATGATCGGATTTGGTCAAACGATCAATGATTACCCAAATGCTGTCGTGTCCCTTGGTGGTACGGGGAAGTTTGGTTACGAAATCCATGGCGATCGCTTCCCATTTCCACTCGGGGATTACCGGTTGGACCAGTAGTCCAGAGGGTCGTTGATGTTCTGCTTTGACCCTGGAACATGTAAGACATTTGGCCACGAATAAAGCAATATCATTTTTCATTCCCGACCACCAATAATTGGTTCTCAGGCCATGATACATCTTGTCATCACCAGGATGAATGGAATATCGAGTTTTATGGATTTCTTCCATCAGGAAGGTACGAAGATTGTCGCGATCTGGGATCCAGATGCGATCTTGATGATAGAAAATGCCATCAGATTTACTTTCCAACTCCCCATCAATTCCGGTGGGCATGTCATTTTCGGTAATTGCCGAGTGTTGGGCTCGTCGAATTCGGTCGCTGAGATTGGACAAGATAGGAGAACATATTAGATGAAATGCTTTGGCATGTTCTTTTCGACTTAACGCGTCGGCTACCACGTTTGCCTTGCCCGGATGATAGCGTATTTCACACTCGTAATCATTTAGGAGTTCAACCCAACGTGTTTGTCTCATGTTGAGTTCCTTTTGATTAAGAATATGTTGCAAGCTCTTGTGGTCGGTGAAAATTACGCATTTAGTGCCGTAAAGGTAATGCCTCCAAATTTTAAGAGCGATAACCACGACACCGAGCTCCAAATCATGAGTCGTATAATTCCTTTCATGGATTTTGAGTTGTCGCTATGCGTAAGCTATAACCTTTCCCCTTTGCATCAAAACACAACCTAGACCGAGATTGGAGGCATCGCAGTATACCACGAAATCTTCGGATCCTTCAGGGAGTGTAAGAATTGGAGCGTCACACAATCTTTGTTTAAGAGTTTGGAAAGCGTCTTCCTGCTTGGGTCCCCAATCAAATGGCGTACCCTTGCAAGTGAGAAAAGTAAGCGGTAAAGCGATCTTTGAGAAATTTGAAATGAAACGCCGGTAATAGCCGGCTAAACCGAGGAATGACCGAATTTCCTTGGGGGTACGTGGAGCTTTCCAATTCTTAACTGCTTCAACTTTTGCGGGATCGAATATGACCGAGGAATTGTACCTCATTTAACCAAAACTCGCATTTCGAAAATTTGGCATAGAGCTGATTTCTTTGCAATGTTTGGAGAGTTAGACGAAGGTGTCTTTCATGGTCTGCCTTTGTCTTGGAGTAAATGAGGATGTCATCAATAAAGACAATAACAAAACGGTCGAGATAAAGTTTAAATACCCGATTCATCAAGTCCATGAATGCGGCAGGGGCATTCGTTAGGCCAAAAGGCATAACGGTGAACTCGTAATGACCATAGCGGGTTCGGAAAGCAGTTTTAGGGATGTCTTCTTCCCGTACTCGAAGTTGGTGATAACCCGAGTGGAGGTCGATTTTTAAGAAACATGAAGCTCCTTGAAGCTGATCAAAAAGGTCGTCGATCCGAGGTAACGGATATCGGTTCTTGATGGTCAATTTATTTAACTCCCGATAATCGATACACATACGAAACGAACCATCTTTCTTTTTGATGAAGAGAACCGGGGCTCCCCAGGGTAAAGTACTAGGGCGGATTTCCCTTATCGGTTAATTCTTGGAGCTGACTTGCCAATTCTTGCATCTCGGCTGGAGCCAACCGATATGGAGACTTGGCTATGGGAGCAGCCTCAGGAACGAGATCGATGCGGAACTCTAGTTCACGTACTGGAGGGAGTCCAGATACGCCATCAGGAAAGATGTCGGAAAGTCTCGTACAATCGGAATATCTTCGATCTTCTTTTCTTTGACCATTGTTTCCACCACATGGGCTAAGAAAGCCATGAATTCTTTACGTAGATATGATCGAGCTTGAGTACATGACATAAGACTAAGCTTTTTTGAACGAGTCTCGCCATAAATACGAAGACTTTGACCGTCGGCAAGAGGAATACGAATAAACTTCTCGTAACATACTGTTTCAGCATGGTTTTGGGATAGCCAATCCATTCCCACGATGATGTCGAAGCTACCAAGTTCCATAGGAACTAAATTGACGGAAAATTTATCGCAAAAATCGAAAGTGCAATATTGGATGACTGCATTGAGTGAAATGTATTTTCCATTGGCGACTTCTACGGTAAAGTTTTCATCAAGAATCGTGCGAGGTGTGTGAAGTATGGGTTCAAATTCCAAAGACACAAAACTTTTATCGGCACCTGAATCAAAAAGTACTGACGCGTAGCAGTCATTTATGAGAAATGTACCATTTACGACCTTGTTATCGGTCTGTGCTTGGGTTGCGGTAATGACAAATGCTCGGCCTTTGGGAGCTGGAACCTATATTGTTGGATTTTCCTGGGCTTGAGTGTTAATGATATTGACAAGCCTAGGGCACGCGTTTCTGAAATGGGTGGGGTTACCATAGTTGAAGCATGTTCCAGTTGGATACCGGGTTTGTGTTTGCTGATTTGACGTTAGAGCAAATGGTCGTTGAGTTTTTGGTGCACGGCATGTGTCCGCCAAGTGGCCATAGCGACCACAAGTCGTACAAAGGCGACACGGGCTGGTGGACATATGGTGATAGTTACAATGGTTACAGAGGGGTTGTAATGCCATCTATGAGAAACACGCATATGGACTTGTGAGTTATTTGTAAATTAAGTTTGTAGACATTGTTGGGTAAAATGATTGTAAAACACTTGTTGAGCCATGGTTAGGAGTGTTGGGCACCTTTTGGGCTTTCCATGGGTACTAAATGTGAAGCATATAACAATTGCGTGGGCCCCCACAATACTAAGTTTTCACATGTTTTTCCCACTTCTAGGCCCATTAGGGAACTTAATAGTCCAATGAGTTGGCCATTTTGGAGTGTATCCTTTCGGATACATTTGATAAGGTCGGGTATTTTGATGGCTCAAAAGTAATGTGAATAACGCGCTTTGGCCTATAGGTTTGGGAACTCTCGCCTTTGGTCCCAGGTATGCAAACTGGTCCCACGGTTGATTGGGATGTATACGAATGCTTACCTAGTCAGGACTTTCAGGCTACCGGCACCTCCCCCTTCCAGTTACTACGCGTCCATTACTTTGATCCTACCCAACTAGAGTGGATGACTTTTAATTTCCTATGAGTTCTAAGGAATATATATGTATATAAATTTTTATTTTGAAACCATTTAAGTAGGTGTGTGATTTTAAGAGAAAGAGGAGAAAATTCACAAGTGTATGCACACATATAAGTGTCGGGAATAATACGTAAGCACATAAGGGAGCAATTAACACACAAAGGTATTCCTAGGATTTTCTAAGTACGAGTTGCATGCAGTTGTGTGTGCATTTTATAAACTAGCATACGAGAGGACCGTAGAGGCTATAGACTAGGTCAAGGCAATTGACCTAATTCACTATAGTCAAGGGCTCTGATACCAATCTGTCACACACCGATCCTTGGCGGAATCGATCAAGGCGTGATGTATTGTTCAAAGTCTCATGACAACTATGTTATAATATGATTAGATTCAATTAAGTACTAAGTATGCAAACAAGATCCACAACATACAAATACAAATCCAAATACAACAACATTTATTACATCAAATTTAAATAGTCTTGTGGGTTTCTAAGGTACACCCTACTTTTCATCAACTTCATTCTTCAAATCTGCATCATGGGTAAAAACTGGTCAACTACGAGAGTTGGTGAGTAATCTAGTTTTATTAAAGAAAAGTGTGAGTTTGAAATATTTATAATTTGAAACTTGTTTTCTTTGGAAGCCGACAAGCAAGTATTATTGAGATAACGGTTTATAAATAAAAAATTGATTAACAAATGATAACAACAACAATAAGTCCTCACCCTATATATACATATATATGTATATATATTGGATGGAGCATCTAATCATCATACACACTCAACCACGTGCAATCAATCACCTTAGCGTCCCAAGGCGGGGTGGTCAACCCAATAGCACTATTATTGTCCATAACGTACCTCAAGAATACGGGCATAGTTATGGAGATTAGACTAAAATTGGTAATGCACTACAAGTACATGTAGCGTAAACAAACAATAATTATACAAATACTGATTCACGTATAAATGTCTCAACGATGTCTCAATGGTGAAAAATAATAAAATGAAGTTGGAACATATTAAAACCACATGATACACCCCAAAAGTATTGAAAATTATAAAATATGGGGTAGATTACTCACATTAGTCCAATAAGGAATGCACGTGTTGTACGATAGACGGCTCGAGTCAAAATGTCGTAGAACCTAATATAATTAATAGTTTTGGCTTAGGAATCAATAAACGGGAATATAGTATTAATAAAAATAATTAGACACATATTCTTATATTAGATGAATTAACAATAATCCAAATTTTGTTTTGAATATTAATTTATTCATATGTTAAATGAATTTTAAATTGAATTAATTACTTTGCTTAATTAATTTATATATTCACTTTAGGCAAGATTTTAATAATTTCTTATTAAAATAATAACTAGTCAAATTATAAGTATTTACAGATTTTATATATTATAAACAATTATTTATATGTAATAATCATTAAAAATGCATTTTTACATGCTTAGATATTTAGGAAAATGGTTTTAAATACTAAACAGTAATGAAACATTCTGAAATTATCCGAAAATCAGTATTTCATAAAATAGTAATTACTGTAAAATGTTCATATTTTTCTTAACTGCTTTAGTATTTATTTAGTATTTTAATAATTAAACCACAACAAAATTCGGGAAAAATAATAAATGATTCCCAAAACTTCTGGACAATTAACCATAGTTTTCTAACATTATATTGAGCCTACTGTAAATATTTTGGATATTTTGGACTATGGGAAGTATTTCTTATGTTTTTCATTATTAACTAATCAATAAAATCATAAATAATAGGAAAATATTAAGAGAAATTCATTAGACTTTTTATTTATGATTAACATGTTATATATGATATTATGATAATGTTTTATAATTTTTGGACATGTGTAGCTATTTATTATCAATTTAAACCATTAAATAATCATTAAATCAGGAAAAATAAGCAAACATTCTTACAAAAATCTGTATATTTTGTCATGGAGTCTTTAAAATGTTAATAAGGTGCGAAAAATATAAAATCTAGTTTTTAACATACATAACTATATTTTGAAATTTATTTATCTACAACAAAATAAAATACAAAATAAGCATCAAACAGTAATATAAATGCATGAAACTTTATAAATCCACTTTACTCAATATATGGGTTGTTCCAAAAGTTTCCCAGAATTTATTGACTGCAAAAACTATTTTATGTGAATTATTGCCCTATTTTATTGGAATAATTATAGTTATTCAATAAAAATAAGTTATTTTTTGAAAATTTCCAGAACTTCTTATTTTATTGATGGGATCCTGAGAAAAATCAGGTTTATGCATAAAATGAGTTTTAGATAGTTTGGTGGATTTAATTTGTTTCATTCATGAATTTGAGACTTTTAACAACATACCTTGATGAATGTTTC
This sequence comes from Cichorium intybus, assembly GCA_023525715.1. NCBI lineage: Eukaryota > Viridiplantae > Streptophyta > Magnoliopsida > Asterales > Asteraceae > Cichorium > Cichorium intybus. Next base: position 104,335,079 of record CM042011.1, read on the forward strand.
AAGAGGGATGAAGATTTGAGTATATTGGAGTGTTCTTGGCTGAAATATGAAGATTTCTAGGAGGAATTTCGAGATTGAGAGTGAGAGAAAGAATATATATGGTTTGAGTGGTGATGAGAATAATGTGTTGGGAGAAAAAATGAAAGGAAAGATGATGGGAGGTGTGAGTGGGAGACAATGCGAATAAACTTTTACTTTTGGTGGTCTTCATAATTCCCCACTAACACAAGCATCTTAAGAGTTTTATAAAATTTAATGTAGTGTTTATAAAAATAGAGTTTTATAAAAAATAGGTTATTATTTGATTATAACAATCTACTTTGATTTGAAGTTTAATTATAGCATTCAAGTTTGTTTTTTTTAATTTAATTAGAGCATCATACTTTGATTTGATTTTAATATGATATCATAATTTAATTTGATTATAGTTATAACGTTGTACTATGCTATATTGCTATTAACGTCAATTTATATCGTAGTGTAAGGGTTTTGATCCTATTAGCGTCAACAAATCTCGAGTAAGGTTTATTAAATTTCCAATTGGGTTGGGTTGACCGAATCCATTTCAGGCGGATGTCACAATTACGTTTCGTTGGAAAGGAGCGTTGCTTTCAACATCATGAAGGAAACCACGACACGTGGTATGATGGATGCTCTGACGAACATGTATGAGAAACCGTCGGCGGCTAACAAGGTGTTCTTGATGAGGGAATTGTTCACGACAAGGATGAATGGAGACAACTCAATTACGGTTCACATTAACAATCTAAATTCAATTATGTCCAGATTATCATATGTGGGAATTAAATTTGATAATGAGACTCAAGCTTCACTGCTACTAGCTTCACTACCTGATAGCTGGTTAGGAACAGTTACTGCTGTTACGAGTTCCGTGGGGACCAGTGGTATGACGTTTGAAGGGGTTCGAGATTTGGTTCTAGGCAAGGATACCAGACGTAAGAATCAAGGTGGCTCGTCTTCTTCTGAGTTATTAAATATCGGAAGAGGTAGAGAGAATAGCAGAAACGATGGGAGTAGTGGGAGTCGGGGAAGAAGTTCCTCTAGAACTTGGAAGAATGTGAAGTGCTGGAACTGCCAAGAGGTGGGACATGTTAAGAGTCAATGTCCAAAGAAAGAATTAAACAGTGATGGTGCTGAGAATGTTTATCAGGAAGATGCATTGATACTCAGTATGGAAAACTGTGTAGACTCTTGGGTCATGGATTCAGGGGCTTCGTTTCACGCCATGGACAACGGAGAAACGATGGTGAATCTAAAAGAAGGAGATTTTGGGAAGGTACGGTTAGCAAATGACGAGATGCTTCAAGTAACGGGCATATGAGATATTGATCTGGTTACTTCATTGGGAACTACATGGAAGCTGAAGAATGTCAGGGTGATTCCGGAGCTGAAGAAGAAATTGATTTCTGTTGGTCAGCTGGATAAACAAGGACTGGAAGTAAGGTTTGGTGGTGGTAAATGGAGGGTGGTCAATGGTAATTCGGTGATTGCTCAAGGTATGAAGCGTGGGTTATTGTATATGGTTGAGGTACCTGCTGAGGGAAGTATGACCGTCCCTATTAAGCATGACAAAATCTGGTTCGCTAAGTCTAGTGCTAAGAGAGTTTATTTTGCAAACATGAATTCTGGAGCCAAGGGGATGTTAGTTGAAAGAGTCGGAAAGTCTAAACCATTCAGGGGATTTTGTGACAGTGGGAGCACGGGGTGTGTTCCTGGTACAGTTACAAAGAGCCGTTGGGTTTTGAAGACTAAGATTGAAAAATTCTCTCCTGTTGGAAGTTTGCAAAGTTTGGAGAGTGTTAGTGGTCCTCGGTGTATCTCTGGTGCTGGTGGAGTGTCCAAACCGGTTGAGACAGAGGATGAGTCGGTGGTGGGATTAGCCACGGCTGAGTTGGAGCTAGTGGGAGCTTCAACTAGCCCTTTCTAGTACTTGAAGATGAGGGGCGGCTGCAACTAAGGAAATTTGATTGAGTCTAGCTTGTTCTTGGGAACTGGAAGCTTGGAAGACTGATTTGGTTGAAGATTACTGAAGTTACTGTATTGTTCATGTCTCCAAGTGGGAGATTGTTAAGATTTGTGGAGCCATGAAAATTGTGACAAGAATATTAAAGTTCAAGGGTAATTATTGTAAATTCATTTACAATTCAATTGCAAATTGAATTGATGTGTCTGCCGTGTTTGGTGAAAAGGGGTCTACAAACTTTTCATATTCAAACTAACATGTGAAGAAAGGAAAAAGGGAACGGCATTATACGGCTCTAAAATCCTATAAATATGATTGTTATCTTCATTTGTAAATTGCACCAACAATTGTAATTGTAATCTTCATAGAGTAAATATAAGAAAACTCAGTTGCAGCCCGTGGATGTAGGATTGACACCGAATCCGAACCACGTAAAATCCCTGTGTTATCTTTTGCTTTATTTTCTGCTTTCGTGTGTGTGTGATAGTGTTTCCGCTGCGTGTACCTTGTCCGATTCCTAACAATAGTGTTGGTAAAGAGATCTTTATTTAATTATAAAGCTTATAACATGTCGTAAGATATGATTGCTTTAAATTAACACCAAATTTTATTGCAAACATCGATCAGCGAAGAGTTTGGCTTACAAATACTAGGAAAACATTGATTATTGTAATAAGAGTAAGATTTACTCGTAATCTCCTAATGCTCCGAAAACGTGAATAAACTCAGGTGAAATATCATCAAGATAATCCTCATTAATCCATCCAAAACTCTCTAAATAAGGACTAGTTAACGATTTCGGTGGAAAATCATCACAATCCTCCCAGACATTCTTATCTCCCAAATCCCTTGATACCTCCCACATACAACTGTTGCACTTAAACCCGGATCCGAACCCAATCATCAGAACCCGATCACCCTTCTTCAGTCTCTTCTTTGCCTCCATGTACCCTAAGACATACAACATGCTGCTTGAAGATGTGTTCCCAAATCTGTATAGAGTCATCCTTGACGGCTCCACATCGTCTTCGCTTAACCCCAGTCTCTGCTTAACCCCATCAATCACCGCTTTCCCACCTGCGTGCAAGCAGAAATGATCCACACTCGACTTAAAGTTCACATTCACCTTCGGTGGAACCCTAATATGCAAAAACTTAGCACCAAGTTTTTGGATATTTACTAGGAAAACGTAACGGCAGAGTGAGGTTAATGGCAATATCTTTGGTGCAATGGTTATTAGGTTCTTGGTTAGAGCTCGTGTTGCTGTTTTTGGTAGATTTTTTTCCTAGGAAATACCCCATATGGCCTTTGTCATCTTCTTGATGCTTGCAGCATGTGTAAGCCTCATTGCATGATCCCAAATGAGTTCGAACCAGACACTTTAACTTGAACATGGCGTCCTTTCGTAGAGCTCTTTTGTTTGTTAAGAGCACCGCAGCACCCCCACTACGGAACAAACAGTTGGCGAGGAGCATAGACTTATCGTTGCCGTTGTAGAAGTTTGGGGCGATTGACTCTGAGGATAAGACAAGTGCGAGTTTGTTTCGATAAAATTTGAACATGTTTTGAACAACATTTATTGAGATCAAACTCGCACTACATCCCATTCCTGTGATACTAAACGACTTGATATCTTCTCTCATTTTGTAATGATTGATAATACGAGATGATAATGATGGCACTAAAGCCAACACCGAGACATTGACAACGAGTATGTCAATGTCTCGTGGAGAAACACGACTACGAGTGAATAGTTTGTTTAAGGTTTCTACAAAGAACTCATCCATTTCAAACACAATGTCACTCAGTCTAGGGTCACGTACACAGCCTACGAAGAAGTTTCTTGGGCAGTATGTTTCGTCACCGATGCCAGAGTTAACTACGGTTCGTAAGAGAAACCTGAACTCATCAATTCCTAAATTCTCGCAACCCCTAATCAACTTTCCGCAGAATTCACTAGAAATTTTCCTGTCATCCGATGGCTTGAAGCACTCGTAACGCAAGATGTAACATGATTCACTTATTTTTTGATTTACGAATTTGCAGAAGATGTAGAATAGAGATAGAGCCAAGAGGCATGCCGAAACCACGAGCATCCTTTGAAGCTCAATGTGTTTATGTGTTTTAAATACGATAGAGTTTGTGTTTGTGCATGTTCATACGAATCAATATAACAATTTATATACACAATCGACAAAGTATTTAATAAGGGGTTTTCCATTTATACGTTCTCATTTTATTATATATATATATATATATATATATATATATATATATATATATATATATATATATATATATATATATATATATATATATATATATATATATATATATATATATATATATATATATATATATATATATATATATATATATAATAATATATATTAGACGAATCTCTGCGCGTTGAGTAGAAACAAAATTGTGTAGGTAAATAATAACATATATGTTTTGTTAAAAATATATATAAATCATTGTCATCAACTATCAAATAACAATTTTATATAAGAAATAAAAAGGTTGATGTATCACTAATAATTATCATATATCAATATATTCGTTCTAAAAATATCATAAAATAAATAAATAAACAATTAATTAATATCATAATAAATAAAGAATAAGAAATTTTTAATCTGAGAATGGTAAAAATAAGATAAAGAATATTGTTGGAATATTTATTGTGAATTTTTTAGACTTATTGCCAATTATTTAACATAAGTGAAAAGTTTTTTAGTTACAAAAAACTATTGTTTAAATATTATTTGTGCTTTTTTTAACCAATAAGGAATATAATTAAAACATCACATTTTCTTTATTTCTTGATTTTTGAATTAATATACAAATCTTTTTAATTCTCACTCACTCACTCTCTCTCTCTCTATATATATATATATATATATATATATATATATATATATATATATATATATATATATATATATATATATATATATATATATATATATATATATATATATATATATATATATATATATATATATATATATATATATGTATGTGTGTGTGTCATTTTAGATATCTCAATCTAATAAATAACAAAAAGTATACAATTAAATACTACAATTTTTAATAACATGAAATATAGAAATATCTATTATAACAACCAAACACTCCTATACAATACATAAAATTCATATAAACTATTTCATGATTTTACATATCAAAATCTAACGACCAACAAAAATTATGAAATAAGTAATAACATAAAAACATCGAAAGACTTGAGAGTTTCAAATGAATGTGGTGTTTTGAAGTATGCCTCTATTATAAGATATATAGATATATAAATAAACAACATAAAATAAATAAATAAATAGTTAATTAATATCATAATAAATAAACAATAAGAAATTTTTAATCTGAGAATGGTAAAAATAAGATAAAGAATTTATAGTATAGTTGAAATATTTATTGTGAAATTTTTAGACATATTGGCAATTATTTAACATAAGTAAAAAGTTTTTTAGTTACAAAGAACTATTGTTTAAATATTATTTGTGCTTTTTTTAGCCAATAAGGAAAATAATTAAAACATTACATTTTGTTAATTTCTTGATTTTCAAATTAGTATACAAATATTTTTATTTCTTTCTCTCTATATATATATATATATATATATATATATATATATATATATATATATATATATATATATATATATATATATATATATATATATATATATATATATATATATATATATATATATATATATATATATATATCTGTATGTGTGTCATTTTAGATATCTCAATCTAATAAATAAAAAATCGTATACAAATAAATACTACAATTTTTAATAACATGAAATATCGAAATATCTATTATAACAACCAAACACTCCTATACAATACACAAAATTCGTAGAAACTATTTCATGATTTTACATATCAAAATCTAATGACCAACAAAAATTATGAAATAAATAATAACATAAAAACATCGAAAGATCTATTAAAACATTTATATTCATAAACAACGTCAAACTCTCCAAAATCATAGAAATTTTGTATAAACAACTTCATGATTTTATATGTCACAATCCTTATAATAACAAATACTATGAAAAAAATTAAATACTACAATTTTTAATAACAAAAAGCAATAAAATAACTATTTTACTATTTGCATTAAAAATACATCAAACACTCCTAAATCATACGAAGAATGTAGAAACAATTTGAAGAAAAAAACTAAAAACAGTTATATATAATCAACATACGTTGATGTATTTTCTCATTTCTTCCGCTCTTCATATTTTGATCACAAACACTTAAAAGACATGAATGTTTTTATGAGAAAAAAATATACTTATATAGCAACAACATGAAAGGAATACAAAAAGTTTTAATAAATGATATTAATTAATGAAATATGAAGAGTTATTTAGGTTTCAAATAAATTATTTAAAGTTAATTTACCAATTCATAATCATTATTAGAAAGAAATTGAAAAGTCATGAGAGTTTCAAATCAATATTGAAATATTAAAACAAATTTAGAAAATCAATGGAAATATGAAAAGACATGGGAGTTTCAAATGAATGTGGTGCTTTGAAATATGTCTATATTATAAGATATATATATATATATATATATATATATATATATATATATATATATATATATATATATATATATATATATATATATATATATATATATATATATATATATATATATATATATATATATATATATATATATATATATATATATATATATATATATATATATATATATATATATATATATATATATATATATACGGAGATGTTATATAGAGTACCAATAAAAGATGGAGAGCTGGAGACCTATTCTGGATCATCATTTCATAAGGGCACATTAGTAATTGTGTATTTTAGTTAAATTAATATAGAATAAATTAATTGATAATTTCCTAAAATCTAGGGATTTGATTAATAGTTACCTAAAATCTAGTGATTTGATTAATAGTTACCTAAAATCTAGGGATTTGATTAATAGTAGAATAAATTATCATTTAATAAGATTTTTTATTCAAAAAACGTTTTTTTATAAATCAACATATTAGTCATTTTTTATTCAAAAAAACATTTGTAATCATGAATGAATAAACTTTAATATATATCTAAAAATGAAATATATGTGTAATCATAAATGAATACAAGACAATGTATAGATACAAAAAATTTAACTACATTTATTATCATGAATGATTATAAAACACAAAACGGGAAATACTACAATATAGTTCTAGACATAAATAATTAAAAACAATAGAACTTTAATCACAAATTATTAAAAAGACTTGTAATTCGCTATGCAAGTCTAGTCCTCCAAAATAACCAACTAGTCTAATGAAGACTAGAGACACACACACACACACACATATATATATATATATATATATATATATATATATATATATATATATATATATATATATATATATATACCTATGCTATCCAGACCGAAATCCTAATTCCATCAGACCGAAAACCACATCTAGGCCTGACCGAAATCCTAGCGGTCATCATGACCGAAATCCTAGGGATTTCGGTCATCATGACCGAAATCCGGTCATCATGACCGAAATCCAGGGGGATTTCGGTCTTAGGCCGAAATCCTCAATCAGGCCCTTTAACTTTGATATTTTCTAATTTAAACCCTATAAATGTAAAGATTAAACCATAAAATAAGTCCTAATAATCTCCCATTTGGTTTAATGCTTTCATTTATCTTTGAGCTCTATCTTGAACTTGATTCGGTTGAACACTGCAGAACATTTCAACAATATCCCCCTTAGCAGATGACGGGTATAGATGTTGATGACATTCAGCACTTTTGCAGCGACAACTTCATCTTCGGATTGGACAGTCTTCAGATTTGACTTTGTACGTTCATTGGGCGATCCGGTCTTCAGCGTAGGCAAAGAATCATTACATCCAGCTTTTAATTTGACTTTGACTTTGATTGGAGTCTGACTCTTCATCTCTTCTCTTGATCACATACAGGTGTAGTTGTAGCAACAGACTGACTGAGGAGGAATTCAAGCAGCTTGTTACATTGAATTGAGCTTTCACCTTTTCGGAAACAGGAAATTTGTGTCGAAATTCTCGAACTTCAACTTGAGCTGGTGCTTCTCGATACGATCTTTGACTGCAAATCCTGTGGGTCATGAAGTTACAAACTCTCACCACAGTTGTTCAAGGATTCATCCTTGCCTCAGAATGAGACTTCTCGCAGTATCTATGAGAACCCAGAAGAACGCACTGCGATTGTTTGAGTATCGGTGAACAACTCGTGGCCGTTTTGGTTTTGGCCCATGCATATCCTTGATCAAAGATCTCAATGCAGTTGAGAAGTCAACAAGTTGACTTGGCTCTTGGTGAGACGTTTAGTGGTATCCAAACTCTGCGGAGTGTACCACCCTAGTGCCAATTTGAATCCGGTGAAGTTGTTGGGGTCTCACAGCTATTGTGGTAGACAACAACGATCACTAACCCATAATTTCGATGTTTCATCAATGCGAGGTAATTTCACATTAAGTCACGAACATCTTATTTAGAAGAAGGACTGGGTCAAGATCTGTATGAGTGTGTAATATGTCTTGGTTACTAGACATACCCATCGGCTAGACTTTCGAGTTGTCATCGCTGTATGGTTTATTACACTGAGTCATTCAACTCTTGAATTAGAAGCTTTATAGGTAAGAATGGTTGTTGATGTGTCACATCTACTACTGGTGTTGTAGCAGAGATTGCTGGCATAGAGTTTCAAAATATTAACACCACTTGGTTTAAAATGATGAATCATCTATTTCTTGCAACAAAAGGATAGAGGTGGTTAAGAATGGATAGGTGCGTCTAATAGATTACGGTATGCAATTATCCATCGGCACAGACTTTTTAACTCTCGACTCTGAGTGGCTTTACTCAAAGTGTTTAGAAGTCGGTGTTACAGAAAAAACCTTTAGATTTGGTTGAGAAACGGTTGTCAGTGCTTCATATTTACTATGGTGTAACAACAAGAATCACTAGCACTTAAGTGTTACCCCAGCAGTGAGTGGTATTAATCGGTGCGTCGTCGATAGGTAATATTTTGAATTTTTAAATTTCTTTAAAAGAAAGCATAACGAAAGAAAATATTTTTGGATTTTTAATTTTGTAATTTTTGTTTTGTTTTTCTTCAACCCTTAAATTTGTGCAAGGGAAAGAGTTTTGAGAAAATAAAACCATGAACAAATTTAATGAAAACGAAAATAATATATAGAATTTACAAAACTGATTTAACAGTCATCAAAACGTATCATTTTAAGCATTTCGACCAGCACATTGAACCGAGCTTTTGCAAAAGGTTTTGTGAATAGGTGACATCGCAGCGGTCGTCATGCGGTCAAAAATAAGAAAATACCTAACACACACACTTAGCACAGTGGAAGTCAGGGTCGATCCACAGGAGTTACGTGGTCGAGACAGGTGACAGATTACCAACTGCAGTGTCACGCTACAATCAGAGGACCTAGTTCCTAACTTTTTCCAAACAATTCCAAAAAATCATAAACTAAAACAATTTCAAGCAAGCATTCACTAAACTAAGCTACTAACTAAACCTTGTTACCTACTGAAATCAGGAGTACATCTCCAAATCAGAAGCAATCAAGGGCAAACCAAACATCAAACACAATCCAATCACTCAAAAATTCATTCACAAGCATAAACACCGGAAAACTGAGCAATTAACATAAACCAAATGATTACCATTAACCAAATCAGATCCAAATGGTTCCAAAACAGTAACCAAACTATCAAAAACAGAATTCAAAACTCTATGTCAATCGTTGTCACTCCCAAAGACACTAGCCAACTACTACTAACTATTTAACTAATTGAAAATTAAAGATAAAAACACGAAAATACCAAAAGATGGTTGCTGAAGCTAAATCTCGGAGTCAAAGAGCCTTGGGGGTCGATTTCACACCAGGTCTTCGCTACTTTTCTCGACCTAACAGCCTCTATTTATAGTTGCAAAAATCTCGAAGCCGCGCCGCGCATAAGTGGATCCCGCGACGTGCGTGCGGGTTTATACCCGTTTTATCGGCATTTAAATTCTTTCCACCGCCTCATAACCGCGTCGCGCCTTGATGAATTCCGCGGCGCGCGTACGTCTTCACCTGATTTTGCCTTGATCTTCAAACTTCTTCCAAATTGCACGCTTTTGGTCCCTGTTTTCATTATTTATTTCCAAACAAGTGCTGGCACGAAAAGTGAGAATACCACGATATATATGATATAATTCCACTAAGAATACGGCTCAACAACGACTAAAATATTTGATATTACTAGGTGTTGTCAAACACCCCACACTTGTGCCTTGCTTGTCCCCAAGCAAGAGAGTTTTTAATAGATTTTAACTAAGACTCAAACAATTTTTGACTGTGTTCAGTTTCAAAGCTTATTACCTTATGAGTTAGAGTGAAATAGTTCATGAAAACATAATCGGAATGTTCTTTGGAATTCATGGCTTTCTAGAGAACCCTTGATTACAAATTTTCTGTCCACAATGAAGTGTACATACTCATTCATATTCTAAAGGCCATAAAAGAACTGTCCATGACTTTCGATGCTGTCCGTGTAACGAGCTTTCAGAAATACCATCCCAGACCAGACGATCTTAGGTGGCAAGGTGCGTAAGGTCCACCCATTTTAAACCTACCGGCTCGAACAACAAAAGGTCACAGATTGACAGTTCCTTCCTAAATCCCAAACCTTAAACACTCCAATCGTCTAACTCCTAAAACTCAACTTATTTGACTAAACTAATAGCATGATTACAACTAAATAGTATTTCTCGAAAAATACCAATGCTATAAACAATCACAAACTATCCGTTTCAAAATTACAATCTTATAAAATTTTTGAAAAAGTTGCTAAAAATTTTGAAAATCGGTCATTTTCCGCAAAAATTTCAAAAACTACTCTTTCGACCGTCCACACCCCACACTTAAAACCGTACAACGTCCCCGTTGTACAAAAATTATTTAGAACAAGGGAGAAAGAGTTACCCCTTTGGACGGTAGATCGCTTGGTTGGTACTCGGTGTGACAGGTACATATACGAACAAAAAGGTCCTCAATTTAGCATTCTGGAGTTATAGCGCAACAGTGAACACGCCGGTGGTCAAGACAAGTAGAGGGGGCACGGTAACCCCACACTTGCTTGAAACAACTCCTCCAATTTGGTATCACATGCATAACTCACAAAAAAGATTAAATGCAAACAAACAAACTAAAACAAATAAAAGATAGAAAGTTTCATAAGTACAGTACAATATCCAAAAGAAGAAAAAATAAGAAAAATTCATCAATCGTCGTCCTGGCGGGTCCCAGATAGACCTGCCCCAGCATCGCCTCCAGAGGGGTGAGGTGGAATATCGTCAATCTGCATCCGAAGCATGATCATCCTCTGGGTATCTGCCATCCACTGGTCATGTGCCTCCCTAGCAGACATCCTCTGGCTCAGGTCCTGGATGGCTGCCAGCACATCGGATAGCTGTGGCTGTGGTGCTGGCTCTGCTGGTGCTGTCGGTCTCCGGCGTCTCCTGCCTGGCTGGGCGTATGCTGGATGGGGAGCCTGGGGTGCCTCGGTCGCCACCCTCACGTACTGGCCTGGGCGCTGCTGCTCGATCAGCCCTATGTTCTCCAAGGCTCGCGCCGTAGTGCGAACTGGAGGTAAAGCAGTCAAGGATGCCACGACGAGAGTAATAAGGATCCGGTACGAACGGGCCAGGCAGGTGATGTAATGCCCGCGGGCCAGAGGACTGCTGGATGATGCACCCGTCGCATGGGTGGATAGGGAGACAGCTAGAGCGAACGGGAGGTGAAGGAACCTGGAGGGGTCAAGGAGGACCCAGAGATACGTCATGTCCTCGCCGGACACCTTCTCGCCCCCTCCCTGTGCATGATGGAGGTGGAGACGATGCGGTGCATTAGCCGATGAATCGGATCATAGAGATGGCTCTCCCTGGATGTCCCTGCCTCGTAGAACACATTGGACAACGGCGTCCAAACCTCTGCATTGGCAGCCCTGGCGGGCTGCCCCTGAGTGCACGCCAGGAGAAACTGCGTGAAATGGCGGTGCTGGAAGTCCGCCTCTGAATAGATGCCTGTGCACCTCCCAAACTCCCGGAGATTGCACTCCCTGTGGACTCCCCCTAATCGATATCGTACCAGTCTGGAACGGGCCTCTGTCGACCTCGGTGCAAAATCGGTGTATAATGTGTCGTCCTGGTTTGGCCATAAAGCTATCCCAGCCTTGACACGTGAATGAAGCATCCCCGTGGGTCCATGTGCGGTGGAGGAATGGCTTAATCTCACCCCAAATCCTCGCGTCTCTGAGGATATCCCTGTCAATGATCGTCGCCTCGAGAACCCGACGACCTATGAGTGCATCCCTCCTGTTGGCAAACTCAACAGAGCTGTCCAATCCCTCAGGGAACTGGAGAAACTGGTGGTCAAGTCTGAACGACATCTGCACAAAATAAAATAGCCACAAAATATTTTCAATTTTAGTCCCTTTTCTTCCCCACCGCACCGCGGCGCGGCCCAAGAACCATGGCGCGGCGCGGCGAGCGACTATTTCCAATTCCAAACCCCATATCACGATCTAACCTGCTTAAACTCAATCCAACTACACAACAAGGTAGCCTAAGTGCCGACTAACTCATCTAGGGTCATTATTTGGCAAAATAAACACCCTACGAGTCAGCATTGGCGATTTCTAAGTTTTTGGGTTTTTTGAAGAAATCAACCAAATCAACTGCCTAATCATTAGTTTTAACAAGTAAAAGCTAGTTAGAATGACGTACCTTGGTGGCGAGAATGAAATGAGCAAGAAAAAACACGAGAAATTTTCGATGATCAGAGCTCTGCGGCATGGGTGTGTGTGAATAGTGTCGCGGCTTACCTTTTTTACGAAGGAAACCGACCGATCGATTCCCGCGGCGCGGATATGAGTGAACCGCGGCGCGCGTGTCCCCAAATCAACCCCTGCGCATCGGGTTGGTCTACGATCCCGCGGCGCGCAATTTGCTTGACCACGACGCGGCCATCAAAAATCCAAATTTCTTCAAAACAACCCCACACTTTCCTTGGACCAATAATACCTGCAAATGACGATGATATAATCTTCCTAGTTACTCCTAAGAATACAGTACCTAGCCTATGAAAAGATGGGTTGCCTCCCAACAAGCGTTAAGTTTAACGTCTTCAGCCAGACGTATTACTCCTCTACAGCTACGGTGGATCGTATGCCTTCTTCCTTCGCTGATTTTCAGTCACCACCGTCCCTTTGTTGATCCACTGCTCCGCAAACTTTCCTGGGTCGAATGGCTTGCCGGTCCTTCTGCTACTGCCCGGTTGTCGTTTTCTGATTAATTCACGTGAATGCTTGGAGGTAGCTTTGAACCTCCAAGCTCGATCCTTCCTTCTATATCTCTTCAAAGTCAAAGGCTTGACGTGAAGCGTGCCCAGCGCCGCTCCCAGTAGTTGTTTTGCAGATCTCATTTTTCCAGTGTCCCACATGCTATCTTCAGTTTGCAATTTTGGCTTGTAATGCCAATAAAGATTTTTCAATCGAATGGGATCGGAAGGCAACATATCGGGATGCTTCCATATGTCCTCATCGATGGTATTGATTACATCTAATTTTCCATTCATGAACGGATCATGAGTGGCTATAAAATCATGTTTATTATTTTCAAAACCAATTCGTCAGCATCAACTTCTTGATCATCGTCCAACAGGTGGATCGGGACCAAGAGTGAGTGACTGGTTTGATCTGGTAAAGGTACAGATTCACACATCACCAGATCCTTACTTTCAACACTTTCAAAATTTTCAAAAATTATAGGTTCAGGGGTAGTATTGTCATCTACACCCCCTTCCCCAATAGTATCAACAACTTCAACAATTTCGGGAGTCGTTGGGCTGGGGTCTGTACTGTCAATTACAGCCTCCTCCACAACATCCTCCTCAATTAAATTGTCTGGTGATGGTACAGATTCACACATCACCAGATCAACATTATTAATATTTTCAAAGACATCAAAAACTTCAAAGGTTGCTGAGTCAGAGATAGCATTGTCACCTACAACCTCTTCCTCAACAACCGTTTTGACCCTCTCAGTGGTCTCTTGACTTTCCCAAGGTGTATGCCCTTCCATCATATATTCAGGTGATGAAGGTTCACACACCATATCATTGGTATAAAAATTACTCGCCTCAAGTTCTGGCGAGGGTGGTGAACATTTCCAACTTTCCTCTAACTGATCTAAAGAAGCTTGCAATCTTACAAGAGCATCAGCCTGGTCCTTTTGCACTTGGTGGGTATTATACATGAGTACCCAAAGTCGGGCCCAAATTGCAGGATTTTCAGGCTGAGATGGCTCCTCGGTCCCCCATCCATTGTCATCGAATGATCCATTATAGCAATCATCCTTGTAATAGGTGTCGGCCGGATTTTCATAATACTCATAATATTGATCCGGGTACATGTAATCGCCCATTATGAAGACGTACACATACCAAAAACAAAAAAACTAAAATCAAACGTCAAAAATCAGAAACTAAGTCCTACAGATCACCTACTCTCAAGCTCACAACTCCCCGGCAACGGCGCCAAAATTTGACATCACAGCGGTCGTTATGCGGTCAAAAATAAGAAAATACCTAACACACACACTTAGCACAGTGGAAGTCAGGGTCGATCCACAGGAGTTACGTGGTCGAGACAGGTGACAGATTACCAACTGCAGTGTCACGCTACAGTCAGAGGACCTAGTTCCTAACTTTTTCCAAACAATTCCAAAAAAGCATAAACTAAAACAATTCCAAGCAAGCATTCACTAAACTAAGATACTAACTAAACCTTGTTACCTACTGAAATCAGGAGTACATCTCCAAATCAGAAGCAATCAAGGGCAAACCAAACATTAAACACAATCCAATCACTCAAAAATTCATTCACAAGCATAAGCACCGGAAAACTGAGCAATTAACATAAACCAAATGATTACCATTAACCAAATCAGATCCAAAAGGTTCCAAAACAGTAACCAAACTATCAAAAATAGAATTCAAGACTCAATGTCAATGGTTGTCACTCCCAAAGACACTAGCCAACTACTACTAACTATTTAACTAATTGAAAATTAAAGATAAAAACATGAAAATACCAAAATATGGTTGCTGAAGCTAAATCTCGGAGTCAACGAGCCTTGGAGGTCGATTTCACACCAGGTCTTCGCTACTTTTTTTGACCTAACAGCCTCTATTTATAGTTGCAAAAATCTCGAAGCCACACCACGCATAAGTGGATCGCGCGGCGCGCGTGCGGATTCATCCCCGTTTTATCGGCATTTAAATTATTTCCACCGTCTCATAACCGCGTCGTGCCTTGATGAATTCCGCGGCACGCGTACGTCTTCACCTGATTTTGCCTTGATCTTCAAACTTCTTCCAAATTGCTCGCTTTTGGTCCCTGTTTTCATTATTTCTTTCCAAACAAGTGCTGGCACAAAAAGTGAGAATACCACGATATATATGATATAATTCCACTAAGAATAGGGCTCAACAACGACTAAAATATTTGATATTACTAGGCGTTGTCAATAGGTCCGCCACATTGTTGTCTGTATGGACTGATTCCAAATGGATCAATTTTCGCTCGTAGCAATCTCGAATAAAATGAACTTTAATGTCAATGTGCTTAGTCTTAGAATGCTGAACCGAGTTTTTCACAATTTGGATAGCCGCCTCATTGTCGCAGAATGTGGGAGTGTCAAGAAAATTCATACCATAGTCAAGGAGTTGATGCTGTATCCAGATGATCTGAGAACAACAGGCCGAGGCAGCAACATATTCAGCCTCAGCTGTAGAAGTTGACACGGTCTGCTGCTTCTTGCATTGCCAGGAAATCAGTCGGTCTCCTTCACATCCAGCACTAGTGGACTTTCTACCAATGTCACAACCTCCATAATTGCTATCTGAAAATGCATAGAGATCAATATCATGGTTCTTTGGATACCAGAGACCTAATTTAGGTCTCCCTTTAAGCTATCGAAAGATCCATTTGACAGCAGTTAAATGAGAGTTTTTAGGATTAGCCTGATGTCGAGCGCACTGGCAGACTGCAAAAACGATATCCGGTCTGCTTGTCGTCAAATACATTAGAGAACCAATCAGAGAACGATAATGTGTTTGATCAACTGGTTCCCCATCTGGATATAAAGAAAGTAGAGGTTGCTCAGACATCGGGGTATTTACAGCTTTTGCATCCTTGAACTCAAACTTTTCGAGAATATCCTCCACATATTTTCCTTGGTGAAACAGGATACCCTGTGGGCTTTGCTTAACTTGTAACCCAAGAAACATTGTCATCTCACCCAAAGAACTCATCTCGAATCGTTTCTTCATCACATGCTCAAACTCATGACATAATGCTTCACTTGTAGAACCAAAGATAATGTCATCCACATAGATCTGGACAACAATTTGGTCATCATTTTATGCTTAATGAACATAGTCTGATCAATGGTGCCTCTTGTGTAACCATGCTGCAACAGATGATTCGTCAATGTTGCATACCAAGCACGGGGAGCTTGATGAAGACCATAGAGAGCCTTATCAAGCTTATAGATGTGATTCGGAAATTTAGAGTTAACGAAACCTGGAGGTTGGCCAACATAAATTTCTTCTTTCACTTCACCGTATAGGAAAGAAGCCTTAACATCCATCTAGTAGACAGTAAAGGTCATGTACGATGCGTAGGCGAGAAAAATCTGAATTGCTTTAAGTCTTGCCACCAGAGCATAAACTTCATTATAATCAAGGCCTTCAATCTGACGAAATCCACGAACCACCAGGCGTGCCTTGTTGCGCACTATAACTCTTGAGTAATCTTGCTTGTTGCGAAATACCCATATTGTGTCAAGAGATTTCTTGCCCGTGGGTAGTTCCACCAATTTCCAGACATTCAACTTCTCGAACTGATTGAGCTCTTCATGCATGGCATCCACCCAACTTGGTTCATTGAGTGCCATCTGTACATTCTTCGGCTCTATTTGAAAGATAAAGCATGAATATAGGCACTCGTTGACTGGACCACTTTGAATTTTGGTTTGAACACCTTCATCCAAAGATCCAATCACATCATGAATCGGGTGATCATGTTGTATTCTAGAAGGTACTGCATGTTCGAGCGAAGCAGTAGAGACCGGAAGATTGGTTATATTCTCAACACTGCCTGAACCTGAAGTACCTCTGTTAGAGTCTCTGAAGTCGTGGGAGGTACTTGCAACATTATGTAAAGCAGGGTCTTTAAGGATCACTGACGGTTTGATTAGATCAGGAATGATTTATGCATCATCATCTCTGCTTACTCCACTAGAGCTTGGTTGTGTACCTGAAACATTAGCAGAATTCACATAAAAAGGTTAAAACAATTCATCATAGTTAAACAACCAGTCGGGTCCAACACGGGCATCTGTATCGTTCTCTTCTAGCCATCTCAAATCATACGATTCCATGATCTTCTTGGTCACCTTGTTGTACACTCGATATGCAGTTTTACTTGCATATCCTACGAAGTAGCAGTCACATCCACTTTGGAGTTGAACTTCGGAGTAACTTCAAGTTGAAGAAGAGTGCAAGGACAACCAAAAGTGCGGAAATGTGAGACATTAGGTTTGCGGCCATAGAAAATCTCATACGGAATCTTCATTTGAGATTTGTTGATGATGACCCGATTCTGAACATAACAAGTTGTATTAATTGCTTCAGCCCAAAAAATCACTGGTAATTTGGAGTCGCACAGCATGGTACGTGCAGCATCAATTAAGGTTCTGTTCCGACGCTCAGCAACACCGTTTTGTTGAGGTGTACGAGCAGCACTATACTGATGCTGCACTCTCTTATCTGCACAAAACTTATTAAATACCACGTTCTTGAACTCAGTTCCATTGTCACATCTGATCGCCTTCGTCTTCAGATTCGTTTGATTTTCGATAAGAGTGATGAATGGCATGACCAGCTCTGCAGTTTCACTTTTGTTCTCTAAGAAGAAAACCCAAGTAAAACGTGAGTAATCATCAATAATAGCTAAACAGTAAGAACGACGGTTAATACTGAGAACATTAACAGGGCCAAACAGATCCATGTGAAGCAACTAAAGGAGCGAATCAATAGAATTGATCATTTTGGGCTTGTGCGGCTTCCGGTGATGTTTGCCATGAGAACAGGCAACACATTTTTCAAATGTAATGAAGTCCTTCATCAGAAGTCCCTGGACAAGATCATTCTTTGCAAGACGGTTCAGATTTTTCGCATTGGCATGACCTAGACGTCGATGCCACAACATGGCATTCTGTTCTGAAGCCTTCGAGAATAAGCATTGTTTTATCGTTCTGATCGGACAAGAATCCACTCCTCAGGAATGACGACACCAGGTTTGAGAATTAAACACTCCTTCTTGGTGAAGTGGGTAGAAAAACCTTTGTCATGAATCTGAGAAACGCTCAACAAACTGTGCTTGAGCTCAGGTACAAAGTTGACATTCTCAAATCTCAACCCGCCATTGGATACAGTTCCCTTTTGTGTGATCTTTCCCTTTTCACCTCCACCAAAGCAGACACATCCACCATTAAAATTTTCAACACTGTGCAGTTGGGACATGTCGCCTGTCATGTGCCTGGAACAACCACTGTCAACATACCATGGTTTGATGACATTCCTCCGTAACTGTTCCTGCACGAGTTGCAGGATTAATTAGATTTAGGCACCCATTTCATACGGAAACTGGGTTGATCCTGACTGTCAATACATTAAATTGATTCCAAACTCGTATCACGTTTATCAAACAGAGGTGAAATAACATAAGATTTTTGTACAATGCCTTTAGGAACCCATCTATAAGTTGATTTAAATCTTTTATCTTTGGACCAGATGGGAACATTTGCAAAGGATTTAGAATCAAAACTACTACTTGAGGTTGATTGTTGAAATGAATGTGACTTTACAAAGCTTGATCAATCATGGCCATTTATAAAAATAGTCATTTTGTTTGAAGTAGTCTAATTCTTGGCTTTAGTGCCACTACAATTTTTATTTCGAAAACATGACCTAGAGGGTTTTCTCTTATGGGATCGCCCTTTTGGCATGTTCTGCCAAACTTGTTCATGTTGAGAAGCATACAAGTGTCGGGGAAAATTTCTAGCTATGTGACCAGCAATTCCATAGTTAAAACAGGTCTGTCTTTTCAAAGGAATATTGGAATTCTGTCCAGGTCAAGATTTATTTAAGTTATTTTCACACACACACACACACAAGCATGCAACAGATTTGTTAACCAAAAACTTTGTCCTAGAATTTTTAAAACTAGCATCACAAGGTTTTTTCAAAACATCAGGAGTCTTAATATCAAATTTAACATCATCAGACAAAACATAAGTATTAGTTTTTAAACAGTTTTTATCAGAAACAGAAGCATGTGAGTCCTCATTGTCATCAATATTCAATTTCAATTTATCTGCACATGAGGTAGAAGCATTAGTAGATTGCATTTCAGAACTCTCAGCGGTGCCAGATTTGTTCTTTTGAATAAAATTCGAAAGATAACATTCTTTTGATTCTTCGGTCTCCAGGGATGGAGCAAAGTTATTATTATAGGGAGGGGGAACAGAATTATGACCAAGTCCTTCACCGTGTATTTTGGAACACATAGTTTGATGTTCAATTATAGATTCAACTACTTCACTTGATACATAAATTTTCTTAATATTAGATTCAGTATCCTTAAATTTTGATTTCAATGTATCAAGTTCAGCAGTTAATCTACCAATGTCCTCTTTTGCAAATTTAAGGTGGCAATTTTTTATGGTAAGTTCGTCTTGAACTTTAAGATAGTCTGAGGTTTTAGCATCTAATTTTTCTTGTAGAGGTTTCAATTTCTTTTTATGTTTATGTACAAGATTTTCAAGATTGAATATTTCCCTAACAAGATTATCATTTAATTCACGATATCTAGCAATTGTATCAATGCAAGAGTTGGAGGAGCAAGAAACTTCACTAACATCATCACTGGCAGGGTTGGTGTCAGGATTAGCAGAAACCATGAAGGCGAACTGGAGATCCATAATTTTCTCTTCAGCTGCATCAACATCCATGTCACTTTCAATCTGAGCAAGGTGAGCTCGACCATCTCCGTTGATGTTCAAATCGTGCAGCTGATTCTCCCATGTAAACTGTTGGGCAATATGGCTCTCTCAGCATTCTGTGGTTGGGGAGCAGCATCACAGTTATTGCCAACAGGAACCAGATTTCTCTTGTTGTTCTCCATTCTGGGCTTTGTACATTCACGAGCGAAGGACCCTGGCTCATTGCAGTTGAAGCATCAAAGGTTAGCTTTACTGAAGCCCACCTTCCTATATCCATTGTTCTTCACCCAGTTGTTCCTGCCCGTCCTTTGAGTGAATCTCTTAGCCCTGAATATAGCCATAGCTATATGCCAAGAGATGTCCATCTCTTTCAAATCATCAGGATTGACTTGATTAAGATCTTCCACTATCATTGGCTGAACCAGATCACCAACAACAAGGGCATTATAGCAGTTTAGAAGAGCTCCTTTTGGAAGAACTGGAATTTGAGATGCAGAGTTAGCAGCTGGGGCTGGTGCTAAGTAAGCTAGAGGAGCCATTAGAATCTTTGAAAAGGAAGAAGCTTGTTGATTTGGCACTTGAGCGGGGAGAGCTGAGAAGGAACTGTTTGTAAAGACTCCAAGATTAGCAAATTGGTATGAGGTGATGTGATTAATCTCTCTCTACTTGTCGTCCATGTCACGGGACTTGGTAATGGCCATAATCTCAGAGAGAGAAAATTTGGACAAGTCTGGGGTGTTATTAATGACCGTCACATTCATATTCCAACTTCTTGGAAGGGAGTTCAGAAGCTTCTTGTTGACTTCAATCTTTAACAAAATGATCCCAGCAGTTGTCATCTCAGTATTTAGAGTGATAAAGCATTGTAGTTAAGCTTCAAGGGTTTCTCCAAGCACGTGGTTAAACAAATTGAACCTCTAATGAAGCAGGTTCTGCAAGCTTTACTTCATGTCGTCATTTCCTTCATAGACGTCAATCAACGCATCCCAGAGTGCTTTTGCAGACTTGTACTCACGAAAGCCTTGAGCAATTTCTGGTGAAAGAGCTGTTGGATTAGGTGTCTAAGCCATGACTAATAATTAGTATTTATCTAATTAATAGTAGCATAGTCCATTTGGGTTGCCCTCATAGCAGGAGGTTTGGTAGAAAGTTTCGTAGAGAGAAAGATTGATTTATTATATGATTAATAAATCAATAGAAATTAAATATATGGTTTATTAATATATTAAAGTGATAATATATTAATTAGAGACTATATTAATTAATTAGAAATTAATCTGGAATTAATTGGAATTAATTTGGTGATTAAATTAAATAATTAAAGGTGCAGGGACTGAAATTGTAATTACTCAATAGTTGAGTGAGTGACAATTTTTGCAGGCCAGAAGCTAGCGAAAATTATATGTGGACATATATATATATATTTTCGATTTTAAGATGTAGATAAATAAGAGTTTGAGTTGTAAGATAAAGACTTATCTTATTTGAATTCAAAAAAGTTTATCTCTAACGCTTATTTGGTTATCTGCTGGAGGCTATAAATAGGGAGCCTCTGACCCTCATTTTTCTGCACCATTTTTTCCCTCTGTCTCTCTCTGGATTTTCGAAGACCTCCTGGCTTGGGTGTGACTGCATTTGAGGCAAGATAATTTTGTTGCTTCGCTTCCAAGATTCGCTAAAAGGTTGGTTTTTCTGATTCTCTTCTTTTTAGTTTATTTTTCTGGGCCTTTAGGATTTTTTTATATGTTTAATTAGAAGAAAACTTAGATCCTCATAGGTTGCATGTGAACTTAGGTGATTTAGTTCATAGTTGCAGAAAACCTTTCAGTGGTATTAGAGCGTTTTGGTTGTTTTCTTGTTAAATTGCTATAACTGTTATCCTTAAAATTAGGGTTTAGTGTTTTAAACCCTAATATGGCCAAATCGAAATTAGGGTTAGGGTTTTGAAAACCCTAGCCCCTCCCCTCCTAGTTGGCGATTTCTATTAGGGATTTTAGAAGGTATTCTATTTTTGGTAACTTTAATTTGATTAATTAAATGGATAAACTTAAACCCATTATTTGAAATCGAAAATTAGGGGGTTTAAGATAGGTTTAAATTAATTTGATTAATTTGGTAAAACCTATCTACATTTGAATTAATTTAATTAATTGGTAATTAAAAGATAATTCAAGGATTTAATTTAATTTAATTTAATTGTTTTAAATTGGCGAAAAAATTAAAAGATAAATCCTAAAATATTTTAAAAGGTTTAAAATATCATATTTAATTAATTTAATTAATTAGTTAATTAAAAGATTATTAAATCAATTTTAAAGGTTTAATTTAATTTTAAATTTAATAGTTTAAATTCCAATAAATTAAAAGATAAACCAAAAAACATTTTAAAAGGTTTAAAATTCATCTTATATATATTATAATTAAAAGTTAATATTATATGTATAAGATTTAATGGTTAGTCAAATCAATAGTAGGCCTCATTCACGAAGCTGGTCTATAAAGTGGGTATAAAGAGACTGCCTATAAAATGGCGGTCTACTGGGTGAACACTCTCACCCACCGCTCGCCTGATCAGTGGAGGGTCGTTAGCCGAACGGGTTTGATAGGACCACCTAATCTCATTAAAAGTATAATGAGATTATTCAAAGTACTAGAACAATTTAATAAAACCCTAATCTAGTTACTTTAGGAAAAATGTAAATTTGTGCTAATCCATGAAATTGCACATTGCACTTTATGAAACATTAGTGGAGCGTGTGTGGTTTACCGGCACGCCAATTGGGGTTCATAAAGAGTTGCAATGGGTTTCTCGGGTGTTACCATTATTGATGGAGCGTGTGTGGTTTACCGGCACATCAATTAGAGATGGTAACTGATCCCGAGAGTACCAAGCTAATTTGCATGGTTATTCACACCCGGTTTGTGATCCTCAGTATCCCAGTCACAAACAGTGGGGCGCATCCGAGATTAAACATGCTATTGAACAGTTCAATAAATCTCAAAAGAAACTAGGAGTTCCATTTTAATAAGATTATCTTTCCGCGGTGGAATTGGCTGAATCGTCATTCGCCTACCTTATAAAATTTACAATATTGATTACGGCATCCCTCTTCAAGATTGTAAATTGTTATTGTAGGATCCAACATTATAATTATTATTGGGTTATTATAAGGATTATTATATACATCTAATTAAAACTATCTTCTTTTATAAATGTGTTCTGCTGATCAATCCGCCCCCACTCCAACTCCAATGTTACCTCTATCTTGTCATTATGCTCCAAAGTGACATTGGACGGCACTAACTACAATGACTGGATCCGTAACATCAAGATGGCTCTAAGGTTTGAACATAAAGAGTATGTTCTAGAAACCGAGCTTGTTGAAATTGACCCTGATACTGCTACTCCCGAAGAACTCGCCCAATACACAAAACATTCTGATGATGCAACCAAAGTGGCTTGCATCATGATAGCTACTATGAACCCATAATTGTAGAGAATTTATGAAGACTACTGGCCCTACGAGATGCACAAAGAGCTCGCGGAAAAGTTCCGCAAGTAGGAGCGCATCAAGAGGCGCGAGGTGGTCAAAGCCTTCACCAACGGCAAGCCAAGGGGTGGAGAGTCCATCTGCAACCACGTGCAGAGGATGCAAGGATACGTGGAGAGGCTTAGAAAGCTTGAGATGCTAGTCCACGAGGATTTAGCTGTAGACATAGTGCTGAATTCTCTACCTAGTTCATATGACCAGTTCACACTAGCGTATCATTTGAACAACTCTCAGGCCACTCTGGCCGAGTTGCATCGCATGCTCCGTGCTGCTGAAGACGTGATGAAGGGTAAAAGTGTACCCTCAGTTAGCCAACCCGTATTGGCAATTGGTGGTGGAAAGGGGAAGAAGAGAAAGGGCCCTCCTAATCAGAATTGGAGGGAAAAGGTCCATGCTGGGTCATCCAGCAGTGGCTCGAGACCCAAGGCTTCTGGCGTTCCTCATAATGCCAACCCCAAGGAAGCTGAATGCTTCTACTGCAAGGAAAAGGTGTTGGATTAGGTGTCTAAGCCATGACTTATAATTATGTTTATCTTATTAATTGAAGCATAAGTCCATTTGGGTTGCCCTCATAGCTGGAGGTTAGGATAGAGTTCGGTAGAGTAAAAGGTTGATTTATTAATTGTTTAATAAATAAATAAAATTAATTAAATGGTTTATTAATATATTTAAGTGTTAATATATTAATTAGAAACTATAATAATTAATTAAGATTTAATCTAGAATTAATTGGATTTAATTTAGTGATTAAATAAATTAATTAAAGGTGGAGGGACTGGTTTGTATTTATTCAATAGTTGAGTAACTGGCAGAGAGAAAACCAAGGACCAAATTGGCACCACCCTGGAGGCTTCTCATAGGGTTGGCGAAAACCCTATTAGGGTTTTGGAAGTCTGGTCAAAGTGGTCAACAAGCTTGCCCACTAAGGAGGCTCCTTAGGGTTTCAGGTGTACCCTTTGGAGGCTATAAAAGGAGGCACCTGGTACCTCCTTTTCTGAGGCAATTTTGAACCAAGAATACTCTGCTGAACTGTCTTCTCCATTGCTTGGGTGTGACTTGCATTTGAGGCATGATTGTTTTGTTGCTAGCTTCAAGAACAATATCAAGAAAGGTTGGTTATTCTTATTTGATCTTTAGAAATTAATTGTTCCCTTTAGGTTTTAGTTTATTATCTTCATAGAAGAAAACATAGATCATATTAGGGTTGCATGTGAACCATAGGAATTTATTTGTTCATTGATTGCATAGAAACCCTTCAAAAGAGCCATTGGAAGAGAAGCTGCCCGCGATACTTGAAAGATTTGAACGATGACAAAGTGAAGCCGTCTTCAGCAGGTATATTCACTATCTCTAAAAACTTACCATCTTCCAGTTCTTGGGTCCTTGATACAGGATGTCGTTTTCACATTTGTTCTAATTTGCAGGGCCTAAAGGAAAGCAGGGAGGTGGAGCACGGTAGATTGAACCTGTTCATGGGAAACAGGAGATCGTCGCCTGTCACCAAGATCGGAATCTATAGTTTAGTGCTTAGTAGTGGTGTTTGTTTAGAACTTTTAAATTGTTGCTATTTGCCAGAAATGGCTAGAAACGTTATTTCCTTTCATGCATTGTTTAGACAAGGTTTCTAGTTTTCTTTTGATAATATAAATGGTTCTATTTTTGTTTTTCAAAATGGTGCTTCTATTTTTACTGCTTTACCTTGTGATGGTGTGTATGAAACGATACAATGTGTTGACAATTTAGGACATAGTGTAAATTATATTGATTCTTCTAGTGGTGTAGAAAAGGCTTGCTTGTGGCACTGTCGTCTTGGGCACATTAACAAGAAACGCATCGCCCAACTCCAAAAGGATGGAGTGTTGGAATCATTCGACCTCAAATCGGATGATGTATGCGAATCTTGTCTTTTGGGCAAGATGACTAAGTCACCATTCAAAGGGTCCTTTGAAAGAGGTGAAGGTCTATTGGACATCATACACCCAGATGTGTGTGGTCCCTTCAGATCAACCACAAAAGATGGCATGCGGTTCTACGTGACCTTCACTGACGATTATAGTAGATACGGGTATATCTACTTAATCAAGTACAAGTCAGACACCTTTGAAAAGTTCAAAGAATTCAAAAATGAAGTTGAGAATCAATTGGGCAGGAAGATCAAGATGCTCAGGTCTAACAGAGGCGGAGAGTATCTTAGTATCGAGTTCCTAGACTATCTAAAGGAATGTGGAATAGTTTCACAGGTATCACCTCCTAGGACACCACAGTTGAACGGTGTTGCTGAGAGGCATAACCGAACCCTATTAGACATGGTTCGTTCCATGATGAGTCGAGCTTCACTCCCCATCCACTTCTGGGGGTATGCCTTAGAGACTGCCGCCCACATCCTCAATCTTGTCCCAACTAAGAAGATTGCTAAAACACCTCATGAGATGTGGACAGGGAAAGTTCCCTCGTTAGCACATATCAAAGTCTGGGGTTATGAGGCTTTCGTTAGACGAGAGACTCACGACAAACTCGCATAGAGAAACGAGAGGTGTATCTTCATTGGATACCCCAAGTAGTCTTTTGGATACTTGTTCTACAGACCAAGCGAGGACGTGGTATTTGTAGCTAGACGAGGAGTCTTTCGAGAGAGAGAACTCATATTCAAAGAGGACAGTGGGAGTACGATTGATCTTGAAGAAATTCAAGAGACACCAGATAATGCAACCTTAGGAGAAACTAGCAACCAATAAGAGGAAGAAGTTCCTGTTGGTCCAACTGATATATCCTTACCTCTTAGGCGTTCTAGTAGAGTTAGCATGCCACCCGAGTTTTATGGATTCCATATAACTACGGATGGGGACATGTTTGTTAGTGATAGGACACTGACAAATCTGGATGAGCCAGCTAACTACCGGGAAGCGGTGGTGGGTCCTGAGTCTACCAAATGGAAAGAGGCAATGGACAGCAAGATCAAGTCCATGTATGACAATCAAGTTTGGAACTTGGTTGACAATGTAACGGGTTGAAAGACAGTTGGGTGCAAGTGGATCTTCAAGAAGAAGACCAAATTGGATGGAAAGGTACACACTTTCAAGGCAAGACTGGTTACAAAGGGCTTTACTCAAACCCCAGGGATTGACTATGATAAGACCTTTTCACCAGTGGCCAAGATAAAGTCTATTAGGATTATGTTAGCCATAGCTGCATTTCATGATTATGAAATTTGGCAGATGGACGTCAAAACCGCTTTCCTTAATGGGAAGTTGACTGATGATGTTTACATGAATCAGCTAGAGGGTTTTGTCGATGCAAAGTATCCTAATAAGGTGTGTAAGCTTGAGAAATCAATCTATGGATTGAAACAAGCTTCTCGCAGCTGGAATCTTTGTTTCCATGAGAAGGTCAAAGAGTTTGGTTTCTCTAGAAGCGAGGATGAGTCCTGCGTATATGTCAAGGCTAGTGGGAGTATACTCACCTTTCTGGTGTTGTATGTTGATGACTTACTGCTCATGGGAAATGACATTCCAACCTTGCCAGATGTCAAGTCTTGGATTGGGAAGTGTTTCACCATGAAAGATCTAGGAGAGGCTGCCTATATTCTCGGGATAAGAATATTGAGAGATAGGAAGAAGAGACTGATTGGACTCAGTCAGAGTACATACTTGGAAAAGGTACCGAAGAGGTTTAGTATGGAAAATTCCAAGAAGGGAGAGCTACCTATCCAAAGTAATGCCAAATTGAGTAAGACTCAAAGTCCAAGTATAGACAAGGAAATAGCTGACATGAGTCGGGTACCTTACGCTTCGGTTATGGGGTCGATCATGTACGCTATGACGTGTACTCGACCTGACGTGGCTTTTGCCCTGAGCATGGTCAGTCGGTACCAGGGAAATACTGGAAGGGCATATTGGACAACTGTCAAGAACATACTCAAGTATCTGCGAAGGACTAAGAACTTTGTTTTAATCCTTGGTGGCAGTGATACCTTGAGAGTTGACGGGTATACGGATGCTAGTTTTCAGACAGATAGAGACAATGGTCGGTCTCAGTCTGGCTGGGTTTTCCTTTCGAATGGGGGAGCAGTGACTTGGAAAAGTTCCAAGCAAGAGACGGTGGCTGAAATCACTTGCGAATCAGAGTAAATAGCAGCGAGTGAAGCAGCAAAGGCAGCGGCTTGGCTGAAGAACTTTATCGGTGACCTTGGAGTAGTCCCAAGTATTTAGGAGCCCATGGAACTATCCTGTGATAATGAAGAAGCGGTTGCTTTGACGAAGGAACCGAGAGATCATGGAAAGTCCAGACACATCGACAGAAATTACCACTACATAGTACATAGAGTAGAAGAAGGTCACCTCCTTATGAAGAGGGTATCATCAGAATATAATCCTGCAGACCCCTTGACAAAGGCTCTGAGTAGGATTAAGCATAATCAGCATGCGCGGTGCATAGGATTAAGAGATGATATTAGTTTTTGTAATTAGATAGGATTTGAAACTTATTGCAATATAAATGTAATTGACTTTGGTGATTTAATAATATAGTTTTATTAATGAGTATTTGATACTGCCTTTTGTCGATTGTTTATTATTGTGTTTCATTTTTGCATGTTTACTTCCTGAGTAATTTTATATTATTCAAATGTCCATAGTCGCTCATACTTTTAGGGAGTAAGTATGAATGAAGGCTGTCATGAATTGTTTTGTAGATTGTCTAAGGAGTTAGACATAGCAATATAATTGCTGCAATATTCATGAGTACTTAGAAATAGGGATTTAAGTATTGGATAAACCCACACTCAACAGATTGCTTCATGGATTACATCACGAGCAATGTTGAGATGATAATATCTTTTGATCTTTAAGTAGAGACATATAAGTTTTGCTTTACCAAGCGGTTGTTCATTGGCAATGCGAAAACACATCGGTAACACGATGTTATAAAACGTGTTGTTGTGAATGATTTGACTAGTAAAAGACATAAGTATATGAGTCAAAGCTTATTCGTCCCTTGACCCTGTCGGGAAACAGATATCTGTAGGCCTCTCGATGATTTTGAAGTTGACTGAAAGGGTTGGCCAACCAAGACTGAATTGATATGCTCAATTGGTAGTCTGAAAGTCATATGCAAATCAGAAATCGGGAAACAGAGAATAAGACCAGGATTGATCTTAATCCATGTCCTGAGTCTGAAAATATCTTGTTGGATGGAGGATCATCTGATCACTTATCTATTGACAGAACTGACTAGGTCAGAGTTCGGCAGCGGTTTTATAGGAAGCTATAGTTGCTGATTAATTAGAGGCTAAATTGGTAATTATACTCATAGACTTATCCAAGTGGGAGACTGTTGGATTAGGTGTCTAAGCCATGACTAATAATTAGTATTTATCTAATTAATAGTAGCATAGTCCATTTAGGTTGCCCTCATAGCAGGAGGTTTGGTAGAAAGTTCCGTAGAGAGAAAGATTGATTTATTATCTGATTAATAAATCAATAGAAATTAAATATATGGTTTATTAATATATTAAAGTGATAATATATTAATTAGAAACTATATTAATTAATTAGAAATTAATCTGGAATTAATTGGAATTAATTTGGTGATTAAATTAATTAATTAAAGGTGCAGGGACTGAAATTGTAATTACTCAATAGTTGAGTGAATGACAATTTTGGCAGGCCAGAAGCTAGCGAAAATTATATGTGGATATATATATATATATATATATATATATATATATATATATATATATATATATATATATATATATATACATACATACATACATACATACATACATACATACATACATACATATATATATATATATATATATATATATATATATATATATATATATATATATATATATATATATATATATATATATATATATATGTATATATATATATATATATATATATATATATATATATATATATATATATATATATATATATATATATATATATATATATATATATATATATATATATATGTATGTATGTATGTATGTATGTATGTATGTATGTATGTATATATATATATATATATATATATATATATATATATATATATATATATATATATATATATATATATATATATATATATATGTATGTATGTATGTATGTATGTATGTATGTATGTATGTATATATATATATATATATATATATATATATATATATATATATATATATATATATATATATATATATATATATATATATATATATATATATATATATATATATATATATATATATATATATATATATATATATATTATAAATTCAGCGTTACCACGACAATTATGAACAAACTAAAAACTAGAATATAGATGAAGAAAGAAAGAAAGCTTGAGAGCTTGGAGGAGTAGAGAGAGTTTATATCACTTGTGAAAGAGTTGATATGAGATGCATTTTGTTCCTTACATTGATGGTCTATTTATACTACCAAGTCTACTATTCAAATATAGTTGTTTAATTGGTAAATGCAAAGTGATAACAAAGTGATGACATAATGTTGTCATTCACCAATTACTTGTAACACTCCCCCTTGAATGATATCATTCTACATCAGAGTTCAACTTTGAAGTACTACCTCATTAAAAACCTTGCTAAAGAAAACCCAGTGGGAAAAAACTTTAGCGAAGTGAAAAAGAGTGCAGTGTCTAGTTGACTCCCCCTCATTTAGATATCGAATGACCATTATGTATTGTGTAGATGTCTCATGCCAATACCATGAACATGTTTTCTAAAGATCTTGGTAGGAAGTGCCTTTGTGAAAAGATCTGCTGCATTGTTGCTAGATTGAACATATTTTAGTTCAATCTGTTGATTCTTTATACGCTCTTGAGTGTATTCAAAAAACTTTGGAGGAATATGTTTTGTCCTGTCGCTTTTGATGTACCCTTCTTTCATTTGAGCGACACATGCTGCATTATCTTCATAGATTAAGGTTGGAGATTTATCTTTATCAATTCCACAAGAAGTCAGGATAAGTTGTGTCATCGATCTTAACCATGTACATTCTCTACTAGCTTCATTTAGAGCAATTACTTCTGCATGATTTGAAGATGTGGCGACGAGTGTTTGCTTTTGAGAACGCCAAGATATTGCAGTACCTCTATTCATGAATACATATCCAGTTTGAGATCTAGCTTTATGAGGATCAGACAAGTAACCTGCATCTACATAACCAATCAAGCCTTGTTTTGAACTATTAGGAAAAAATAAACCTAAATCAGTAGTTCCGCGAAGGTATCGTAATATGTGCTTGATTCCATTCCAGTGTCTTTTTGTTGGAGATAAACTAAATCTTGCTAATAGATTTACTGCAAAAGAAATGTCAGGTCTAGTATAATTAGTAAGATACATAAGAGCTCCAATTGCATTAAGATATGGTACTTCTGGACCAAGAATTTCTTCATTTTCCTCACAAGGGCGATATGGATCTTTGTCAATATTTAGTGATCTAACAATCATTGGAGAGCATAAAGGTTTGGCTTTATCCATATTAAAACGTTTCAAGACCCTTTCTGTATAGTTCGATTGATGAACAAGTATCCCATTTGGCATATGCTCAATCTGTAAACCAAGACAATATTTGGTTTTCCCAAGGTCTTTCATTTCAAATTCTTTTTTTAAAAATTCAATCACTTCAAGGATTTCTTTATTCGTCCCAATAATGTTCAGATCATCAACATAGACGGATATAATCACATATCCAGATGTTGTTTTCTTAATAAATACACACGGACAAATAGTATTGTTTTTATAGCCTTTGCTTATTAAGTAATCACTTAGACGATTGTACCACATACGTCCAGATTGCTTTAACCCATACAATGATCTTTGCAGTTTGATAGAATACATTTGTTTGGGTTTTGCACTTAATGCTTCTGGCATTTTAAATCCTTCGGGGATTTTCATATATATATCACTGTCAAGTGATCCATATAAGTAAGTAGTAACAACATCCATAAGATGCATATCTAAATTTTCAGAAACTGCTAGACTGATTAAATATCTGAAAGTGATTGCATCCATAACAGGAGAATATGTTTCTTCATAATCGATTCCCGGCCTTTGAGAAAAACCCTGAGCAACGAGCCTGGCTTTGTATCTCACAATTTCATTTTTCTCATTTCTTTTTCGTATAAAAATTCATCTGTATCCCAATGGTTTCACAACTCCAGGTGTGAGTATAATAGGTCCAAAAACCTTTCTGTTATTGAGAGACGTTAATTCAGCTTGCATGGCCTCTTTCTATTTACCCCAATCCTGCCTATTTTGGCATTCAATGACAGATTGTGGTTCTGGATCCTCATTGATAATATTGCATGCAACTGAATAAGAAAATATTATATCTTCTAATTCATATTGGCTCCTTACTATTTTTATATGACCATAATTAATTTCAATCTCCTTATCATTTATTTCCTCAACTGGGGAAGTAATGTTATTTTGTGTTTCTTCATGAACACTTTCATTATGCTCAAACATATTTTCCATTCCTCTTCTTTTTCTAGGATTTGCATCCTTAGAACCAAATGGCCTTCCACGCTTCAGGCGTGCTTTTGGATTCTTGAGTTACTTTTTTATCAGATTGTCTATCTGGGAGTTCAATTCGAGCTGGAGCGTTAACAGCAGGTATATATGATTTAGTAACTCTTTTTGTATCAGTAAATGCATCAGGTAATTGATTTGCAACTTCTTGCAAATGTATTATTTTTTGAACATCCATCTCACATTCTTATGTACGGGGATCAAGATATGATAAAGAAGGTTCATACCATGAAACATTCTTTTCTTGGGTTTTCATTTCTCCCCCCAGCGTTGGGAAATTTTCTTCATTGAAATGGCAATCAGCAAGACATGCTGTAAACATATCACCTGTCAAAGGTTCAAGATATCTTATTATTGAATTTGTTTCAAAACCAACATATATTCCCAACCTCCTTTGAGGACCCATTTTTGTACGTTGTGGTGGAGCAATAGGAACATATACTGCACTTCCAAAAATTTTAAGGTGGGATATATTTGGTTCTTTTCCAGAAACAAGTTGAAGGGGAGAATGTGTATGATATGCACTTGGTCTCATACGAATCAGTGATGCAGCATGTAAAATTGCATGACCCTATATGGAAACAGGAAGTTTTGTTCTCATTATTAATGGTCTAGCTATTAATTGGAGACGTTTAATCAGTGATTCTGCTAAGCCATTTTGAGTGTGTACATGTGTAACTGGATGCTCAACAGTAATTCCTATAGACATACAATAATCATTATATATTTGAGACGTAAACTCACCTGCATTATCAAGTCTCACTTTATTGATGTTATAATCAGGAAAATGTGCTCTCAGTTTAATAATCTGAGTTAGGAATTTTGCGAATGCCATGTTACGAGTTGATAATAGGAAAACATGAGACCATCTAGTTGATGCATCTATTAAGAACATAAAGTATTTAAATGGTCCAGAAGGTGGATGAATTGGTCCACATAGGTCTCCTTGAATTCTTTCTAGAAATCTAGGTGATTCCCTTTCAACTTTCATTGGTGAAGGTCTTGTAATTAATTTCCCAAGGGAACAAGAAATACACGGGTTCTTATTACCTATTTGAGGGAACTTCTGGTCCTTCAATGGATGCCCAAATGTATTTCAATTATTCGGCGCATCATTGTTAATCCTGGATGGCCCAGCCTGTCATGCCACAAATTAAATATTCTAGGATCACAAAATTTTTCTTTAACCACCAAATTTGACTCAACTATATTTATATATGTAAAATGTAAACCAGAATCAAATTGTGGTAATTTCTCCAATATATGGTTTTCATTTATTATAAACATATATTTCTTGTTTCCTATTGTTTTGGTGAATGTGTCATATCCGTTAAGATATATATCATTAAAACCCAATAAATTTCTATTTGACTTTGGGGAAAATAACGCATTACTGATTACAAACTTCGTACCATTAGGTAACATGAAACAAGCATTTCCTGCTCCTACAATCAAGTCTACAGGTCCTGATATTGTATTTATGTGCCCTTTTACGGGTTTTAGTGTGGAAAAATATTTCTTTGTTTTCAAGATGGTGTGTGTGGTACCACAATCAATTATTAAGAGTTCGCCAAGATTTCCTTGGTTTTGTGCTCCAGTTGAATTCATTTTAAACTTCGTATAAGAAAAATAAATGATGAGTTATGAACACAATTTTAATAAAAGTGACTCGAAAAAACTTCATTAAGAAAGAAAAACATTACAATAAAAAATTAAAAACATGTTACAAAAGGAAACTAGTTTTCTAGGATGTCTAAATCATTGCAAAAGTCAAGAGTGTTTAGTTCAATGTTTCCTAGATCAACACCATCGATGAGGTTGACTTCTTTCCCCTTTCCTTTAATGGAATCTTGGTAAAGTTTACAAAGATGGGGATCTGTACGACAGGTCCTTGACCAATGACCTGTGCTACCACATCTATAACAAGAACCTCCGGGGTTCTGTGATGTTCCGGCATCATTTGTTTTTTCTTGTGGTTGGATATTATTTCCTTGTGGAGTGTGTTGATTATTGTTTCTTTGACCATGCCCACGGTTATAAGGATGACTGCGTCCACGACCCTGAGTATAACCGCGCCCAAAATTTTGGTTTTGGTTAAAATGGTCTCGACTGCGACCACGGCCTCGTCCACGACCACGACCACGACCACGTCCTCGTCCATATGAATTATTTCTTGGTTCATAAGTGATAGTAGCATTTGCTTCAGGAAGTGCTACTGAACCTGTTGACGGGACTGGTGGTTCTTTATTAATAGTTCATTATTTTGTTCAGCAACAAGGAGAAGTGTATTAAGCTCAGAATATTTTTTGAGCTTTTGCATATGATATTGTTGTTGCAATGTCATATTCGATGCATGGAATGTGGAGAGAGTTTTCTCCAACATTGAAGCATCAGAAACATCTTCCCCACAAAATTTTAGTTGTGAACATATCCGAAATAATGCGGAATTATAGTCATGTACCTTTTTGAAGTCTTGAAACCTCAACGATAACCATTCAGCCCTAGCACTTGGAAGTATAATTTCCTTTTGGTGGTAAAATCTTTCTTTTAAGCTTTTCCAAAGAGTGCTAGGATCAGTGGTATTGAGGTATTCATACCTCAACATTTCATCGATATGTTTGCGAAGGAAAATTATTGCACGTGCTTTATCTTCGACGTGCACTTATTTTTTTCTTTTATAGTTTGAGATAAATCCGTGAACTCAAGATGCATCGTAACATCTATAGTCCAAGGCATGTAGTTCTTTCCGCTGACTTCAAGAGCGGTAAATTCAAGTTTTGCAATGTTTGACATATTGTAGTTCCTAAGAAAAATAAAACTCATTAAATTTGTCGTTTAAAGGTAGGGATGGGTTTTACTATTTTTATTATAGTTACAAACATAATTAAATTGATGAATCTTCTCAAATTCCTTTTATTTTAAAATTTAAAATTTTATTTTTAATCGGTTGCGCATAAATAAACGTTAGTATATATAAATAGATGTCAGAGCATGAATAATAGTTAGTATACATAAATAAATGTTAGTGTGCGTAAATAAACATTAGTTTATATAAATAAGCATTAGTATACATAAATAAATGTTAGTATGCGTATATAAATGTTAGTTTGCATAAATAAATATTAGTTGCCGTAAATAAACGTTAGTTTGCATAAATAAACGTTAGTATACATAAATAAATGTTAGTTGCATAAATAAAAATTAGTATGCGATAACAAAAGTTAGTTTGCAATAATAAATGTTAATAAAGCGTAAGTAAATTTAGAATAAGAAATGAACTTCGTTAGTAGTCATAACGTCAAGGATAAATAAGAAAAGAAATTTGTTAGTAGTCATAACGTCAAGGATAAATAAGAAAAGAAATTTGTTAATAGTCATAACTTCGAGAATAAAATGTTGTTGTTTTTTCGTTATCGTTGTTATTATTATTATTATTATTAATTAACATTCTAGTTTTGATGAAATTACATACCTTGATTAGATCGATGTGTCTTTTAATCGCCTTCGTTAAGGCCTCGTGCTGATAACGTGTTATAAATTCAGCGTTACCACGACAATTATGAACAAACTAAAAACTAGAATATAAATGAAGAAAGAAAGAAAGCTTGAGAGCTTGGAGGAGTAGAGAGAGTTTATATCACTTGTGAAAGAGTTGATATGAGATGCATTTTGTTCCTTACATTGATGGTCTATTTATACTACCAAGTCTACTATTCAAATATAGTTGTTTAATTGGTAAATGCAAAGTGATAACAAAGTGATGACATAATGTTGTCATTCACCAATTACTTGTAACAATATATATATATATATATATATATATATATATATATATATATATATATATATATATATATATATATATATATATATATATATATATATATATATATATATATATATATATATATATATATATATATATATATATATATATATATATATATATATATATATATATATATATATATAGGAAAGGGTTCAAATGAGAACCACTAAAAATTTAAGAACTGTGAGAACCGATATTCACACATTAAGAAACAAGTTCTTTTTCGTTTTTTGGTTTTTTCACACTTGTTTATCATGTGAGATTTACACTATTCATAATATAAAAAAAATTCTAGTTATTAAACTGTGAATATTAGGACGTACATTCTTTTTTTTTTAAAACACATCAATATTGATATTTAATAGCAAATGAGTGATAATTATATATATTTATGTGCTTGGTAATTTTATTTGATAAAAAACAAGTGTTAAAAAGAAAAATACAACGTTATTAAACTGTGAATTAGTGGTTCTCAACCTTTTAATGGTTCTCATTTGAACCCTTTCATATATATATATATATATATATATATATATATATATATATATATATATATATATATATATATATATATATATATATATATATATATATATATATATATATATATAATATTCTACATCTCTCTCTCTCTCTCTCTCTCTCTCTCTCTCTCTCTCTCTCTCTCTCTCTCTCTCTCTCTCTCTCTCTCTCTCTCTCTCTCTCTCTCTCTCTCTCTCTCTCTCTCTCTCTCTCTCTGGTTTGTGATGCTCATTTCACAATCTATGTGTTTATCATCAATGAACATATAACATTTATTGTTAATCATTTTTTATTACAACTTTTGTGTGGCGTTAATATGGTTTAACTATGATTACAGAAATGATTAGGACACTAGTTATACTCATTTTTAATTATAGCTTAAGGCAGCTTTAGTATAGTTATAATCATTTATGATTAAATATAAGACTGTATAAATGACTACAATAATTATAACAATTAGTGAATATGTATACACAATATTATACTTTGTAGATTATTTTTTTTAATATTCTTGAACTCAATTTTGCAAGTGTGAATCTAAAAATAACAATGATCATGGGTTCCCACTATTTGTTTTTGTGTCTGATGGTAGCAACAGGAAAAAGGAGTTGCGATTGATTCAAGAAAAGTGCTGACATCGGGATGAATTTTTGTAACTTTTTTTCCTATGAAATGATTTAATCATTATTGAAGATAATCATGTATAAATTTTCATTTTTGTTTGAAATACGTTAATCATTTATGAATATAAATATTGTATATGAATATGTAATTTGATTTTTCTTTGTAGTTTTTCTTATTTTAAATGCTTTAATCATTTACGAATATAACTATTTAAATATAAGAAAATAGTCTTGAAATATTCATTTATGAACATAACTATATAAATGTATGAACCTAGTTTTTGCATATTCATTTATGAATATAATTTTGTCGTCGATACTATATTCATGACTGATTAATAAAGTTTTATTCATTAATGAATGTAATCGAATATAACAAAAAATGTTAACTTTTTAATCTTGAAAGAAGATTGATAAAAAATATTTTTTTATCATTCATTAATAAGAAAATGATTAATTCGTTTTTAGGTAATTACCAATCAAATCCCTAAATCTTAGGAAATTATGATTCTATTTAATTAAAATATACAATTACTAATATGTCATTATATATTGATTGGTTTAGAATCATTCTCACATTCTCAACTTTTTTAGTGTGAACGTGAGAACTATATTTGAGCATTAGATAGATTATATCAATGAACCTTATTAATCATCAACATCCGAGATTTAAAATAGATTAAAAATTAACTAGTACACACGGAAGGGTAAGGATGTCATTTGCTTATGCGTCTAATATGGTAACCGTATCATAAGCGGTTTCTTCTGAATCAGTTATGTGCTAATTGAAGACTTTTTCAAGTACCTAAAATTGAATTCAAAAAATTTTCATTAACCGGGAAGCTACCATCCAAAAATATACAATTTTTTTTTAAAAAAGATTCACAACATATACGCACAAGATCAAGAACCGATATGAGTTTACCAAGAAGGTCGGCAAGAAAATACCTCGAAGGGTTTCGAACGATGTTTAGGAACAATGCTTGTTGTCCGATAATCCTTGATGATGATGATGATTTCGTGAACCCACCTACTTCAACATGTTAGTTCTATGTATTAAATGTTTTTAAACTACAATGATCAATCGTTCTTGAATGATGAGTTGTTCTTATTTGAATATAGTATTAAGATGACTGCTAAAAAACAACAGAGAACACATGAAATAGAAAGAATTTACATAGTAAATACATATGAGATTGTATATATATTGATGATAATTAGTAGATGTTATGTTGTAAATGAAAGGTTTTATGCAATCAATAAACTTTAATTCTAAGTCCACATGCAACCTATATTAGATCTATGTTTTCTAACTTTGAACATATAATAAAATCCTAAAGGCCAACAGAAAATTTACTAAAAGAAATAAATAAGAAAACTAACCTTTAGTTTAATCTTGGAAGCTAAGCAACGAAAATACCTTGCCTCAAATGAGATCACACCCAGTGCTAGGGTTTCGAAAATTCCAGAGAGAAAGTCAGGGAATGGCACAGACTAATGAGGTCCAGGGGTCCCTATTTATAGGCTTCCACATAACCCTTAGAGATAAACCTCATTTGACTTCAAACTGAGATAAACCTTATCTCCAAGCTATTTTCCGGCTGACTGATACACGCGCCACAGCATATGTACACGTGCGCCGCGCGTGTCCAATTCAACTATTGAATAATTACAATTCAGCCCCTGCACATTTAATTAATTAAATTAATCACCAAATTAATTCTAATTAATTCCAGATTACTTTCTAATTAATTAATATAATTTTTAATTAATATTATCACCATAATATATTAATAAACTATTTATTTTATTTTTATTGATTTATTAATCATATAATAAATCAATCTCTCTCTCTCTCCTGGAATTTCTACCAAACCTCTAGCTATGAGGGCAACCCAAATGAACTTTGCTTCTATTAATTTGGTAAATACAAATTATTAGTCATGGCTTAGACACCTAATCCAATAGTCTCCCACTTGGATAAGTCTATGACTATAATTACTAATTTATCCTCTAACTAATTAGCAAACTGTAGCTTCTTAGAAACTGCTGCCGAACTCTGACCTAGTCAGTTCTGTCCATAGATAAGTGATCATATGATCCTCCCTCCAAGAAGATATTCCCGGACTTGAGACATGGATTAAGATCAATCTCAGTCCGATACTTTGTTGCTCTATTTCTGATTTGCATATGACTTTTAGACTTCTAATTGAACACATCAATTAAGTCCTGGTTGGCCAACACTTACAGTCAACTTCAAAATCACCGAGAGGCCTACAGATATCTGTTTCCCATCAGGGTCAAGGAACAAATAAGCTTTGACTCATATGCTTATATCTTTTATCAGACAAACCACTCACAATAACACGTTTTATAACATCGAGTTACCGATGCGTTTTCGCATAGTCAATGAGCAACTGCCTTGTAAATCATAAGTCATATGTCTCCGCTTCAAGATCATAAGATGTTAAATTGCTCGTGATATAATCCATGAAGCAATCTTTTGAGCGTGGGTTTATCCAATACTCAAATCTCCATTTTCTAAGTACTCATGAATGTTGTAGCAATGTTGTTGCTATGTCTAACTCCTTAGACATTCTATAAGCCAATTCATGACAGCCTTGATTCAATACTTACTTCCTAAAGTATGAGTGACAGAGGATGTTTGAATAATCATATTATTCAGGAAGTAAAACATGCAAAGTGAAACACAATGATAAACAATTGACAAATAGCAGTAAACAATACTCATCAATAATTCTCTATTATTAAATCACCAAAGTAAATTACATTTACATTGTTACAAGTTTCAAATAACCTATCTAATTACAAAAACTAATATCATCTCGCAATTTAATGCTCCTAGCATGCTGATTATGCTTGATCCTACTCAGAGCCTTTGTTAAGGGATCTACAGGATTCTCTTCAGATGAAACCCTCTTTACAAGGAGGTGACCTTCTTTTACCCTATGCCTGATATAGTGGTACTTTCTGTCGATATGTCTGGACTTTCCATGATCTCTCGGTTCCTTTGTCAAAGCAACCGCTCCTTCGTTATCGCAGAAAAGTTCCATAGGCTCCTGAATACTTGGGACTACTCCAGGGTCACTGATGAAGTTCTTCAGCCAAGCCGTTTCCTTAGATGCTTCACTCGATGCTATGTACTCTGATTCACACGTAGAAACAGCAACCGTCTCTTGCTTGGAACGCTTCCAAGTAACCGCTCCTCCATTCCAAAGAAATACCCAGCCTGACTGAGACCGACCGTTGTCTCTATCTGTCTGGAAGCTGGCGTCTGTGTACCCGCTAACTCTCAATGTATCACTACCACCAAGGACTAGAACCATGTTCTTCGTTCTCCATAGATACTTGAGTATATTCTTAACAGCTATCCAATAAGCTCTACCAAGGGAACCCTGGTAACGACTGACCATGCTCAAAGCAAAGGACACGTCGGGGCGAGTACATGTCATAGCGTACATGATCGACCCTACCGCCAAAGCGTAAGGTACCCGACTCATGTCAGCTATCTCCTCATTTGTACTCGGGCTTTGAGTCTTACTCAACTTTGCATTGCTCTGGATAGGCATCTCTCCCTTCTTGGAATTTTCCATACTAAACCTCTTTAATACCTTATCCAAGTATGTACTTTGACTAAGTCCTATTAGTCTCTTCTTCCTATCTCTCAATATTCTTATCATGGAAATATAGGCAGCTTCTCCTAGGTCTTTCATGGCAAAACACTTCCCAAGCCAAGACTTGACATCTTGCAAGGTTGGAATGTCGTTTCCCATGAGCAGTATGTCATCAACATATAGCACCAGAAAAATGACTATACTCCCACTAGCCTTGACATATACGCTTGACTCATCTTCGTTACTAGAGAAACCAAACTCTTTGACTTTCTCATGGAAGTAGAGATTCCAGCTGCGAGAAGCTTGTTTCAATCCGTAGATTGTGTCTACAAAACCCTCTGACTGATTCATGTAAACATCCTTAGGCAACTTACTGTTAAGGAAAGCGGTTTTGACATCCATCTCCCATTTTTCATAGGCGTGAAATGCAGCTATGGCAAGCACTATCCTAATGGACTTAATCTTGGCAACTGGTGAGAAGGTCTCATCATAATGACACGCCTAGGTCTTCGTGCGGTCAAAAATAGTAAAATAACCTCACACTCACTTAGCACAGTGGAAGTCAGGGTCGATCCGCAGGAGTTTGGTGGTTAGGACAAGACGATAGTATACCAACTACAGTGTCACTCTACAGCCAGCGGTATTGTTTCTACTTTCCCAAAAGCCAATAAAAGCAAAATACCAAACAAGTGCCAAAACCAAATCAAACATGAACTAAACTAACCCAAATCAAATCCTAGACTAAAGTTCCTTACTGAAATTAGAAACTAAATTCAGAATCTAGAAGCAAACAATCAATCCAATATAATCAAAACACATCCAAACATCAATAATGCAAAATAACATCAAACCTAATGATTACTTTTATAAATCCAAATCAAACATCAAACCAATATCCAAACAATCAAATCAGATCTACACTACCAACTATTTACTACTGAAATCAAAAACTATGAATCTAAATGAACATCGAGTAATCAATGGAAATTCTGATTGCGGAATACCTCGATACCGAGTTGATAAAATAAGAGAAAAACTAAATTACTAACCAAAATATTGATTCCCACTGAAAAACTGACGAAATTGTGCCTTCGGATCCCTCCTTCGCGTCCCGGGATGCTTCAAAATTCGGACGGGACTCCGATATTTATAGTTGTGCGAAATTAGGGTTTCCGCGTCGCGGGTATATAGAATCCGCGACGCGCGTGTTGCATTATCCCGCAATCTCGGAATTTGAAATTCAAAAATGAAGATTTTATCCGGTTGCGACATAGCGGCACTATCTCAAGTGATAGCGGCGCTATTGAGGATAGCGGCGCTATTTTGGATAGATAGCGCCTCTATTTCTGCCAGATTTGATTTTTTTGCCTTTTTTGCTCCATAACTTCTCTAAAATTGCACTAAAACCCCTGCATTTACACTAAAAATATTTCGAAGCACTTTGGCAGAAAAGTAAGTGATATTAGCCAATTTAAGACATATATTTAATCCAAAACAATGCTCAACGACGACTAAAATACTTGATATTATTAGGCGTCGTCAAACACCCCACACTTGTGTCTTGCTTGTCCCCAAGCAAGAAAGTTTTTAACAAGTTATAATTAAGACTTAAACATTTTTGAACGTGTTTAATTTCAAAGCTTATTGTTTACAGAGTTAGATGAAATAGTTTGTGAAAACATAACCAGAATATCTTTTTGAATTTATGACTTTCTGAAGAACCATTGATTACAAATTTTCTGTCCACATTGAAGTGTATGTACTCATTTAGATTCTAAAGGCCATTAAAGAATTGTCCATGACTTTCGATGTTGTCCGTGTAACGAGCTTTCAGAAATACCATCCCAAACCGGACGATCTTAGGTGGTAAAGTGCATAAGCCCAACCCATTTTAGACTTACCGGCTCAAACAACAAAGGTCACAGATTGACAATTCCTTCCTAAATTCCAAACTTAAAATACTCCAATCTTCTAACTCCTAAAACTCAACTTATTTGACTAAACTCATAGCATGATAACAACTAAACAGTATTTCTTGAAAAATATCAATGCTAGAACATTCAGAAACTATTCGTTTCAAAATTACAACCTCTTAAAAATTTTGAAAAATTGCTAAATTTTTTTGAAAATTACTTGTTTCCCGCAAAAATTTCAAAAACACTCTTTCGACCGTCCACAACACCCCACACTTAAAACCGTACAACGTCCCCGTTCTACAAAAATTATTTAGAACA
This sequence comes from Cichorium intybus, assembly GCA_023525715.1. Classification (NCBI taxonomy): domain Eukaryota; kingdom Viridiplantae; phylum Streptophyta; class Magnoliopsida; order Asterales; family Asteraceae; genus Cichorium; species Cichorium intybus. The sequence goes on from CM042011.1 coordinate 104,378,232, forward strand.
AGGGAGAAAGAGTTACCCCTTGGGACGGTAGATAGCTTGATTGTCGGGACCATTTGTAACAGGGTCGATCATATTCGTTGTCTTGATGAAATCCGGGAGTCGGGGCGCAGCAGTAAACACGCCAGCATGATGCAAGTGTAGGGGTACGGTGACCCCACACTTGCGTTATGCAACTCCATCAGTTAGTGCAGCAATCATAGTTTGGATAGATACTATTCACACTAACAAACATATTAACAAAATAAAAGTTGCAAAACACAAAAGAAGATTATACATTGCGAGTTGCTGTCCTTCTTGCTGATTCCCAGTCTTCGTGACGCCGAAGTGTCAAGGCTGCGACGCGTAGACGCGGTGAAATCCGATGTTTGTCGATCAAGTTTGAAGGCCCGCGGCGCCGGATGAAGATGACCGCGTCAAGAATATACACGAAAAGCACCAGATTTTTCGATTTTTCAATTGTAGTCCATTTTTCAAATTGATTGCACCAATAAGATCCTAAACTAAAGATTAACAAAAGCCCTAATTTCTCATTTGAGTCAAAAAAAACCCCAATTATGAACCCTAGATTTCTTGATTTTCGATTCTGACCTGTTTTTATCAAATTGCACACACTAATAGCATCCTAAACTAATGATTAACAAAAGCCCTCTGTCAATTTCAAGCAAATCAAGCTACAAGTCTATCAAATCGGGTAAAAACCCGAAGAACCCTAAACCGAGCCCTAATTCACAAATTTATGAATTTTTGCATGTTTTTGTAAAATTGAACACACATACATGTTGTTATATGTCCGATTAACAAACACTAACAGCCTAATTCCCGAAAAACTAAGCAAAATCTGCTCGAATTGGGGTTGAAGGTCCGATTTCGCGAACCCTCCCAATCGGCTCAAAACCCTCTGAATCGACTTGATTTTTGCAATGAGGACAATAGCAAGTGATTAGAAACGTACCTTGGATGCTGAATTGAAGTTTACACAGAGAAATCGGTCGAAAAAAATACGAACTCGGGCTGTGTGTGCGTGTTCGGCTTGGCAGACGCGAAAGAGAGGGCTGAGGGTTGGAAAATAGCGGCCCTATTTTGGGTTTAAACCAGAATCGCGACCCACCCAAAGATAGCGCCGCTATCGTTAAAGATAGCGGCTCTATCTTTAACTTTTCCATTTTTCTCGTTTTTCATTTATTTTAAAATCCCGTTCGATCACCCCACACTCAGGCCATGCCATGTCATTTTTTTTAAAATTTTCCGAGTGATATTTTGACAAAAATAGAAACTAAAAACTAATAACAAAAATTAAAAAGAAAAAACTTATCGAAATGCCGGGTTGCCTCCCGAAAGCGCTTCTTTGTTCGGTCTTTTAGCTGGACCATCTTTCTATGGCTACGGTGCATGATACGCCATTTGAATCCGCTGCTTTCCGATTACCACCGTCCCTTTGTTGATTCCATACTCCAATTTCCCTGGGTCAAATGGTTTGTCGATTCCTCTGCTGCTGCCTGGTTGCTGTTTTCTGATTAATTCGCGCGAATGTTTGGAAGTTGCTTTAAACCTCCAAGCTCGGTCCTTCCTACGATGTCTGTTCAACATCATCAGTTTAACGTGGAGCGCGCCCAGTGCTTTTCCCAGTAATTGTTTTGCAGATTTCATTTTGCTTGTGTCTCGCGTGCTATCTTCAGTTTGCAATTTTGGCTTGCAGTACCAATAAAGGTTTTCCAATCGAATGGGATCGGAAGGCAACATATCGGGATGCTTCCATATATCCTCATCGATGGTATTGATCACATCTAATTTTCCATTCATGAATGGCTCATGAGTGGCGATAAAATCATGTTTATTATTTTCAAAGACCAACTCGTCAGCATCATCTTCTTGATCATCGTCCAATAGGTGGATCGGGACCAAGAGTGAGCGACTGGTTTCATCTAGTGGTGATATAAAGTCAACCATCACCAGATCCTTACTTTTAAAATTTTGAAAAACTATAGGGTCGGGGTAGTATTGTCATCTACGCCCCCTCACTCAAAAGTATTAATAACTTCAACAATTTCGGGAATTGTTGGGCTGGGATCTGTACTGTCACTTACAGCCCCCTCCACAACATCCTCCTCAACCAAATTGTCTGGTGATGGCCGATTCACTCATCACCAGATCAATATTATCAACATTTTCAAAAACATCAAAAGCTGTTGTGTCAGAGGTAGCATTGTCACCTACAACCTCTTCCTCAACAACATTTTCGACCCTCTCAGTGGTCTCTTGACTTTCCCAAGGTGTATGGCCTTCCATCACATGTTCAGGTGATGCACGTTCACACACAATATTATAGGTATTAAAATCACTCGCCTTGGTTTATGGCGAGTATGGCTGTTGCTCCAGATATTGGTCGTTCACAAAACACGACTCAGCACAATTATCTTGACGATTTTTTTTGTATTGATGGTTGTTGTTATTGTAATTTCCATCATAACTCTGCCCTCCCTATTTATTCGGCCTATATGGTCGTCCATCGTTGTTGACGTGGTATTGCTCTTGACCATACACTTGTTGAATCTCTTGTGGTGTTTGTTCTTGTTGACCGTGCTTCTGTTGATTTGGTGGTCCTTGCTGCACAGTGGCCAATACTGTATCGAGCTTCTTGCTAAGGGCACCGATCTTATTTTTCACCTCCTTCTTCCAGTTGTTATCGATATCTACTGTTGCCACTGATGAGGTGCTTTTTGTCTTCCTTATTGAATGATTGAACTTGGATCCATTGTTGAGTTGCTCGAAGAACCTCCATGCCGTCTCACTATCTTGAAGCATAATTGTCCCTCCAAAGGATGCATCAATCATGCCCTGGCTCATACCGTCGACACCGTTGTAGAATATCGTGACCAACTGCTATCGCGGAAACTCATGGTGTGGACATGAGCGTAATAGCTCATTCAATCTCTCGAAAGCATCATGGAATGCTTCCCCGGGCTTTTGCTGGAACTCCTCTATATCTCTCCTTACTTCCATTGTCTTACTTGCAGGGTAAAACGCCTGCAAGAACCAGGTCCTCAACTGCTTCCAAGTAGTGATACTATTGGCTGGCAGTGACATGAACCAATACTGCGCCTTGTCCTTGAGTGTGAACGGAAACAACTTAAGCCTAAAGATATTCCTATCAGCATTTCTAGGTATGTTCACGTTGGCTATAGCTAAAAATTCATGAAGATGATTATAAGGATTATCCTGACCCTAAATTTAGGCAACACACCTAACAACTCTGGCCCAATCTCTACCTGAAAATCAACATTTTCAGGAAAAAATATAGGCGATGCCTCATCATACTCCCGCGGTTGGAAGTGCGATGCAACTGACTTCCCAATCGGTTGTGCAAAGTAAAGCGGAGGAACGAAATTACCGTTATTGTAGAGCTGATACCGTTGTCCTCGCCACTGATTGCTATGTTGTTGTTGTCGTGGAGGTCCTCGACCTTGGTTCCACTGATTGTTATTGTAATAAACCGGATCACCATAACACGTGTATTGACCCGGGTACATGTAATCGCCCATTGTGAGGACGTACACATACAAAAAATTAAAACTAAAAATCAAACATCAAAAGAAAAGAAAAAAATACCACTGATCATCTATCCTAAGCGCACAACTCCCCGGCAACGGTGCCAAAATTTGACATCGCAACGGTCGTTGTGCGGTCAAAAATAGTAAAATAACCTCACTCTCACTTAGCACAGTGGAAGTTAGGGTCGATCTGCAGGAGTTTGGTGGTTAGGACAAGACGATAGTATACCAACTGCAGTGTCACTCTACAGCCAGCGGTATTGTTTCTACTTTCCCAAAAGCCAATAAAAGCAAAATACCAAACAAGTGCCAAAACCAAATCAAACATGAACTAAACTAACCCAAATCAAATCCTAGACTAAAGTTCCTTACTGAAATTAGAAACTAAATTTAGAATCCAAAAGCAAACAATCAATCCAATACAATCAAAACACATCCAAACATCAATAATGCAAAATAACATCAAACCGAATGATTACTTTTATAAATCCAAATCAAACATCAAACCAATATCCAAACAATCAAATCAGATCTAAACTACCAACTATTTACTACTGAAATCAGAAACTATGAATCTAAATGAACATCGAGTAATCGATGGAAATCCCGATTGCGGAATACCTCGATACCGAGTTGATAAAACAAGAGAAAAACTAAAGTACTAACCAAAATATTGATTCCCACTGTAAAACTGACGAAATTATGCATTCGGATCCCTCCTTCGCGTCCCGGGATGCTTCAAAAGTCGGACGGGACTCCGATATTTATAGTTGTGCGAAATTAGGGTTTCCGCATCGCGGGTATATAGAATCCGCGACGCGGGTGTTGCATTATCCCGAAATCTCGGAATTTGAAATTCAAAAACGAAGATTTTATCCGGTCGCGACATAGCGGCGCTATCTCAAGTGATAGCGGCGCTATTGAGGATAGCGGCGCTATTTTGGATAGATAGCGCCTCTATTTCTGCCAGATCTGATTTTTTTGCCTTTTTTGCTCCATAACTTCTCCAAAATTGCACTAAAACCCCTGCATTTACACTAAAAATATTTCCAAGCACTTTGGCAGAAAAGTAAGTGATATTAGCCAATTTAAGACATATATTTAATCCAAAACAAGGCTCAACGACGACTAAAATACTTGATATTACTAGGCGTCGTCAAACACCCCACACTTGTGTCTTGTTTGTACCCAAGCAAGAGAGATTTTAACAAATTATAATTAAGACTCAAACATTTTTGAACGTGTTTAATTTCAAAGCTTATTGTGTCCAGAGTTAGATGAAATAGTTTGTGAAAACATAACCAGAATATCTTTTGGAATTTATGACTTTCTGAAGAACCCTTAATTACAAATTTTCTGTCCACATTGAAGTGTATGTACTCATTCAGATTCTAAAGGCCATTAAAGAATTGTCCATGACTTTCGATGTTGTCCGTGTAATGAGCTTTCAGAAATACCATCCCAAACCAGACGATCTTAGGTGGTAAGGTGCATAAGCCCCACCCATTTTAGACTAACCGGCTCGAACAACAAAGGTCACAGATTGACAATTCCTTCCTAAATTCCAAACTTAAAATACTTTAATCTTCTAACTCCTAAAAGTCAACTTATTTGACTAAACTCATAGCATGATAACAACTAAACAGTATTTCTTGAAAAATACCAATGCTAAAACATTCAGAAACTATTCGTTTCAAAATTACAACCTCTTAAAAATTCTGAAAAATTGCTAAATTTTTTTGAAAATGACTTGTTTCCCGCAAAAATTTCAGAATCGCTCTTTCGACCGTCCACAACACCCCACACTTAAAACCGTACAACGTCCCCGTTCTACAAAAATTATTTAGAACAAGGGAGAAAGAGTTACCCCTTTGGACGGTAGATCGCTTGATTGTCGGGACCATTTGTAACAGGGTCGATCATATTCGTCGTCTTGATGAAATCCGGGAGTCGGGGCGCAGCAATAAACACGCCAGCATGATGCAAGTGTAGGGGTACGGTGAGCCCACACTTGCGTTATGCAACTCCATCAGTTAGTGCAGCAATCATAGTTTGGATAGATACTATTATTGATTTTCGATTTTGACCTGTTTTTATTAAATTGAACACACCAATAGCATCCTAAACTAATGATTAACAAAAGCCCTCTGTCAATTTCAAGCAAATCAAGCTACAAGTCCATCAAATCGGGTAAAAACCCGAAGAACCCTAAACCGAGCCCTAATTCACAAATTTCTGAATTTTTGCATGTTTTTGTAAAATTGAACACATATACATGTTGTTATATGTCCGATTAACAAACCCTAACAGCCTAATTCCCGAAAAACTAAGCAAAATCTACTCGAATTAGGGTTGAAGGTCCGATTTCGCGAACCCTCCCAATCGGATCAAAACCCTCTGAATCGACTTGATTTTTGCAATGAGGATAGTAGTAAGTGATTAGAAACGTACCTTGGATGCTGAATTGAAGTTTACACAGAGAAATCGGTCGAAAAAAATACGAACTCGGGGCTGTGTGTGTGTGTTCGGCTTGGCAGATGCGAAAGAGAGGGCTGAGGGTTGGAAAATAGCGGCCCTATTTTGGGTTTAAACCAGAATCACGACCCACCCAAAGATAGCGCCGCTATCGTTAAAGATAGCGGCTCTATCTTTAACTTTTCCATTTTTCTCGTTTTTCAAATATTTTAAAATCCCGTTCGATCACCCCACACTCGGGCCATGCCATGTCATTTTTTTAAAAAAATTTCCGAGTGATATTTTGACAAAAATAGAAACTAAAAATTAATAACAAAAATTAAAAAGAAAATACTTATCGAAATGCCGGGTTGCCTCCCGAAAGTGCTTCTTTGTTCGGTCTTTTAGCTGGACCGTCTTTCTGTGGCTACGGTGGATGGTACGCCATTTGAATCCGCTGATTTCCGGTGACCACCGTCCCTTTGTTGATTCCATACTTCAATTTCCCTGGGTCAAATGGTTTGCCGGTTCCTCTGCTGCTGCCCCGGTTGCTGTTTTCTGATTAATTCGCATGAATGTTTGGAAGTTGCTTTAAACCTCCAAGCTCGGTCCTTCCTGCGATGTCTCTTCAATATCATCGGTTTAACGTGGAGCGCGCCCAGTGCTTTTCCCAGTAATTGTTTTGCATATTTCATTTTGCTTGCGTCTCGCGTGCTATCTTCAGTTTGCAATTTTGGCTTGCAGTACCAATAAAGGTTTTCCAATCTGTCACACCCCGAACCACGATGGCGGAATCGTCTGAGGGCGGAACGGGACATAGCATCACAACCATTGAATACATTGAAACATAAGTAGATAACAACCATCATACATTATAATTGGAAGGTTACATTGTTCAAACGGTATTGTTTCAACCCAATTACAGTATGATAATGAAATAAGTAAAAGAGACGTCTTCGCGTCCCATTCCAAAAGGTTAGTCGGACCTGACTAATTGTTACCTGAGTATACAAGTAATTTGAAAGAGTGTCAACATTACGTTGGTGAGTTCATAAGATTTTTGTATTGAGAAAATCCATAGTCCCTTTTTCCTTGTAAAGAGATAGTGTTTGAAACCAAAAAATCCAATATTTTCATATAAGTGAGTCGTAGTCTTAAAACCCAAAGACCGAAAATGTATACGTGTTTCTATACTTGAAAATAGTATTACATAGTCTTATTCTTATACGAAACCATGTGAATACATGTTTATTCGTAGATTAATTGTAGATCTAATTCCGTGAAACCTTTACGTAGGTAAAATCGTACTTTTCTTTTATATATCTTGATAAAATGTAGTTTTAATTTCCATAAAACTTGTATGTATATGTAAATCGTACTTATGTTCATATCTTAATGAAATGTAGTTTTAAATTTCCATAAAACCAGTGTGTATAAGTAAAACCATACTTATATTTGTAACTTGTTACAATGTAGTTTTAATACCATAAAACTCGTATGTATAAGTAAAACCGTACTTATATTTGTAACTTGTTAGAATGTAGTTTTAATACCATAAAACTCGTATGTATAAGTAAAGCCGTACTTATATTTGTATCTTGATAAAATATGGTTTTAATCCCATAAAACCCGTATGTATAAGTAAAGACCATACTTATATTTTGTGTAGAGCAACATGTAGTTTTATATTTATATAAAACCATTTGAAGACGTTTTTCCCCAAACTAAGGATATTCATTGTCGTTCATGTGAGTTATTATAACCTTGCTGTGACTAGTATGTAGGCCTGCCACGACGTTCTTCAAGCGTCGCAATGTTAAGACATTTGTCACCCCTAGATCTGCAGGTCTAGCTGTAGCTAGCAGCTTAGGTGCGGGATTGTCAGTCCCGTATAGATCTATATACAACTATCTCGCTCATGAATGATTAAGGTTATAATCCAGGACTTAATGCGTACATCTTTCAGTACTGTGAAGAAATGCCTCACATAACCACCCAACGTGATGTTTTATCCTAGTTCGTACTGAAATGAAAACCCTTTTGTATTTGTAACTATCAAGATATACTCATGATAATTATAGTGTAAAACCTTGCTTGTAAATGTAGTGAAAACTCATTTGTATTCGTAATTATCAAAAATGTCCATGGTAATTATAGTATGAAAATATACTGCAAATAATTATCTTTAGTATTTCTGTCGTATCTTTGTCGTTCGTTCAATAAATTATACCCATTATAATTTATATAGATGTTTCGTTGTGTTAATGTCTTTAAGCCTAAATGATGTCAATGAGTTGAAAAGTATAATTTCTTACATCTAAGGCACTAAATATACTAATAAGATAGATTTAAAGTTTATCAACATGTCATGGCAAGAAAGTTGTTTTAGTCATCATACATAAGTGGTGGCAACATTTTAAATCTTGTCATTTTGTCAAAATGATGGTAATCTTTCCAAATGGTCATTTTTCATACCCATTATTTTGAATATAGTCATTTTTGTTTAAAATACCAACTTCCTTGTAAAAATATCATTTCCCAAGTTTATTATGACGTTATAAGTCTAAATAGTCGTTATCACGTCAAATTGACGTGCTTTTTATAAATCACTAGAAAAGTCGTATTTCCGGTCACAAAAACATACTATTCCTATAATAGTCTATTTTTAGTATACCGTTGTAATAATCATAATTTTACGAACAATAACGAAATAACTCATTTAGATGATTATAAATAACATCTTTTAAGATATTTCCCACAAAAATGGTGTAATAACTTGGTTATAACCATTTTTGTTAGAGAATAGTGTTTCCGGTTACAAAAACGTAGTTTTTACTAGTTTTCGTTTTTATGACGTTTATATTAAAGATCTAGTATTTTTTACACAACTTATTTATACTTTTGTAACTTTTACACAAACATAATACATCATAATGTTCGTAATACATAGATCTAACCATATTTCATGTCAAAAACGTTTTTACACAACTACTAGTTTTATAAACTTGTGTAAATCATTATTTATAGTATATAAACACATATAAACTTGTGTAGATCATCATTTTTAACATGTAAACTTGTATTCTCCCCCTAAAAGTTTAGAAAAGATGAAAATGAGGGGTATGAACTCACCCTTGAAGCGTGCTTTGCTTAGAAACGAGTTTGGTCTCGAGAGATTAACGGTAGAAACAAAGATTCAAGCTTTGGAGCTCGGAGGACCCTTGGACAATGCTATTACCCAAAGGTTTTTCGTAGATGTTAGTGTGTGTAAATGGAATAAAACTTGTGTAATAGTGTTTAAAATCACAAGAGAAGTTAACTTACCAAGAATGGGATGTTTTACACCTAAAATGGTGGAAGATGGTGGTGGTTTGTGGTGGTGTATGGTCGTGGCGGGTTGAAGAGAAGGTGGTGGTGGAGTGAGCCGAATTTTAGAGAGAAAAGAGGAGAAGATAGCTTGGTGAAATGTGGTTCAAATGAGATCTTCCTAGTCTTTATTGGATTTAAGTTAGATTTAAATTTGATTTTCTTGTAATATTTTATTATTAGCCTTTTTCATTAGCTAGGATTGTGAATAGTGAAAGTAGATTGTGGTGTGATGTGGGATGACCCCTTGGCTGCCGATGGGGAGAGGTAGGGGGTAGGGTGGGGTGGGTTGTTTTATAAATAATACACTCATTTATATAAAAATAAGTAGTTTTTATAAAATCGTAAAACGTTTTAGCGAAATTTTATGAGTTTTTGAAGAAATGAGGTTCTAAATAAATATTATGTATAAAAACATTGCTAAAAGTTTAATTAGATTGAGTCGTAGCTCGTTAAACGATTAAATACGCGTTTAAGCGCAGTATTCTTCCGATTACGTGATTTTCGGCATTTTACCAAAAAATGTATTTGGCTTTGAAATTAAATACTAGATAGTATTACGTTCCATAATATATGATTTGTTATTCCATATTTGATGTTTAAAGCACCACATTTTGTATTTTGAGTCCAAACCCTGTGTACATTTATCCGTTCACAGCGGTTTAATCGTTGTAACTTTCACATACGAACTCCGTTTTCGACGTTCTATATATCCAAAGGTTCGTATTTACGAGTTGACCGTTTTATGAATATTATTATTCTCAAAATAATAATTGTATGATTATCGAATTTTTACGTTGCAGTAGTTTATTATCCGTATTTTCAGCGTTTGCTCGATAATTGTTTTGAATTAGCATACGTAGTATTATAATATTTAATAATACATCGCAAAAGTTATGGAAAATAACTTTCCAACATGTGGATTAACGTACGCTTCGTTTGACTATGGTTGACTTTTGTTGACTAAATTTACAATTGTCACACAATCGAATGGGATCGGAAGGCAACATATCGGGATGCTTCCATATATCCTCATCGATGGTATTGATCACATCTAATTTTCCATTCATGAATGGCTCATGAGTGGCGATAAAATCATGTTTATTATTTTCAAAGACCAACTCGTCAGCATCATCTTCTTGATCATCGTCCAATAGGTGGATCGGGACCAAGAGTGAGCAACTGGTTTCATCTAGTGGTGATATAAAGTCAACCATCACCAGATCCTTACTTTTAAAATTTTGAAAAACTATAGGGTCGGGGGTAGTATTTTCATCTACGCCCCCTCCCTCAAAAGTATCAATAACTTCAACAATTTCGGGAATTGTTGGGCTGGGATCTGTACTGTCACTTACAGCCCCCTCCACAACATCCTCCTCAACCAAATTGTCTGGTGATGGTATCGATTCACTCATCACCAGATCAATATTATCAACATTTTCAAAAACATCAAAAGCTGTTGTGTCAGTTTTTGAAGAAATGAGGTTCGTATAAAAACATTGCTAAAAGTTTAATTAGATTGAGTCGTAGCTCGTTAAACGATTAAATACGCGTTTAAGCACAGTATTCTTCCGATTACGTGATTTTCGGCATTTTACCAAAAAATGTATTTGGCTTTGAAATTAAATACTAGATAGTATTACGTTCCATAATATATGATTTGTTATTCCATATTTGATGTTTAAAGCACCACATTTTGTATTTTGAGTCCAAACCCTGTGTACATTTATCCGTTCACAGCGGTTTAATCGTTGTAACTTTCACATACGAACTCCGTTTTCGACGTTCTATATATCCAAAGGTTCGTATTTACAAGTTGACCGTTTTATGAATATTATTATTCTCAAAATAATAATTGTATGATTATCGAATTTTTACGTTGCAGTAGTTTATTATCCGTATTTTCAGCGTTTGCTCGATAATTGTTTTGAATTAGCATACGTAGTATTATAATATTTAATAATACATCGCAAAAGTTATGGAAAATAACTTTCCAACATGTGGATTAACGTACGCTTCGTTTGACTATGGTTGACTTTTGTTGACTAAATTTACAATTGTCACACAATCGAATGGGATCGGAAGGCAACATATCGGGATGCTTCCATATATCCTCATCGATGGTATTGATCACATCTAATTTTCCATTCATGAATGGCTCATGAGTGGCGATAAAATCATGTTTATTATTTTCAAAGACCAACTCGTCAGCATCATCTTCTTGATCATCGTCCAATAGGTGGATCGGGACCAAGAGTGAGCAACTGGTTTCATCTAGTGGTGATATAAAGTCAACCATCACCAGATCCTTACTTTTAAAATTTTGAAAAACTATAGGGTCGGGGGTAGTATTTTCATCTACGCCCCCTCCCTCAAAAGTATCAATAACTTCAACAATTTCGGGAATTGTTGGGCTGGGATCTGTACTGTCACTTACAGCCCCCTCCACAACATCCTCCTCAACCAAATTGTCTGGTGATGGTATCGATTCACTCATCACCAGATCAATATTATCAACATTTTCAAAAACATCAAAAGCTGTTGTGTCAGTTTTTGAAGAAATGAGGTTCGTATAAAAACATTGCTAAAAGTTTAATTAGATTGAGTCGTAGCTCGTTAAACGATTAAATACGCGTTTAAGCACAGTATTCTTCCGATTACGTGATTTTCGGCATTTTACCAAAAAATGTATTTGGCTTTGAAATTAAATACTAGATAGTATTACGTTCCATAATATATGATTTGTTATTCCATATTTGATGTTTAAAGCACCACATTTTGTATTTTGAGTCCAAACCCTGTGTACATTTATCCGTTCACAGCGGTTTAATCGTTGTAACTTTCACATACGAACTCCGTTTTCGACGTTCTATATATCCAAAGGTTCGTATTTACAAGTTGACCGTTTTATGAATATTATTATTCTCAAAATAATAATTGTATGATTATCGAATTTTTACGTTGCAGTAGTTTATTATCCGTATTTTCAGCGTTTGCTCGATAATTGTTTTGAATTAGCATACGTAGTATTATAATATTTAATAATACATCGCAAAAGTTATGGAAAATAACTTTCCAACATGTGGATTAACGTACGCTTCGTTTGACTATGGTTGACTTTTGTTGACTAAATTTACAATTGTCACACAATCGAATGGGATCGGAAGGCAACATATCGGGATGCTTCCATATATCCTCATCGATGGTATTGATCACATCTAATTTTCCATTCATGAATGGCTCATGAGTGGCGATAAAATCATGTTTATTATTTTCAAAGACCAACTCGTCAGCATCATCTTCTTGATCATCGTCCAATAGGTGGATCGGGACCAAGAGTGAGCAACTGGTTTCATCTAGTGGTGATATAAAGTCAACCATCACCAGATCCTTACTTTTAAAATTTTGAAAAACTATAGGGTCGGGGGTAGTATTTTCATCTACGCCCCCTCCCTCAAAAGTATCAATAACTTCAACAATTTCGGGAATTGTTGGGCTGGGATCTGTACTGTCACTTACAGCCCCCTCCACAACATCCTCCTCAACCAAATTGTCTGGTGATGGTATCGATTCACTCATCACCAGATCAATATTATCAACATTTTCAAAAACATCAAAAGCTGTTGTGTCAGAGGTAGCATTGTCACCTACAACCTCTTCCTCAACAACATTTTCGACCCTCTCAGTGGTCTCTTGACTTTCCCAAGGTGTATGGCCTTCCGTCACATGTTCAGGTGATGCACGTTCACACACAGTATTATAGGTATTAAAATCACTCGCCTTGGTTTATGGCGAGTATGGCTGTTGCTCCAGATATTGGTCGTTCACAAAACACGACTCAGCACAATTATCTTGACGATTTTTGTTGTATTGATGGTTGTTGTTATTGTAATTTCCATCATAACTCTGCCCTCCATGTTTATTCGGCCTATATGGTCGTCCATCATTGTTGCTGTGGTATTGCTCTTGACCATACACTTGTTGAACCTCTTGTGGTGTTTGTTCTTGTTGACCGTGCTTCTGTTGATTTGGTGGTCCTTGCTGCACAGTGGCCAATACTGTATCGAGCTTCTTGCTAAGGGCACCGATCTCATTTTTTACCTCCTTCTTCCCGTTGTTATCGATATCTACTGCTGCCACCGATGAGGTGCTTTTTGTCTTCCTTATTGAATGATTGAACTTGGATCCATTGCCGAGTTGCTCGAAGAACCTCCATGCCGTCTCACTATCTTGAAGCATAATTGTCCCTCCAAAGGATGCATCAATCATGCCCTGGCTCATACTGTCGACACCGTTGTAGAATATCGTGACCAACTGCCATCGCGGAAACTCGTGGTGTGGACATCAGCGTAATAGCTCATTCAATCTCTCGAAAGCATCATGGAATGCTTCCCCGGGCTTTTGCTGGAACTCCTCTATATCTCTCCTTACTTCCATTGTCTTACATGCAGGGTAAAAATCCTACAAGAACCAGGTCCTCAACTGCTTCCAAGTAGTGATACTATTGGCTGGCAGCGACATGAACTAATACTGCGCCTTTTCCTTGAGTGTGAACGGAAACAACTTAAGTCTAAAGATATTCCTATCAGCATTTCTAGGTATGTTCACGTTAGCTATAGCTAAAACTCATGAAGATGATTATAAGGATTATACTGCGTATGACCCCTAAATTTAGGCAACACACCTAACAACTCTGGCCCAATCTCTACCTGACAATCAACATTTTCAGGAAAAAATATAGGCGATGCCTCATCATACTCCCGCGGTTGGAAGTGTGATGCAACCGACTGCCCAATCGGTTGTGCAAAGTAAAGCAGAGGAACGAAATTACCGTTATTGTAGAGCTGATACCGTTGTCCTCGCCACTGATTGCTATGTTGTTGTTGTCGTGGAGGTCCTCGACCTTGGTTCCACTGATTGTTATTGTAATAAACTGGATCACCATAACACGTGTGTTGACCCGGGTACATGTAATCGCCCATTGTGAGGACGTACACATACAAAAAATTAAAACTAAAAATCAAACATCAAAAGAAAAGAAAAAAATACCACTGATCGTCTATCCTAAGCGCACAACTCCCCGGCAACGGCGCCAAAATTTGACATCGCAGCGGTCGTCGTGCGGTCAAAAATAGTAAAATAACCTCACTCACACTATGAACAGTGGAAGTCAGGGTTGATCCGCAGGAGTTTGGTGGTTAGGACAAGACGATAGTATACCAACTGCAGTGTCACTCTACAGCCAGCAGTATTGTTTCTACTTTCCCAAAAGCCAATAAAAGCAAAATACCAAACAAGTGCCAAAACCAAATCAAACATGAACTAAACTAACCCAAATCAAATCCTAGACTAAAGTTCCTTACTGAAATTAGAAACTAAATTTAGAATCTAGAAGCAAACAATCAATCCAATACAATCAAAACACATCCAAACATCAATAATGCAAAATAACATCAAACCGAATGATTACTTTTATAAATCCAAATCAAACATCAAACCAATATCCAAACAATCAAATCAGATCTAAACTACCAACTATTTACTACTGAAATTAGAAACTATGAATCTAAATGAACATCGAGTAATCGATGGAAATCCCGATGGCGGAATACCTCGATACCGAGTTGATAAAACAAGAGAAAAACTAAAGTACTAACCAAAATATTGATTCCCACTGTAAAACTGACGAAATTATGCATTCGGATCCCTCCTTCGCGTCCCGGGATGCTTCAAAAGTCGGACGGGACTCCGGTATTTATAGTTGTGCGAAATTAGGGTTTCCGCATCGCGGGTATATAGAATCCGCGACGCGCGTGTTGCATTATCCCGCAATCTCGGAATTTGAAATTCAAAAACAAAGATTTTATCCGGTCGAGACATAGCGGCGCTATCTCAAGTGATAGCGGCGCTATTGAGGATATCGGCGCTATTTTGGATAGATAGCGCCTCTATTTCTTCCAAATCCGATTTTTTGCCTTTTTTGCTCCATAACTTCTCCAAAATTGCACTAAAACCCCTGCATTTACACTAAAAACATTTCCAAGCACTTTGGCAGAAAAGTAAGTGATATTAGCCAATTTAAGACATATATTTAATCCAAAAAAAGGCTCAACGACGACTAAAATACTTCATATTACTAGGCGTTGTCACATAGTCAGCCCCCGGGGTTTGAGTAAAGCCCTTCACAACCAGTCAAGCCTTAAAGGTGTGCACCTTTCCATCCATGTCGGTCTTCTTCTTGAAGATCCACTTGCATCCAACTGTCTTTCGACCTGGTACATTGTCAACCAAATTCCAAACTTGGTTGTCATACATGGACTTGATCTCGCTATCCATTGCCTCTTTCCACTTGGCAGACTCAGGGCCCACCACAGCTTCCTTGTAGTTAGGTGGCTCATCCAAATTTACCAGTGTCCTATCACTGAAAAACGTGTCCCCATCCGTAGTTATATGGAAACCATAAAACTCGGGTGGCATGCTTACTCTACCGGGGCGCCTAAGAGGTAATGAAATGTCTGGCGGACCAATAGGAACTTCTTCCTCTTGTTTGGTGCTAGTTTCTCCTAAGGTTGTATCATTGTATAACTCTTGAATCTCTTCAAGGTCAATGGTAATCCCACTGTCCTCTTTGAATATGAGCTCTCTCTCTCGAAAGACTCCTTCGTCTAGCTACAAATACCACGTCCACGCTTGGTCTGTAGAACAAGTATCCAAAAGACTGTTTCGAGTATCCAATGAATATATACCTCTCACTTCTTTCTACGAGTTTGTCGTGAGTCTCTCGTCTCACGAAAGCTTCAAAACCCCAGACTTTGATATGTGCTAACGAGAGAACTTTCCCCGTCCACATCTCATGAGGAGTTTTGGCAACCTTTTTAGTTGGGACAAGATTGAGGATGTGGGTGGTAGTCTCTAAGGCATACCCCCAAAAGTGGATGGGAAGAGAAGTTCGACTCATCATGGAACGAACCATGACTAACAGGGTTCAGTTACGCCTCTCAGCAACACCGTTCAACTGTGGTGTTCTGGGATGTGTCAACTGTGAAACTATTCCACATTCCTTAAGATAGTCAAGGAACTCGATAATAAAATACTCACCGCCTCTATCATATCTAAGCATCTTTATCTTCCTGCCCAATTGATTCTCTACTTCATTCTTGAACTCTTTGAACTTTTCAAAGGTATCTGACTTATGCTTGATTAAGTAAATATATCCATATCTACTATAATCATCAGTAAAATTCACGTAGAAACGAGTGGCATCCCTTGTGGTTTATCTGAATGGTCCACACACATCTGTGTGTATGATATCCAACAGACCTTCACCTCTTTCACAAGTGATTGTGAAAGGTGACTTTGTCATCTTGCCCAACAGACAAGATTCGCATACATCATCCGACTTGAAATTGAATGATTCTAACACTCCATCCTTTTGGAGTTGGGCGATACGTTTCTTGCTGATGTGCCCAAGACGACAATGCCACAAGCATGCCTTTTCTACACCACTAGAAGAATCAATATGTAATACACTATTTCCTAAATTGTCAACACAAGTCACTGTTTCATACACACCATCAAAAGGTAAAGCTTCAAAAATAAAATTACCATTCCTATAAACAGAAATTAAACCATTCAAATTATTAAAAGAATATTGAAAACCTTGTCTGAACAATGCATGAAATGAAATGATGTTTCTTGCCATCTCTGGCAAATAGCAACAATTTAATAAATCTAATCTAACATTACTACTAAGCACTAAGTTATAAACTCTGATCTTGGTTACAGGTGACGATCTCCTATAGCCCATGATTAAGTTTATTCTCCCGTGCTCCACCTCCCTACTTTCCTCTAGGCCCTGCAAATCAGAACAAATGTGAAAACCACATCCTATATCAAGGACCCAAGAACAGGAAGATGATGAGTTTTTAGAGATAGTGTATATACCTGCTGATGATGGCTTCACTTTGCCATCCTTGATGTCCTGCAAGTACTTCGGGCAACTTCTTTTCCAATGACCCTTCTCTTTGCATAGAAGCAGTCGGCATCTTTGGGGTTCGAGACATGAGGAATGCCGGAAGACTTAGGTCTCGGGCCATTACTGGATGACCCGACTTGAAACTTTTCCCTCCAATTCTGCTTGGGAGGGCCCTTCCTTTTCTTTCATTTTCCTTGACCAATTGCCAAGACGGGAGGGTTCACTAAAGGTACACTTTTACCCTTCAGTCTGTCTTCTGCAGTCTGCAGCATATTATGCAACTCAGCCAAAGAGGTCTGAGTGTTGTTCAAATGATACACCAGTATAAACTTGTCATAAGAACTCCGTAAGGAGTTAAGGACCATATCAATGGTCAGCTCGTCATCGACTTGCATACCTAGCTTCTGCAGCCTCTCCACATAACCTTGCATCATTTGCATGTGAGTGCAGACGGACTCTCCGTCTTTCAGCCAGTCGGTCATGAGGGCTTGGACTACATCACACTTCTCGACACGCACTTGCTTGCGGAACTTTTCCGCAAGGTCCTTGTGCATCTCATAAGGCCAGTTGTCTTCGTAGAATCTTTGCAGTTCAAGAGTCATAGTTGCAATCATGTTGCAGGTCACTTTAGTCGCATCATTAAGATGTTTCTTGTACGAGGCATATTTCTCGGGAGTAGCTGTGTCGGGGTCAACTTTAATGAGCTAGGTGTCTAGAATATACTCTTTGTTCTCAAACCTTAGAGCCATTTTTATATTCATCATCCAGTCATTGTAGTTCATGCCATCCAATGTCACTTTGGAACACAATGAGAGGATTGAAGTGACATTACTGTTGTTGGAGTGGGGTGCGGATTGGGGAGTAGAGTTGTCAGCGGAAGACATCTATAAAAGGAGGTAGTTTTTAATTAGATATATAATCCTTAACATTAACCGAATAATAATAATTAAGGCTAGGACCCAACTATATAATTCACAACTTAGAAGAGGGATGTCATAATCTAATTGTAAATTTTATAAAGGTAGGTGAATGACGATTCACCAATTCCACCGCGGAAGATAATCATATTAAGTGAAATTCCTAGATCTTTGAGATTTATTGAACTGTTCAATAGTATGTTTAATCTCGGATATGCTCTACTGTTTGTGACTGGGATGCTGAGGATCACAAACCAGATGTGAATAACCATGCAAATTAGCTTCGTAACCTCAAAGTCAATTATTAATGGTTTAATCTTTTAATTTTTTCGAAATTAACTATTATTTTAAAATTAAATTTAAACCTTTAATTGATTTAATTTAAATCTTTTAATTAAATAATTAAATAAGATAGGTATCACAAATTAATCAAATTAATTTAAATCTATCTCAAACCCCTTAATTTCGAAAATAGCAAATAATGGCTTTAAGGTTATCCAATTATTAAATAATCACAGATACCAAAAAAAGTGAACGTTTTAAAACCCGAGCAGCTCAAATCGCAAATAATGGGGAGGGGCTAGGGTTTCGAAAACCCTAACCTAAAAATCGATTTGGCCAAAAATTAGGGTTTAGATTCTATAAACCCTAAAAATTAGGAAAAACAATTATAGCTATTCAATTAGAAAATAACCAAAAAGCTCTGATACCACTGAAGGGTTTTATGCAATCAATAAACTTTAATCCTAAGTTCACATGCAACCTAGATTGGATCTATGTTTTCTAACTTTGAACATATAATAAAATCCTAAAGGCCAACAGAAAAATTACTAAAAGAAATAAATAAGAAAACTAACCTTTAGTTTAATCTTGGAAGCTAAGTAATGAAAATACCTTGCTTCAAATGAGATCACACCCAGTGCTAGGGTTTCGAAAATTCCACAGAGAAAGTCAGGGAATGGCACAGACTAATGAGGTCCAGGTGTCCCTATTTATAGGCTTCCAGAAAACCCTTAGAGATAAACCTCATTTGACTTCAAACTGAGATAAACCCTATCTCTAAGCTATTTTCCGACTGACTGATATGCGCACCGCGGCCTATGTACACGCGCGCCGCGCGTGTTTAGTTCAACTATTGAATAATTAGAATTCAGCCCCTTCACCTTTAATTAATTAAATTAATCACCAAATTAATTCTAATTAAATCCAAATTAATTTCTAATTAATTAATATAATTTTTAATTAATATATTATCACCATAATGTATTAATAAACTATTTATTTTATTTCTATTGATTTATTAATCATATAATAAATCAATCTTTCTCTTTCTTGGAATTTCTACCAAACCTCTAGCTATGAGGGCAACCCAAATAGACTTTGGTTCTATTAATTAGGTAAATACAAATTGTTAGTCATGGCTTAAACACCTAACCCAACAGTGAAATATGTTACTTCTAATCGTATTCTTGGTTGATATCATATGAAACCTCTTTCTTTGTATGTTCTTAATGAAAAGGCAGTCATTTTGTGATATTACCTTCCTATGTTTTGTTATGTTGATTATGTTCTTCGTTAACATCATTATAACAAGATGAATCAATAGTAAATTCAACCAAGTGTATTAATTTACAACAACATATTCTTATGTTCATATCAGAGTCGTGTGAAGAATACAAAATTGTCTATCAATAACGAGGTTAAATGATTTATGCATGTTAGTGTTAGCTTGATATTCTTTAATGATTCGTGTGTACTCTATTATTTATACAATATATGCCTATATATTCTTATGTTCATACCAGAATCGTTTGAAGAATACAAAATTCTCTATCAAGAACCAGGTTAAATGATTTATACATGTTAGTGTTATCTTTATATTCTTTAATGATTCGTGTGCACTGTATTATGTAGACAATATATTCCTATATATTCTTATGTTCATATTAGAATCGTGTGAAGAATACAAAATTATCTATCAAGAACCAGGTTAAATGATTTATACATGCTAGTGTTAACTTGATATTCTTTAATGATTTGTGTGTACTGTATTATGTAGACATAATATGATTAAGATTGAATGATGCCTTTAAGAATTTCTGTTGTACAAGTTTGATATGTAATTATACATGTGCATCTATAATACATATATTCGATTTTGATGTAATCTGATAATTATGTTTTAATCTAGATTCATCCGTAAGGATTGTAGAATAGATACAAGGACTGAACTTCAATGATGGAAATAAACGGAAAAGGAAAAAAAGGACATATTCAGGCAAGTGCAGCAAGGAAGTAGATGACATCTATCTGATACACGTTCAACAAGATAGGAAAAAACCAAAAACGACCAACAAAACTTCTGATGTTGGAGAAGCAAATAATGAGCCTTTCAAAATAAATACAATGATGTCCCCCAATTCTTTGTACTTAGAAATTAAATTATTGTCATCGGATGAAAAAGTGATTCTTAGAGACATATGGATTTGGCAGCTTATTGGATATACAACTAACAACGTTACTGTCTCAATTAGGATACTAGATGCTATCTAGTATCCAACTTCAATCCAGAAAGCCTCACCATACAATTAGAAAATAAATCAATTGTACTGTCAAGAAGTACGGTGTATAGCATGTTGGGATTACCGTTTGAAGGGATAGAAGTAAACACCATAGAAGACTGTTTGAAGGGATAGAAGTAAACACCATAGAAGACTGTCCAATAACAGACGAAGGGTATATTGCTTGGAAGAAACAGTATACAAATGAAAAATTCAACTTGGGAGCACATATCTTAAAAAAATAAGGAAAACAGATGTTGCTGACCAATTGTTCAAGTTGGACTCGTTTGTTACGGGAATAATTGCACACTTTATTCCTGCTTTACATTATGATCGAATCAAATTACAATTCTTTTTAGCTCGACATTTACCATCCAATGTGTCTACTTCAAATGTATTCGGTAGACCTTCACGATTACACACAAAATACCTCCTGGTTTCCTTTCCATAATCTTTCTTGACAATGGCTTTCCTAACATCAAAACCACTCTCTACAGCATAATAATAATACATTGCTTCGGCATGGTCAACAAAAGGAAATGTAGAGCAGTAGAAGGTCTAATATCATCAGGAAAATTTGAAATACAAAGTACCACTACGGGAATATACCTCGTTCTTTGCACACAGTCGTTTACAAATGAACCGGCTAAGATGTATTCATAATCCACTAAAACATAAATTTACATAAAAACATAAATAACAAAACAAATGAAATATGAAATTACCGAATTCATTTTGTTCATTGTTATGATGTGAAAGCACTTCTTCTAGTAGATAATTAAGAAATGAATGTTGGGTCGAAGATGAAGGATCATGACCAAACCGATTATCAGATAATTCAATAATGTGTTCTTCATTAACAGATGGAATAAAAAAACTTCCTAAACAAATTCATAACTTTTTATACCCATCGAATTTTCTTTATTTATGACCTTCTTCTTTGGACAATTTCGCGAATCGTGATATCCAACCTCGCCACAAGCACCACACTTCCTAGGAGGACGAAGATGAATTGACGGTGGTAAAACATTGTTTTCTTGATCTTCGTTTGCAGAATTCCCTATAGATTGAGACATCTTGCTGTTCAACAAAATCAATATGGCGATCAAAAATATAAACTTCACTATGCAGAAAACAACGATGACACAAAGTGATGAATATATATAGAAACTGATTCATTTTGACCAAGTAAAACACAAACGAATACGTTTTCCTTATTTCATGGGATATGATTAAAGTTTACTTAATTAAAAAATATAAAATTACCGACTTAACCCTATTGTTAATCGGCATTAAAAAAAACCGGTTTTGATGTATATCCGGGTTGACGATTATTTTTGACACAATAAACATTAAACATTCATATCCTTCTATGAACTCTAAGTTGTATATGTATTGGAAAAGGTGTTTCGAACGAAATAGTTTAAATATTATCCGGGTTGACGATTATTTTTGACACAGTAAACATTCATGTCCTTCTATGAACTCTAAGTTGTACATGTATTGCTTTAAGAAAACTTATTCTGTAGTGCGACTGTGTCGTGTCTTACTCGCGATGAAAAGCGTGAGTCTATCCTGATAATATCAACCAAACTTGGGACGAGCTTTAAAAATTCGGTAGGTTTAATTGGACTATAGTACGTCAACTTGATTCAATTTTAAGTCGCTATTTTAATATTACTTTAGTTTTATTTTATGCATGTTAATCTTAATGTTTTGAAAGATCGTAATAACAAAATAAAAATAATAATAATAAATTAAATTAAATAGAAAACTATTAAAATAAAAAATTAAAAAAATTAATTAAAAATAAAAATTTCTTTTGTTTAAAATAAATTAAAATAAATTTTATCATGTTTATTTTTGTGTGTGTAAAATTTTTATTTTATTTTATATTTTATTTTAATTTTATTTTATCTCTGTCACAAAATCGAAAAAGCAAAAGAATTTCTATTTTTGCATAGTGGACTGAATTCAGTTTTGGGCTCGTTTGGTTTTCGGTGGACCCATGGGCCGAAAATCCATGTGGGCCCATGTGGGTTCTCAGTGGTATAAAACCCCCACCTCTGCCATTTCTTGTATTTCAAACCCTAAAATGCCGTCACTCTCCTTCTCTCTCTCTTGTAAACTTCCGTCTTCTGCCTCTCTCGATCGTGTTTTTGAAGTTTTCAACCGTTGAAACAGGTGGTTTATGATTTTCGAGTGATGATATCGGTGTTAATATTGTTTTTATGGTGTTAGACTTTCATTTTTGCAGGTTGTTTAAATTGATTTGTAGGTTTTCGGTAATGTCTTCATCGTTTTTGGTATTGATGACGTCACCAGGTTGTTGGTCAAACCCGGTGCTGACCGATCCGAACAATCTGACCCGATCCAACCGAAATCGGTTGTGCTGGACTGAGAACACGACATTTTGACCAAAATCAGTCAACTTTGACCGAAATCACCATTTTAACCGATATCTCTCCTTGTTGACTTTGTTGACCTGACCGAAATCGATTTCCAGGATCATTTTTGAAGAAAAATTCATTTGGAAAACCATTTCTAAAAATTAATTGAGAAAAATTAATTTATCAAAGAAATTTAATTCATTTAAAATTATTTCTCACTTGGCCAGCTTGTTGCAGAAAACATGGCTGCTGAATCATCCTCTCTAAAATACGTAGACTCCCACAACATTTCCGGTTACTTGCTGGATCCACCTGCTGCTCAAAAGGAGTTCCAGTCGATGATCAATGGGCTAAATTCATGTCGTATCTCTCATGCCCTTCGTGTAAGTCCAGTCATTCACTTGGACATGATTAATGACTTCTGAAAAAATGCTGGAATCAACAAGCAAGGAGCAGATGGAGCTGGCACTGTGGAATCAACTGTGAGCGGAGTAAAAGTGATCATCTCTGAACAGACGATTCGGGAGGTGCTTGAATTTGGCGATACACTTGGGTTTCCGACTGAATTTGCTGCTGATAAAGTCAATGCAGCTCTGACAAAAAAGTGCTACGAGGGAAACTACCCTCCCACCATGAAGAAACTACTGCCACCCTTCTGGAGATTTCTAGCACACACTTTTGTGAGCTGCATTTTTGGAAGGAAGGGAGGTTCTGACAAAAGCAGTCAGACTACCACTTCAGCTTTCGTTGCTCTTGCTATGGACTGGGATTATAATTTCTCAAAGTATGTTTTTGAAAAGATGCAGAGCAACCTCCAGCAGAAAAAGAAGGATCTATTCCTAATGTACCCTAGATTCCTTCAGATGGTTCTCAAAGAAAGGTATCCTCAAATCGAGAGGACGCCTAACACCTTGGATGTCAAAGCTTTGGGTCCTAACAAATTCTAGAACTGCATAGCAAGGGTTGAGAAAGTTTGTGAAGTTCAGAAGATTTGCTGATAAAGAAGAGACTTCAGAAGCAACTATACCAGAGACAAACTTGGAAAGCTCCCAGCCCAAGTTTCAATTTTCATTTGAAGAGGTCTTGATTTCAGACGATGAAGAAAACTAAGCTACCAAAGAAAAGCCATAGACAGAAGAGACTCAACTAACAGAGCAAGAGCTTGAAGATCTTATTCAAGATTTGTCTCGCTCTGCATAACTGAAATACCATAGCAACCCGCATTGAATCCTCTTCAATCAGGTATGGCTTTTGTCAATGACCCCGTTGAGAGTGAATATGAAGACCCTGCCCTCGCCTTAGTTCAAAGGAAACGAAGACGAAAAGACCCAAGGTCGGGTGTGTACATGCCAAAGTCTACTCAAGAAACACCTGTACCAACTGAACCAGTCCCATCAGTCAAGACATTTGAAGCCTCATTATTCAGGAGGTTCATAGCCCAATAAATGAATCCAACCCTATGTATCAAGATGTTCAAAGCCCCATTGTTGAAAGAAGCAAGAGTGTTGAGGAAGAGGTGGTACCCTCGACAATCTTCCAAGGTGGTGGAAGCTCATCTAGCCCACCCATGGTGTACATCTCCAAAGGCAAGAATAAACTACCCAAATTAGAACTTGTTGACGTTGCCCTGCTTCTGACTAGAGTCTTTAAGCTGGAACAAGGCTATACCGAAAAAGACTTAATGATTGGAAAGCCAGATGTCAGAGTTAGTGAGCTTGAGAAAGACAATTCTGTGAAAGACAAAAAGATTTCTGAGCTTCAGGCTAATCTTGGAGGGTTGACTACTCTGTCTTTTGATCTGAAGGAACGTCTGTTTCAGAAATTTGGTGATGAGTTTTAGTCCTCGGGAGATGAAGGCCATAAGGGTGCTACTGATTCCACTTCCCAGCCTTCAGGTGAAAGAGCTGCTTGTCCTGCCCCAGATGAAAACATTGACCAATACTTGTCTTCCAGTCCTAGTACAACTGCTGAAAGAAGAGAGAAGCGGAGGACAATTGAACAACAGAAAGCCGACCCGTTGATCATGAAAAACTCTGACCAAAATGTCGTCACGTCCAATGAACCGGATATATTTATTCATGATGTGAGAAAATAGTTTTCTGACAAGTATGGAGACCGCTCAGGCATTAAAGTATGGGGGTATGCAGCTAAAAAAGGGAGGTGGTTTGTGAAAAGAGGAAGTGAAAACATAGAATATTACAAGCAGAAAGTTGACTTTACGTCTTGGATGAAGGTTGATCTGACTGAACTTGTTCAAGCTCCCTTCCATAATCCATCAAACGACATGATGGCCTGGTCTTTCAAGACCTTTTCGGAAGCTCAAGTTAAGAAGAACTTTGAAGGGATGAAGACTGCCTCCTAATTCACAAAGAAAGCCAAAGGTGTCAGAGACCCTCAAACGAATAAAACATTGGTGAACGTCATGTGGCCTCCCACTGCTAAAACCAAGTCTGTTCCTATCTCAAAGCTTGTACCAGATGGTTCTCTTGACATCATGGAATTTTGGGTGTATGATGCTGCGACTGCCACCATTGTGATTAAACTGAAGAACAATCAGATTCGTCTCGTTGATCCAAAGGATTTGTTAAAGTCTCTTTGATTCACAGACTGGCGCATACACAGATCTTGACAGAGAATCCACTTTTTGAAGTCTCTGTCAAGGCATGGTCGCAAAGATTGTTGAGAAGAGGTATTGGCCAGGGGCGCTGAAGGAGGCAGATGTGCATCTTGTAGATTTATCATACAGACTAGAAAGCAATAAACCAAGGGGGAGATTGTTGGGCCCTATTTTGTGGTTTATGCTTTGTTTAATAGTCTTTAGGTATTTTGGGCTTTGGGCTTGATTGAGTATGGGCTTGTTTGTGGGTCTAGTATATATAAGGGAGTTTTAGGCGTTTTCTAGGCTAGGTAGGAGGTCACGAGTTTGAGGGCGGAAAGGAAGAACTCGACAGTTGTGTTATTGGATCTTATGTACTCGACATTTGATTATATACAAGTGTGTGCATTTGAAGATCATTTGATTCTTACTTCATCTTATTTATTGTTTCTTGATTATCACACGATTAGTATTCCACAATTAATCGTGTGTTTGGATTGATATCGTGTTGGATATAAGTTTTGGGACTTACACTAACATAGTGACGGTTCCGTTTTGCAGAGATAGTGGGACGTTACGTCGCGGACGTAGCATACGCTTAGTGGACCCCTTATCACGCACATTCAATGCTCTTGGGACCACAAAAGGTATATATACCATAATTCACACCGTTACATCCTTTACGCGAACAAATCTTTCATCTTCTCTCTGCAAAACACTCCCAACTCCTCTCACTGTTCATCATCTTCTTTCTTCCAAACTCCACAACAATGACAGGTGCTCATGACAAAGCCCAGAAGAAGGTAATTCAATTCCTACCCTCAAGTCACAATCATAAAACTACCTTCTTCCATCAAACTACCTTCTTTGGCATCTTTTTCAGATGCCTTTCTGGCCGCACTTCAGGTCTTGACTCTGCCAGTCAGACCTTCATGGGGTTACTTTATGGAATCTACTACGATGTGGAGGTGGACTTCCCATGAATCTTATGGGCTGACTTCTGTTTCCACGTAAATCATAGCAAAAGGGGAACATAAATTTCGAGTGTGAGGTTCTGGTCAATTGTCGTTTATGATACCTATCAAAGGTCAGCTATTCCTTTTGACACTAATATTGACTTGATGACCTATGGGAATATCAATATTCCTCCTGTTGATGAGAACGAAACTGGCTTTTGTGCCCAAATTCCACCCACGACGATCTTTAAAGTTTCCCTGCCAAACACCATGATAAATATGTACCAGACCACTCTTACCCTGCCATACCCTGTCCGAAACATAGAGGCTGAACATCAAGCCGAAGGTGCATCTCGCCCTAGAGGTAAGAAGAAGACCACTGGTGGTCGAAGTGGTCCTAAGGAAAAAGTCATTAAGAAAAGGAAGGTACCCGAAAAACAACCCAAAAGAACCAATCCCAAACATGGAAAACCAACACCCAAACCGGCGACAGTATTGGAAGATCCTTCGAATTTTGAAGATACTGTCTTTGAGACTGAAGGAACTCGTCAACCCTCACCCATTCATGAAACATGCATACCATCACCTCCTCCATAATCTCAAACAGAAACCCTACCAACCACCGTACCCCTAACCTCAATTATTGAAACACCACCCACTTCCGAACCCATTACAACAGAACCTCCTACATCCGAACCTATCACTACTTCAATTCCTCTCTCCACAATAATTCAAACCTCATCTTCGGATATACAATTTATCTCCATCTCTTCGGAGAAACCATCAATCTCTCTTACAACAACCACCACTTCGAAACCACTCATCACCTCTTCTAATCCATTGTTTACTATTCTCTCCACTTTTGGTATTGATACCTCTCTACCAAAATTCGAGATTCAAGGTGGTTTTGGGATCTCTCATTGTTAACACGTCATAAACCACTAACCTCAGAAGAAGAAGTCGAAGCCTTTCATATGGATCATATACCAATGGATGATCCAGATGATGAAAACTTAAATGATGAGGACTTTGTATTCATCAAACAATACAGAACCCTCAATAAAAAGCTCGATGTTATTCTTAAAGATCAAACCATATATGATCCTAAAAAATCTACTAAGGTTGATGTGATGACCAAACTTGAAGAAACATCCACAGAAATCCCTAAAAAAGTAACATGTGATCCTGCAATCCGAAAAGAGAGTTTTGGATAATAAGCTTCCGATCCAAATGGCTCTTAAACATAGGCTCTCCACTTTTGTGAGTGAAGTTGAAGCACGTTGTCACATCTGTGATCCTTCAATCAGAAAAGGAGTCTACTGAGAAGAAGATTGCAGAGGCTGTTGTGAAGATTGAGTCCTCAAATGCTGATCTGAAGACGTCCATTGATAATCTTTGGACCGAAACTCAATCTTTTAACACGCAATATAAGGATCACTTCATAAAGGAACTACAACTCGAAAATGCCAAAATCGCAGAACTGACTGCTACTCAATCTGCTACTTCAGTTCAACAGTTTGCTGCTGAAATCCGAAGCACAAACGACGAGATCATTGTGAATGTTGTCAATAATGTGAAAGGAGTTCTTCAGCTTCTTCTTCAAGTTGCTGATCGAATGCGTCGTACTCAACCTACCCAAACAGGACCCCGCACTGTTGCTCAATTTGCACCTCTGGTCTATCCTTCGCAAGGGGGAGAAGCTAGTGATTCAGGTTCCCATGGCCTAACAACAACAATGACAGAAATAACAACACCAACAATACAAAGACAAGAATGGTAACAACCTTGGCCACTTTAACAAGAATTCCCCAAACTCCTACCTTCAGACGACCTCCTTTGCAAAATCCAAACGTCCGAAACGGAATTGTTATCAACCCAGTCTCTTCGGGTCCATCCTTCTCAACAGTTATTTCCACTTTTGGAACCGGACCATCTGGGCCAGGCTCTTCAGGTGCTGGTCCTTCAGGCTCAGGACCTACTGGTGACAAAGGAAAATATATGTTGATAGAGCAAAGAAAATAAGAGACATAAAAGCAAAAGGAAGCTGAGTTCAGCTGAATGCTTGTGATTAATTCTTTTGCTAGAGAAAGAAAACAAGACATGGGGCCAATCGACAAAACTTGGAATGCCAAACAAATTATGGCACATGGTTTTGAATATTACGAATTTTTTAACCGTCTGCCTCCAGAAAGCTACTTAACTACAAACACCATTGATCAACTTGATATCCCATACAATCCAAAGACCTTCTCATACTTTCAGTGCGTCAGGGCTGTAAAGGAGAATCAAATGGAATTATTTCGGTTAAAGAAAATATGCTTCCATGCCACATTTATTCAAGAACCGAAGGATGTATGGAGCAATAAATGAATTGTCAAGGTGATCTCAATAAAAGAAGGAGATTTATTCGAAAACTTCTTTAAAAACTACAAATACTTTGTCCTTCGTGGATCAGATGAAGTGGAATAAAGATTTTCTGTTGTTGATTTCCCAATCATGAACCCTCATGATTTCATCCAAATGTTGGAACTGCTGAGGGATCCCTCTGCTTATGTCGCCCCAACAATAACCATACTCACCAAGGCCAAGGAATACTTATCAGGATTTTTCCTCTATCACTTGGAATGCCTTGTTGAGTATGATACTGAGATTGCAAAAAGTTTTGGTAATACCCTGGCTCCTCCCATATGCTTTGTTAAGAATCTGGGCACCTTTGAAGATGGAGAGATTCTCGACAAACCTTGGGGAATTATCTACAAGGGTAGAGGACAATATGGGTGATGTGTAAAGAGATTTTTTGATGTAGACTATAAGGGTCTTTACCCTACCGAAGTAATACAGCTTGTCATTGCACGTACATACATGTGTAGGCTCAACACAGCGGTTGACAAGAACAAGATTAAAGAACACCTTGACTAGTGGATGGCGGTTAGAAGATGCATGGTCGATGCTTATAAACACCTTTATTTTTAAAGCTTTGGATGTCACTTCACACAAAGGGGGAGATTGTTGAAGATTATTTTGTGATGAAGTGTACCTGTCCATCTGAAGTCCCAGTAAACTGAAGTGTCAAAATTTTGTGTCTAGAGATCCGAGGGTCTTGTAATGGAGGGTCCAAATAATTGAATAACAAACCTTATCCATTGAGCACGATTGAATGTCAGACTACATGTTGCACGTTGCTGGTCTCTCATTTGGTCTGGTGTGCGTTTTATCACCAACATTGTAAAACTTCTAAACGTAATATCAAAGCATTCAACACCGTGTTTACTCATTTCTCATATGTTCTTCAAAATTGTTTGGTTGATTATTGCTTGATTCATACTTCCAATATTTTAATACTACTTTCATTGCGAATTCCTTACTCAACAGTTATTTAGCTAGAAGATGGCTTAAAATCTTCATTTAGGAGTTCTGGTTGGAAGAACCCTAGAAATTGTAGGTTCTTGTGTAATCTGTGATTTTTGTTTAAATTATGGGTCATGGGTAGTGTTTGTGGATAAAGAAAGCATTTGTAATGGTTTCCTAATTATTCCAAGTAGTTATGTAGAAGTTAGAATTTTGTTTGGAATTGAAGGGTGGAATGGAATCATAGATTCAATGGATGAAACCCATTGGAATTGTTAAGTTATGTCTTGGGATTATTCCCTAGTATACTACCAGCTTATTAGGTAAAGAGATGACTTAGTATGAAAAAATGCCAAAAATCTCGTAACCTGCAATAGAGACTCGAGTTGAGTGCCCTAAGGCACTTTGGACTCGAGTCGAGTCCTTTTTGGAAAGTTCATTGCCTTGAAAAAATGTCAACATTTTTTAGTTATAAAAGACTCAAGTCGAGTCTTTTCCCTCTGAAGCAAAAAATTTCTAGTTTTCCCTTGCACATGTTACCTTCGTCTCCAATCGCTTCCATAAGTGTATTAGAGTGCGGAAACATGGAAATTAAGCCCAAATTGGGTGTGTGACCTCCCAAGGGTATTATGGTCATTAAATTACCATTCAGTTAATACCTACGGAGATGAAAGAAATACTTTAAGGGTATGGGAATTAAGTGATGTGTTTTGATAAACTAAAACGATCATTTTTCCTAAAACAATTTTAAGCGGCAAAGAAGCGGTTTTAAAATAACAAGTATTTTAAGACCATTTTAACAAAACCACCAAGAGGATCCAATTACATAACATAGAAAAATTATTTGACAACCATTGGATGAAAAGAAAACAACCAGTTGAAGACTTTGATCTCAATTGGTTTTGGGGAGTTGATGAAGATGGCAAGAGAACTCAAAGGAGAGTTCCTATATAATGTATCCACCAGCAAGAGTAAGGCACTAGGAATGCTAGTTCTCTTTTGTATTTGTGACTTCTTAAGCCTTTAAATGCTTAACAAAATTAAGCACTAAAGGAAAAGCACTTCTACACCACTTATACTTGCAAAAGGCTTCAAAAGACATGCAAGAAAGGGGGAGAGGATGAGGAGGACGAATTTTTGTCTTGGAATGAGAAAAATCTAGTTAGTTTTTTGGTCGTATACCCACATATAAGATCTAAGACCCATACCTATAATAAATGTCAAGTGATGGCATGTAAGAAGCATGGGTTGTGTAAGAAGGAGGTTGTCAAGCAACCTCCCCATCCGTTTGACTAATTGGCCAACAAGAGAGAGAAATAATCTAGTTTCCCAAACTAGATGTAGTCATGTAACTAGAAAGTTGAGTGAAAACATAAGTGTCTAAAAACTTGTACATGACTTATTAAGTCATACTATATGATATAAGAACTCGTTTTTACTTTCTTGATTTATTATTTTCATAAAATGATAATTATCTCCTAATTAAATAAAATAGTTGATTATTTATTAATACTCGTATTAATAATAAATACTCAATATGTGCCAACTTGCTTAAGGTGTGACCCTATAGGATCATATGTTAATGGTAAATATCATTCTAAAATGATTATTGAGCATATAGATCCAACATTAAGGGCATGCCTTCTTTCTTAACATGTAGGAGGAAATGAAGTTGTGGGCAGCTTGGAGGTAGACACGGGCTTGTTTAGCATCTATAGCCAAGGCGAGTAATTCCATTTATTTTCTCCTAATGATATGTTTTTGAGTATATAAAAATGTAGAATTATATTTAGCCTGTATGGCATATAGTTAGCCTATGTGGCATGTAGTTAGCATATGTGGCATACATTTAGCCTATGTGGCATGTAATTAGTCTAAGTTACATAAAGTTGGTCTATGCAGCATAGAGTTTATCTATGTGGCATATAGTTAGCCTATGTGCCATACATTTAGCCTATGTGGCATGTAGTTAGCCTATGTGGCATATATTTAGTCTATGTAGCATATAGTTTATCTATGTGGTATTTAGTTAGCCTATATGGCTTGAGTATGTTCCTAAGTGGCTAGTGTGTCGCCTATGTCGCTTGATTATGTGCCTAACTGGCTAGTGTGTCGCCAATGTGGCTTTATTATGTACCTATGTGTAACACTGTGTACCTTTTGGTAAGTGTTTACATTTAACCATTATGTGATTAAAGTAGGTTGTGTAGTTAAAGGACTTAAAAGGTTTATTCCAGTCATTTAATATGGTGTAAAGTTGAGTTGGAGTGTAATTCAGAATGTTTAGATTGCAAAATAATACCTTAATTGAAAGTAGGATGATATTTATGAAGTTAAATCCGAGTTAGGTCAGGTCAAGCTGACCATGGAGTTGAGCACGTATAGATGAGTAGAAAGTAGGGCTGGAGCTGACCATTACCGCCGCTAATTATAGCATTAACGACGCTAATGTCGCAGACCCAAAAAGTAGGTCAGTTTTTGAAGGTCTTTTGGGGATGGTTTTGGGTATTATTCATACAAAAACCCTAGAAAACTTCCAAAAACCTCCCAAGGTCGAATTGAAGCTCAAGAACACTAAGAATTGAAGCAAGGATCAACATATTGCATCTAAGAGGTAAGATTTCGTGTTCTAGCTTTAAATTGATGAGTTGTACAGCTTGGGAAGAGTTGCTTACACGTGGTGTTGGTAACCCACTTGCAACTAAGGAGGTTTGAGCAGGTGATGCTTGAATTGTGGGTGTAAACGGGTTTCCAATCACGAACCCTAAGTAGAAAGTTCATGTTGTGAACTTTAGTTGTGTAGATATGAAGTCTTTGTGTATGTGCTATTTGTGTGATGGTGTAGGTGTTTGAAAAGTGCTGGAGAAACACTTTAAACCTACTAATTGAGTTAGCTAAATTTCCACAGGTCTACTAACCTGGTAAGTAATCTACACTATATCTTGCGTGATATATGTTGAATTAGTCATGTGACTTGGACTGATCTCACAACGGCCTTCGTGGCTAGGCGGTTGGGCTTAATTGCTTAACATATGTAGTTGAAACCCATGAGGTTCACAATAGCCTTCGTGGCTAAGCGGTTGGGCTTAATTGCCTAAAATATGTAGTTAGAACCCATGTGGTTCATAACGGCCTTTGTGGCTAGGTGGTTGGGCTTAAATGCCCAACATGTATAGTCGGAACCTTTGTTGTTCATAATGGCCTTTGTGGCTAGGCGGGTGGGCTTAATTGCCTAACATATATAGTTGGAACCTTTGTGGTTCATATATGGATCGATTGTGGTGAGACTTATGTCTCGATACCATGGGGGTTAATGTAAAAAGGGTTTGAAGAGTAGAATTTATGAAAAGATGTAGAATGTATTGTATTGAGATTTATAATGATATTTTCTCTATGTGTTTGGTTACTCATTGAGCTCTATAGCTCATAGTGTGTGATGACTATGCAGGTGAGCGTGACTCGGGTAAGGGTAAGGAGATAGCTAATGGATAGTATGCTTATAGTGTATAGAAGTGCAATGTAGCAGCCCTGCTTCGAGGGAGTTTTGTTATGTTTTTTGCTCCCTTGATACACTTGTACCCTTTTGAATGTAACTATACACCTAAGTATGTTTTGCGTGATAAACTATACTTTTAAAAGTGAATATTTTTGTGTGTATTTGTTTTTTAAAAGTCATGTGTTATACTAAGTGGCTAGTGTGTCGCTTATGTGGCTAGAGTATGTGCCTAAGTGGCTGGATTATTGCCTATATGGTTTGAGTGTCGCCTAAGTGGCTGGTATGTACCTATATGGCTGGTAGGTGCGTAAGTGGATAGTGTGTCACTTATAGAATGTTTGTAATATTTATATTTATTTGTGATAAGTTTTGTGTTTCTGATATTGTAATACCTACTTGACAATGTAGAGAGAGTATATGTGGTAATATCATGACCATATAGTAATATAGTGTGTATGTGTGGTGTAGTGTATAAGTGTGGTTTTCTAATATATGTGTGGTGTAGTATATGTGTGGTGTACTATATAAGTGTGGTTTTGTAGTATATGTATGGTGTAATGAATCTGTATCACTATATATTGTGGTAGTATATGTGGGGAAGTAGTGTATGTGTGGTGTTGTAGTATATATGAAGTGTTGTTATGTATGTGAGATGTTGTAGTGTATATGTTGTGCTATAGTGTATATGTAGGGTGGCAATATTATTGCCACACTACTATGTAGCAATATTCATGCCTATATGGCAATATTATTGCCTAGGTGGCAATGCATGGCCTATGCGGCAAAATAAATACATGTATAATGATGTAGTGTAAATATGGTATTGTAGTGTTTATGGGGTAAGATTTGTGTTTCCATAGTAATGTAGAGCCTATGTGGCAATGTAGAGCTTATATGGCGATAGAATGCCTATGTGGCAATGTAGGGATTATGTGGCAAGTGGTGTGCCTATATGGTGCAGATTATGACTAAGTGTCTAGTTGGTTTTGGTGATTAGGATAGGAAGTGGTAAAGAGGATGAGGGTAGTTCCCTTATTTTGGATGATGCATTCTTCAGGGTATTGTACTATCCGATAGTATGTGCGGTTTATGATTGATTACTCACTATGCTTTCAAAGCTTATCCTTTTATATTTGAAAATGTTGCAGGTTTTAGTAGCTCTTTCGAGGTAAGAGGATATTGGAGACTAGGAGAACAGGAAGGACAAGAAGTGTGAGGTAGCAACCAGGCTCGGAATACTATTCATTTTATGTATTGTATTTCCTTTTGATACACTTGTGCTATGGTGCCGTATATTGTACCCCTTTGGTATTTTCATATTGATATGTGAAACCGGTTTATGGTATTTTTTGAAAAAAAGAAAATTTTTAGGCTTGCATTATACGAAAGTCAGGGCGTTACAAATAACAAGCCACTAAGACAATAACAAGCCACTTAGGCAATAACAAGCCACTCAGACAATAACAAGTCACTTAGGAAATAACAAGCCACTAAAGCAATAACAAGCCACTTAGGCACATGCAGACATGATATTATTTGTTTCTCATAATAGTAATATTAAATCATAATAATATTAACATTTCTTATCAACCAATTATCACAAGAAAGGTAGGGTTACTCACCTAGATTATCGTGTTGTGTAACTCTTCCCGACCAAGGATGTGTTCCTCGTTCCCATAACTCTAACTACTATTTAATACCAACATAAATATATATAGTTAACCATCAAGGGAAAAACCTTAATCCCATAAACAAACTAACTTTTGCTACTAATCAGGATGTATAGCGTCGTCATCAATAAGGATAGCATCGCTATCTATGATATTCATCCATAGAGTCGCCATCTAATAACCATAGCACTGCTAACCAAGAACAGAACAATAAATTTCACCTCTGAAGTGGTTCAGACTCAATTATAATCTCGTTTTTAACCCCCTTTTTACCTACTTTCAACCCAGAGGTGCCAAAACCTCTGAATTTAAGCCATAACACACTAAGGGTTAATAATTAACCCCTATCATTGTCTTACTCACCAATTCAAAATCTAAGTACTAATTAACACATGTATTAATCATGTTGATCATCATGAGCTACAAAGGAACACATAACAACTCAGGTTTACAACCTCGTTCATCAAAACCCCAAGTTCATAATGTTTTTCATAACATCAAAATTACCTTCACAATAGTAAGAAAGGTTCTTTGAATTTCTTCTTCAGATTTCCCTTTCTTAATAGTTCCAATACTCCAGAACTTTGTTCTCCTTTCTGTCTGAAGTAAGGTATTGACAATGCCTAGTAATATCACATATTTTAGTCGTTGTTGAGCCCTATTCTTAGTGAAATTATATCATATACATCGTGGTATTCTCACTTTTTATGCCAGCACTTGTTTGGAAAGAAATAATGAAAACAGAGACCAAAAGCGTGCAATTTGGAAGAAGTTTGAAGATCAAGGAAAAATCAGGAAAAGACGTACGCGCGCCGCGGAATTCATCAATGCGCGACGCGTGTATGAGGCGCTGGAAAGAATTCAAATTCCGATAAAACGGGGATAAACCCCTACGCGCGATGCGGGATCCACCTATGCGCGGCGCGGTTTCAAGATTTTTGCAACTAAAAATAGAGGCTTTTAGGTCAAAAAAAATGAGCGAAGACCTGGTGTGAAATCGACCCCCAAGGCTCTTTGACTCCGAGATTTAGCTTCAGAAACCATCTTTTGGTATTTTCATGTTTTTATCTTTAATTTTCAATTAGTTAAATAGTTAGTGATAGTGGCTAGTGTCTTTGGGAGTGACAACCATTGACATTGAGACTTTGTTTCTGTTTTTAATAAGTTTGGTTACTGTTTTGCACCTGTTGGATCTGATTTGGTTAATAAGAATCATTTGGTTTCTATTAATTGCTTAGTTTTTCGGTATTTATGCTTGTGAATGATTTTTGGAATGATTAAATTGTGTTTGATGATTGATTTGCCTTTGTTTGCTTCTGATTTGGAGATGTACTTCTGATTTCAGTAAGTAACAAGGTTTGGTTGGTAGTTTAGTTTAGTTCATGCTTGCTTGGAATTGTTTTATGCTTTTTGTGATTAGTTGTCAAAAGTTAGGAACTAAGTCCTCTGACTGTAGCGTGACACTGCAGTTGGTAATCTGTCACCTGTCTCGACCACGTAACTCCTGTGGATCGACCCTGACTTCTACTGTGCTAAGTGTGTGTGTTAGGTATTTTCTTATTTTTGACCGCATGACGACCGCTGCGATGTCAAGTTTTGGCGTCGTTGTCGGGGAGTTGTGAGCTTGAGAATAGGTGATTTGTAGGACTTTTTAGTTTTTGATTTTTGGTTAGTTAGTAATTTTGGTTTTTGATTTTTCGGGCGTGTTGCATTAGTGCATGCGTACCCGTAAGGGTGAGCAATTATCCCTTTGCATTTTGACTCAGAGATTGAGCGAACTGCGCGCAAGATCCGTGCACGTAGGCGTTTAAATACAATGAGTTTTAGTAATGTCAGTAGTAGTATAGTGAGTGTTGCCGAGGAACCCTCGGGTGAGGTAACGGGGATGTCATTTATTCCCCCGGTTTCAGAATTCCACATTGGGAGAACGAGTGCTACTGGTGGTGCAGCTTCAGCCCCTGCATCTATACCTTCATGCACTCGGCCGTCGATTCCACCATTTCAACCTTTATCCCAACCACAATCCACAAACTCATTTACATCTGCCATGTCTTGGGGAGCGCCGACCCGTGATGGCACCCCAGTATTTAGACAGCAGACACCCATTTCTCAACCAGCACCGTACTTTTTAAACCACAAACCACATTCCAACCTATACCACCGCAGCAACAGTACGAGTATCAAAAGACTGAGGAGAGTTATGAAGAAGAAGACGAAGCATGGGTTCCACCAGCATCACAGCAACCATGGAACCGAGGTCGGGGACCTCCAAGAAGAGCACATCAGCATCAACCACTACAAGGTCAGCAGAGATATAATGATCATCACTTTTACGGTAATCCTGCTCAACCCTTGTATTTTGCACAACCGAGGGGGCAATCGGTTGCATCGCACATCCAGCCACGGGAGTACGATGACTCGTCGCCCATTTACATTTATGATGATATAGAATCTCAAGTAGAAATTAGGCCTCAGTTGTTAGGGATATTACCGGAATTTAGGGGGTACTAACAGGATGACCCATACAATCACTTGTATGAGTTTATAGCAATAGCCAACGCTAACACCCCTAGGAACACTAATAATAACATTTTTAGACTAAGATTGTTCCCATTCACTCTTAAAGACAAAGCCAAATATTGGTTTACGTCTTTACCATCGAATAGCATCACTACATGGGACCAACTCAAAGCTAAGTTCTTACAAGAGTTTTATCCGACAAGCAAGACAACGGAGATCAGGAGGGCCATTCAGGATTTTCAGCAGAAGCCTGGAGAAGCTTTTCATGAAGCATTGGATCGTCTAAAGGAGTTGAGAGGTCATGCCCTCATCACGATATTCCAAAGTGGCAACTGGTCAAGCTATTCTTTGAAGGAGCAAGTGAGACGAACCAAGCTATGATTAACGCATCATCTAGTGGCACTATTATGATGCAAGACCCGAAGGAGGCTTGGCGTTTTTTGGAACAGTTAAGTAATGGATCCAAGGCGAATTTCTCTACAAGTAAGACGGTAGGCACAGCTGCAGCAATAGGAGACGATGCCGACTGGAAAAAGGATGTAAAGAAGGAGATAAGCGAGCTCAATAAGAAATTCGATAGGCTTGTGTCTACTCTGCAGAATGGACCTCAGAGTCAGCCACAAGGAGGTCAAGGAGGACCAAAGACTCAAGAAGCAAATCAAGTCTATGGTCAGGGTCAAGGTCAATATGGCAATGGACGACCCTATAGACCATATAACCAAGGTCAGCAGAATTTCAATAACCAGAGGCAGAACAACTACCAAGGGCAATCATACAACCCGCCCAGGAAGCATCAACCGGCGAACAATAATAGTAATGCCAATGGAAATGGTAGTAGCAACAATAGGGGGCCCAATAACTCCATCAACAATGCCCCAGGGACTCAGGAGGAAAGTCACCCTGGAAGATCTGCTAGAATCGGGAAATGATGCTGAGAGTGAAAAAGAAGAAGAAGTTAAGGAAAAGGTGGAAATTGAAAAGGAGAATAGGAAAGACACAGAATTAAAGGAAATTCCCGTTGAGAAGGAAACTCAACCAAAGGACAACAAGGATGGCCGAGAGGAAAAGCATCCAATAATAGCTAGAATCAAACAAAGGAAGAAGGATAAGAAGAGAAGGACAAAGCAAGAAGCACCCAAATCGACGGGGTCGTCGATGAACCAACCCTTGTGGGATGAACTTAAGAACGCTCCTGAGGATACAAGAATTCTTCAGGAGATGTGCGAGAAAAATGGAAATAGCAAGACTCCCACACCTGACACTATGAGGTTGACAGTTAAAGCTAGTGAGGCACTGTTGGGAACACTACTCAAGAAAGAAAAGGATCCTGGGTCACCACTGATCACTGCTACTGTAGGATATGTGGTCATTAGGAACACCTTGCTGGATTTGGGAGCAAGTGTGAATGTGCTACCGGGATACTTGTATGATAAATACAAGAATGAGGAATTAGAGCCGGCAAAGACTGTGTTACAGCTGGCTGATTAGTCAACCAGAGTGTCCCGAGGTAAGCTTACCAATGTCATAGTGAAAGTTGGGGATTTCTTTTACCCAGTGGACTTTTTAGTCATGGAATATGAGAGTCAGGAGGATGCGCCCGCATTAATATTAGGACGTCCGTTCTTGGCTACAGCCGGCGCTATTATTGATTGCAAAACAGGAGATTTGGATATCTTCTTTGGGTCGAGAAAAAGAAGGTTAAATATGTTCGGAAGTCCCATATCTCTACCTCAAGGGTATGATGATAAGAATTTGGATAGCCACTTGCTGATGGAGCCTGGGGTTAGGGTCAAAAGAACAATATGGACGCGAATGGGAGAAGGAGGAAAAGAGGAAGTTTTAAAGGAAACAAAGGAGCATCCGTTGTCCATCATTGACAAGGAGCAACTGCTGGACATGATGGAGATGTTGGAGGCAAAGCACCAGCAGTATGAGAAAGATGCAAGGGAAAGAGAAGCAAAGGTCTTTCAACTTCTGGAAGCTCAGCAACAATGGATTAGCAGGGTTAGTGACAGGATGACTCAACTCACTTCATTGATGTCAATGATGGCCCACAATTTCACGCCAGATCACAAGGAGATGCCATCAGGAATTCAAGAAGAATAGGAGCAGGAATAGAACGTCTGGCTGAAGACGTTAAACTTAGCGCTTGTTGGGAGGCAACCCATCTTTTCATAGGTTAGGTACTGTATTCTTAGGGGTAATTAGGAAATTATATCATCGTCATTTGCAGGTATTATTGGTCCAAGGCAAGTGTGGGGTTGTTTTGAAGAAATTAGATTTTTGATGACCGCGTCGTGGTCAGGCAAATTGCGCGCCGCGGGATCGTAAACCAACCCGATGCGTAGGGGTTGATTTGGGGGTATGCGCATCGTGGTTCACTCATATACGCACCACGGGAATCAATCGGTCGGTTTCCTTCGTAAATAAGGTAAGCCGTGACACTATTCACAGACACCACGCCGCAGAGCTCTGATCATCGAAAATTTCTCGTGTTTTTTCTTGCTCATTTCATTTCTACTACCAAGGTACGTCATTCTAACTAGCTTTTACGTGTTAAAACTAGTGATTAGGCAGTTGATTTGGTTGATTTCTCCAAAAACTCAAAAACTTAGAAATCGCCAATGCTGACTCGTAGGGTGTTTATTTTGCCAAATAATGACCCTAGATGAGTTAGTCGGTACTTAGGCTATCTTGTAGTGTATTTGGATTGAGTTTAAACAGGTTAAATCATGATTTTGGATTTGGAATTGGAAACAGCCGCTCGCCGCGTCGCGCCCTGGTTCTTGGCCGCGCCGCGGTGCGGTGGGGAAGAAAAGGTCTTAAATTGCAAAAAATTTTCCTTTTGTGCAGATGTCGTTCAGATTAGACTACCAGTTTCTCCAGTTCCCTGAGGGATTGGATAGCTCTGTGGAGTTTGCTAGCAGGAGGGATGCACTCGTAGGTTGCCGGGTTCTCGAGGCGACGATCATCGACAGGGATATCCTCAGAGACGCGGGGTTTTGGGGCGAGATGGAGCCATTCCTCCACCGCACATGGACCTACAGGGATGCTTCATTCACGTGCCGAGCCTGGGATAGGCTTATGGCCAACCAGAAGGACACAATATATACCGAGCTTCTTTTGGAGTTCCTATCTACTGTCTGTTTTGCACCTGGATCGACAGAGGCCCGTTCCAGGCTGGTACGATTTAGATTGGGGGGAGTGCACATGGAGTGCAACCTCTGGGAGTTTGGGAGGCGCATCGGCATCTATACAGAGGGGGATCTCCAGCACCGCCATTTTACCCAGTTTCTTCTGGCGTGCACTCAGGGGCAGCCCGCCAGGGCTGCCAATGCAGAGGTTTGGGCACCATTGTCCAACATGTTCTACGAGGCGAGGACATCTAGGGTGAGCCATCTCTGAGATCCGCTTCACCGACTCATGCACCGCATCGTCTCCACCTCCATCATGCATAGGGAGGGGGCGAGAAGGTGTCCGGCGAGGACATGACTTATCTATAGGTCCTCCTTGACCCCTCCAGGCTCCTTCACCTCCCGTTCGCTCTAGCTGTCTCCCTGTCCACCCGTGCGACGGGTATATCTGCCAGCAATCCTCTGGCCCGCGGGTATTACATGACCCGCTTGGCCCGTTCATACCGGATCCTTACTGCTCCTGTTGTGGCATCCTTGACTGCTTTACCTCCAGCTCGCATTACGGCGCGAGCCTTGGAGAACATGGGGGTTATAGAGCAGCAGTTCTCGGGTCAGTACGTGAGGGTGGCGACTGAGGCACCCCAGGACCCCCAGCCAACTTATGCCCAGTCGGGTAGGAGACGCCGGAGACCGGCAGCACCAGCAGAGCCAGCACCACAGCAGGAGGAGGTGACGGAGTTGAGGCGATTGCAGGATTGGGTCGCTAGGATGAAGGACCAACTAGAGTGGATCGGGGAGGTACTTTTACAGATTGCTTCAGCATAGGGACAGCGCCCCTGACCATTCCCAGTCCGAGCCCACGATCATGAGGCAGGATCTTCCAGGCCACCAGTTTTAGGTATTCGTATTGTACTTATGACACTACTATCTTTTGTTTGTTTATATTTTATTTGCTTGTTCTGTTTGCGTTTAATCTTTTTATGAGTCATGCATGCGATACCAAAATTGGAGGAGTTGTTTCAAGCAAGTGTGGGGTCACCGTGCCCCCTCCACTTGTCTTGACTATCGGCGTGTTCACTATTGCGCTACAACTCCAGAACACGAAATCGAGGACCTTTTTGTTCGTATTTGTACCTGTGACACCGAGCACCAACCAAGCGATCTACCGTCCATAGGGGTAACTATTTCTCCCTTGTTCTAAATAATTTTTGTACAACGGGGACGTTGTACGATTTTAAGTGTGGGGTGTGGACAGTCGAAAGAGTAGAGTGGTGTTTTTGAAATTTTTGCGGAAATGACCGATTTTCAAAATTTTAGCAACTTTTTCAAAAATTTTAATAGGTTATAATTTTGAAACGAATAGTTTGTGATTGTTTATAGCATTAGTATTTTTTGAGAAATACTATGTAGTTGTAATCATGCTATTAGTTTAGTCAAATAAGTTGAGTTTTATGAGTCTAGAAGATTGGACTGTTTTAGGATTGGAATTTAGGAAGGAATTGTCAATTAGTGACCTTTGCTATTCGAGCCGGTAGGTCTAAAATGGGTGGGCCTTATGCACCTTGCCACCTAAGATCGTCTGGTCTGGGATGGTATTTCTGAAAGCTCGCTACACGGACAACATCGAAAGTCATGGATAGTTCTTTTATGGCCTTTAGAATCTGAATGAGTATGTACACTTCATGGTGGACAGAAAATTTGTAATCAAGGGTTCTCTAGAAAGCCATGAATTCCAAAGAACATTCCGATTATGTTCTCACGAACTATTTCACTCTAACTCATAAGGTAATAAGCTTTGAAACTGAACACAGTCAAAAATTGTTTGAGTCTTAGTTAAAATCTATTAAAAACTCTCTTGCTTGGGGACAAGCAAGGCACAAGTGTGGGGTGTTTGACAACGCCTAGTAATATCACATATTTTAGTCGTTGTTGGGTCCTATTCTTAGTGAAATTATATCATATACACCGTGGTATTCTCACTTTTTGTGCCAGCACTTGTTTGGAAAGAAATAATGAAAACAGGGACCAAAAGCATGCAATTTGGAAGAAGTTTGAAGATCAAGGCAAAATCAGGAAAAGACGTATGCGCGCCGCGGAATTCATCAATGCGTGACGCGGGTATGAGGCGGTGGAAAGAATTCAAATTCCGATAAAACGGGGATAAACCCCTACGCGCGACACGGGATCCACCTATGCGCGGTGCGGTTTCGAGATTTTTGCAACTATAAATAGAGGCTTTTAGGTCGAAAAAATGAGCGAAGACCTGGTGTGAAATCGACCCCCAAGGCTCTTTGACTCCAAGATTTAGCTTCAGAAACCATCTTTTGGTATTTTCATGTTTTTATCTTTAATTTTCAATTAGTTAAATAGTTAGTGATAGTGGCTAGTGTCTTTGGGAGTGACAACCTGACAACGCCTAGTGATATTACAAATTTTAGTCGTTGTTGAGCCCTATTCTTAGTGAAATTATATCATATATATCGTGGTATTCTCACTTTTCGTGCCAGTACTTGTTTGGAAGAAAATAATGAAAACAGGGACCAAAAGCGTGCAAATTGGAGGAAGTTTGAAGAAGAAGGCAAAATCAGAAAAATACGTACGCGCGCCGTGGAAATCAAGAAGGCGCGACGCGGATCTAAGGCGGTGGAACAAATTCAAATGCCGATAAAACGGGAAAAGATTAGTACGTGCGCTGCGGAAACCATAAATGCGCCGCGAAAATCAAGAAGGCGCGACACTATTCACACAACCCATGCCTCGGAGCTCTGATCACCAAAAATTTCTCGTGTTTTTTTCTTGCTCATTTCATTCCTAATACCAAGGTAC
This sequence comes from Cichorium intybus, assembly GCA_023525715.1. NCBI lineage: Eukaryota > Viridiplantae > Streptophyta > Magnoliopsida > Asterales > Asteraceae > Cichorium > Cichorium intybus. The sequence continues at coordinate 104,421,989 of CM042011.1, forward strand.
CTTGTTCTAACTAGCTTTTACTTGTTAAAACTAGTGATTAGGTGGTTAATTTGGTTGATTTCTCCAAAAACTTCAAAACTTAGAAATCGCCAATACTGACTCATAGGGTGTTTATTTTGCCAAATAGAGACCCTAGATGAGTTAGTCGGCACTTAGGCTACCTTGTGGTGTATTTTGATTGAGTTTAAACAGGTTAAAACTCGATTTGGGTTTGGATTTTGGAAACAGCCGCTCGCCGCGCCGCGCCCTTGCTCTTGGGCCGCGCCGCAGTGCGGCGAGGAAGAAAGGGACTTATATTGCAAAAAAAAAAATTCCGTGTGTGCAGATGATGTTCTGATTAGACCACGAGTTTCTTCAGTTTCCAGAGGGACCAGCCAGCTCTGTGGAGTACCGATCGAGGAGGGATGCATTGACAGGTCGTCGGGTTTCGGAGGCGACGATCATAGATAGGGATATCCTCAGGGATGCTGGGCTCTGGGGTGTGATAGAGCCGTTTTTGCACCGCACTTGGGTTGAGGGGGATGCTTTATTTACTTGTTGGGGTTGGGATTGGCTCATGGCCACCGAGGAGGACATTGTCTACACCGAGCTCCTTCTAGCGTTCCTTTCCACTGTCCAGTACGCACCGAGGTCGACAGACCTGCGCTCCAGATTGATACGGTTCAGACTGGGAGGTGTGTAGAGGGAGTGCAACCTCCGTGAGTTTGGGAGGCGCAATGGCATATATACGGAGGCGGATCTTCAACACTGCCACTACGCACAGTTCATGGAGGCGTGTATCCAGGGGCATCCTGAAAGGGATGCCAACACGGAGGTTTGGGCACCATTGTCCAACATTTTCTATGAGGCGGGGACATCCAGGGAGAGCCATCTCCGTGATCCACTCCACCATCTCATGCACCGCATCGTCTCCACCACCATCATGCAGCGGGAGGGGGCGAGAAGGTGTCTGGCGAGGACATGACATTTCTCTGGGTCCTTCTCGACCCCTCCAGGTTCCTTCACCTCCCATTCGCCCTAGCCATTGCTTTGTCCACCCGTGCAACGGGTGCGTCCGCCAGTAGTCCATTGGCCCGTGGGTACTTCATCAGCCGCTTGGCCCGTTCATACCGGATCCTCACTGCCTGCACTGTCGCTTCTTTCACCGCTTTACCTTCATCTCGCACTTCGGCGCGAGCATTGGAGAATATGAGGCTGATTGAGCAGCAGCTCCCGGGACAGTTTGTGAGGGTGGCGACCGAGGCACCCCAGGATCCCCAGCCAGCATACGCCTAGCCTGGCAGGAGACGCAGGAGGCAGCCAGCACCGGCAGAGCCAGCACCACAGCCAGAACAGCAGGAGGATCCATCGGCTATCCACCGACTGGCGACCAGGGTCGCCAGGATGGAGGACCAGTTAGAGTGGATCGGGGAGGTGCTGTTACAGATCGCATCGGCATAGGGTCAGCACACCCGACCATTCCCAGCCAGAGCCCATGACCATGAGGCTGGACCTTCCAGGGCACCAGGTGGCGATTGATGTATTTTTCTTTTTCATTTTTTGGGATATATGTACTGTATCTATGACACACTTTTATCTTTTGCTTGTTTATATTTTCTTGTTATGTTTGCATTTAATGTTCTGTTGAGTCACGCATGTTATACTAAATGGGAAGGAGTTGTCTCAGATAAGTGTGGGGTCACCATGCCCCCTCCACTTGTTTTGACCACCGGCGTGTTCACTGTTGCGCTACAACTCCAGAATGCGAAATCAAGGACCTTTTTGTTCGAATTTGTACCTGTGATACCGAGTACCAACCAAGCAATCTACCGTCCAAAGGGGTAACTCTTTCTCCCTTGTTCTAAATAATTTTGTACAACGGGGACGTTGTACGAGTTTAAGTGTGGGGTGTGGACGGTCGAAAAAATAGTTTTTTTGAAATTTTTGCGGGAAAAGACCAATTTTCAATTTTTTAGCAACTTTTTCAAATTTTTTTAATAAATTGTAAGTTTGAAACGAATGGTTTGTGATTGTTCATAGCACTAGTATTTTTCAAGAGATACTATGTATTTGTTACCATGCTATTAGTTTAGTCAAACAAGTTGAGTTTTAGGAGTTAGACGATTAGAGTGTTTTAGGATTGGAATTTAGGAAGGAAATGTCAATCTATGGCGTTTGTTGTTCGAGTCGGTAGGTCCGAAAAGGGTGGCCTCGAAGAGGCACTTATGCACCTTACCACCTAAGATCGTCTGGTCTGGGATGGAATTTCTGAAAGCTCGCTACACGGACAACATCGAATGTCATGGACAATTCCTTAATGGCCTTTAGAATCTGAATGAGTAAGTACACTTCATTGTGGACAGAAAATTTGTAATCAAGGGTTCTCTAGAAAGCCATAAATTCCAAAGAACACTCTGATTAAGTTTTCATGAACTATTTCACTCTAACCCATAGGGCAATAAGCTTTGAAACTGAACACAGTCAAAAATTGTTTGACTCTTAGTTAGAATCTATTAAAAACTCTCTTGCTTGGGGACAAGCAAGGCAGAAGTGTGGGGTGTTTGACAACGCCTAGTGATATTACATATTTTTGTCGTTTTTGAGCCCTATTCTTAGTGAAATTATATCATATATGTGGTATTCTCACTTTTCGTGCCAGTACTTGTTTGGAAGAAAATAATGAAAACAGGTACCAAAAGCGTGCAAATTGGAGGAAGTTTGAAGAAGAAGGCAAAATCAGGAAAATACGTACGCGCACCGCGGAAATCAAGAAGGCGCGACGCGGATCTAAGGCGGTGGAACAAATTCAAATGCCGATAAAACGGGAAAAGATTAGTACGCACACCGCGGAAACCATAAATGCGCGGCGCGGCTGCGGGAATTTTGCAACTATAAATAGAGGCTTTTTCAGCCGAAAACCCTAGCAAAGACCCGGTGAAAAATCGACCTCAAAGCTCTTTGACTCCAAGATTAAGCTTCTGCAACTTCATATTTGGTATTTCTATGTTTTAGAATTTATTTTCATTTAGCTACATAGTTAGAATTCAGTAGCTAGTATCTTTGGGAGTGACAACCACTGATATTAGGCTTTAGTTTATGTTTTTGAATCATTTGGTTACTGTTTGTACTCGTGGATCTGAGTTTGGTTTATGATAATCATTTGGTTACAAGTAATTGTGGTTTTTTGGTATTTTATGCTTGATATTGGATTGTGCTTGTTTGTTTGGTGTTTGGATGTTTGTATAACCTTGTTTGGACTGAATTCCTTTGCTGATTTCAGTAGCCAACTATGGTTAGCCTTGTGGTTTGAACTTTAGCCAGTGACTGTTCAGTTGGACCTTAGTTATTGGTTTAGTTTATGCCTTCGTTTATGTTTGATTGTTTGCCTTTGTTTGCTTCTGAATTAGAGATGTACTTCTAATTTCAGTAAGTGACTAGGTTTGTTTGGAGTTTAGTTTAAGTTTATGTTTGGTTGGAATTGTTTTAGTTTATGTTTTCTGGGATTAGTAGTCAAAAGCTTAGGAACTAAGTCCTCTGACTATAGTGTGACCCTATAGTTGGTAATCTGTCACCTGACTTGACCACGTAACTCCTGCGGATCGACCCTGACTACCACTATGCTAGTGTGTGTTAGGTATTTTTCTTATTTCTGACCGCACGACGACCTAGGCATGTCACAACCATTGACATTGAGTCTTTGTTTCTGTTTTTAATAAGTTTGGTTACTGTTTTGCACCTGTTGGATCTGATTTGGTCAATAAGAATCATTTGGTTTCTATTAATTGCTTAGTTTTTCGGTATTTATGCTTGTGAATGATTTTTGGAATGATTGAATTGTGTTTGATGATTGATTTGCCTTTGTTTGCTTCTGATTTGGAGATGTACTTCTGATTTCAGTAAGTAACAAGGTTTGGTTGGTAGTTTAGTTTAGTTCATGCTTGCTTGGAATTGTTTTATGCTTTTTGTGATTAGTTGTCAAAAGTTAGGAACTAAGTCCTCTGACTGTAGCATGACACTGCAGTTGGTAATCTGTCACCTGTCTCGACCATGTAACTCCTGTGGATCGACCCTGACTTCCACTGTGCTAAGTGTGTGTGTTAGGTATCTTCTTATTTTTGACCGCATGACGACCGCTGCGATGTCAAGTATGACTAAAGAACCAAAAAAACCAACTCAGGGTTTAAAATGGTAATCTGTCCAACCAACAATAACGTTGCCACCAATAGTTATAGCATCGCTAATGACACCAATTGCACATTGAATCGCTATCTTAGTGATAGCATCGCTAAGAGTCCTGAACATAGATACCTCATTGCGTACCATTTTGCCATTGTGTCACTACCGACAAGAGGTAATGTCACTAACCTCTCTGATGCCTTTAGTCTAATTCTACCATTCCACTTATCATTGATAGCCAATTCACTATCTTTTAATCATCAGCGACCCATGGAACTTCGTATTACAAGTTCTTCCTCCCTTCAAACGATTTTGTCCTCTGACTCTCTATGAAAGAAAATAAGGGCATCACATCCCTAAGTTAGTAACAAAACACACATCATCTTTCAAACTATAAATTTGGCTATAATTAAATTTTTGATCTCGATTATAACATTGTTCACCCTCGGTAATTGTTGGTTGGATTGCTAAAGAAAATGATCCTATCAATCACAACTAAAACTCACATTCGCACTTCATCAATCCACTTTAACTAATTCACATATAATTTCTTACATTTTATGCATGTGCATACCCAATATATTAATCTGCAATTACTCAAGCCACTGCCTGTTGTAATAATATCTAAGGTCATCAGCTTGTGGTAATATTTCTGATAATGGTAGAGTCCTTCTGGGTTGCCCTCATGACCCAGAAAAACATACAGAGTCAAAATAAAGGAAATGAGAAATTAGTTTATTAATCTATTGAGAAATAAATAAATCAGAAATTAGTTTATTAATTTATCAAGGACATGAAAAACTAATTAGAAATTAATTGGCAATTAATTAACAAGTTAATTTGGAGAAATTAATTTGTAAGGGAATGGATTGTAATTAATTAAAGACTTAATTAATAGTTACAAGTCCATAGGGTGCGGCTGCCAAAAGGCTCCTCAAGTTTGGAACCCAAGAATCCCTCTAATATATATAGAGGCCTTAGGGTTCAACCCTAATCATCCCTCACCTCTACAGGAGCCGCCAAAACTCCTCCTTCCTCCTTTTTGGAGAAATATTCATGCCTCTCTAGGATTTGAGGATTTTTGCCACCTTCCCATGTAGAAGTTCTGATCTGTCTGGTTTTCTGGTGTTCCTGGGGATGAGTTATTAGAGGGATTCACACTTTGGTCATGTTCATCCTTTGCAAGACTTTGTTCATTAGATTCAAGGAAGGAGATAATCCTGAGGTACATTCCGTTTATGTTTTGTTGCAATAATTGTTACGAACTGCATAATCCTAAACTTTGTTGATGGAGAATTTTGTGATTTGATCTTGTTAGTCTTCCGTTGCATATGATTATGTGTTTATGTGATCGAATCATAACAGTAGTATCAGAGCCTCAGTTCATATGTTATTTTCAATTTGATCTTTAACTGCTAAATATGATTTCTTGCATGCTGTTAAAATGCTAGAATTTATTTTATTTAAACATGTTATGATTTTAGGGTTTATGCTAGACTTGAATGTTAGTGTTAGGCTGCATAGTGACACGCCTAGGTCGTCGTGCGGTCAAAAATAAAGAAAAACCTAACACCCACTAGTACAGTGGTAGTCAAGGTCGATCTGCAGGAGCTTCGTGGTTAGACTAAATGACAGATTACCAACTAGTAGTGTGACGCTACAGTCGGAGGAATCAGTTTCTATCTTTTCAATTACTAACACCTTAAAGCAATGATCAAACAAACTCAAGCCAAGCTAAGCTAAGCTCAAATGAACCTAGTCACTTTCTGAAATCAGAAGTGCATCTCTGAATCAGAAGCAATCAAAGGCATCCAAACTAAGCAAAACCAAGCAAAGCATAAACTAGCCACTAACTAAAGTTCTACTGAACAGTTACTAGCCAATGTTTAATGCCTAAAAATTAACCTAATTAGCTACTGATTTCAGCAAGGGGAAACAGTCCCAACAAGGTCAAAACAAGATCCAAACACTAATCAATAATCAAAAACACAAACACAAGCATAAAAACACCGAAAAATTAAGATTACTTGAAACCAAATGCTTCTCATTCATCAAACTCAATATCCAAACACCAAAACAGTAACAAAATGTCATAAAACAGAAACCTAAAGTGCTCAAGGCCAGTGGTTGTCACTCCCAAGGACCTTAGCTACAATTACTACTTGATACTAAAAGGAAATTAAATTCTAAAACACAAAATACCAATTGAGATGTTGCTGAAATGAATTCTTGGAGTCAAAGAGCTTCAAGGTCGATTTTTACACCTGGTCTTTGTTGGGGTTTTCGGCTGAAATTGCATCTATTTATATTTGCAAATTTCCCGCAGCCACGCCGCGCAGATGAAGAATCCGTGGCGCGCGTACTAATCTTTTCCCGTTTCTTTGGCATTTGAATGTGTTCCACCGCCTTAAGCCCGCGTCGCGCGTATCATAGATCCGCGGCGCGCGTACGTGTTTCCTTGATTTTTCATTCTTTTCCAAACTTCTTCTTTTTGCACGCTTTTAGTCCCTGTTTCCATTCTTTTTCTCCAAACAAGTCCTGGCACGAAAAGTGAGAATACCAAGATATATTTGATATATATTTCATCAAGAACAGGGCTCAACAACGCCTAAAATACTTGATATCACTAGGCGTTGTCAAACACCCCACACTTGTACCTTGCTTGTCCCCAAACAAGAGAGTTTTTAACAAATTATAATAAAGAATAAAACAATTTTTGAGTTTCAAAGTTTATTGCTCTTTGAGTTAGAGTGGAATAGTTCGTGAAAACATAATCGAATTGCTCTTTGGAATTCATGGCTTTCTAGAGAACCCTTGATTACAAATTTTCTGTCCACAATCAAGTGTACTTACTCATTTAGATTCTAAAGGCCATTAAGGAATTGTCCATGACTTTCGATGTTGTCCGTGTAACGAGCTTTCAGAAATACCATCCCAGACCAGACGATCTTAGGTGGTAAGGTGCATAAATCCCACGCATTTTAGACTTACCGGCTCGAACAACAAAGGCCACAGATTGACTTTTCCTTCCTAAATTCCAATCCTAAAACAGCTCAATCTTCTAAACTCGTAAAACTCAACTTATTTGACTAACTAATAGCATGATTACAAATAAACAGTATTTCTTGAAAAATACTAGTGCTATCACAATCACAAACCATTCATTTCAAAATTGTAATTTATTAAAAATTTTGAAAAATATTGCTAAAAATTGAAAAATTGATCATTTCTGCAAAAATTTCAAAAAATTTTCTCTTTCGACCGTCCACACCCCACACTTAAAACCGTACAACGTCCCCGTTGTACAAAAATTATTTCAGAACAAGGGAGAAAGAGTTACCCCTTTTGGACGATAGACTGCTTGGTGCTCAATATCACAGGTATAATTGCGAACAAACGGATCTTTGATTTTGTATTCCGGAGTTGTAGCGCTACAGTGAACACGCCGGTGGTCGAGACAAGTGGAGGGGGCACAGTGACCCCACACTTGTCTGAGACAACTCCTTCCCAATTTGGTGTATCATGCATAACTCAACAAACAAATTAAAAGCAAATAAAAAATAAAATATGAACAAAATATACAGATAGAGGTGTCATAAGTTTTATACATATATCCCAAAAATATAAAAAGAAAGAAAGAAAAAGTACATCAATCACTACCAGGTGCCCTGGAGGGTCCAGCCTCATGATCGTGGGCCCTGGCTAGGAATGGTCGATGGGGCCGGCCCTGCTGAGTGGCCAAATCCAGGAGTACCTCCCCGATCCATGCCAACTGGTCCTCGATCCTGGCAACCCTGGCTGCCAATTCCTCCTGCTGTGGCTGCGGCTGTGGTGCTGGCTCGGCGGGTGGCTCCCGCCTCTGTCGTCTCCGGCCCGGCTGAGCGTACGCGGGCTGGGGTGCCTGAGGTGGCTCAGTCGGTGCCCGGATGAACTGCCCCGGACGCTGCTGCTCGATGAGCCTCATCCTCTCCAAAGTGTGCGCTGTAGTGCGGGATGGAGGCAGAGCGGTCAAGGAGGCAGCCACGGGGGCAGTGAGGATCCCATATGAGCAGGCCAGGCGGGTGATGAAATACCCCCTGGCTAGTGGGCTGCTGGCAGAGGCGCCAGTCGAGTGGGTGGAGAGGGCAACCGCGAGGACGAAGGGGAGATGGAGGAATCTGGATTGGTCGAGGAGGACCCACAGGTACGTCATGTCGTCGCCCGACACCTTCTCGCCCCCCTCCCGATGCATGATGGAGGTAGAGACGATGCGGTGCATAAGGCGGTGGAGTGGGTCTCGAAGGTGACTCTCCCTGGAAGTCCCTGCCTCGTATATAATGTTGGACAGCGGTGCCCAAACCTCCATGTTGCCAGGCCTCTCCGGCTGCCCCTGAGTGCACGCCCCAAAGAACCGTGTGAAAAAGCGGTGCTGGAGATCCGCCTGACTGTATAGCCCATCTCGCGTCCCAAACTCCCTGAGGTTGCACTCCCTATGCTCACCTCCCAAACGAAATCGTACTATCCTGGAACGCGGGTCTCCCGCCCGAGGTGCGAACTGGATAGTAGAAAGGAACTCCATGAGGAGCTCCGTGTAGACCACATCCTCGTCAGTAGCCATGATCCTGTCCCATCCTCGGCAGGTGAATGACGCCTCCTCATGGGTCCAGGTGCAATGTAAAAATGGCTCGATCGCACCCCATAGTCCCGCGTCCCTCAGTATGTCTCTGTCAATGACCGTCGCCTCGAGAACCCGGCGACTAGTCAACGCGTCCCTCCGTGAAATGTACTCTGCCGAACTGACAAGTCCCTTAGGGAACTGTAGGAAAGGGTGGTCCAATCTGAACATCATTTTCAAAACAAACACATGGCCACAAAAAGAAAAAAATGTTGCAAAATTAGTCCTTTTCTTCCCCACCACACCGCGGCGCGGCCCAAGAGCAAGGGCGCGGTGCGGCGTGCGGCTGTTTCTAAACCCCGATCCAAACTCGTGATTTAACCTGCTAAAATTCGATCCAATCATACCACAAGGTAGCCTAAGTGTCGACTAACTCATCTAGGGTCTCCATTTGGCAAAACAAACACCCTATGAGTTAGCATTAGCGATTCTAAGTTTTGAACTATTTTAGGCAAATCACTAAAATCAACTACCTAATCGCTAGTTTTAACGAGTAATAAGTAGTTAGAATAGCGTACCTTGGTAGTAGAAACACAATGAGCAAGAAAAATTGCAAGAGAAATTCGTCAATCAGAGCTCCGAGTCGCGTGAGGGTTGTGTGAGCCGCGGCTTACCTTAATATAGGAGGAAACCGTCTGATCGTTTACCGCGTCGCGCATTTTCCCTTTGCGCGTCGCGCGTGTCTCCAAATCAACCCCTGCGCATCGGGTTGGTTTACGATCCCGCGTCGCGTAATTCAAAAACCCGCGGCGCGGTCGTCAAAAATTTCAAAACTTCTCACATGACCCCACACTTATTTTAGACCACGAATACCTGCAAAGATTGATGTATTTTCCTAATTACTTCAAAGAAATATAGATCCTAACTTATGACACGATGGGTTGCCTCCCAACAAGCGCTAAGTTTAACGTCTTCAGCCAGGCGTGCTACTCCTATGCCGAATCTTCTTCTTCTTGAACCCTTGATGACATCTGCTTGAATCCTGGCATGAAGTTGTTGGCCATCATTGACATGAGAGATGTGAGTTGAGTCATTCGATCGCTCATACCGCTAATCCACTGTTGCTGAGATTTCAGGAGCTTAAAAACTTTTGCCTCTCGTTCTCTTGATTCCTTTTCATATTGCTGGTGCCTTGCTTCCATCATCTCTATCATGTCCAGCAGCTGCTCCTTATCGATAGTGGATAACGGGTGGTCCTTGGTCTCCTTTAAAATCTCTTCTTTTCCTCCTTCTCCCGTATGTGTCCAAATCTTTTCCTTACTCTTGATCCCAGGCTCCATTAATATCCTTCTGTCCATTTGTTTGCCATTTTCTTCTGAAGGCAATGATATAGGATTTCCAAACATGTTCAATCTTCTTTTCCTTGTCCCAAAAAAAATGTCCATGTCTCCTGTCTTGCAATCAATCACCGAACCAGCAGTAGCTAGGAATGGGCGTCCTAAGATGAGTGCAGGTGCATCGTCCAGGCTTTCATATTCCATAACCAGAAAATACACGGGATAGAAAAAGTCCCCAACTTTGACTATGACATTTGTCAGTTTTCCCCGAGATACCTTTGTTGATTGATCAGCCAGCTGCAATACAACTTCTGCTGGCTCTATTTCTTCATTTTTGTACTTATCGTACAGGTATCCTGGTAGGATATTGACACTTGCTCCCAAATCTAACAAGGTGTTCCGAATAACCACATCCCCTACAGTAGTAGTGATCAATGGTGATCCAGGGTCCTTTTCCTTTTTGGGCAGTGTTCCCAATAACGCCTCACTTGCTTTCACAGTCAACCTCACAGTTTTTGGTGTAGGTGCTTTGCTCTTCCCATTTTGTTCACACATTTCTTGCAGAAGCCTGGTATCTTCAGGGGCATCCTTAAGCTCATCCCATAGGGGCTGGTTCATTAAGGGCCCCATTGATTTGGGTGCTTCCTGCTTCTTCTTCCCTTTCCTATTATTCTTTTTCTGCTTGATTCCCGCTATCGTTGGTTGCTCCTCCTTCTGGACCTCTTTATCTATTTCTGGTTGAGTTTCCTTCTCAACAGGAATTCCTTCTTCCTTACCTTCCTCACTTCCTAGAGCTTCCTCTTCTTCCCCCAGTTTCACTTCACTCCCTACTTCAAACAAGTCTTCCAAAGTGACTTTTCGCCATCTAGATTCGACAGTGTTAACTTGCTCTTTTCCTGGTCGCTGATTATGAGTAGGGTTGACCTCTGTAGCACTTGGCAATTTTCCACTGTCTCTCTTTTGCTGATCTGCAGCCATTTGCCCAATTTGTCGTTCCATATTTGCAATGGCTTTTGCGTTTGCTTGAGATTGTTGTTGCGTAGCAGTGACCATATCGTACATCTTAGCAAACATTTCTTCTTGAGTTCCCGGGGTGTTGTTGGTAACATTATCGGGCCCCCTGTTGTTGTTATTGCTGCTATTTCCGTTATGGTTGTTGTTATTCGCAGGCTGATGTGTTCTAGGCTGATTGGTTGGTTGACTTTGGTGATTGTTCTGCCTAAAATTCTGCTGCTGTCCTTGGTTATATGGCCTGTAGGGTCGTCCATTATTATGCTGGCCTTGACCCTGGCCATAAATTTGATTCGCCTCTTGAGTCTTAGGTCCTCCTTGACCTCCCTGCGATGGATTCTGTGGTCCATTCTGCAGTGTTGACATGAGCCTGTCAAACTTCTTATTCAGTTCACTAATTTCCTTCTTCACTTCCTTCTTCCAGTCAGCATCGGCTCTCACTGCTGCTGTCGTACCTACAGTCTTCCTGGTAGAAAAGTTTGCCTTGGAACCATTGCTCAATTGTTCCAAGAACTGCCAAGCTTCCTCTGGGTCCTGCCACATAAATGTCCTACTTGATGAGGCATTTATCATGGCCTGATGCGTTTCAGTGACTCCTTCGAAGAATAACTTAACTAACTGCCACCTGAGAATTTCGTGATGCGGGCAGGATCGTAACAACTCTTTCAACCTATCAAAGGCTTCGTGGAAAGCCTCTCTTGGCTTTTGCTGGAATTCCTGAATGACCCTTCTGATTTCAGTTGTCTTACTTGCTGGATAAAATTCCTGAAGGAACTTTGCCTTAAGCTGATCCCATGTGGTAATGCTGTCCGATGGCAAAGATGTAAACCAATATTTGGCCTTATCCTTAAGAGTGAATGGAAACAGTCTAAGCCTGAAAATGTTTCTATTGGTGTTCCTAGGGTTATTAGCATTAGCAATCGCTAAGAATTCATATAGATGATTATAAGGATCGTCTTGCTTATACCCTCTAAACTCTGGCAATATTCCTAATAACTGAGGTCTTATTTCTATTTGAGAATCAATGTTATCAGGAATATAAATTGGCGATGAATCATCATATTCCCGTGGTTGGAAATGTGATGCAACCGATTGCCGTCTTGGTTGTGCGAAATGTAATGGTTGAGCAGGATTACCGTAAAGATGATCGTTATATTCCCGTTGACCTGGTTGATGATACTGTGGTGCTCTTTTGGGAGGTCCCCGACCTCGGTTCCACTGTGGTTGTGGTGCTGGTGGCACCTATCCCTCGTCTTCCTCGTCATATCCCTCCTGTCTCTGGATGATGGTATTGTGGCTGAGGAGGTTGTTGATAGTGTATCGGTTGTGTAGGTTGGAATGTGGGTTGAGGTTTAAAAAGAACGTGTTGTGGTTGAGAGGTTGGTGTATGCTGTCGAGAAACTGGGGTGCCATCACGGGTCGGCTCTCCCCAATACATTGCAGAGGTAAATGGATTGGTAGATTATGGTTGTGAAGCGGGTGTAAATGGTGGGACAGATGGTGGAGTGCATGATGGTATGGGTGCAGGGGCTGAAACTGCACCACCAGAAGCACTCGAGCTCCCGAACTGAAACTCTGACAGTGGGGGAATAGAAAACACCCCCGTTGCCTCACCTGATGGTTCCTGGGCAACACCTACTGGATTACTACTAACCTGACTAAAATTCATGATATTTAAACACCTACGGGCACGGATTTTGAACGCAGTACGCTCAATCTCAGAATCAAAATGCAATGGGGATAATTGCTTACCCCTGCAGGTACGCATGCACTAGTGCAACACGCCAACAAAAATCAAAAACTAAACTAACCAAATGAAATTTCCAAAAAGCAAGAAACAAGTTCCTACTAATCACCTAATCTAAGCTCACAGCTCCCCGGCAACGGCTCCAAAATTTTGACATGCCTAGGTCGTCGTGCGGTCAAAAATAAAGAAAAACCTAACACACACTAGTACAGTGGTAGTCAGGGTCGATCCGCAGGAGCTTTGTGGTTAGACTAAATGACAGATTACCAACTAGTAGTATCACGCTACAGTCGGAGGAATCAGTTTCTATCTTTTTAATTACTAACACCTTAAAGCAATGATCAAACAAACTCAAGCCAAGCTAAGCTAAGCTCAAATGAACCTAGTCACTTTCTGAAATCAGAAGTGCATCTCTGAATCAGAAGCAATCAAAGGCATCCAAACTAAGCAAAACCAAGCAAAGCATAAACTAGTCACTAACTAAAGTTCTACTGAACAGTTACTAGCCAATGTTTAATGCCTAAAAATTAACCTAATTAGCTACTGATTTCAACAAGGGGAAACAGTCCCAACAAGGTCAAAACAAGATCCAAACACAAATCAATAATCAAAAACACAAACACAAGCATAAAAACACCGAAAAATTAAGATTACTTGTAACCAAATGCTTCTCATTCATCAAACTCAATATCCAAACACCAAAACAGTAACAAAATGTCATAAAACAGAAACCTAAAGTGCTCAAGGCCAGTGGTTGTCACTCCCAAGGACCTTAGCTACAATTACTACTTGATACTAAAAGGAAATTAAATTCTAAAACACAAAATACCAATTGAGATGTTGCTGAAACGAATTCTTGGAGTCAAAGAGCTTCAAGGTGTCTTTGCTGGGGTTTTCGGCTGAAATTGCATCTATTTATATTTGCAAATTTCCTGCAGCCGCGCACGCGCACTAATCTTTTCCCGTTTCTTTGGCATTTGAATGTGTTCCACCGCCTTAAGCCCGCGTCACGCGTATCACAGATCCGCGGTGCGCGTACGTGTTTCCTTGATTTTTCATTCTTTTCCAAACTTCTTCCTTTTGCACGCTTTTAGTCCCTGTTTCCATTCTTTTTCTCCAAACAAGTCCTGGCACAAAAAGTGAGAATACCAAGATATATCTGATATAATTTCATCAAGAACAGGGCTCAACAACGCCTAAAATACTTGATATCACTAGGCGTTGTCACATAGAAATCAAAAAATAGGTTTTTCTTATGCCTACATGCTAGATTTCGAAAATTGCTATGGTTTAGGCAGGTTTTCTATGCGTCCTTGATACCTGGCGGCTAGGGTTATAACCCTAGCTTGCCATGCAAGTTTCCAAACTTGCTTGGTTGCCTTATATGTCTATTGCCCTAATTTGATTAATTCAATTAGGATATAATTGGTTATTTTAATTAATTAAATTGTATTAATTGAATTAAATTAAATGAAACATTTTAAATTTTTTAAAATATGTTTATATATATTAAAAGATTATTTATATATATAAAAGAATAATTAAAGCAAAAACATTGGTCAAACCATGACTAGACTCACCCATAAAATCGTGTATATGGTTAGAAGGAAGGTTCTTATGAACCTGAATGAGGTTGGTTATTAAGTGGCATCTATTACCCACCACCTTCACTGCCCAACACCTTTTACCATGTAGAGTTACCGAAAGGGTTTGATAGGGCAATGTTTCTCTCTCTAACTTAAAACTATTAACTTAAAGTATTAAAAAACCCGTTTTAATTAAAATAAAATGTGAGATTTTATGCTATCCATGACAAATGCACATTCTCTTTATGATCTGCTGGCAGAGATGTGTGCTTAACAGGAACGTCAGATAAGTTCATAGTTTGGGGTGATATGACACTCGCGATTCTCAAGCGTATCTTGAGACGAGCATCATGCGGGTTCTGCCATCTGATTCATGATCCACGACATCCCTGTCATGAATTTGAGATGAGCACAAACGAGATTAACATGTCATTTACAGTAGTCAATGAATTTCACAAATCTAGAAATTTCATAGTGAATGAAATTCATAAAGGTTTCTTTTTTCTACCTTGATGACCATTGTGGTATGATTATGGCATCCCTCTACACATCATAAATGGGAAATCTTGGATCCTAGCCTTAATAAATAAATTGGGTAATTATTTTGAAGGATTATTTCAAACTAAACTAAAAACCTTTGTCTTATAGATGTCAATTCTTAACACAAACCTTCCTCCTCCTCCTATTCCTCCTCCTCCTCCTCCTCCACTGCCATCCCGATCTAGTGAGATCGATAGTATGACGTTTGCTGAGATGTCCTCCGAACTCGAGAATTGTTTTAAGAGTCTCGGGGAACAAGCAAAGCGGGAACGATTCGAGATAGCTAAATCCCTTAGGGTATATAAACTAGAAGAAGGAACGTCTGTGTGTACACATATTCATAAGATGAAATCGTACATGGACAAATTGGATAATCTTGGTGTCTATTTTCAAAGAAATTAGCCACTGATGTGGTGCTTAACTTGCTTCTTAGTTCATGTCATAAGGGTTTTATGAACTGTGACAAGAACCATCTGGACATGACCTTGATTGAGCTGCACGGTTTGCTGAAAACTGCTGAGGCTGGTTTAAAGCAACACCGTAGCTCAAATTCTACCACTCCTGTCTTGGATGAAAGAAATTCATCGTGGTGATGCTATGAAGAAGAAAGTTTCTCATCCTAATGGAAGGGAAGGGCTAAGGGACAGACTGACCAAGGATTTAAGAGAAAAGCTAATTCTGACATAGCACACACTGGTGACCCGAATGAGGCCATATATGTTTTCTGCCAGCTAAAGAGACATTGGAAACGTAGTTGCCCAATATGGCTGAAGGATTTGAAGAAGATCCGGGTCAAGGAGTTTGACACGTTAGGTATATCTGAGCTCCATATCAACTTCTCGTTCTTGATACAAGATGTGTTCATCACATCTGCACTGAATGCAGGGACTAAGTTAATCTAAGAAGTTGAAGCATAGGGGCTTGATCTGATTATGAGATACAGAAGCATTGTTGCTGTTATAATGATCAGGGATTACAAGCTCGTGCTAATTAATGTTGTTTAGTTAGATTATTAGATTTTTGCTACTCGCTAGGATTAACACAAGACATTGTTTTTTATATTATGGATTGTTTTAAGGATATTTTGTATTTCCTTTTGGTAATAAAAATGGTGATTTTTTCTTATAAGCATAGTTGTTTTATTTCAAAAATAAATCCTTACAATGGCATATATGAATGTGTTAACTACTAGTAATAATAATCTTAAATATTGATTCATCCAAAAGTGTGTTGGATATATCATGATTGTGGCTTTGTCACCTTGTCCATTAAACAATAATTGCATCACCAAGCTTCGACTTGGAATCATTTGACTTAGAGACAGATGATGTATGTGAATATTGCTTGCATGGAAGATGACAAGAATACCAGTCACATGAAACTATGAAAGAGCAAAAACGATTTCTTGGAACTAATCAACACAGATGTTTGTGGACCGTTCGAATCTTCCACAAGACATGATAAGTGATACTTCGTTACGCTTACTAATGATTTCAGTAAATATGGATGTGTTTATTTGAATAAACGTAAGCTAGAAACTTTGAAATGTTCATAGATTTTCGAAACGAAGTAGAGAATCAATCGGGCTAGAATATCTGAATATCATAATCTACGAACATCTTGTGAACTATGAAATGGTTTCACACGTTTTCTCCTCTTAGAACACCGTTGCAAAATTGTGTGTTTAAAAGGATAAATCGAACATTGTTTTGGTTCGATCCATGATGTTTCAAGCTACACTTCCAAATTAGTTTCAAAGGGTTATACCCTAGAAACAGAAAACCGCAACTTAAACCTCATATACAACTAAGTAGGTTACAAAGACATTATCTGGAATGTGAAGTGACGTTCATCCTCACTGGCACATAGAAAGTTTAGGGTTGTGAAATCTTCGTTCGTCACAAGATTGAACCCATATAAGAGAAAGTGTCATTTTCATTGGTTATCCTGCAAGTTCTTTGGATACTTGTTTTCAAAAGCCTTCTAAGAACAGATTGTTTGTGGCTCGAAGAAGAGTCTTTCTTGGGAAAGAGCTCATATCTAAAGAAGCCAGTGGGAGTAAGATTGATCTTGAAGAAATTCAAAATTCAACCAATGAATAACCTTTTAGTTAATAGTAGCACTTACACTAGAGGATAAGACTCCTGTTAAAGAGAACTTGACATACCTTCTCCTCTTTGCAATTCTAGTAGAGTTAGTCACTCTCATGAGTATTATGGTATCATATTACTAAGAGTAATAGACTGATTAGTGGTAAAACACTTGTTGGTGAAGATGAGTCATCCAACTACATAGAAGCATTGGTGAGCCTAGTTACTGCCAAATGAAGAGGACACAGAAAGCGAGATTCAGTCAATGTTTAATTCGACAGATCTTACACCTGGCCAAAGAACCAATGGGAGTAATCAGATCTTCTAGAGAAGAACAACATGGATAGGAATATACACACATTCGAAGCATGACTGATTGAGTAAGGAAATACTCAGTCTCAAGAAATTTATTACGAGGAAAGGCACTCTCATCAGCAGAAAATCTGTTAGGATATCATTTGCCACATGTACATTTTATGTGACATGGCTAAGTGGATGTTTTAAGACCGCTTTCCGTAAATGGAAAACAAAGGCTTTGTGTGTATGATGCAACCAAGAGGTTTTCAACATGCTAAATATCCAAATATAGTGTACTAAGCTTGAAAGATCCATTTGTGGAATCAAACAAGCATCTTGCAGCAGGAATCTTTGAAGTCATAAAGTGCCAAAGAGTTTGGATTTTCATGAAGCATAGATAAGTCCATAATTATGTCAAAGCTAGTAGGAGTACTATGGTATTCTACCTAGTATTGTATGTTATTGACATACTTCTTATAGAAAACAATTTCCCGAAGTTTCAAAGGGTAATGAGTTGTCTTGGGAAAGGTTTCGCTATGAAGAATCTAGGAGATACAATATACATACGTGGAATAAGGATCTATAGAGATAGATAAAAACATCTGAAAATGACTTAGCCAAACTACATTTGAGTATGATCTTGAAGAAATTCGAGATGCATGACTCCAAGGAAACATTTTCCGCCCATGGCATAAAGAATTAATTCGAATCCCATATGCTTTTTCTATAGGATCGATCATGTATGCCATGACATGTACTTGACCTGATATCCTGTATGCTTGGACCATAATGAGTTGATTTCATGACAACCTGGCAAAAGTCATTAGACATCAGTGAATGACATTTTAGAGTGTCTAAGGAGAACAAGAAATGTTTATGGAGGAAAAGGAAGAGCTAAGAGTAACTGGTCATAGTGACACCATATATGACTCTTGCTCACAATCAGGATAGGTGTTCCTGTTAAAAGAGGAGTAATAACATGGAAATGTTCCAAGTTGAAATGTATAGCAGCTAATATAGGAGACTACATGGTTGAAAGATTTCACTGGTAATATTGGTATTGTCCTAAATACCAATGATCTCCTTAAAATCTTCTTACCGAGGATGCAGTCACCTTCACTAAAGAATCTGAGGACCATGAGAAGTCAGGACATATACTCAGGGATTGCTGCTGTGTTTGGAAACCAAGTTGAGATATCATAGTGAATAGGGCATCATCATCCGGATGATCGTTTCACAAATACAGTAACGCGGACCAAGCATGAAAGTCAAACTAGGGTCCATAGGCGTCAAGTTTGTAAGCAATATGACATAAGTATTTCAGTTATTAGTTTGATAACCAAAACATATAGCATAAGTTAATTGTATCTGACTTGGTGTATTATTAATGGAGAATTAATAAAGAGTTGGGATGCCATTTTCATATACATTAATATTGTGTTTCACTTTACCATGTTTAGAACCCGCTTCTCGAGTATTAATTTACCCAAACCTCCGTAGTCGTTCGTACTCTTGGAAGCAAGTAGTGATTTAATACTGTCATGGAGCATTAGTAGATTTTTATAAAGATTAGACATATCATGGTGATTGCGACTAGCCCTCATGTGTACTTGGTAGAGATTCAAGTATTGGAACAACCTGCACTTAGAGATTACTTCATGGATTAAGTCACAAGCAATTCCGAAATGATAATATTTTTTATTCTTCAAACCGAGATGCATGAGGATTTACTCTATGATTCTATTATGCATTGGCTACTCAAACGGTAACCGTAATTGGTAGTTATAAAGGGTATGTTTGTGTATGACATGATGAAATAGATAGAGACTATGTAGTCAGAGCTTATCTTTTCCTTTTGCCCTAACAAAGAGAAATGATATATGTGGGCCCCTCGATGATTTGATGCTAACATTAAGTGTTTGGCCAAACCCAAACTGGATTGATGTGTTGGAACAATAGTCTGACAGAGTCATCATAAATCAGTATCGGGAAACAAAATTTAGAACTATCGGATCTGATTTTTCAATGACCCAGGTTCATTACGATATCTTGTAGAACAGAGGAATAATTTATCACTTATCTATGTGTCGTCTCTTTTCTTTGATCAAAGTTTGGCACTTGCATAGGATGACACACTTTGCTAATTATCAGATAAAACTGACACCACACAAGTTGACAACTTGTCCAAGTGGAAGACTGTTGGAATAATGTCCAAGGTCATCAACTTGTGGTAATATTTCTAATAATCGTAGAGTCCTTATGGGTTTCCCTCATGACTCAGAAAAACATACAGAGTCAAAATAAAGGAAAGGAGAAATTAGTTTATTAATTTATTGAGAAACAAATTAATCAGAAACTAAATCAGAAATTAGTTTATTAATTTATCAAGGACATGATAAATTAATTAGAAATTAATTGGCAATTAATTAACAAGATAATTTCGAGAAATTAAATTGTAAGGGATTGGATTGTAATTAATTAAAGAGTAAATTAATAGTTACAAGTCCAGAGGGTGCACCACCAAAAGGCTCCTCAAGTTTGGAACCCTAGGATCCCTCTAGTATAAATAGAGGCCTTGGGGTTCAACCCTAATCATCCCTTGCCTCTAAAGGAGCTGCCAAAACTCCTCCTCCCTCCTTTTTGGCGAAATCTTCATCCCTCTCTAGGGTTTGAGGTTTTTTCCTCCTTCCTAAGTGGAAAATTTGATTTGTCTGGTTTTATGGGGTTCCTGGGTATGAGTCATTAGAGAGATTCGCACTTTGGATCATGTTCATCCTTTGCAAGATGCTGTTCATCAGATTCAAGGAAGGAGATAATCCTGAGGTACATACTGTTTATGTTTTGTTGCAATAATTGTTATAAACTTCATGATCCTGAACTCTGTTCATGGAGAATTCTTTGATTTAATCTTGTTAGTCTTCCGCTGCATATGATTATATCTTTATGTGATCGAATCGCAACACTGCCCTATTGGCAACATGCCATACAAGAAGTTGAGCTTTCAAAAGCAAACTGGGGAATTTCCTTGTTAGGCACAATCCACACATTTTCCCCAACTTCTTAAATAATGATAATTCAAATCAATCATCACCATAATTAATCATAGTTCACCACAAGTTTGCTGAATTCACTTACCTCGATACTACCATTCTCAGATACACATAATTTTCATCAGTTATATACAATTATTAATGATCAACATTACTTATCTTTTCCTCGCTTTCAATTCGTCAACTTGGTACTGTACTACCAAACACGTCTAACACACTAATATAACATGTCATTACCTTTGTCAATATTTAATATCAGTTTTATCCTGTAAGATCTTATCCAATTCTCCTTTTATCATCTAGCATATAAACCACAACAAGTAACTAGAAACCATATGACCACTTGCTATAAGGTGGTAAAGAATATAGTAGTACAGTTGGTCAAGTAACGGTAACTTAGTTATTCAGCCATCAAGACTACAACTCATCACTCAGCCACAAAGACTAAAACTCAGCCACCAATGCTCATCACTGAATTAATGATCATCTATCCCGCCACTTAAGTCTATACACACATCAACTAGACATGTACATACCATTCATCAACAACTAATACATGGGGTCAACCCACTAGGCAGTTAGATTTCTAAGTGGTATATTCATCTAATAGTTGGATCTCTTAGGGTGCTCAACCCAACTGCCATCAACACCCTAAATGCAAACTATAATATGTTAAACATTCTGCCTTATTTACCAGCCACCTATAGCTACCATCTGGTAACTTCGTCATACCAATTCAAACAACTCCACTCAACATTTTAGTTAGATTAGCCAGAACCATCATATCCATTATCTCAGCTTTATATATTACTTACCACTTAGTTATAACACAAATATACATCTCCAACCTCTGCTGTTTTCACACTTGGTTCATAGCTCAAGGTACTCACTAATAGGCCCACCAATAACTTTTCAAGTATGATCACAAAATACTTGTGATGGGATGTTATCAATACTCATCAATGGTTGCAAGGTATTTATTATGAATCCACATCATTCATGCACTATCTCACCCCATATGGTTACAATGTTTTTGTCTTGTTATTATACATAATCCATACTTACCACCACAATCACTCTAAGGTGATCAATTACTAAATATCATCCTTAACCATTCAAAATTTTCTTTAGTTATATTAATTGTGACCGATTGACCATGGGTCACTCAGGCCCATACTCCAATCATTCAAATATACTTAAGCCTTTCAGGCACCCATAAAGTATACAAAATTCACTAAGCGTGTACACAAATAGTTAGAGCAATATTCATTCGTCTAGGTATGCACTTAAACTAATCACACCATCATTAAAACACTTACGCTATAAATCCAGTCCATAAATTCCTAAATCTCCAAGTCACAAATCACAAAGGTTCACTTCACTGCACCCTTACAAGTAATAATGTGACAACGACCACAAAGGCCCTACAGTTTAGTCAATAGTATCACTCGAACTGCACATGATCAACGATTATAGCTACTGGCAATATATAGTTGGACAGGCTCATTGGTTAACATCATTAGTATATAATTGTACGTTCAACAATATAGCTACATAGGCCCAACTACCACAACCACATAAGTTAGTGTCACAGTTATACAGGTTAAAAGCACCCTTTTGAGCACACCTATCACTAACACATCATCAATCACTAAAGTTACACCTGCTACTAGGGCAATCATCAACAACTAGGACAATACACCTACCCATTCAGACTATACACCATCCACAACCATCCTCTACAATAATTTCTCATCTCAATGTATTACATTCCGATCCTCTCCTTAATACCATACAAGGTTTACCCTACTTCCATTATACTTAATACTCCACAAGCCACAAAGGCTTCTGCAACAACTGGTCATAAAGGCTACACCATACGAATAACACTATCTCATATAAGGAAGGAACACTTGCTACACATATAACATTCTACCACCTAACCACCTTAATGTACTTTTGGCTATTCGGGCCATACTTGACTATCCAACATGACTCACATACTAAATATGTCAACTATCACATCCATTACACACAACTATGCTCCATCGTCTTGCACATATACTTGCTAAGTAGTTTGAACTATTGTCAACTGGAGTTAGCTCTATCCATCGTATTTAGTCAGGGTCAAAACATGGTTATCACTAGTCGATACTCTCAATAAACTATTCATTGTCACAATACAGTCACATAATTTATTTATGAATAACCATGGGCATCTACTCAGCACAATAACATGACATCATTCCCAACAACCACGACAATATATTTTCATTTATTCAGATGGTCCTTCGTATAATCGTCAACGTCTCAGATCCCAAGACCTAGATTGAACCCTTCTTGCATCACCATGACCTTAGGTGTTTCTAAAATTCACCATTTACTCATTAATAAGACAAAATGCTATTTCACTCTTTATCACATTTATCATCAACCAATGGTAAATACAAGATTTTCCTTATGTAATGCAATATATCGATCTTGTTCATCATTTTCATGTATCATATTTCACTGGTTAGCATTAATCCACCAAATTAAACAAAACTCTCTATGGTTTAAGTCTAGGAATATACCCTAAGATACCTAGTTCCCTTAAACTACGACTCTGATACCAACTTGTAACACCCAGCTTTTCAGTACAAGGTACACCCAAAAGTTTTTGTTAAAATGTAATATTGGTGTACACTTATACCATTGGATAAAACAAGAAGTAATCAATGTGATCATATCCGCACACCACGTACGTGATCCGAGTCGGGCGCTACTTCGTTCTATTCCTACAAAGCAAATAAACAACAATAGTGAGCTACAAAAGCTCAGTGAGTAACCGAAAGCATAACGACTCTATGTCATCACACGATGTAAGCTCAGTGAGTAACTGAAAACATAAAGACTATATGTCATCACACCGCGTAATAACAACTTGATTCAACTCACGAATTTCAACCATGATTAATTAACTAAATAGCTATTCGTTTATTTTTAATTTCCTTAGAGCTAGTCATGTGAGTTTTTCTTAAACATTAAGTTACTTTCAGTTATATTTTTTAAAAGGCCAATTAATTTGGCCTTTATACAAAAAACAATCAATCATCGACCATAGGTCTTATACAAACATTTAATTGTGATGTATCCGTCAAACTAGCATTCGTAGAGATGTGTAAAGATAAATATCACTTTCAGATTAGTTATAATTGAACTTTAAACATGTCAGTTTCTTTTAAAATAAAAATAAAGTCATTTTCTAACGGTAGACCATTGTCGATCTAATTATTTTCATGTTTTCAATTTTTTAGAAATGTCAATCGAGTTTTAATCGAGACACATCTCTTTATCATGTATATTATTTCTAATGAAAAGTAAATTATAATTTTAAAAGTTTCGAAACACCTTTCATATAATATTCTAGTAATTACTTTTACTTAATATTTGTTCGAAACATGTAAAAAGATTTTGTTGTGTGATTTTAAAATATTAGAAAATTTATGATTTGATATAAAATTTGGAAAGATTTTGAAAATCTATTATTATCCAATAATCTTATGTTTATTTAATTTCTTCTTTATATTTTATTTTTTCAAAATGCAAATATATTTATATATTAGGTCAAACTTTTTTTTTACTCTTTTTTCTAGATTTCTATGTATCATTGATGTGATCAGATTCCTTTTGTAGCTACTAAAACATCATGATAACAAAGAAGATAAAGTAGTTGACTATTCAAAACTTTTTTTTGTATAGGTACTCAAATATAACCATAACAAATATATTGTTTTGTAAAATTATTTTTTTATATATTATTAACAAAAAGCAAACTTAAATAGGAAAGGACGTCTCTGTCATTAGCATAACTGCATTCTAAATCACTTCAAAATAGGGTTGTAAACGAACTGAACGTTCGGCGAACTATTCGTTTATGTTCAACGGGAAGTTCGTTTATGTTAGTTTATATAGTAAACGAACGAACATGAACAACATATCTCGTTCGTTTAGTTAAACGAACGAACAAGAACAACGCACCCGTTCGTCCATTTACGTTCGTGAACGTTCGTTCATTATATATATATATATATATATATATATATATATATATATATATATATATATATATATATATATATATATATATATATATATATATATATATATATATATATATATATATATATATATATATAAGGTTAATATGTAATCTATAATATATATTTTGTGAATGATTGTATCGTGTGTATGTCTGTTTGTTTAAATTTATTTGTGTTCATTTTTGTTCTTTTGTCAACTAAACAAACGAACATAAACAAACACAGACAAATTAAAATTCTTAACGAACAAACACGGACACAAAAGTTTGTTCATTTTATTGTTCGTGTTCGTTCGTTTATCGTTTAAAGTTAAACAAACGAACATAAACAAGCCTCCGTTTGTGTTCGTTCGGTTCGTTTACAGCCCTACTTCCAAACCAAATACAATTGTAAAAAAATGGATTTTAGATTTTACCAACTATGTACATAAAATAATTTAAATCCTTCAAAATCTAAATCATTTGACACATTCAAAATTGTAAGACTAATTTAAGAACAAAGGCAAACAACGAGAATACAAGTGTATGAATATTCAACCAGTCGAATGATTATATTCAATGTAAAAAGATAGTGCTCTAAATCTTTAAGATGAGCAACTATGAAGAACGTTACAATGAATAAAGCGATTGTGCAAAAGTACGTCTAAACATCTAGTGTTCTGGGTGTTTAAATACTAAGATCTAATAGGATAAACACGTAATCCTATTAGTTACAGATAAGTATAAAACCCTAGATCTTATCTCTAAACACAAGATAAGTACAAAATAAATTGTCTTCGGATAAGTATCGTCACTTCGTATCAACCTCTCACTTCGTATCATCTTCTAACTTCGGACAGGAACATATGTACTTCAGATATCAAATATCATCACAATCAGAATCCTAACATTCTCCCCCTTTGTGGTGAAGATGCCAGGTATCCGAAGTCTATAGCATGTGAAACGACTTGATCAATTCCCTTCGAATTTGTAACCACCACTTCAAATGATTACACAGCTCCAGCTTCGCATCATCAGGGTTTTCATTGTTGACCGTTACCCTTGCAATCATTCCTTCCAGAAAGGTTGAGGGAAACTTCTCTTTCTCGTCCATGTCAAAGAACAACTTTTTCAGTTGACCTTTCCTTGTAAGTTTTCCCTTATAAACAACTCCCCAAGGTTTCTGTAGAATCTTTCCATCGCTGATTTTGGATATTCCAGTAAGCTCCTTATTTGCAGCTGGAACAGATTGCTTGAAAATTTTTGCTATTTCATAATCGTATAGGGAGAACTTTCGTAGATACGAACCCAAAAATCTTCCAATTAGCCTCGGACTTCTTGTAAGACCTACTTGCTTAGATATTCTTGTTTGGTTCAGATTGAAAAATATTTCAACAAGTACAACGAAGTCATTCGGATTCATTAGTGGGAAGTCTGCTACAGTGAAAGAGCTTTCAATCTTCTGTTCACCTCTACGGACATGGTAAGTAAAATTTTGATATATTTCTTCAAAAAGTGGTCCTGTCTCAATTCGGTCAATCCCAACAATCTTTAGGCAAGACCAGACATGTGTTTGATCAGCAGCATGGTTCGCATGAAACCTGGCCTTTTATTCTTGGAATTTTCTCTTCTCAGTCGGATCAAACTCAATGTCATAGACATTAGCAGCAAAGAGCTTCAGATTGAATGGGATATCAAGTTGCAACTATATTGTATTCTCATCATTATATGACACCAGTGGCACACGATCAAACATTTCCACTGTGGTGAATGCCAATGACATTATCGTCTCATATTTCCATATTTTGTCTATAGGACCCAAGAGTTCTTTCTTTCCAACTATGTCTCTAGAGATTGCATAAAAATGCCTTAACTTCTCATACTCTTCTGCTTTCTGTTTCTTCTCTTCAGACTTAGACAGTTCTTGGGCAATCTTCTTTCCCTTGTCAACCGAAGGACCTGTCTCAGGAGGTACTTGAGAAGTTGTTATCTTTGTCGAAGTGGATGATGGTGTAGAACTTACTCCGAATTTAATTCCACCAGAGAATCTTTTTATGAGACTAGAGGTGGATTCAGTTGTAATTTGTGTGGTTGATGATGTTCGTCCCCAAACTAGAGGAACTGTTGTTGACGGTGATCTTGTGAAGATTGTTGCTGATGAGGGTGCTGAAGTGAATCCGAAAAATGGTTTTGTAGTCGGACCAGCGGTGGTAGTTGTTGTTTGAGTGAGTGGTGCGAGGGTTGTAATAGTTGCTGTTGGAGCGAAGTTGATGCGCGTTTGCCTTTCTGTTAGTCGAGGCCCTTCTCCCCCTTGTGACGAAAGAACTGAAACCTTCGGAGCACCTGGTAATCGACTAACTAGTGTAAGCAATGGTGCAATATCCTTTCGGATGGAGTCTGTTGTTTGAGAGACCAAAATCTTCATTTGCTGGTCGCTGATTTTCTATGCTTCTCTGTACGTGTTTAACTCATGCACCTTCGGTTCGTATTCCGCAATGGTTTTCTTTGCATCCTCGACATCTTTCCGTAAACTCTTCAACTGAACGTCAAATTCCTCAGCACTTCTTTTTTAGAGATTCTCAACCGAAGTAGACAAAGAAGTAAGCTTAGCTTGAACTTCTGTATGGGCAGAATTGAGGTTGTTGACCACTTCGGAGAGTATTGTTGTATGTTGTTCCTGAATTTGCTGGGTTTTCTCTTCAACTTGCTTCTCCACTGCCTTGCACCTCAAGTCAATTTTCTCCAACACATTTCGTGTCATTTGCATGACATCGATTTCAACAACTTTTACTGCCTCTTCTATTTTCTTGTTGACTTTCTTGGTGATGGTTTCCTCAAAAGACGTAAGTGATTCCGCCAAGTGATCAGTGGTAACTCCTGATCCTTTGTCCGAAGTGTAAGTGGTGTGGGCTTGTGTCTGGTTCCGCCAAGTGATCAGTGGTAACTCTTGTTTCATTGACACCATGTTTGTGTCTGGTTCATCATCATCTTCGTCTTGAATTTGTATTGGGGCTGTTTCAAAATAATCCTCCTCTTATTTGTCGGTTTCATGGGAAGAGGGAGAATCAGCCATATCATCCATGAAGAATGAATGAATCGGAGGAGGGACTTCGGTTGTTGAGGTGAAAATGGGTGTCAAATACTTCGCTGGTGGAAATGGTAGATTTGTGACAGTTGGATTACCGGATGTGAGACTTGTGTCCACATCAGATATGTGCATAGGGGTCTCAATATGACTTGTCTCCACATGAGATTTTTCGACAGTGGTCATATGTGCAGAAACCACCGTATTTTCAGTTAAAGAGACAAAGGGATCAGAATGTGGTACCGTGGAAGTGGTTGTCTCAGTTGGTGATGGAGGAATGGTGGTATCCTCTGGATGAGAATATTCTTCTTCTTCTTCTTCTTCATTGTCTTCTAATCGAGGTGTTGTTGGTCTTGAAGATTGTACCGGTTTTTTCCTTGTTGGCTTAACGGCATGAGTTTTCTTTCTTGTTCTGGACTTCTTGGCTGGAACTTCGGATGGTTCTGCTGTGCCTTTACGTTTTCCACCCTTTGCCTTAGGAAGTTCGGATTCTATCACCCTTGTGAAGACCCTGAGCGGTGGAGGAATCGTGATTGTCTTTCAGTACTCGATCAAGGTAAGATTGTCATCTGGAACCTTGCACAACATTGCCTCAGGAATTTGAGCTATAAATTCGATTCTGTCATCCGAAGTTGAACTTGAAGGAATCTGGACTTGATGGAAATCGTGAACAGCTAGGTCCGAAGGCACTGGTATCTTGGCATGTGTATATACAGCTTGGACAATTAGTGCCCAGAAACGTGTAGATGCGATGTCTGTGGCCCTCTTCGATGATTCAAGTATGTAGTGAAGACTGTCCAAAGGATTGAAGCGTAATCAACTATAATATTATAGTATATACCATAGTGTTGTTGCAGGAACGTGTATGCTGCCGAATCAAGGCCTGAAGTTCTGCCAGAGAGACTTCACAAGATGACACTGAAGAAATAACCCCAAACTAAAGGCAATTTGTTCTTTTTGAAAGAACTCATTGTTCGAGTGATCGGTGTATGCCCCATCTCATTAAGCATGTTCAATATTTCAGATTGGGAAGCCTTCTGAAACCGTCCAGACACTGGAAGTTGAAGAATTTTTGCAAATTGTTCCTTCTTGACTGTAATTGTTTTCTTGTTATCGTCGGCAGTGACAATTTCAAAGGACACCGATTCACCATCGGCATTCAAACGTGCAGTATGGTGTGCCCTATTTACCCATAACTTTGGAACTTGAGCACTTGCAGTCATGGCGTGGTGAAGGGGTGAATGTCGCAGACATACAACCAGCATCCCCATTGTTGATGAGTAAGCTTCAGGGTCCAAGTTTGCAATGTGGTTTGCCGACATTGGGTTAAGATCAGGAACAGAATCAGCATCTCCTGCTGTGAATGAAATATCATCGGTAGCCATGGTGATTGAATTTGAGTTTTGAGAGTTGGGAGTGTTTGGGAATTTTAGTTGCAGGTTCAGAGAATTTGGAAACGAAAGGGATGAATGGAAGGGTTGCTCCGTTTATATATTGTGATGATGAGTGGAGAGAGAATGTGCATTTAATGCTCGTTTTTGAACGGTCGAATGGGGTTTCTCCACGTCATCCGTAAGTTGAGGGGACATTCCCTTTTTATCGGTGTGACAGCTGCATCATCCCTAAGTAACCGTTGTGATTGATTCTTATTGGTTCCTGCATCTCCCAATGCAAAACAGGATCAGTGAGGATCCCACGTATCTCGTTGAATCCCAACAGACATAATTTCCATACGATATAATAATAAAGAAATAGAACTAATAAAAATAAAAAATATTTTTGGCTTTTTCGAGTTTTGGAATGTACAACCGAAGTCTGCTCATATTTCAGTCATGCCACCCATCCGAAGTAATAACACAAGGATCCATTCAATGTTGTGAAAGTATGATTTTTGGTTCAGTTCAAAGGATGAGAGCTGATTTTCTAGGAAGTCCTTTTGACACATTCATACCCGAACAAGATTAATATAGTGTGTATTCATGTGGATAGCTGAACCCAGTGTAAGCATTCCACCTTCGCTGTTGAGTAAACATAGTAAGCTTTAATAAGTTTCCAAGTATTACGTAGAGTAACCTTAGATGACACATCCAGATGCAAATAGTTATTCGTCTTAGTTTCTTAGTTGAAGTATTATGAGATTTTTATGGGAAAACAAATTATCTCGATTCACCAGATGGAGTATTTGGACACGCTTTTCGGATGACAAGCCTTGAAAGTTGTGCACTACTCCACCCTTGTCACTGAAGACAGGTTACTGAGATGTTCATACCCCCAACCCGGTTCTCAACTGTGTCACAGGAGATCCTGATTGTTGCATTGAAGACAGGGGTACGCCTTGAGTACCTCGTATATTGCTAATCTGAGTGTTGATTTTTTTTTGTTTATCCGAAGATAGACATTAAGTTTTGTGAAAGTGCTTTTCTAGCTTTTCCCTTTCCTTTGGAATTATTTTGATTCTATTGTGCTTGTTGCATTTAGTGCTTTTCATTATTTCAGCTTATTTATTTTGGTGAAACTTGCGTAAATGAATTTTTTTCGTAAATAGCTTCATAAATCCCATTAGTAAAATTGACATTTATTTTCTTCGTATCAGGAATTGTTAGATGTTTACTACCACGCAACACTTGGAACATATCCTGAAAAGACTAAGTCTTCTTGATTAGTTATATGCTTATGCGAAGGGAAGAACCACTGGGTGCAAGTAAGACATGAGGGTTACATATTGTCTTGTACGAAGTATGGACATGTCAAAAGGTCTTTAACCATGACCAGATCATCCGAAGTGTTACCAATGTTGTAATGCGAGTCCCAAATATCCCTTAATGCAATGAGATATGCTTAACAGAATCTAAAAACCCCGTTTTGTCCTTTAATTGTGTATTGAGATTTTATAATATTTGAATTCGGACGAAAGAGACATGTACGTTGGTATGGGCAGAAGTCAGAATTTAACTGTAATCAGAAGCAAATCGAAGCGTCGGATGTTAACAGTGACTCGTATACGTGAATATTTTTAGTAAAACTTTATCCGAACGGAACCGAAGGTTCGTTTATGAATAGTATCGCTTCTGATGACAAAAAAATTTTTCTAAAAAAATAAAAACTGAAAAAGGTAGGAAAAATTAAAAAAAAACTTAAACTCGTTTAAGAAAAAAAAAATACAAAGATTTTTGGTTGATGGTACATAGCTGATTATGTATTTGGAACTGCGGATGACTCAAGCATGCCTAGCCCATGAATGATGCATGTAAATGCTTTTTCATCAAGAGCTTTGATGAAGATGTCAGCCAGCTGATCATTCGTATGAACGAAATGGACCTCAATATTTTCTTCCTCTACATGACTTTTAATGAAGTGATACCACTTGTAAGACTAATTTAAGAACAAATGCAAACAATGAGAACACAAGTGTATGAATATTCAACCAGTCGAATGATTATATTCAATGTAAAAAGATAGTGCTCCAAATCTTTAAGATGAGCAACTATGAAGAACGTTACAATGAATAAAGCGATTGTGCAAAAGTACGTCTAAACATCTAGGGTTGTGGGTATTTAAATACTAAGATCTAATAGGATAAACATGTAATCCTATTAGTTACAGATAAGTATAAAACCCTAGATCTTATCTCTAAACACAAGATAAGTACAAAATAAACTGTCTTCAGATAAGTATCGTCACTTCGTATCAACCTCTCACTTCGTATCATCTTCTAACTTCGGACAGGAACATATGTACTTCGGATATCAAATATCATCACAATCAGAATCCAAACAAAAATTCCAAACAAAAAAATTCCAACAATCCAAATGCCTCTCAAGAATTTTATCCCACCATTCTTCAAGAACTGATAATTAATATAAACTAAAAGATGTTCATTTCAATGAATAACTCTTTATAATTTTATACAATAAAATTATTATTATATTAATCAACAAAACTAACGGACAATAAAGAATAGTCATTATCGAATTTAAGTTACGTTATATAGTACAATGTAAATATATTAATAATCATAGATAATACGAATAAAAGTGTGCTAGAACAAATCATTTGCGATGAAATTGCTCTTTTTTTCTTAGAGCTAGTCATGTGAGTTTTCCTTAAACATCAAGTTACTTTCATTTATATATGTTAAAGGGCCAATCAATTTGGCCTTTATACAAAAAACAATCAATACTCAACGATATGTCTAATACAAACATTTAATTGGGATATATTCATCATAATAGCATTCATAGAGACGTGTAAATATCAATATCACTTTCGGAATAGTTATAACTGAACTTTAAACATGTCAGTTTTTTTAAAATAAAAATAAAGTCATTTTCTAATGGTAGACCTTTGTCGATCAAATTATTTTCATGTTTCCAATTTCTCAGAACTGTCAATCGAGTTTCAATTGAGACACATCTCTTTGTCGTGTCAATTATTTCTTATAAAAAGTAAATTATAATTTTAAAAGTTCCGGAACACCTTTTATATAATATTCTAGTAATTACTCTTTCCACTAGAAATTTATAAATAAAAACATTAGTCTATAATCAATCCTAATCAATGGTACTAGCGGGTGTTTCGTTCGAAACATGTAAAATTTTTTACTGGGTTTGATTTTAAAATATTATAAAATTTATGGTTTGATATAAAATTTGGAAAGATTTTAAATATATATTACTATCCAATAATCTTATGTTTATGTCATTTTTCTTTATAATTTATTTTTTCAAAATGCAAATACGTTTGTATATATGTAAAAAAATTACTTTTTTTCCTAGATTTCTATATATCATTGATCAGATTAGATTCCTTTTGTAGTTACTAAAACATCATGATAACAAAGAATAAGAATTAGTTAACTATTCAAAACTTTTCGTTGTATAACTACTCAAATATAAGATAACAAATACATTGTTTTGTAAAAT
This sequence comes from Cichorium intybus, assembly GCA_023525715.1. Lineage (NCBI taxonomy): Eukaryota > Viridiplantae > Streptophyta > Magnoliopsida > Asterales > Asteraceae > Cichorium > Cichorium intybus. Next base: position 104,454,463 of record CM042011.1, read on the forward strand.
TATTTTTTATAGATTATTAACAAAAAACAAACTTAAATAGGAAAAGACGTTTATGTTATTTAGTATAACTGTTTTTTAAATCACTTCCAAACCAAATAAGATTGTAAAAAAATGTATTTTCAATTTTACTAACCAAACATATAAAATAATTTAAATCCTTTAAAACCTAAATACATCTAAATCTAAATTCTTGGACACATTCAAAATTCCAAACAAAAAATCCCAAGAATCAAAATGCCTCTTAAGGATTTTATCCCACCAGTCTTCAAGAACTACTGATAAAGCAAAAAAGAACATACATAAAGGTAAATAGTTTTGGAATAGTAAAAATAATAGAATATTATGTCCCTTGATGATAATGTTAAGAAATGTGAGTAAATCATGTCTAGTTGATCATAACTACAAGTTGTTATTTGAGAATTTGCCTTTGTAATAAAAAGTGTACTTATGTTTTAATAGATTAAGACATAAGCTTGCTTAAACCAATAAGTAGAGTCAAAATGGATGTTGAAGTATGTAGACATAATGAAAGCATTAAATCGAGTGCATGAATGATGATTGTGTTGAATCTATATGTTCAAGAATCATTATGAAATGATATTGCTAATAACATGTTATCATATAGGGTCACACCTTTATCAAGTTGGTACTTATTGAATATTTATTAAGTATTTGATAATTAATAAATAAATTCAACTCTTGTATTTAATTAGAGAATAGTTATTGTTTTGTGAAAATAATTATTATAAGGAGTTAAATTAATAATTATATCATATGATATGATATATTAAGTCATCTAAAAAGTTCTGGACACTTTGGGTTACATTAAGATGTAACTAAATATAGTTAGTTTCTAAAGGAAGAGTGTTGGACACTCTTGTGTCCTTTTCTCCCATATTGGTCGAATTATGTGATGGTGTGGGTGGCGATTGCTTGTCAACCTTCACCTTACACACCCATACGCATCTAAAGATCATATATTTGCATTTAATGAAGGTATGGATCATGTTACACACTTGTGAGTATAAAAGGAAGTGTTAAGAAAATGTTGCATGTTTGAGAGTTTAGAAGCACTTCTCTTTTAGTACTTAATTTGTTAATTACTTAAAGGCTTAAGAAGTTGTTAATACGAAAAGGACTAGCATTCCAAATGCCATTACATTGGTGGTGGATACTTGTAGTGAAATCAAGCTTCTTGATTTTTAACATCTACTTCAACACCCCAACACCAAGAGGGTTCAAAGGCTTCAAAGGTTATCTCTTTAAAACATCATATGTATGTTTTAATATCATTCTTAACTATACAAATGGATCCTTGATGGCTTTGTATAAAATGGTTTAAAATAAACGAGTTATTTTAAATAAGACTTCCGTTGTCGTTTTAACGTAAAACGCTCTCTTTTATTACCCGTCAGTGGTATCAGAGCCATCTTTTATATGTAAAAATGATTTATTATGTTTGATAATCTTTTGTTTTTGGTAAACAATGATGGATTTCTTTTGGCTGAGAAATATCCATATTTTTTTTGGCAAGTTGTAATAAAATTGTTTATTTTTATATATAACTATTTTCATGCATTTTGATTATATAGAAAGTTTCCTTAGAAAAAATAAAGTGTTGTTTATATTTCATGTGATGAGATTGTGTATAAACAAGTCATTAGGACACGTGTGGTTGCTGTTTATTTATTCATATGATGATGTAATAGATAGATATTTATAATTTCATTTTATATGTAATAGATTAGTTTAGACTAATTTGTTTACATCTACAAAATATTACAAGATGGAGCTTATGAATATCCTTTTATTTTATATGTAATAGATTAGTTTAAACTACTTTTTTTACAATTACAAAATATAACAAGATGGAGCTTATGATGATCCTTTCAAGACATGGTGTTTTCAAGACCCTTGAAGTAACCTCATTAAGTCCTTTAGGAAATGACTTAATAATTGTTATGATGGCTCACAATAATTGTTGCTAGAAAATGGCTTTGTTTATACATTGTGTGATGCATACTTGAGATGTTTATTTTTATTTGTTATATAATGTTGTATGTTTGAAAATATTTTTTCATACAAAAGAACATTTTAACAAAAATAACATCAAATTGGAGTTTGGAATTTTAAATAATAAAGTTTGTACATGAGATGTGTAAAATTGGAGTTTTTATTAAAAAGAGCTTTTAATTTTTTGAAACTCTTCAAATAGCCAAACTTTTAAATATTTGAAAATGTTTTAAAAAGTTTTAAACAAAATCTAAACTCCATAATTTATAACAAAATGAAGTTTTATTAAAAAAGTAAAAAAAAATCGGTTTCTATCGTTATAACAGCAAAAATAATATTGGATACTAAATTTAACAAACTAAATCAAATATGAGATATTGAATTAATTTTATACTTTTGGAACCTTGAAAAGTGTACCATGAAATATTCATGATACAAAACGTTTTAAAATGCTAGAATAATAAAACATTTAAATGCCCTTATTCTGAAAACCTTCAAATCTATGCAATCCACTTTAAAAATCACTTGTGTATCATTGTGAAATGCATATAGATTCTTGGGTCACCTTGTCCATTTGTATTGTCCTTTTATGAACAAGGTGTTTTATGTTTGCTAATGTGATAAAGGTCACATAACCGTTAGTAAAGTATATTTTACAAGTTTTTTAAGTATATTTTACAAGTTCTTTAAGCATGAGAGACATGAGGCATAGATGGGATTAAGATGCCATTAAACATAAGATGTTTTGCATCCCATAAAATTCTAAGAATTACATCTGAGATGCAATTGGTTATCGTAACCTACCGATCAACATAATCACTTGTGTTGTGGGTCATCACCTCAAATGATTATGTGTGATGTGGATCTTAGCTTTTTCAATCTGAATTTAAAAGATAATTAATATTAAAAAGAAATTATATTGAAGATATTAAAATGAATCTTATTATTTTATAGATGACCACCCTGTCTGTTACCACCTCTTCTCTTACTATTCGATCCATCCTCGAAAAAGAAAAATTGATCGAACCTCCTGCTAATGTCGAGGATTGTCCTCAAGATTGAGAAAAAGGACTATGTCCTTGATGTGCCTATCCCTGATGAACCTCCTACTAATGCCTCTAAACAAGTAAAAAACACTCGAACGAAACATGTAAATGATTCGCTTGAGGTGGCTTGCATCATTCTTGCCACAATGTATCTTGAGCTTAAGAAAACCTTTGAGCTTCATGAAGTGCTTGATATGATCAAGCAAATGAAAGTGATGTTTCAGGTTCAGGCTAATAAAGAAAGGTTTGGGACCTTTAATGCTTTTCTTGGCTGCAAAATGGCTGAGGGTTCTTCGGTTTCCCTTTTGATGATGGGTTAGCAACGGATGTGATCCTTGCCTCTTTCTCAAATTCGTTTAACCAATTCGGGTTCAATTTTACTATGAATGATTGGGAAAGGAGCATGAATGAGCTTCACTCTATGCTCAAAAACGTCGAGGACAATATCAAGAAGTCGGGGAATCAAGTGTTGATGATCCGCGAGGGTCAGATCTCCAAGAAGAAAACAGGTAATGTTACCAGGAAGGGAAAAAGCAAGGTCCTTAAGAAGGACAAAGAAAAAGGTAAATGGAAGCCTTGTTCCACCAACTCTTCTCCAAAGCCTAAACCTACTATTGAATCTTATTGCTTTCACTGCAACAAAAAGGGTCATTGGAAGCGCAATTGTCCCAAATACCTTGATGAGGTTAAGAAAAACAAGATCGATAAGATCAGCATCTCAAGTATATATATGTTATTGAATTATATGCATTTGTACCAACTCTTGGGTATTCGATACCGGAAGTGGTACTAACATCTGCAATAATTTGCAGAGACTAAGGAATGTTAGAGAACTACAAGATGGCGATTCGGAATTGCATGTAGGAAACGGCTATCGTGTAGCCATTAAGGCCATACACCAATATCATCTCCTACTTCCAAATAAGCTTTTTCTTGTATTGAAAAATTGATGTTATGTACCTAGTATAACTAGGAATATTATCTCCACATTTCATTTGTATGAACAAGGATATCGTTATGAATTTGACTTTCATTCTAGGAACATATACGTGTTTAAAGATAATATATTGTTTTTTTTGACTTGTCCTAATAATGGAATATATAAGATTGATTTAAACGGTTCATCCAACAAAAAAAATTCAATTTACAACTTAAAAAAATAAGAAAACAAAGTCGGACTTTAATAAAACTTATTTGTGGCATTTTCAACTTGGTCACATAAACAAAACTCGGATCACTAAGCTTCAAAATGACGGAATATTAGAATCAATAGGCTCAGAGTCTTTTGATGTACGTAGATATTGTCTATGAGGAAAGATGACCAAAGCTCCTATAATCGGTCTCAGTGAAAGGGCTTTTGATCTATTAGGACTCATACATACTGATGTATATGGGCCTTTTAGGACAATGACCAGAAGCAGTGAAAGATACTTCATTACATTTATTGATGACTTTAGTAGATTTCGATATGTGTATCTCATGAAATACAAATATGAATCTTTTGAAATCATCAAGGTATTCCAAAATAAAGTACAAAATCAGCTAGGTAAAATGATTAAAGCGATACGATCGAATCGTGGTGGCGAATATCTAACCTATGAGTTTGATGAACATCTTAAGAATTGCGGCATACTATCACAACTCACTCCGCCCAGAACACCACAGCATAATGGTGTTTTCGAAAGGAGAAATCGTATCTTACTTGATATGATACTATATATGATGAGTCATTCTTCCCTTCCTCGTTCGTTCTGGGGATATGCCCTCGAAACTACAGCCCGCATTGTTAATATGTACCCAACTAAAAAGGTTAGTAAGACACCATACGAGTTATGGCATGTAAATGTTCCACCAATGTCTTACGTAAAGATTTGGGGTTGTGAAGCTCATGTTAAAGTAGAAACTTCTAACAAGATCGATCCTAGATCTCAAAAGTGTATCGTTGAGGGATACCCAAAAGAAACCATTAGGTATTACATCTTTAAGAAAGAAGAAAATCGAGTTTTTATAGCTTGAAAAGATGTGTTTCTTGAAAATAACTTTATTATGAATAAAGAAAGTGGGAGCCTCAATGATCTTGAAGAGATTCGAGAAACACAACCTATAGTTGAGAATAACACTACATCTAATGCTGTGGAGCCTGAGACTATTATTCATATGCTAAACGACACACAAACTGTATGACAATATGTATTTGTCATTCCTAAAGAAGAACTTGACAGGAACACAACCTATAGTTGAGAATCAAGTAGACCTCTACAGGAAGACAACCTATAGTTGAGAATCAACATTATTATTCGAGAAACACAACCTATATTTGAGAATCAAGTAGACCTCGACAGAACCTGACAAACATGGATTTGTCATTCCTAAAAAGGAAGTCTTCTTATTAGATCAATGTGAGCCGACTAATTTCAAGGCAGCTACTGCAGATCGAGAATCTGATAAATAACTTGAGGCCATGAGAGCTGAAATTCAGTCCATGAGTGATAATCAAGTATGTGACTTGGTTGACTTGCCTCCTAATAGTAGGATTGTTGGAAGCAAGTGGATCTTCAAGAAGAAGATCGACATGGACGAAAATGCCCAAACATTCAAGGCAAAACTTGTTGCAAAAGGGTATACTCAAGTTCATGGTATTGACTATGAAGATACATTCTCACCAGTTGCCAAGATTAAATCCATTAGAGTCTATATGGAATAGTCTGAAGGTTTTGTCGATCGCGATAATCTAAAGAAGGTGTGCAAACTAAAGAAGTCCATTTATGGGTTGAAACAAGAATCTAGGACTTGGTATCAAAACGATATCAAAAAGTTTGGTTTCTCAAAAAGCCCTGATGAACCATGTGTATACATCAAATCAAGTGGGAGCAAAATCATTTTTCCGATCCTATATATAGATGAGATATTGTTGATCGGGAAAGATATCCCAACGTTGAAAGAGACTAAGGCTTATTTAACAAATTCCTTTTAAATGAAAGATTTAGGGGATGCGGCATACATACTCGGTATTAGGATCTATAGAGGTAGATCCCAACAACTAATTGGATTGAGTCAGAGTTCGTATATTGATAAACTTGTAAAATGCTTTTCAATGGAAAACTCAAGACAAGGGATTGTACCTATGCTACCTGGCACCATCTTTCTAAGACAGATTGTCCTAGTTTAGATGATGAGATTAGAAGAATGAGTTGCATCTCGTATGCTTCAGCAATAGGGCCAATTATGTATGTCATGACATGCATGAGGCCGGATGTAGCTTATGCACTGAGTATGACTAGTCTGTTGGATTAGGTGTCTAAGCCATGACTAATAATTTGTATTTACCTAATTGATAGTAGTAAAGTCCATTTAAGTTGCCCTCATGACTAGAGGTTTAGTAGAAAATCCTAGAGAGAGAAAGATTGATTTATTATATGATTAATAAATCAATAGAAATGAAATAAATAGTTTATTAATATATTATGGAGATAATATATTAATTAGAAACTATATTAATTAATTAAAAATTAATCTGGAATTAATTGGAATTAATTTGGTGATTAATTTGATTAATTAAAGGTGTAGGGGCTGAATTGTAATTATTCAATAGTTGAGTAAGTAACAATTATAGTAGTTTAAGTGGCTAACGAAATTATGGAGGGATTATCCATAATTTCGATTATTATATGTTAGGATAAATAGATTTGAATTGATAGATAAAGGTTTATCTTATTTGAATTCAAAAATGTTTATCTCTAAAGGCTTATCTGGTGGCCACCTGGAAAATATAAATAGAGACCCCTAGGAACCATAAAAGCCACGACTTTTTCCACTCTTCCCTCTCTCTAGAACTTTCGAAAACCCTAGTTTTGGGTGTGACTTCATTTGAGGCAAGGCACTTGCGTTGCTTAGCTTGCAAGAAACAACTAAAAGGTTAATTTCTGATTTTATTCTTTAGTAATTTTTTTTGTGGCCTTTTAGGAAATATTTATATGTTCAATAGTAGAAAACATAGATCCTCATAGGTTGCATGTGAACTTAGGGTTTTAGTTCATAGATTTGCATAAAACCCTTCAGTAGTATCAGAGCTTTTTGGTTGTTTTCTTGTTGAATTGCTATAATTGTTTTCCTAAAAAAAATCAGGATTTAAAGCTTATAAACCCTAATTTAGCCTAATCGATTTTAGGGTTAGTGTTTTGGAAACCCTAGCCCCTCCCCTCTATGATTTTCGATTTTCTCCTTAGGGTTTTAGAAGACTTTATATTTTTGGTAACTTTAATTATTTAAATGGATAACCTTAAACCCATTATTTGTTAATTCCGAAAATTAGGGGGTTTAAGATAGGTTTAAATTAATTTGATTAATTTGTGATACCTATCTAGTTTTAATTAATTTAATTAATTGTTTAATTAAAAGATAATTAATGGTTTAATTTAATTTTAAATTTAATAGTTTTAAATTTCGAAAAAATAAACGATAAAACTAGGAATATTTTAAAAGTCTAAAATATTTGGATTTAATTAATTTAATTAATTGTTTAATTAAAATATGAATTAAATCTTTTAAAGGTTTAATTTAATTTTAAATTTAATAGTTTAAATTTCCAATAAATTAAAAGATAAACCAGGAATATTTTAAAAGGTTTAAAATTCATCTTATGTATATATTATAATTAAAAGTTAATTTTATATGTATAAGATTAAATGGTTAGTCAAATCAACAGTAGGCCTCATTTACGAAGCTGGTCTATAAAGAGGGTATAAGGAGACTGCCTATAAAATGGCGGTCTAATAGGTGTCCACTCTCACCCACCGCTCTCCTGACCAGTAGAGGGTCGTTAGCCGAACGGGTTTGATAGGACCGCCTAATCTCACTAAAAGTATAATGATATTATTCAAAGTACTGGAACATCTTATTAAAACCCAAATCTAGTTCCTTTAGGAAAAATGTGAATTTGTGCTAATCCATGAAATTGCACATTGCACTTTATGAAACATTGGTGGAGCGTGTGTGGTTTACCGGCACACCAATATAGGTGTTCATAAAGAGTTGCAATGGGTTTCCCGGGTGTTATCATTGTTGATGGAGCGTGTGTGGTTTACCGGCACATCAATTAGAGATGATAATTAACCCGAGAGTACCAAGCTAATTTGCATGGTTATTCACATCCAGTTTGTGATCCTCGGCATCCCAGTCACAAACAGTGGAGCACATCCGAGATTAAACATGCCATTGAGAAGTTCAATGAATCTCAACAGATCTAGGAATTTCATATGATGAAATTGATAAGTGTTTATCTATCTTGATGACCATTATGTTGTGATTACGGCATCCCTCTTCACACCATAGTTGGGTTATTTTGGATCCTAGCCTCATTAAATAACATATTGGGTAATTATTTAAAAGGATCAATTAAACTAATAAATTATGTTTCTTTTATAGATGTCAAGTGTCAATTCTCCTCCTTCTCCTCCTTCACCCATTTCTAAAAGCATCAGAATGCACCTGCCAAATATGGAAAGACTGACTGGCCTCAACTGTAAGGAATGGCTTCGCAATTGGAGACTGGTTCTTGGTATTGCTAGCAAGCTACATCTCACCGAGTATCCGATCCCGGTCCCACCGGAACAAGTCATCATAAAAGGTTCTTATGATAAGCATAACTTCTTAGTTGATGAATCCAAAAATATTCGTGACCTCATGCTGTTGACCATTGACCCCGAGTTCCGCAAGGATTTTGAATCCTTGGGGCCATATGAGTTAATGCAACTGGTTGAGGAAAGGTTCCAAAAACCAGTTGAAGAGGAACGAGCTAGGATCTTCAAAAGACTTGCAGAGTGCAAGCTAAAAGAAGGAAGTAGCATCAATTCGCATGTTCTTCAGATTGAAGCGTACATAGGAGAATTGTACAAACTTGGTTATTCCATAAGTCAGGAGATGAGTGTTAACTTTCTACTCGCCTCGTTGACTAGCAAGTACGATCTGTTCATTCAGACGTATAGAAAGGAAGACCAGAAAAGGACCCTCATGGAAATGCATCCACTGTTGACTTTATATGAGTCAGTCTTGGACAGGCATAGCTCCAATGGCTCAGCTACTTCTGGATTAAGTCCAGTGAAGAGACGTAACAAGAAACGGTCGAGATCGTCTAGACATGTCTCAAACTGGGAATCCACTAAATCGGATACAGTCACGGAAAGATTGGAAGACGCTCCAAATCTTTTGAAAGCTTAGGTATATCTAAAAACCTCAAAACTCCTGTTCCAAGATTTCTTGATACATAATGTGATACTCACATTTTGGCTTGTATGCAGGGAATCAATAAGGCACGGGACTCTGGCGAATAGGAGCACATTTGGATTGGATCTCCAGCTCCTGCAGTTTTGAAGTTTAGATAGATATTAAAATATTGTTATTAGCCTTTAGATGCATTTTGACATTGTCTATCATATATTACATTGTTCAAGGATTTTTGTTTTTAATAAAATTGTCAATTTTCTTTTAACACCTGTTGTCTGAAATTGTCCTTGAAATGTTATATGAATGTGTTGAATGTATGATTAGTAGTAACTTGAATGTTGATGCATCCAAAATGTTTGGATTCAAGAATTGTGTCATTTATGATTGTTAATACAAATGTTATAAGAATCAATTCAACCAAAGGTCCAGTTGGACAGGACTTTGGAATCATTTGACTTAAAGTCACTTGATGAATTAAGTTCTTAATGTGTCAAGAAACGAATCAACCAAAGGTCCAGTTGGACAGGACTTTGTAATCATCTGACTTAGAGTCAGATGATGATTAAGTTCTTTATAAAGCACATGTGGCAAGAAATGAATCACCCAAAGATCCAGAGGATAGGATTTTGGAATCAGTTGACTTAGAGTCAACTGAAGATTGCAAGTCTTGAATAAAGTTAACAAAGTCTTAAGTTTACATAGATATGTAAAAGACATTGAGATTAAGAGCAACGGACACACCTGTTGCTGTGTATTGCTCGAATCTTGATATAGAACACAATTGTTTTTACTTCACGATATTTATCATTCGGTATGACGAATATGACTTCGCTTATCGGGATAAGCGATTGAATTGAAACCTTGAACAGTTCAAGGACTTCAAAGGAAGTACAAGTTCCACAGAACCTGAGTGATAACATAAAAATGTTTCACAGTTCATTCTCTTCCAAGAACATTAATAGTTATAGTGTGTCTTAGGGAAGATAATGGAGCATTGGTCGAAACAGTTCGATCCTCGATGTATGAGATACATTAGTTTCCAACAAGTTGAATACTATACCAGTCAGTCCATATAAACCATATTCCGACCACATCCTAGACTAAGTAGGTCTTGCAGACACTGTCTGAAATGTAAAGCTGGGATTATCCCACTTATACATAGGAAGTCCAGGGTCTTGTAGTGTTCATCCGAACCTCATGACTAGCCTGAACATGATCAGCATTGTCATTTCATTAGCTATCCCACTGTAACTATAAAAGAAGAGCTCTTTCAGAAAGAACTCATGGTCTAAGGAAACAGTGGGAGTTGTGAAAGTCTTGAATGAGTTTAGGATTAGCCAAATGAAAGAACCTTTAGTCATCACTAGGCTTGGAGCAGAAATCAGATTTCTGTTTTACAACTGACATAATCTCCTCTTAACCAGTAGTATTGATCACCATCATAAGTAGTTATGATTGAGGTGACATACCCATTGGTGGTAAAACACTATAGTTGGTGCGGATTTACAATCCGACTACTTGGAAGCATTGGTGAGCCCGGTTGCTGCCAAACAAGAGAACCTTAGGGCGAGACACGGTCTATGTGATTGATTGATTTTTACACCTGGTTAAAAAACCAGTGGGAGTAACTGAATCATCAAAAGAAAGTGACATGGACAGACACATACCATCAGAACATCTGGTTGAGTGAGATGATACTCAGAGTCAAATAATTGATTAAGGGAACCGCACTCTCAATAGAAGATGAAATCCGAAAGGAAACTGCATGGCACATTGTGAATCGTTAGTGGAGCGCGTGTGGATCACCGGCACACTAATAGGGACTCACAAAGAGTGTCCCATTACAAAGGTACATGAGCCCGGGATTACCCCACGGGCATCTCGCAAGATAGGATATTCAGATTCTCAAAAATATGCCAAAGGTTTGGATTTTTGAGAAAGGGCTGAAAGATTTCCATTAAGATGTAAGAAGGTTTGGAATCTCAAAATGTGCCAAAAGTCCTGGATTTTGTGAATAGTCCATAATCGTGTCAAAGCCAGTGGGAGTGTCGCTGTTATCTACTATATCCATATGGGGGTTACATACTGTTTCTAGGAAATGTCTCTTTTCATTACAAAGTGTAATGACTTGGTGTTAAGAGACGGATCGCTATGAAAGACTTAATAGAAATACGGCATACGTAAACGTCTGTGAGACAGATCCAGACTCTGTCAAGATGATCTTGATGAGATTCAAGATGCATAAACCCAGGAAAGGGTTTGTTATCATTGCAAAGTGTGATGACTAGGCATGAAAGAAATAAAGAAGGTGCAACATACTCACGTAATTCACAGTCATCTATTGGATACATGAAATCGCCAGCATAGACCTAGCCATTGTAAGCATGATCTTGATAAGATTCAAGATGCATGAGAAGAGTCTCCGAAAGGAAATAGTTTTTCAAAAATCATGACACAAGGATTATAAATAATCTTTGGATTCCGAAAGGGTTTGGAATAAGATTGGATCGGGTTCCACAACGTTCGAGGATCGATCATAATGTCATGAACATGTCCTGATGACTTGATGCTTAGGGCATAGTAAGTTGGATTCAGGACATTGTCTGGCTGGGAATACTGGATGGATTGTTTGAACTCAAGTGAGAATTCATTGGGAAATGATTGGGGTGAAAGTGATAGGGTTAATTTGAAAGATTTTCCAAAGTGGTAATTATTAACGTCAGGACATGATGTTAAACGACTTGATGGTTAAAGAATCTCGTTGGTATTCTGATGGAGCGCGTGTGGTTCACCGAAACATCATAACACCTCGAAATAGTCTTAGGGTGCAGTCAAGTAGACTAAAGACCTATGCAGTTAATCGCGCCGGTATAGCGCCGGTATCGCGGTTCGCGGTGGTCAGCATAATCGCGGTTCAGTTTAGCGGTGGAAAATAGGGGTACCGATAAAATCGCCGCGATTTACCGCTATTTTCCGCGATTTACCGAGATTTACCGCGATAATTAACCGCGATTTACCGCGATAATCCGTGTGGAGGATTTTCATGAATAAGTGAATGGTTTGGCCGATGATGACTTGGATGTCGATTAAATTTGAATTTGATACTTTGACATTTTCTATATTAGAATGTTATGTTATGTGACTTATGTATTAAATTAAGCCTTATGTGAAGTTTTTTGAATGACTTTATGATATTAATTCTACTAGTAATAGTCTAATATATAAATTCTACATATTACTAAAAAAACCGCTATATCACCGCTATACCACCGCGAAAACCGCAAAATTAAATATCGGTAGGTTACCGCGATAACGGTTTTGACCGCGATAACTGCATAGCTAAAGACCCTAGAACCATAGGAAGTCACATTACACATTACCAGGATGGAGTTAGGAGAGAAATTGACAGGATAACATATTGAGATGTTATCGGATGAGCATCCGATTGGATCATCTGCAATAAAGTGTATAAGTATAAGATATTTTGGATACATAGAAAGAGTGTAACATTCATAAAGACATAGCTATAAATTAGAATTGAAAGGTCCACAGTCGTTCATACTTTGGGAAGTAAGTATTGAATCAAGACTGTCATGAATTGGTTTGTAGACTGTCTAAGGAGTTAGACATAGCAATAGGATTGCTACAACATTCATGAGTACTTAGAAATAGAGATTTGAGTATTGGATAAACCCACGCTCAATAGATTGCTTCATGGATTATATCACAAGCAATGATGAGATGATAATATCTTATGATCTTGAAGTAGAGAGATATGAATTATAATTTACAAGGCAGTTGTTCATTGATAATACGAAAACGCATCGGTAAATTGATGTTATAAAACGTGTTGTTGTGAATAATGTGACTGGTAAAGGATATAAGCATATGAGTCGAAGCTTATTCGTTCCATGACCCTGATAGGAAACAGATATCTGTAGGCCTCTCGATGATTTTGAAGTTGACTAAAGTGCTGGCCAGCCTGGATTAAATTGATGTGTTTCAATTCAAAGTTTTAAAGTCATAAGCAGAATCGAAAATCGGGAAACAGAGTATCGGACAGAGATTGATCTCAATCCATGTCTCATGTCTCAAAATATCTTGTTGGACGAAGGATCATATGATCACTTATCTATGGACAGAACTGACTGGGTCAGAGTTCGGCAGCAGTTTCTAGGAAGCTACAGTTTGCTGATCAATTAGAGGATAAATTAGTAATTATAGTCATAGACTTATCCAAGTGGGAGACTGTTGGATTAGGTGTCTAAGTCATGACTAATAATTTGTATTTACCTAATTGATAGTAGCAAAGTCCATTTGGGTTGCCCTTATGGCTAGAGTTTAGTAGAAAATCCAGGAGAGAGAAAGATTGATTTATTATATGACTAATAAATCAATAGAAATAAAATAAATAGTTTATTAATATATTATGGAGATAATATATTAATTAGAAACTATATTAATTAATTAAAAATTAATCTGGAATTAATTGGAATTAATTTGGTGATTAATTTGATTAATTAAAGGTGTAGGGGCTGAATTGTAATTATTCAATAGTTGAGTAAGTAACAATTATAGTAGTTTAAGTGGCCAACGAAATTATGGAGGGATTATCCATAATTTCGATTATTATATGTTAGGATAAATAGATTTGAATTGATAGATAAAGGTTTATCTTATTTGAATTCAAAAATGTTTATCTCTAAAGGCTTATCTGGTGGCCACCTGGAAACTATAAATAGAGACCCCTAGGCACCATAAAAGCCAAGACTTTTTCCACTCTTCCCTCTCTCTGGAACTTTCGAAAACCCTAGTTTTGGGTGTGACTTCATTTGAGGCAAGGCACTTGCGTTGCTTAGCTTGCAAGAAACAACTAAAAGGTTAATTTTCTGATTTTATTCTTTAGTAATTTTTCTTGTGGCCTTTTAGGAAATATTTATATGTTCAATAGTAGAAAACATAGATCCTCATAGGTTGCATGTGAACTTAGGGTTTTAGTTCTTAGATTTGCATAAAACCCTTCATAGTCGATGTCTGTTGGATTAAGGTGTCTAAGCTATAACTATAACTAACACTTGTGTTTGAATTAATGGCAGGACAGTCCTTTTGAGTTACCCTCATGAACTGGCAGAGGACTAGATTGCATAAAGAGAGAAAAATGGATTGATATATTATGGAGATAATATATTAATCCAAAAAGGAATAAATAATTTGTTGATATATTATAAGTATAATATATTAATTAGAAATTATGATATTTAATTAAGGATTAATCAGAAATTAATTTGGAACCGATTAATTAAATATAAAGGGGTTGAATTATAATTGTTCAAAAGTTGGGCAATAGACAAATATAATATATATATATATATATATATATATATATATATATATATATATATATATATATATATATATATATATATATATATATATATATATATATATATATATATATATATATATATATATATATATATATACTAGCTGCGTACCCGCGCAATGCAGCGGACGGCGAGTAGTTTCCTTTCGGCAATTTGTTTTCGCAAGATTTTGGTATCATTTTACGGGAATTCCATATGTTTGTTATAGAGATTTTTATCGATACTTCAAAATAATAATGACCCTGTGTCCTAATCTTAGTGGAGTACCCGCGCAATGCGGCGGAACACAGGATAGTAATCTCAAACCGAAACTGAAACGTGTGTACTGAATCGAGATGAGGATATTTATTTAGGCTAAGGGGATGGATACGGAGAGAACGTGAAGAAGGGGGGAGAAGGAGAAGAGGAGCAGCCAATGGGATGAGAGGAATCAATGTCCGATGCACCTTCCAGGGAACGTGTGAGAATGCGAACGTGAGGGAACAGAAGGGGGAGGGGCGTGTTTGGATGCGTTCCAGCCGCGTACCACCGCCATATCAGCAGAACGCACATAATTTTGGTTCCATACACCACAGCGTTAGGGGCGTTGATTAGTTCTGATTTGTTTTTTTAGAAGCGAGAGCCAATTATCTATGCAATATCAGAGTATGTTAAATGATCAAATCCTACTTATTATGCTCAAAAAGTAACTTCACATTTTATGGACAAAAATGCCCCAGGCTAATTTCAGGGGCTGTTTAATAGTTGTAAGTTTGGACTATAATCGTGAAGGTGAAAGATGGAAGAAAAGATGAAAACAGGTTGTTGTTTTGGTGTATTTCACTTGCTATGTTGGTGTTACCAGGATCAATTAACTTTATGATTTCTTTTGATTTTGGTCTTCATTTTTTACTTAATGATTTATTTTGGTTTTGGTCATTTGATACCATATGTAATTTTCCAAAGAATCAAAATTAAGAACTTTCATAATACCCTCAAAATGACCCAAATCTTAAATCACTTAGCCTTGGCCCACATCTTAGATAATTCCAAAAATTAGGATAATTGATATTTTGCTTTTACCCCATTTGAACAATCATGTTCGTCAGTTCGTGACATGTCTAATACGTCCTTGCCCTTAATCTGCAAAAGATTTTGACCAACATCATATGGCGAGGATGGATGGAGTAGGCATGGCGAGTGGAGGTGGCTCGCCAAGAGGGTTGGCGACCTCTTTGGCGACCATTACTCCCTCCAGCCTAAATACTCACAGCAGCCTGCAAATATTGCAGGGGTAACCTGACTCCTTCGTGAATAAAGTAACCAGGGCCGACAAGAAAAATGACATGATTGTTATAATTGAGAAGAGGGTAATATTGTCTAATGATTACTGTAAAAAGATAAAAAGTCCCAATTATCACTGTTTTTTGCAATTTCGATTCCCAATATTTGGTCCTTATTTTGTAGTTTCCTATCAATTTTGATTCTTTTTTCAGACAGTGTCAAATTCCATCCATTAAGCACTACACATACATTGCATAGGAGAGCAAAAGCAATGCAGGTATTGGGATAAATATAATCCACCATGATCCTCATTCATGCTAACAAACGGAACCATTGGTTCGTTTTTTAGAAAGTTGTATAAGTTTTTATAACTAATTCTCTTCTTCCTAGCTGGATTTAAATCCTTCACCTGCATCATCAAGTTGTACTCCTGCATCATCAAGTTGCATTGCACACGTATCCTCATTCTCAAATACCTTTTGAATTTTAATTAGAATATCAGTGAAAGTTGTGTTTTCATGTAGTTTAATCGAAGTGGGTAAATAGCAAGAACAAAGACTTCTTGAATCCAGTTTATGAGTGGGAAGAACAAGGTTTTGCGGAAGATGCTAGTGGGCCTCTTGAGGGTTCTGTTTTGTCATCGTGTTCTTAATCTTGTAGCTTCTGTAAAAGGGTTTTTGGTTGCTTCAGTGAATTAAAAGAGTTAATGAGGGCGTGTGTGTATGTAGTTTCTGTAAAAAAAAAAATAGGTCCAAAATCACTGGAAATTAGGTCATCGGAACACTTACCAATGGAAATTATGTGAAAAAAGGACTGGCAAACCTTTCGTTCATCTTGAAGCGCTTGTAATTCATCCGCAAATCGGACCAGAATTCCTTCCACCTGAAACATGACATAAACATTGGTCGACATCAATAGAATTAAGGTTTTCTCTGCATAGGGTTTCGTAACAGAAAACCTCACAAGTAGTCGGTTTAGTTTGAGAAGTTTCGAGAAGCAAACTGTGATTAATCCGAAGGGGAAAAGAAGTTTGGCTTTTGTAGAAGGAATTACCGTTGATAGAGATCCACGTTGTGACTCTGGAGGAGGTGGAGGTGGAGGTGCAGGGGCAGGGGCAGGATCGTCATTTGACATGTCTACATCGTATGCTTACTCGAGTATGACTTCATCAATGGGTGAATTTGCATATTCTTGAGGTTCTGTGTCTTCTTCTTCTGGTTTAAGTCAGCATATAAGCCTTTCTGGTTAATCCTGAAAAGGGTAAAAACCGTAAAAGATTATATGACAAAATTACAAATAGTCGAATTAACTGATTCCTGAAACCTAACCCACCTGCAACGAAAAAAGAAAATCAACAAGTTAATTGGACATAAAACTGAAACCGTATACAAACCTAATACATAGTTCCACAGCTAAATCCATGTGCAACCATCTTTTCAGCAAAAGCTATAAAATTGTGACATGTTCATATCCACAGTATAAAGGGTACCATTTTTGGAATATTAAAACAACTTAACATTTTTAAATGTTACTGGTGAGGAACCGTGAATGTTGTGTGTATATGTCATGAATAATTGGAATTCCATTTCTCACATACAATAAAGAAAAAGAATATACCTTTGTTAACCAAACTAAGGAACAAAATTCAACAAATGCTTGAGTACTTGGCAATCAGGGGAAATGGAATTTGTAAGGAAAGTTCGATCAAGATTTTAAAAGTGAAAAACCTGTCCTGCCTTGGAAGTATCTGAAATTTGACGTACAAAGTAAAATCATAATGATTTGAATATACAATGAATTATTGAAACTTTTAAAAAAATTCAAAAATTTCCAAAAATTCAAAGTTTTCAAATTTTAAAAATTTGAAAGTTTTCAAAATTTGAAAACTTCAAAGTTTTCAAATTTTAAAATTTTGAAAGTTTTCAAAATTAGAAAATTTGAAACTTTTCAAAATTTGAAAATTTGAAAGTTTTCAAAATTTGAAAATTTGAAACTTTTCAAAATTTCAAAATTTGAAAGTCATAACAAAAAAACAAATATTATCATATAGTAAACCTAAAACCTCCAACTTCTAAATATATATATTTCAAAGCATTTATACCATCACACTTTCAAGTTGATAAAAACTATTCATTGTCTGTTCAGGCACACATAGTCACATATAGAAATTCTTATAGAGTTACATGTACACATTCAGGCACACAACCACAAACACACACATGCACTCACATAGTCACACAGTTAGACAAACACACACACAAGGACACACACTTGATCTCACAACATATAAAAATAGAAAGTGAATGAAAGATGCTATAATAAAGAATTAAATGAAAGTACCTTGCTATTTCTTGACATTATCTAAAACTACCATGCTAATAACCTGCAAAAAATCAAATGAATGAAAGATGCTATAATTGTCCGTTCAGGCACACATAGTCACATATAGAAATTCTTACAGAGTTACATGTACACATTCAGGCACACAACCACAAACACACACATGCACTCACATAGTCACACAGTCAGACACACACACACACACACAAGGACACACACTCGATCTCACAACATATAAAAATAGAAAGTGAATGAAAGATGCTATAATAAATTATTAAATGAAAGTACCTTGCTATTTCTTGACATTATCAAAAACTACCATGCCAATAACCTGCAAAAAATCAAATGAATTTGTATGCCCAATAATCAACTTTATTCATAGGAAACAGAATTTAATACCATTTCTAGTAAAAAATCAAATACCATTTCCAGAAAATGATTCAACAAAAGACTGTCTTGTCCCATTAAGTTGCAGCTTCGTTCCTTCTTTTACATCTGAAGTCATTTCATTAAGCCATTGCTCTACAAATATCATGCACATAAGATTTTATTAATAACAAATCGAACTGCAAACATCACAAAAAGAAACACAACATATATAAGCAAAATATACACACAAGTAAAAAACTTAAACGGTTAGAAACAAATTCACATTAAAAGCAGCAATA
This sequence comes from Cichorium intybus, assembly GCA_023525715.1. Taxonomy (NCBI): domain Eukaryota; kingdom Viridiplantae; phylum Streptophyta; class Magnoliopsida; order Asterales; family Asteraceae; genus Cichorium; species Cichorium intybus. The sequence goes on from CM042011.1 coordinate 104,473,399, forward strand.
AACTTTTACCACTTTTTAAAAAAAAACCAAAATGACCAATACTTACATTCTTGAAATTACATCAGGAAAGGAGTAACCTGCTTATCAAGAAAGGATAACCTGCAATAAAAGATGAAAATTTCCTATGGTGACAGAGTACATGGTGGCGGTAGTAACGTGCAATAAAAGATGAAATTTTCCTCAAGAATCAAAATCAAAGCAAGTAAATTAATAAGGTTATCAAGAATGGATAATCTAATAATTTACCTTGTTCAACGATATCTTTCCGATCTTCATCCCAGAAAACCCTAGCCGGCTAGACGCATTTCATTTACATCAGCTTAATTACCTTTCCATATGTTGCAGACTTGGCGATTTATCCCCCAAATCTGATTTAGACCTAGACCTGGAAATTAGGTCATCGGAACACATACCAATGGGAATTATGTGAAAAAAGGACTGGCAAACCTTTCGTTCATCTTGAAGCGCTTGTAATTCATCCGCAGATCGGACCAGAATTCCTTCCACCTGAAACATGACATAAACACTGGTCGACATCAACAGAATTAAGGTTTTCTCTGCATAGGGTTTCGTAATAGAAAACCTCACAAGTAGTCGGTTCAGTTTGAGAAGATTCGAGAAGCAAATTGTGATTAATCCGAAGGGGAAAAGAAGTTTGGCTTTTGTAGAAGGAATTACCATTGATAGAGATCCACGGTGTGACTCTGGAGGAGGTGGAGGTGGAGGTGCAGGGGCAGGGGCAGGGGCAGGATCGTCATTTGACATGTCTACATCGTATGCTTACTCGAGTATGACTTCATCAATGGGTGAATTTGCATATTCTTGAGGTTCTGTGTCTTCTTCTTCTGGTTTATAAGTCAGCATATAAGCCTTTCTGGTTAATCCTGAAAAGGGTAAAAACCGTAAAAGATTATATGACAAAATTACAAATAGTCAAATTAATTGATTCCTGAAACCTAACCCACCTGCAACGAAAAAAGAAAATCAACAAGTTAATTAGACATAAAAACTGAAACCGTATACAAACCTAATACATAGTTCCACAGCCAAATCCATGTGCAACTATCTTTTCAGCAAAAGCTATAAAATTGTGACGTGTTCATATCCACAGTATAAAGAGTACCATTTTTGGAATATTAAAACAACTTAACATTTTTAAATGTTACTGGTGAGGAACCGTGAATGTTGTGTGTATATGTCATGAATAATTGGAATTCCATTTCTCACATACAATAAAGAAAAAGAATATACCTTTGTTAACCAAACTAAGAAACAAAATTCAACAAATGCTTAGTACTTGGCAATCAAGGGAAATGGAATTTGTAAGGAAAGTTCGATCAAGATTTTAAAAGTGAAAAACCTGTCCTGCCTTGGAAGTATCTGAAATTTGACATACAAAGTAAAATCATAATGATTTGAATATACAATGAATTATTGAAACTTTTAAAAAAATTCAAAAATTTCCAAAAATCAAAGTTTTCAAATTTTGAAAATTTGAAAGTTTTCAAAATTTGAAAACTTGAAAGTTTTCAAATTTTAAAATTTTGAAAGTTTTCAAAATTAGAAAATTTGAAAGTTTTCAAAATTTGAAAATTTGCAAGTTTTCAAAATTTGAAAATTTAGCAGTTTTCAAAAGGGTAAATTGCATAAAAGTCCCTAACTTTTCCAATTTTCTCGATTTTGACACTGTATTTTTAGTTTTTGCAATTAAGTCATTATGTTTTCAGAAAAATTGCAATTAAGTCATTATGTTTTCCAAAAAGTTGCGAAAATGACCATATGACCAGGTTACCAGGTCATATGGTCAGATTTGCAATTTTTCAGAAAACATAATGACTTAATAGCAAAAATAAAAACATAGTGTCAAAATCTAGAAATCTGGAAAAGTTAGCAACTTTTATGCAATTTACTCTATGCAATTTGTACAACTTATTCATTTTACATGCCTAACACAGGTCCAAAAAAGTAATTTTGTTACATTGGATAGTTTACCCTAACAGCCCCCAAAAAAGAACATAAAAAAATAAAGTTCAATGCTACTTGTGACAAAAAGCAATTTTGTCACAAGTAGCATGGAACTTTGATTTTTTTTTTTTTGTTCTTTTTTAGGGCTGTAAGGGTAAACTATCTAAGGTAACAAAATTACTTTTTTGGACACTTATGAGACATGTAATGTGATTAAGTTGTATAAATTGCATAGGGTAAATTGCATAAAAGTCAATAACTTTTCCAGATTTCTAGATTTTGACACTATGTTTTTTATTTTTGCGATTAAGTCATTAGGTTTTCTAAAAAATTGCAAATCTGACCATATGACCTGGTAACCTGGTCATATGGTCATTTTTGCAATTTTTTGGAAAACATAATGACTTAATTGCAATTTTTCTGAAAACATAATGACTTAATTGCAAAAACTAAAAATACAGTGTCAAAATCGAGAAAATTGGAAAAGTTAATGACTTTTATGCAATTTACCCTTTTCAAAATTTGAAAATTTGAAAGTTTTCAAAATTTGAAAATTTGAAAGTTTTAAAAATTTGAAAAATTGAAAGTTTTCAAAATTTGAAAATTTTAAAGTTTTCAAAATTTGAAAATTTGAAAGTCATAACAAAAAAACAAATATTATCATATAGTAAACCTAAAACCTCCAACTTCTAAATATATATATATTTCAAAGCATTTATACCATCACACTTTCAAGTTGATAAAAACTATTCATTGTCTGTTCAGGCACACATAGTCACATATAGAAATTCTTACAGAGTTACATGTACACATTCAGGCACACAACCACAAACACACACATGCACTCACATAGTCACACAGTCAGACACACACACACAAGGACACACACTCGATCTCACAACATATAAAAATAGAAAGTGAATGAAAGCTGCTATAATAAAGAATTAAATGAAAGTACCTTGCTATTTCTTGACATTATCTAAAACTACCATGCTAATAACCTACAAAAAATCAAATGAATGAAAGATGTTATAATTGTCCGTTCAGGCACACAAAGTCACATATAGAAATTCTTACAGAGTTACATGTACACATTCAGGCACACAACCACAAACACACACATGCACTCACATAGTCACACAGTCAGACACACACACACAAGGACACACACTCGATCTCACAACATATAAAAATAGAAAGTGAATGAAAGATACTATAATAAAGAATTGAATGAAAGTACCTTGCTATTTCTTGACATTATCTAAAACTACCATGCCAATAACCTGCAAAAAATCAAATGAATTTGTATTCCCAATAGTCAACTTTATTCATAGGAAACAGAATTTAATACCATTTCTAGTAAAAAATCAAATACCATTTCCAGAAAATGATTCAACAAAAGACTGTCTTGTCCCATTAAGTTGCAGCTTCGTTCCTTCTTTTACATCTGAAGTCATTTCATTAAGCCATTGCTCTACAAATATCATGCACATAAGATTTTATTAATAACAAATCGAACTGCAAACATCACCACAAAAAGAAGCACAACATATATAAGCAAAATATACACACAAGTAGAAAACTTACACGGTTAGAAACAAATTCACATTAAAAGCAGCAATAAACTTTTACCACTTTTTTTAAAAAAAAACCAAAATGACCAATACTTACATTCTTGAAATTACATCAGGAAAGGAGTAACCTGCTTATCAAGAAAGTATAACCTGCAATAAAAGATGAAAATTTCCTGTGGTGACAGAGTACGTGGTGGCGGTAGTAACCTGCAATAAAAGATGAAATTTTCCTCAAGAATCAAAATCAAAACAGGTAAATTAATAAGGTTATCAAGAACGGATAATCTAATAATTTACCTTGTTCAACGATATCTTTCCGATCTTCATCCCAGAAAACCCTAGCCGGCTAGACGCATTTCATTTACATCAGCTTAATTACCTTTCCATATGTTGCAGACTTGGCGATTTATCCCCCAAATCTGATTTAGACCTCGACGTGCGAATCAAGCGAGAGAAAGAGAAGCGAGTACATCCTTGCTGCGTGTTGTCTCGATCGAAGATTAGATGCTTACTTGGATCAAGAAATCGATATGGCTTCACCTGAAGCCATGAGTTTCGTGAAGAACAAAATCGATCCAATCAAGCGATGAGTTTCGTAAAGAACAAAATCGATCCAATCAAGAAATCCGTATGTTGCAGACTTGGCGATTTATCCCCCAAATCCGATTTAAACCTAGACTTAAACATCAAAGAGTGAGTGAGTGAGAGAGGGAGAGAGAGAGAGAGAATATAATCGGCGAGTGGTGGTGCCTGGATCGAGTAGATCCTACAAAAAAATGAAAACTGAATCAATACTTACCATCCCCAGGTTGCTTCGAGTTCGTCCAGATCGATGGCGAGCGAGAGGCTTGGTTCTCGATTTGGAAGTCGGGAAGCGATGGCGAGTGGTGGTGGCTAAATCGGATTGTGGCGGAGTCGTGGTGCCGGGATCGTCAAGGTGATGGCTACCTCGGATGGTGCTTGTGGGGAGCGGCCGGATCGATGGCGACCGATGGATGACCGGAAGCGATGGTGGATGCCGGAACCGATGGTGGCTTAGAGGATGCCGGCAATCAGTTTTGGGAGCTTAGGGTTTCACAAAGAAAAGCGTGTGAAAGAAAATGAGGGTTTATTTTTTTGTTTTGGGCAAGCTACACAGGTTAAGCGATAGACACGCGTGTAATAGTGTCACATGTCCGGTTATTCTTTTCCTATTTTAGTAGTGCATAATAACATTGTAACATAGGTATGATAAATTGTAGGTTGTGTATTAAAGTTTGTACAGTCTTAAAAATTAAGACTAACATGCATTAGGGAATTGTAATTTATATATGGTTTATAGTATAGTATATATATATATATATATATATATATATATATATATATATATATATATATATATATATATATATATATATATATATATATATATATATATATATATATATATATATATATGATCGAAATATATATATGAATATATATATATATATATATATATATTAATTATGGAGCCCTTTCTCAATTATGGTAATGATAAGTCAACTGGCTTGTATGATAAATGGGTTATCATATCAAAAGTTTAAACATGGTAGTTATCTGTCATTGGTCTTATCAGTTTTGGACTATAAATAGAGGCCTCCCCACCCCTCATATTCACGCCAACCTTGAGAATTCTTCCTCATTCTCTCTTGCTCTCTTCCTTGCCAAGATCTTGGGTGTGAGCCATTAGAGGCATGACACTTGTGGTGCTTTCTTCCAAGAGATCTAAGGATCGAAAGGTTAGTTTTCTTGTAAAATTTATTTGATTATTATTTTGTTCATAATTATAGGTACGATGGATGAAAACATAGATCCTTTAGGGTGCATGTGAACTTAAGTGATTTTGTTCATAGTTTGCTTAAAACCCAACAGTGGTATCTGAGCTAGATCTGTTTTCTGTTGAACTGTTATAATAGTTGAACTGTTAAAAGGATTTGATGGAATTAAACCCTTGGTCTCAAGGGATTGAAATTGTGGCTAGGTTTTGAGAAAACCCTAGCCTCCACCCTTAAAATTTCGACATATGCTATGGTTTTTGAGAAAACCCTAGCCTCCACCCCTTAATTGGCGAAAATAAGGACGAGCTTTTTAGGGTTTCTTTATTTTTGGTAATTGTGATTAACTAATAAAAAGAAACTCTTGACCCTTATTTTAGATAACTTGGTGGGCAAGATTAGGATTAAATTAAATTGTTTAATCAGTTAATCCTCATGTGATTTAATTAATTAATTTAATTAATAGTGAATTAAAAGACAAACATTAAATCACTTTAAGGTTTAATTTTAAATTTTAATTTAATATGTTTAAATTTTGAAAATTTAAAAGGACAAACCTAAATATTTAAATGTTTAAAATACACCTTATATATATTATTATTAAAAGTTAATACCTATATGTATAAGATTAAGTTAGTTAAATTGCTAGTATGCCTCATTCAGAAAACTGGTCTATAAAGGGGGGTATAAGGAAACTTCCTATAAAATGGCGGTTGAAAGGGTGTCCACTCTCACCCACTGCTCCCTTGATCAGTGGACTATCGTTAGTAGAACGGGTTTGATGGGACAAAGCTAATCTCACTAAAAGTATAATGCTATTAGTGGCAAAGTACTAGAACCTTTAAAAACCAAACTCTAGCTACTTAGGAAAATATGAATAGTATGCTAATCCATGAAGTTACACATTACACTTTATGGGTCGTTAGTGGAGCGTAGGTGGTTAACCGGCACACTAATTGAGACTCATGAAGAGTGTGATGGGTATCTCGTGTCTTTATCATTGTTGATGGAGATCTTGTGGATAACCAACACATCAATCAAGATGGTAAGTAACATTGAGGTTACCAAGTAACTTTCATGGTTATTTAACATCTTGTTTGTGATCCTCGGCATCCCAGTCACAAACAAAAGAGCATAATTCGAGATTAAACATGCCATTGACCCCCCTCAATGAATCTCACAGATCTAGGAATTTCATTAGACTGAAATTGATAATAGTGTATCTACCTTAATGACCATTATGTTGTGATTACGGCATCCCTCTTCACACCATAGTTGGGGCATTTTGGGTCCTAGCCTTATTTAATATTAATTGGGTAATTATTAATAAGGACAAAAGTTAAACTAATAAAATTTGATTTTATAGATGTTTGAAGATAGTGTCAACTCTCCTCCTCCTCCTCCTCCTCCTACACCCATTCTTGAGAGCTTCAGGAAATTCTTACTAAATATGAATAAAATGATCGGGCTGAACTAGGTGGATTGGATCCGCCAATGGAGATTGGTTATGAGATATGTAGATAAGGAATACATCATCGACTTCCCACTTCCCTCCCTACCTAAGCATGGAGTCACTCAACAGTTGATTGACCACCATAACTTCCTGATTGATGAGGATGAAGAGGTTCGTCTTTTCATGCTATTAACCATTGACCCCGCCATCCATAGGGATTTTGAATTCCTGGGGCCACATGAGTTAATACAACTGGTTGAGGAAACGTTCCAAGAACCTGTTAGGCAGGAAAAACTTAGGATCTACAAAATGCTTGGTGAGACTAGGCGGAGAAAGGGACACAATGTTAGTGCACACTTTCTCAAGATTGAAGGATATTTGGAAGAGCTGTACGAGCTTGGTCACCCTCTCAGTCAAGAAGCAAGTGTCAATGGCTTGCTTGCATCTCTGACTGAGGAGTACGAAACATTTGTACAGATATACAGGGAAAGGGACCTACACAAGACCTTCATGGAAATGCATTCAATGTTGACTCTATATGAGTCACTCATGGAGGTGCATAGTACGGGATTGAGTCCATCTCTGAAGAACATTAGGAATCCATCCAGACGGGTCTTGAGATGTCTCAAGCTGGGAATCCACAGGGTGGATACAGTCACAGGATAATTGGAAAACGCTCCAAAGCCAAATAGTTTGGCAACTCAGGTATATCTAAAAGATACTCAAAACTCCTAATCCTTAATTCCTTGATACAAGATGTGATAGTCACATTTGCATTGTATGCAGGGTCTCAGTAGGACGCAAAACATTGTCGCATGGGAGCATGTTCAGATTGGATCTCGGGCTCGTACATTTTTGGAGTTTAGTTAGATATTTTGACATTATTATTTTTACGTAGTACATTCTTTCATGATATTGTTTGATTTAATAAAGGTGTTTTTCTTTTAAAAATATGATTGTCCTTGAAATGTATTGATTAATAACTTATGGATTGTGTTTATATGATTGTTAAAACAAGTTTTATAAGAATCACTTTGACCAAAGCTCCAATGGACAGGACTTTGGAATCAATTGACTTAGAGTCGTATGATGAAGTTAGTTATGATAAAATTGGTTATTGCAAGAAATGAATCAACCAAGGATCCGATGGATAGGATCTTGGAATCATTTGACTGAGAGTCAAATGATGAATTCATATCTTGAGCTATTAACAAAGTCATAAAATTTACATAAGAATGTAAAAGAAATTAAGATTACGATAAAAGAACATTTAGAGCAACAAACACAATGTTTATTATGTACTACTCAAATCATCAAGTAAAACACAAATTAATTATACTTCATGATGTTTGCCATTTGGTATGACGAACATAACTTCACTTATCAGAATAAGTGATTAGTTGAAACCATGAACTGTTCAAGGATTTCAAGAAAACTATAAGATCAACAAAAACCTTAGTAAAACACAACTGAGAAAATTGTTTCACAGTTCATACTCTTCCAAGAACATTAAAGGGTTATAATGTGTCTTAGGGAAGATTGAGCATTGATTGAAATAGTTCGATCCTCGATGTATTAGAAACACTTCCAATAAGTTTCCAATAAGTTATACTTTCAACCGGTCAGTCCATAAAACCATATTCTAACCACATCTTAGACTAAGTAGGTTGCACAGACACCGTCTAAAGTGTAAAGTCGGGTTCACCCCACTTGTACACAGAAAAGGTTCAGGGTCATGGAGCATAGCATGACTGAACCTGATCAGTAGTGTCATTTCATTGGCCATCCCGCCTGTGCCTGTGAATGTTTAATCCTTTTGGAAAGAACTCACATTCTAAGGAGACAGTGGGAGCTGGAGTAATCCTGAAAGAGTTCAGGGATTAGGCAAGTGAAAGAACCTTTAGTCATCACTAAGACTTGACCAGGAATCAGATTCCTTGTTAGACCTAACAAATCCTTCTCTTTGCAAAGCAGTAGTATTTGTCACCATCATATAGAGTTATGATCTGGGTGACATACCAGTTACTGGTAATACACTAAAGTTGGTACGGATAAGTGATCCTGCTACTCGGAAGCATTGGTGGGCCTGGTTGCTGCCAAATAAGAGAAACTAAAAGCGAGACTTAATCTGTGTGATAATTTGATTGATTTTACACCTGGCCTGAAACCAGTAGGAATAATTGAATCTTCAAAAGAAGCATCACAGATAAATATGTACCTACATTCTAAGCAAGAATGGTAGAGTGATGCAATACTCGTAGTCATGAGATTGACCTTGAGGGAAACGCTCTTCACAAAACTAAACCAAGTCTGAAAGGATTTTATTTGCTATAGCTAGCAAAATCGGATGGTCTGAACCGCTTTCCAGAAATGGAAAACCACAGGGGTTGTGTGTAACACACAACCAGTAGGGTTTAGAACATGCCGATGCAAAAAGGTACATAGCCCCGAAGTTAGTCAGACGGGCACCTCGCATGGAAGGATCTTCGGATTATCAAATATGCCAAAAGTTTGGATTTGGTGAATAGTCTGAAAGAGTCCTGTGATTATGTCAGAAGTTCTGGACTTTGTATTCACAAAGTATGCAAAAAGGTTTGGGTTTTGTGAATAGTCTAAAAGAGTTCCAGAACTATGCCAAAGCTAGTGGGAGTATGATTAAGATCTACTTTTCAATGTATGTCGGTACATACTATTCTTGGAAATATCTCTTATCATTACAAAGTGTAATGACTCGACATGAGAGATGATTTGTTATGAAAGACCTGAAGGAGATTCGATAATGTACTCAAGTGGTTACCAGTATCTATCAGATAGATATAGTCATCAGTATTGACCCTGCCAGTGTGTAAGAATGATCTTGATAAGATTCAAGATACGAGACTGAAGAAATGGATTTTCTGGAAATCATGACACACGGATTATGAATTCTGAAAGGGTTCGGAATAAAACTGATATCGGATTCAATGAGCTGCCGTAAATTGAATCAATCACATGTGCCATGAAATGGTCCTGATAACTTGATGTTTGGAGCATAGCAAGTTGGATTCAAGACACCACCTGGCTTAGGATACTGAACTGGACGGTTAAACACAAACATGAGAAATAATGATATAATAGGATGAATGTAATAATAATTTGAAATGAGTTTCAAATATGTAATTATTGATATGTATATGACACTATGAGATTTCATGGTTGGAAGGTTTCGATTGGGATAATGATGGAGCACGTGTGGTTCACCGGCACATCAGCTATCGCCTTGAAATCTTACTGACACCAAAAGGGTGAGGTCACATGGACTTAAGATCCCGAGAACCATGAGAAGTCGCAGTACACAAACGCCATCTCAGAAATGGTGTCCGGAGAAGAAATCCAAGATGACACATTGAGAAATCATCGGAATGGTATCCGGTCAGATTGTTTGCAATGATTTGTATCAATGTAAGACATTATGGATACATAGAAAGAGCGAAGATCATCTTGGGTATAAAAGACATATAAATATCTTAATTGAAAGTTTAATAGAAACCTAGAAACATATAATAGTATTGTAATAAATCTGATATGGTGATTGCCTCGTAGAAACTTGGTAATAAGCAGGAGTAACCACCTATTAGATTAGTGTTGCAATTTGCATGTTTTACTTCCCCAATAATTCGATTATTCAAAACATCTACAGTCGCTCATGCTTTTGGAAGTAAGTAGTGAATTAAGACTGTCATGAATTGGATTGTAGACTGTCTAAAGAGTTAGACATAGCAATGGTACTGCTGCAACATTTATGAGTACTGAGAAATGAAGATTTGAGTATTGGATCGACCCACGCTCAGAGAATTACTTCATGGATTATATCACGAGTAGTTCTGAGATGATAATATATTATGGTCTTGAAACCAAGACATATGAGTTGAAATTTACAAGTCGGTTGCCCATTGATAATACATAAACGCATTGGTAACTCGATATTATAAAACGTATTGTTGTGCATGATTTGATAAGTAAAAGACACAAGCATATGAGTCGAAGTTTATTCGTTCCTTTTGCCCTAACGGGAAAAGCGATATTTGTGGGGCCCTCGGTGATTTGGTGTTGATTCAGTGCTGGCCAGCCAGGACTTAATTGATGTGTTCAAATAAGTAGTCCTATGTCATTACAAATCATAAAACCGGGAAACATAGTATCGAACTGAGATTGATTCTAATCCATGTCTCAACTCTTAATGATATCTTGAAAGAACGAAGGATCATACGATCACTTATCTTAGGACACATAACTGATTAGATCAGAGTTCCGCATTAGCTCTTGGAAGCTACAATTTGCTGATCAATTCTGAAACATAATGTATTATAGTTATAGACTTAACCAAGTGGGAGACTGTTGGATTAAGGTGTCTAAGCTATAACTATAACTAACACTTGTGTTTGAATTAATGGCAGCACAGTCCTTTTGGGTTGCCCTCATTAACTGGCGGAGGACTAGATTGTATATAAAGATAAAAGGGATTGATATGTTATGGAGATAATATATTAATCTAAAGAGGAATAAATAATTTGTTGATATATTATAAGTATAATATATTAATTAGAAATTATGATATTTAATTAAGGATTAATCAGAAATTAATTTAGAAATAATTTTGGGATTAATTGGATTAATTAAATATACAGGGGTTGAATTATAATTGTTCAAAGGTTGGACAATAGACAAATATATATATATATATATATATATATATATATATATATATATATATATATATATATATATATATATATATATATATATATATATATATATATATATATATATATATATATATATATATATATATATATATATATATATATATATATATATATTATGGAGCCCTTTTCTCAATTATGGTAATGATAAGTCAACTGGCTTGTATGATAAATGGGTTATCATATTAGAAGTTTAAACATGGCAGTTATCTGTCATTGGAATTATCAGTTTTGGACTATAAATAGAGGCCTCCCCACCCCTTATATTCACCCCAACCTTGAGGAGTTCTTCCTCATTCTCGTGCTCTCTTCCTTGCCAAGTTCTTGGGTGTGAGCCATTAGAGGCACGACACTTGTGGTGCTTGCTTCCAAGATATCTAAGGATCAAAAGGTTAGTTTTCTTGTGAAATTTATTTGAGTCTTATTTTGTTCATAATTATAGGTTTAATAGATGAAAACATAGATCCTTTAGGTTGCACATGAACTTAAGTGATTTTGTCATAATTTGCTTAAAACCCAACAATATCAAGCTAATCCTGGCGAGAAACATTGGATGGATGTAAAGAACATCCTTAATTATTGAAAAGGACTAAGGACATGTTCGTAGTTTATGGAGGAGTTAATGAAGAGCTCGATGTAAGGTGTTACACTGATGCTAGCTTCAATACCGATCGAGATGATTATCGGTTACAGTCGGGATATGTGTTTACCCTAAATGGAGGGTCCATTGCATGGAAAAGTTCAAAGCAAGAAGTGGTTGCACTTTTTACAACAGAATCTGAGTATATTGCTTCATCGGGGAAACTCAAGAAGTTGATTGGATGAAAAAGTTCATCGATGATCTAGAGGTTGTCCCAAACATCAAGAATTCCATTGAGATGTTTTTTGACAATACCGGTACCATTGCTATCGCAAGAGACCCAATGGTTACCAAAAACACTAGACACATTCAATAGAGATACAATTTCATTCATCAAGAATTGGCATGGGGAAATATACGTATTGAAAAGAGTCATACAGATGATAATCTAGCGGATCCATTCATGAAGCCCCTTTCTCAAAACAAGTTTGAAATTCATGCAAAAGGAATTGGGCTTCGACTATTTAGTGATTGGTTAATCTGTAGTTTATTAATATCTGGATATTCTTAACTATATGGCAATAACATGTAATCTTTTTTGATATATGAGATATCTCTTTTGTATTAATGTTATTGTGCTCTATGTTAGCATGTTTTATCCATGAATAAACTGGTTATTCTAAATCATCCATAGTCCCTCATAGTTGTAGGAGCAACTATGAATTAAGATTAATATGAACCGGATTGGTTGATTTGATGAGATGAAATGGCAAAATGTTGCATCCAAGTGCATATGTATTTGTTGGAGAAAAACTATTAGATATGACCCGCTTCAAGAATCACTTCATGGATCGTTAATCATAAGGGAGTCTTGAAGAAAGGTGAATATATTTATGTCTTTTGACCTGAGATACATAGTGGGGATACACGTATAAGAATTACTTGCTTTAACATGGTTAAACAATGTTCGTAATCATGCATTTATAAAGGCCAACATTGGGTATAGTATGAACTATATAAGAGTACGTATGTATTCAATATGGGATTTATTCCTCTTATGTGTTGAGAGTTAGACATCTAAGGAGCCTTACTAAAAGTTAGACAACAAATTAGAATGATCTTGGTCCATGTCTCATAACCAACATGATGTCTGAAACAAAGAGAATATTGATAGACTTACCTTATGCATCAATAACAGCTTTAAGCTCTTGGAATTGGATGTTGATAAATGGCACCTCTTCGTGTGTTGTTAGGGGCAGTCGTATGTTGGATAAAGAATTCGAACAATGATAATATTATATGAAATAAGGATAAGATTAAAGCAACAATATAATGAAGAACACTTTTATTTGAGTGAACAGGGTGTCAAATGATTGTATTAATCTTTTAAGAGGTTTTACAATGGGGGTGATAACACGCATACTTAACCCAGATCATATCAATGATATATATACATGATCAATGATATGAATAATACAAAATAGATACGTAGTACAGAAGACCTTCGGATTCTTCAGACATAAAAGCTTGACTCTTCGGATGGCTGGGGTCTTCGGATAGGCACAGACACTTCATTACAAAGTATCTTCAACAATCTCCCCCTTTGTGTGAAATGTAACATTCGAAGCCTTTATCAGTAATGCCGCTTGTAGGCATCAACCATACAATTTCGAACAGCCACCCACCAGTCAAGGTGTTCTTGTACATTCTTTCTTTCAATCGAAGTGTTTTTGCTGCATGCGAAGGTGCGAGCAGCCATTGTTGCTGGTTTGTGAAGATCGAGATGAATAGAGAGAGTTGAAGGTGTTGTTCGCATAAAAGATTGTAACCATTTGAGTTTTGGTATATATATTGTTTGTGGTCCTAAGAGCATTAAATATGCGTGATATAAGGTCCAGTAATAGCATGCCATGTCAGCTATACAATGTCCCACTAACTCTGCAAAAAGGGGAACCGTCACTGTGTCAGTAATGATTATTTTGAATATCAAAATTGAATTTCCATATATTTTAGGCTTTTTGTTAAGATTGAACTATTTTTAAGGAAACAGAATTACAAATGATTGGATATTAAATGAATATCTCTAAGCACTTAAATTTATTTAGGTCTTAGATGTCAATAATCATTAAAAATTGAATTGTCAAATTATAGTTGATATTTAATGTTGTATGAAACACATTAATGTTGATGTAAAAATAAAGAACAATTCTTCAGATGAAAACTGTGAAAATTCTTCGGATTCAAAGAAAGAACTCTTTAAGAAATATCCGAAGACAAATTTGCGAAGTCTTATGACAATCATCATAGTGAGCAATAAAATGACTTTTCTTTGATAATGCTTTCTGAACAACCAACTTCATTTTACGAACTTTTGCAAAAACAAGAGTTTAACATATTATGATTCAGAAGCATTCAGATCATGTTAGAAGTCTGTTATTCAATATGAAGCCTTTGTGATCAAATCTCAGTCAAATTGGCTAAGTCTAACCACCCAGTGCTACATCCAATTTCGCATGCATTGAAGTTTCAATGTTTTGATCTTGATTTAATTATTTAAAATTTCCTTCATAAGATGAGTTTAACAACCATTACCTGAAATTAAATTGTGTTTTCAATTTTACGAATTGAGCATCAGAGGATTGATGGAAGTTTTTTATTGAAGCTTTAAAGACCAATTTCGAAATTTATCCCATTTCATCAAATAGAGTATTTGGATACATTTCCTGGATGACAAGCCTTTGGGATTTATTCACTACTCTATGTTTGTCATTAAAGACAGATTATTTGAGATGTTCATACTCTCTATAAGGTACTCGACTATGTTATAGGAGTTCATCGTATTTTAATTTAAGAAAGAGATGTAAGCCTTGGGGTACAAATTTTGTACCAAACTTTTTATATTTCTACACATTTTTGCTTTTGATATTTGATTTGTGTCTTTGTGAATTCAATTTATTTGGAATTCATTTTTGTTGGGTATTTCATCCGAAGTTCAAGAATTTAACATTTTCACCATATAAAACATTTCGTGGTGATATAAAAATTTCTTTTTCCTCTACCTCATATAGCTCAATTGTGTGACAAAGGTGAAAATATTCTCAAATTTTTTATCAGTAATTGCAAGTTACACTTAAAAGAAAGCTTCGGATCCTTGTAGCATACTTATAAATAAAATATTTCTTGAATAGTGCATTGATAAAGCGAGTTGGATATAACAGGGAGTTTAGTAATAGACACTTGTTAAGGATTTTATAATCACACATGACTTTGGTTTGTATAATTGCCTTAACCTCACTCCGAAGTCTGTGTCTTTACCAATGTTTCACTTCGATTCCCAGATATCTTTTAGTGCAAGACAATATGATTATAAGAATCTAAAATCAAAGTTTTTTCCTTTAACATGTTTTTCCATCAGTTCATTTAGTATTATTAGTAGCATTTTTGAAAACAGATTCTTCAGTTTTCATGCTCATAGGATGAATTAAAGCAAGTTATTCTTTTTTTTTTTGGATTGCAACTCAAAATGGTATCAACATCAACATGTCATAGATTGTAAAAGTAACTTCTGTAAGTATGAAAACATTTGATGTTTAAAGTGAAAGTTGACATTTATACTTTTATTTACATGATTTTATAGATTTGAGGGCTTCCAAAGATTTGAATATCTTTGGACATGAAATTTTTTTTATTTGCATTGAAAAGGAAAGGATAGAAAGTGCAAATTTGATGTCAAGTGAGAGTAGCCCCATCAATCATTCCTAGTCCACGAACAATTCTAGTGAATGACGTTTCATTCAAAGCCTTCGTAAATATGTCTATAAGTTGCTCTGTGGTATTCACAAAGTGAACATCAATGTTTCCTTCTTCAACATGAGTTTTGATAAAGTTATAGCAAAAGAGCTATATGCTTTGTCTTGGAGTGTTGAACATGATTGTGACAAATACGAATTACACTTTCAGAATCACAAAATAGTGGTATTCTTTGCATGTTAATGGCATAGTATTTTTATTGGCTTTGAATCCAAATAATTTGTGAAGTATAGGCAGTTGCGGCGACGTATTCTGCTTATGTGGTTGAGATGGATACGCAAGTTTGATTCTTTGATTGCCAACTGATGATTTTTCC
The DNA here is from genome assembly GCA_023525715.1 of Cichorium intybus. Taxonomy (NCBI): domain Eukaryota; kingdom Viridiplantae; phylum Streptophyta; class Magnoliopsida; order Asterales; family Asteraceae; genus Cichorium; species Cichorium intybus. Next base: position 104,489,635 of record CM042011.1, read on the forward strand.
ATCCAAAAACTGACAGCCGCTGGATGTGCTCTTGCGATCAATGGTACAACCACTAGATCCGAATCTGAATACGCTTGAATGTAGAAGCCAGAATTTGCTAGATACCAAAGGCCATAAACAGGTGTATTATGTAGATAACGAAATATTGTTTCTATAGTTTCTTGATGAGGTTCTCGTGGATTTGATTGATATCAAGCACAGTTGCACACAGAGAACATAATATCTGGACGGCTAGCTGTAAGATACAATAGTGATCCAATCATACTTCTGTAGTTTTGAAGATCAACCTTTGGTTTGTCCAACGAAGGGTTCAACCTTGTACGTGCAGCCATTGGAACTTTGGCATTCAAACAGTTAGTCATTTCGAAGCGTTCAAGGAGACTTCGGGTGTATTTTCATTGATTAATAAAGATGCCCTCTTTTAATTGTTTGACTTGCAATCAAAGGAAAAAGTTAATTTTCCCCATCATGCTCATCTAAAGTTTACTTTTCATCAGATTTTCAAATTCTTTTGTTAATGAAGGATCAGTGGATCTGAAGATGATATCATCAACATAAATTTAGACCAACATATGATGTTGTCCAACTTTCTTTCCAGGAAGTGTTGGTTCCACTGAACCTTAGTTAAAGCTTGATTGTTTTAAAATTTTTGTCAAGGTCTCATACCAAACACGAGGAGCTTGTTTTAAACCATAGACAACCTTGTCCAAAATGTAACAATGATCTGGATGTTCTTTATTCATAAAGTTAGGTGGTTGTTCAACAAAGACAGTTTCCTCGAGATCCCCATTGAAGAAGGCACATTTGACATCCATTTGATAGACATCAAAGTTTTTGTGTGCAACATAAGCTAAAAGTATCCAAACAAATTTGAGTCTGGCAACAGGAGCGAAGGTTTCTTCATAATCAATGCCTTCCTGTTGACAATAGCCTTTAACAACCAACCTTGCCTTATTTTAGATCCATTACCTTTGGTGTCAAGTTTATTTTGATATGCCCATTTCAGACCTATAATCGCAGCATTTGTGTTTTGGAATGAGTCTCCATACTTTATTTCTTTCAAACTCTTCCAATTCCAATTGCATTGCTTCGATCCAGTCAGGGTGATCAAAAGCATCTTTCACGTTCTTGGGTTCAATTTTTGAAATGAAAACATTGAACATACATAATTCTTTATTTTTGTTTAAATTTTGTTGTTTTTGATGAAGTTGTACACATGCCATAACCCTATCATGAACATCACCGATGACTTGGGATTGAGGATGACTCTTCGTCCATTTCTCCAAAGGAGGATAGTTTATATCAAACACAAGTGGTCCTTCGGTTACGATTTCCTTAGTATCCGAAGGATAACCTGATATGAATGGAGAGTCATCATTGTTTTCATTTGAAGGTGGGGGAAAAGGATTAAGAGTAAGAGTTTGCTCCCCCTCAACCGAAGCATGTGGTGAATTCATCCTTAGAGATGAAATTGAAGCTTCTTGCTCCCCTGGACATCAGGATATAATGATAGAATATGTGAAAAGTCATGCGAATGGGTGTGGGTGTTGATTTGCTCCCCCTCGAGTCCAGAAGAATTCGAAGGATGGTTTGTTGATTGCCCTTCGAACGAAGAGGAGGGAATTCTTTCATTGCTTGAACAAGTTTCTTGTGGGCCATCTGAGAATTTTATGGACTCGGATATCTGATTGTGTGTTGCATTTTCTTCAGCATCCGTAGCCCTCACAGGTGGATCAAAAAGAATATTGAAATCAGCATCAAATGATAACATTTGTGGATCATCCGAAGCCGATTCAGGTTAGATCGATGACATAGGAAAGTTCGTTTGAGATTTCTTTATGTAGTAGTCATTGAACGAAATATTAAATGTTTCTTCTATTTTTCTTGTTCTTTTGTTCAGGACCCTGTATGCTTTTGAATTTGAAGAATGTCCCAAGATATGCCTTCATCTGACTTGTCTTTCAATTTTGGCAATGGATCTTTCAGATTCAGTATGAAGCACCTGCATCCGAAGATGTGAAGAAATTTGACATTTGGTTTTCTTCTATTAAGTACTTCATATGGCATTATATTGAATTGCTTGTGAATGTAGGATCAGTTTTGATTGAAGTAAACAGTTGAAAGAGCTTCGGCCCAAAAATACATTGGTAAGTTGGCAAAGTTCAACATTGTTCTTGCGGCTTCGCACAAGGAGCGATTACGACATTCTACAACCCCATTTTGTTGAGGGGTGTAAGGAGCTGAAAAGTTGTGTGTAATGCCCTTGTCTTTCAAAAACCCATCAAAGGTCTGGTTCTTAAACTCAGTCCCATTATCACTGTGCACCATTCATAAGGTTCTTTCCAATGTGACTTCCATGTTTTTTATAAAATCAATGATTTCTTTCGCAACATCAGATTTGTTTTGAAGAAATATGACCGAAGTGAAACGAGAAAAATCATCGACAAATACCAAAACATACTTCTTTCTTCCTAATGATTCTACTACAGATGGACCACAAATATCCATGTGTAAAAGTGAAAGGGGTTCAGTGATCTTCGAATCAATGACAATGGGATGCCTTTGCTTTGTTTGCTTGCCATGCTCACAAGAAGAACAGAGTGTATCATTATCGAATTTAAGCGAAGGAATACCGCGAACCAGATCCATTGCAACCAATTTATTAATACTTTTGAAGTTCAAGTGAGCAATCCTTCGATGCCACAAGCAGCTAAGATCCGAATTGGCTTTGGATAGTAAGCAAATCGAAGGAGCACCAGAAATTGGTTTTAGATCTAAGGGAAACAGGGATCCCTTCCTTTTTTATTTGAGCACTACTTCTTTGGTTTCTTCCTTGGTGATGATACTGAAGGGTTTCCATGCAATCAATGAACACAAAATAACCTAAGGTTCACATGCAACCCTAATATTGATCTATGTTTTCTTCTATGAAGATTAGAACTAAGAACCTAAAGGATACAATTCAATTCTAAAGAAGAATCGAGAAAAACCAACCTTAGATCTTATGATCCTTTTAAGCAGCAGCAAAATTATCCTGCCTCAGATGAAAGTCACACCCAGGTGATGGAAGAATCAGTCCAGCAGAGTAAATCCAGAGAGAAGATGGCGTGAAGAATGAGGTGCCAGGGGGTTCCTTTTATAGCCTCCTAGGGTTACACCTGAAACCCTAAGGAGCCTCCAATTGGACAAGGCTTTTGACCACTTGGACCAGGCTTACCAAACCCTAATTAGGGTTTCGCCAAACCCTTGGAGGAGCCTCCAAGTTGGCGCCACTTTTGGTCCCTGGTTTTCCTGGCCAGTTATTCAACTATTGAATAAATGCCATACCAGTCCCTGCACCTTTTTAATTAATTAATTTAATCTCCAAATTAAATCCAATTAATTCTAGATTAAATCTCAATTAATTAATATAGTTTCTAATTAATATATTAGCACTTAAATATATTAATAAACCATATATATATTTTCTATTGATTTATTATACAATTAATAAATCAACTATTCTCTCTACTGAACTATCTTTCCTCCACCCATGAGGGCAACCCAAATGGACTTTGCTTTTAACCATAAGATAAAAGTTCAATTACAAGTCATGGCTTAGACACCTAATCCAACAGTCTCCCACTTGGATAAGTCTATGACTTTAATTGTCTGAACTCTGACCCAGTCAGTTCTGTCCAAAGATAAGTGATCAGATGATCCTCCGTCCAACAAGATATTTTCAGACTCAAGACATGGATAAAATCAATCTGGTCTGATTCACTGTTCCTCGATTTCCGATTTGCATATGACTCTTAGACTACCAATTTAGTCCCGGTTGGCCAACCATTTTAGTCAACTTCAAAATCATCGAGAGGCCTACAGATATCTGTTTCCCGTTAGGGTCAAGGGACGAATAAACTTCGACTCATATACTTATGTCTTTTACCAGACAAATCACTCACAACAATACGTTTTATAACACCGAGTTACCGATGCGTTTTCATATTATCAATGAACAACCGTCTAATAAATCATAACTCATATGTCTTAGCTTAAAGATCAAAAGATATTATCGTCTCAACATTGCTCGTGATGTAATCCATGAAGCAATCCATTGAGCGCGGGTTTATCCAATACTCAAATCTCCATTTCCAAGTACTCACGAATGGTTCAGCAATCCAATTGCAATGTCTAACTCCTTAGACAATCTATTACCAATTCATGACAGTCTTACTTCACACTTACTCCCTTAAAGTGTAATCGACTGTGGATATTTGAATAATCCAATTATTCAGGAAGTAAAACATGCAAAATGAAACACAATGATAAAGTACTGACAAGAGTAGTGAACCATAATAAATCTCTATTATTAAATCACAAGAGTCAAATACAATACATTGTTACAAGTTTCGAACCTATCTAATTACTAAAACTTATATCATCTCTTAATCCAATGCTCCTAGCATGCTGATTATGCTTAATCCTACTCAGAGCCTTTGTCAAGGGATCTGCAGGATTATCTTCCGATGATACCCTCTTTACAAGGAGGTGACCTTCTTCTACCCTATGCCTGATGTAGTGGTACTTTCTGTCGATATGTCTGGACTTTCCATGATCTCGCGGTTCCTTTGTCAAGGCGACCGCACCTTCATTATCGCAGAACAGTTCCAAGGGCTCCTGAATACTCGGGACTACTCCAAGGTCACCGATAAAGTTCTTCAGCCAAGCCGCTTCCTTTGACGCTTCACTTGCTGCTATGTATTCTGATTCGCACGTGGAATCAGCCACTGTTTCTTGCTTGGAACTTTTCCAAGTAACTGCTCCACCGTTCAAAAGGAATACCCAGCCCGACTGAGACCGACCACTGTCTCTATCCGTCTGAAAGCTGGCATCTGTATATCCTTCAACTCTCAAGGTATCACTGCCACCGAGGACTAACACCATGTTCTTTGTCCTTCGCAGATACTTGAGTATATTTTTCACAGCTATCCAATGTGCCCTTCCAGGGTTACCCTGGTACCGACTGACCATGCTTAAAGCAAAAGCCACGTCAGGGCGAGTACACGTCATAGCGTACATGATCGATCCCACAGCCGAAGCGTATGGTACTCGACTCATCTCAGCTATTTCCTCGTCTGTACTCGGACTTTGAGTCTTACTCAGCTTCGCATTATTTTGGATAGGCAGCTCTCCCTTCTTGGAATTTTCCATACTAAACCTCTTTAGTACCTTATCCAAGTATGTACCCTGACTGAGTCCAATCAGTCTCTTCTTCCTATCTCTCAATATTCTAATCCCAAGAATATAGGCAGCCTCTCCTAGGTCCTTCATGGCGAAACATTTCCCAAGCCAAGCCTTAACATCTTGCAAGGTTGGAATATCGTTTCCCATGAGCAGTATGTCATCGACATACAGCACCAGAAAGGTGACTATACTCCCACTAGCCTTGACATATACGCAGGACTCATCCTCGCTCCTAAAGAAGCCAAACTCTTTGACTTTCTCATGGAAACAAAGATTCCAGCTGCGAGAAGCTTGCTTCAATCCGTAGATTGATCTCTCAAGCTTACACACCTTATTAGGATACTTTGCATCGACAAAACCCTCTGGCTGATTCATGTAAACATCCTCAGTCAGCTTCCCATTAAGGAAAGCGGTTTTGACGTCCATCTGCCAAATTTCATAGTCATGAAATGCAGCTATGGCCAGCATAATCCTAATAGACTTTATCTTAGCTACTGGTGAGAAGGTCTCGTCATAGTCAACCCCTGGGGTTTGAGTAAAGCCCTTCGCAACCAGTCTTGCCTTGAAAGTGTGTACCTTTCCGTCCATGTCTGTCTTCTTCTTGAAGATCCATTTGCACCCGACTGTCTTTCGACCCGGTACATTGTCAACCAAGTTCCAAACTTGATTGTCATACATGGACTTGATCTCGCTATCCATGGCCTCTTTCCACTTGGCAGACTCAGGGCCCGCCACTGCTTCCTGGTAGTTAGCTGGTTCATCCAAATTTATCAGTGTCCTATCACTGACAAAAGTGTCCCCATCCGAAGTTATATGGAACCCATAAAACTCAGGTGGCATGCTAACCCTACTAGAACGCCTAAGAGGTAAGGATACATCTGTCGGGCCAACAGGAACTTCTTCCTCATGTTGGTTGCTAGTTTCTCCTAAGGTTGCGTCATCTGATGACTCTTGAATTTCTTCCAGATCAATGGTACTCCCACTGTCCTCTTTGAATACGAGCTCTCTCTCTCGAAAGACTGCTCGTCTAGCTACAAAGACCACGTCCTCGCTCGGTCTGTAGAATAGATATCCAAAGGACTGTTTGGGATAACCAATGAAGAAACACCTTTCGCTTCTGTCTGCGAGTTTGTCTTGAGTCTCTCGTCTAACGAAAGCCTCACAACCCCAGACCTTGATATGTGCTAACGAGGGAGCTTTCCCCGTCCACATCTCATGAGGTGTTTTCGCAACCTTCTTAGTTGGGACAAGATTGAGGATATGGGCGGCAGTCTCTAAGGCATACCCCCAGAAGTGAATGGGAAGTGAAGCTCGACTCATCATGGAACGAACCATGTCCAACAGGGTTCGGTTGCGCCTCTCTGCAACACCGTTCAACTGTGGTGTCCTGGGAGGTGTCAACTGCGAAACTATTCCGCATTCCTTTAGATAGTCCAGGAACTCGATACTTAGATACTCTCCGCCTCTGTCGGATCTGAGCATCTTTATCTTCCTGCCTAATTGATTCTCTACTTCGTTCTTAAACTCTTTGAATTTTTCAAAGGTGTCCGACTTGTGCTTGATCAAGTAGATGTAACCGTATCTACTAAAATCGTCGGTAAAAGTCACGTAGAACCGCGTGCCATCCTTTGTGGTTGATCTGAATGGACCACACACATCCGTGTGAATAATGTCCAATAGACCCTCACCTCTTTCAAAAGACCCTTTGAAAGGTGATTTAGTCATCTTGCCCAACAGACAAGATTCGCATACATCATCCGACTTGAGGTCGAATGATTCCAACACTCCATCCTTTTGGAGTTGGGCGATGCGTTTCTTGCTGATGTGCCCGAGCCGACTATGCCACAGACATGCCTTTTCCACGTCACTAGTAGAATCAATATAATTTACACTTTGTCCTAGATTGTCAACACATTTCACAGTTTCATACACACCATTACAAGGATAAGCAGTAAAATTCAAAATACCATTTTTTTTGAAAACAGAAATAGATCCAATATTATTATCAAAAGAAAAATGAAATCCTTGTCTGAATAATGCGTGAAATGAAATAATATTTCTTGCCATTTCTGGCGAATAGCAACAATCTAATAAATCTAAACAAACTTCACTACTAAGCACTAAACTATAAACTCCAATCTTGGTAACAGGGGACGATCTCCTATTGCCCATGATCAAGTTCAGTCTACCGTGCTCCACCTCCCTGCTTTCCTTTAGGCCCTGCATATCAGAACAAATGTGAAAACCACATCCTGTGTCAAGGACCCAAGAATTAGAAGATGGTGAGTTTTTAGAGATAGTGTATATACCTGCTGTCGATGGCTTTACTTTCCCATCCTTGACATCCTGCAAGTATTTGGGGCAGCTTCTCTTCCAATGACCCTTTTCTTTGCAGTAGAAACAGTTTGCTTCATCGGGGTTGGCCACACAAGGAATTTGGGAAGTCTTGGTTCTCGAGCCATTACTGGATGACCCGGCTTGAACCTTTTCCCTCCAATTTTGTTTAGGAGGGCCCTTCCTTTTCTTTCCTCTGCCACTTCCAATGGCTAGAACGGGCTGATTAACCGAGGGTACACTTTTACCCTTCATCCCGTCTTCAGCTACTCGAAGCATGCGATGCAACTCAGTCATATTAGCCTGATTGTTGTTCAAATGATAAGCCAGCCTGAACTGGTCATAAGAACTCGGCAACGAGTTAAGCACTATGTCAACGGCCAACTGTTCCGGTACAGGCATCGCAAGCTTTCTAAGCCGCTCCACGTAACCTTGCATTCTTTGCACATGAGCGCAGATGGACTCTCCATCTTTGGGTTTGCTGTTCGTGAAGTCCTTGACCACTTCGCACCTTTCGATGCGCTCTTGCTTGCGGAACTTTTCCGCTAGCTCCTTGTGCATCTCATAGGGCCAGTAGTCTTCGTATATTCTCTGCAATTCGGGGTTCATTGTGGCGATCATGATGCAGGCCACTTTGGTTGCATCATCAGTATGTTTTTGGTACGAGGCAATTTCCTCGGGAGTAGCAGTTTCTGGGTCGACATCGACAAGCTCGGTCTCGAGAACATACTCTTTGTTCTCATACCTCAGAGCCATCTTGATGTTTCTAATCCAGTCATTATAGTTTGTCCCGTTCAATTGAACCTTGGAACATAGTGAGAGGATTGAGGGAACACTGGAGTTTGATTGGGGAGCGGATTGATCAGCAGAAGACATCTATAAAAGAAGGTAAGTTTAATTAGATACTTGTCGGTCCTTATATTAACCCAATATAAAATAAGGCTAGGATCCAACTATAACAATTTGCAACATAGAAGAGGGATGCCGTAATCTATAAGCAAATTTTATAAAGGTAGGCGAATGACGATTCAGCCGATCCCATCGCGGAAAAATAATCTTATTATAAATGGAATTCCTAGTTTCTTATGAGATTAATTGAACTGTTCAATAGCATGTTTAATCTCGGATATGCCCCACCGTTTGTGACTGGGATGCCGAGGATCACAAACCGGGTGTGAATAACCATGCAAATTAGCTTGGTGCTCTCGGGGTCCATTATCATCTCAAATTGATGTGCCGGTAAACCACACGCGCTCCATCAACAATGATAACACCCGAGACACCCATTGCCACTCTTTATGAACCCCTATTGGTGTGCCGGTAAACCACACACGCTCCACCAACGTTTCATAAAGTGCAATGTGCAATTTCATGGGGTAGCATCAAATTCACATTTTCCTAAAGTAACTAGATTGGGATTTGTTTTAGGGTTCTAGTACTTTCAATTATAGCATTATACTTTTAAGAGGCTTAGCGGTTCTATCATACCCGTTCAGCTAACGACACTCGACTGACCAGGAGAGCGGTGGGTAAGAGTAGATACCCATTAGACTAACATTTTATAGTCAGTCGCCTTATACCCTCTTTATAGGACAGTTTTGTGAATGAGGCTTACTAGCGGTAGACTAACCAATTTTCTTATATGTATTAAATTAACTTTTAATCATAAATACATATAAGATATATTTTAATCTTATTAAAATATTTTAGAATTAATTAAGTTCTAATTTTCTAAAATTATTACTAATTTTTTGAAAATATTAATTAATTCTTTAATCCGATTTAATTGGTCCTTTAATTAATCAATTAATTAAACTAATTAAATCTAGGTTACAGATTACCAAATTAATCAAATTAATTAATCTGTATTGGCCCTTAGATTTTCGAAATTCACATGCCAAATAAAAGGGTTCAAGTTATTTTAATTGATTTAGTTACCAAAAATAACAACACACAAATAAGGCAAGCAAATCAAGCAATCAAGGAAGGGACCAAGGAGGGTGGCGGCTAGGGTTAGGAAACCCTAGCCTTGGGATCGAATTTAGCCTCCTCCCAAGGGTTTATTTTCGCAAAAACCCTAAGGCACAAAACAGTTTATGCAGTTCATAATCAATCACAAGAAAACAAGCTAGCTCTGATACCACTGAAGGGTTTCCATGCAATCAATGAACACAAAATAACCTAAGGTTCACATGCAACCCTAATATTGATCTATGTTTTCTTCTATGAAGATTAGAACTAAGAACCTAAAGGATACAATTCAATTCTAAAGAAGAATCGAGAAAAACCAACCTTAGATCTTATGATCCTTTTAAGCAGCAGCAAAATTATCCTGCCTCAGATGAAAGTCACACCCAGGTGATGGAAGAATCAGTCCAGCAGAGTAAATCCAGAGAGAAGATGGCGTGAAGAATGAGGTGCCAGGGGGTTCCTTTTATAGCCTCCTAGGGTTACACCTGAAACCCTAAGGAGCCTCCAATTGGACAAGGCTTTTGACCACTTGGACCAGGCTTACCAAACCCTAATTAGGGTTTCGCCAAACCCTTGGAGGAGCCTCCAAGTTGGCGCCACTTTTGGTCCCTGGTTTTCCTGGCCAGTTATTCAACTATTGAATAAATGCCATACCAGTCCCTGCACCTTTTTAATTAATTAATTTAATCTCCAAATTAAATCCAATTAATTCTAGATTAAATCTCAATTAATTAATATAGTTTCTAATTAATATATTAGCACTTAAATATATTAATAAACCATATATATATTTTCTATTGATTTATTATACAATTAATAAATCAACTATTCTCTCTACTGAACTATCTTTCCTCCACCCATGAGGGCAACCCAAATGGACTTTGCTTTTAACCATAAGATAAAAGTTCAATTACAAGTCATGGCTTAGACACCTAATCCAACAGATACTTCCATTAGTGTTGAACATCACAACATTTCTAGTTCCCACAACCAATTGGGAAATACTCACCAAGTTATGCTTTAATCCTTCTACATACGCCACCCGATTTATTATGAATTGTCCGTTTGTAACTTTCCCATATCCCTTAATTGGACATGTCTCGTTGTTACCGAAGCGTACATTTCCTACATCATCTAGCATCTGAAAGTCTCTAAGGTATTCTCTCTTCCCCGTAATATGCCTTAAGCATCCACTATCCATGTATCATTCTGTGTCGTACTCCTCTTCGGCCATAATCTGTACTTAATCAATAAGAAGTTGGTACCCAATCAATCGTGGCTCCTCGAGGTAAGTGAATGATTCTTCAATCCATTTCTCGATAGCCTCTTCGGATATATCATTACAAGAAAAAGTTATCTTGTTTTCAGATGTTTCATTTGAAGAGTTATTAGAACTTGAAAATGAATCAGATAAACTTTTAGTAATCACAGAGTAATTTGAAGAAATAGAATTTGAAATGATTGAAGCTTTCGGAATCCAAATTTGTTTTGCCTTTTTGGAAACATTTGATTCAAAAGATTTTGAATATTTTGTTTGTTTTGATAATTTTGAAATGATCTAAGATTTTAAAGAATCATTCGATTTTTATTTTGGGGTGAGATCATCCTTCAAATATTTTCTTTTCCAATTTGATTTATCAACTATTGATCTTCTAGACAATGAGCTACACAATGCATATGTACAAAGGTACTCTTCGTATTCTAGTTTAAAATCCTTCAATGAGAGATTTTTATCCTTGAATAGATCCAAAGTTTTGTCAAGCCATATGTGGAATGTATCTATCAAATTTTTTCCTTTTGAGAAATTTGCTTTTGTTGGTTTTTGATACTTCGAATTTGGAAATTTTGGTTTTGTTGGTACGAAGTATGGTTTTGAAAATTGATTCATTTTGGAAGTAGAACCCTTCGTATCCAACTTTGTTTCTTTTGATTTTGGGATAAAAGTTTATTGTTTTGTTTTTAGAATTACAACTGTTGATTTTGGTTTTGAAATCACAACAGTTGGTTTTGAAATTGAAGTTGAAGCTTTATTTTGATGATTTTTCAAATAAGATGGTTTTTGCACAATTGACTTTGAAATCATAGTTTTTGTTTTCGAATAGTCTTTTTCATTTGATTTACTAATTGGTACACACTCTTTGATTCAAGTATTTCAAAACATCCATCTTTGGTTGTACTGTCTCTTTCAAGATTTGTATTTGTTTGTAATTCCTTTCAGCTTGATTTTGATTTTTAAAATTTATAAGGTGTTTCGAATGATTTGGAATTTTGTCTTCTTCATTACATACACGATTGTATATGTTATGACCATACAAATTTTGTTTTCGTACATTGATTTTGACTTCCAAATGTTAATTTAAATTGTGTTCAACAATTTTGGATGATGAGAAGAATTCTTCCTCAGTAACTATGGAATTATCATCATCAACAATTTTGACCAAATCATTGTCAACAATAAGTAAAGCACCAGTTCATATGAAAATTGTGTTTTTGAAATAAGAAACCTTCGGATATACACAAGCCATATTGACTAGTCTTTTTGAACTATCCTTGATATAATCTTTATATTCAACACATTCATCTGAAATTTGAGTTTTAGATTTCATAATTTCTTTGTTTTCATTTTTTTGAAGATTTAGTTAGGTCGCAATCAGAAGCTTTCATTTTTCCTTTTTCATCCGAAGATAACTTTAAGAAACCTTCAAAGGTTGATTCTGATACAGGGGATGACTTTTGTATTATTAAGGAAGAGCAGTCAATTTCCTCCATATTTGAATCAAACTCGGAATCACAAACCGCTTCATGAGTATTTTCAATTAGAGGAATTGAATTCTTGAAAATTGGCACATCATTTGGTACCAATTTCAGCAAATCATTAGCAGTTAAGAATTTTTCTACTAAAATTAAACCATGATTATAAGAAGTGTTTGGCACCTTAGACTTAGATACAACTGACTCACATTTACACGAAACATTATCAACATTCTTAAGGTCAAATTCAATGAATGGCAATAATTTTCTATGTTGATCAGTGCACACATCTGATGAGTGGTAAATTCTTGTAATATGAGCATAAAAATGTTTCGCAGTTTCACAAAATATGTTTCTTTGTCTTAGAATTACATCACCTGAATTCAAATATTTTTCCCTACACTCTGCTAACACAGAAATTCTGCAATTGACATTTTCTAAGGAAGACTTCAAACTCTCTATTCTCCCCCGCAACTTAAGGATTTCTTCATTGACATTTTCCCTAGTGTTAGAATCAATAAGCATTTTATTCATTATTGAACAATCCCGTGTGATTTCAGCAATATCAGAAGAGTATTTAGATTCAGGAATATTAAAAGAGGATCGTAGATTTGATACTTGTTCCAGAATGGTAGGGCATGGATCCTTTGACATTAAGCATAGATCATCGTCCGCAGCCAAACAACCATCCGAAGCCTTGACTTCCCAAGCACCTTCTTCATCATCATCCTCAGCATCATCTTCAGTGTCCTCTTCATCAACCAGAAAGCTCTTACCATCATGAACAACCACAAATTCACTGTGAGTTGGCTTTCTCACTTCATCATCATATGAATCAAAAGACCAAACTTGATAAGTCCCATGGCCTTCCTCTGAAACCATCAAAAAAGGTCATTCGTCTTCTCTTTAACCTCATTCAACTTCATGGCATAGTAAGCTCAAGTTTTCTCTACTTTCTTCTCAAATTTAATAGGTGGGTTTTTAGAAACCTTCGGAACCGAAGGCTTCGGAGTCAAAGAGTTTTCTCCTTTTGGAGCAGAATGAGAATTCTAATAGATCTCAGGCTTAGGTTTTGAAGAAAACGAGGGTTTGTAGTTTTTACCAAAGGATTTTCCAGATCCTTGATGATTGAAAAATGATTTCTTAAACCTTCGGTTGTTGGCAGCATAAAGAGCTACAGTTTCACAATCTTCATTAACCATATAGCTATCAGGTTCATCCTTGTCATCAGCATCCTGGGCTTCGTAACTATCATCATTTGATAGGAGGGCTACAGATCCAACATTTGAGGCTTCCCTACGACGTCCCACTACATCGGGTTCATGTGACTTTAACAAATTGAACAAAACAATAAGTTTGTATGTCTTTATATTTTCGTGTGACTTCACCATCAGCATAATAGGACGTCATTCCTTCTTTAGACAACACAATAATTTGATGTTAACTTCTTGTTGGCTTCAAACTTCTCCATACCTTTCAAGAGTATACGCCATATTACAGTAAGTTCGTATGTTTGTTCCAGTGTTTCATTCTCAAGTTGTTGGAAGTTTCCAAAGTCAGCAAGAACTTCGGTTACTATACTTGATTGAAGAGTAGCATCTCCTACAATCCTCATTGCCAACCGATCTCAACTTTCTTTAGAAGATGTTGATCCTTTAATATGTTGAGTGACGTCATGACCAAAACCACTTCCTAGCTCTCTCTCATGGCTCTTTGGTCGTTCTCGATCTTGTTTAGATTAGCAGCAGTAACAACTTCACCATCTTCACCTTCAGCAACAACGAACTGAGCACCAATATCAACATGAGGTCCTTCTTTCACTGATCTCCACAAATCCTTATCTAGACGAGTAAGATAATCTTCCATTCGATCAGCTCAGTATTGGTAGTAAGCTGGTACTAGAACTGGTGCCTTGGTTGAAGAACCTATAAGATTTGCATAGTTGAGAATGATCACATAAGTTACTGTTGAATAGGCCATTGTATTCGACCTCTTGAATGGATCTTTTTTGAAAAACATGTAAGAAAGGATTAATACAACTTGCAGAAACCTAGATCTAGGAATCAAGCTAGAACTAGAAATTGTATTGAATAACAAAGAAATTTCTCTTACGAAGAATTTGAGTTGAACAAGCTCTGATACCACATGTTGGATAAAGATTTTGAATAATGATAATATTATATGAAATAAGGATAAGATTCAAGCAACAAGATAATGAAGAACAGTTTGATTTGAGGGAACAGTGTGTCGAATGATTGTATTAATCTTTTGAGTTTTACAATGGGGTGATAACACGCAAACTCGACCCATATATATATATATATATATATATATATATATATATATATATATATATATATATATATATATATATATATATATATATATATATATATATATATATATATATATATATATATATAATGGATCATAGTACTATATTGGAGAAAAAAATTCGAAAAAAAACTTTTGGAACATTATTTTTTTTATAATGAAACAATGATCCACAAAATAAAAAAAAAATTGGATCATTACTGTTTTTCAATGATACAAAAAAATTATCAATTTTTTTGATAATGATGTAGTACTATTCTCAATTTTATGATTTGTATTTTTTATATTTTTTTCAATTTTTCAAGGTGTCCTTACAAGTCTTCTCCTAAAAAAGTGTCCTCACCGGAATGAGACCTTATATATATATATATATATATATATATATATATATATATATATATATATATATATATATATATATATATATATATATATATATATATATATATATATATATATATATATATATATACACATTATCAATGATATCACTAGTACAAAATAGAAACGTAGTTTTGGAGAATATTCTATCTAAGTACTATCCAATCACATTGCAGCAAAATTTGTCACTAAGTCGGATATTACATCGTGTTGAATTAATAATATTTGTTACTATAGTCTTCGGATCCTCCGGTACAAGACCTTCGGATTCTTCAGACACAAAAGCTTGAGCCTTCGGATGGCTGGGGTCTTCTGATAGGTAGAGACACTTCTGTTGGATTAGGTGTCTAAGCCATAACGATAATAGATGCAGATGCTTGAATTGATAGCAGCACAGTCCTTTTGCGTTTCCCTCAAACCTAGCAGAGGACAAGATAACTTATAAAGAGAGAGAGTGTGTGTGAGAGATTGATTTATTAATATATTATGAGGGTAATATATTAGAAATCATAATATTTAATTAATAATTAATCAAAAATTAACTAGATATAATTTTGGGATTGATTTGATTAATTAAAAGTGCAGGGGTTGAATTGTAATTGTTCAATAGTTGAGCAATGGACAAATATGGTATGTATGTATATGGTGGACGAATTCAAGGCTTAGGTCTTAAGGAATTCGAAAATCACCATATATGGATACAAGGACCATTTATGGTAATGATAACGTATTGGAATTATATGATAAAAGGCTTATCATATCAGAATTCAAATAAGGCAGTTATAAGCCTTATCACTTATAATTCTGGGTCTATAAATAGGGAGCCCCAGCACCCTATTTTACACACCAATTCAAGGAGTTCTCTCCTTCCTCTCTTTAGTTTTCTTGCTTGCTTGGGTCTGGGTGTGAGCCATTAGAGACATGACATTTGTGGTGCTTGCTTCCAAGAGATAAAGATATGTAGTTTCTAAACCTTTCTTTAGAATTTTGATTATATACCTTTAGATTCTTAGTTATAGGTCAATAGAGAAAACACAGATCCTAAATAGGGTTCATGAGAACTTAAGTGTTTAAGTTTATTGTTTGCCTAAAACCCAACAGTGGTATCAGATCTTTGTTTTGTTTTCTGTTGAAAGACTATAATAGAATAATTCTTTTTAGGGTTTATAGAAATTAAACCGTAGCCTCCATATGTGTCGACTTGGGCTAGGGTTTCAGAAACCGTAGCCTCCACCCATATTTTGGAAAATTGTAAGCCATAGGTACGGTTTTTCTATTTTTGGTAATTATGATGAATTAATAAATGGAAACCCTTAGCCTTATGTTTGGAAAACTTAGTGGGCAAGGATTAGGATTAAATTAATTGATTTAATTTGATAATCCTAAATTGAATTAATTCATTTACTTAATTGTTAATTAAAAGATAAACATTAAATCAATATGGTTTTAATTTTAAATCTAAATTAAATAGTTTTAATTTTCAAAATTTAAAATAGATAAACCATAAATACTTTATTTTGTTTTAAAATACATCTTATATATATATATATATATATATATATATATATATATATATATATATATATATATATATATATATATGTGTGTTAATATTTATATGTATAGGAATTAGTCAGTCAAATCGCTAGTATGTCTCATTCACAAAACTGGTCTATAAAGGGGGTATAAGCAAACTGCCTATAAAATGGCAGTTGAATGTGTGTCCACTCTCACCCACCACTTCCTTGATCAGTGGAGGGTCGTTAGCAGAACGGATTTGATAGGACAAACCTAATCTAATTAAAGTATAATGCTATTGGAGAAAGTACTAGAACCCTTAATAAAAACCCAAATCTAGTTACTTTTGAAAAAATGTGTAAAGTATGCTAACCCATGGAATTGCACATTACACTTTATGAGACGTTAGTTTAGCATGTGTGGTTTATTGGCTCACTAATACGGGCTCATAAAGAGTGGTAATGCGTATCTCATAAATTATGATTGTTGATGGAATGTGTGTGGTTTACGGACACATCAATTGAGATGATAAATGACATTGAGGTTACCAAGCACATATGCATGGTGATTCACATCTTGTTTGTGATCCTCAGCATCCCAGTCACAAATACAATAGCATAATCCTAGATTAAACATGTCATTGAAGAGTTTCAATGAATCTCACAGATCTAAGAGTTTCATGGAGACTGAAATTGATAAAGGTATATCTACCTTAATGACCATTATGTTATGACTACGTCATCCATTTTCACACCATAGTTGGGAGATTTTGGGTAATAGCCTTGTTAAATAATAATTGGGTAAATTATTTAAAAGGATTAAAATTAAACTAACAAATTCAGATTTTATAGATGTCTGAAACTAGTGTTAATTCACCTCGTTCTCCTCTATCACCCATTTCTGAGACCATTAGAAAGTATATGTTGAATATGGAAAGGCTGACTGGCCTGAACAATGTAGAATGGCTTCGCAAACGGAGAATGGTTCTCAGTTTTGCTAGCAAGCCATATCTGATTGAGTGTCCGCTCCTCGTTCTACCAAAGCATGGCATCGCACAGCAGCTTTATGATGAGCATTGATGAATCCGAAGAAGTTTGTAGCCTCATGCTGTTGACCATTGACCCCGACATCCGCAGGGATTTCGAATTCCTGGGGCCATATGAGTTAGCACCACTGGTTGAGGAAAAGTTCGGAGAACCGGTTGAAAAGGAACGAACTAGGATCTTCAAGGATCTTGAAGTGTGCAAGCTAGAAGAAGGAAGTAGCATCGGTCCGCGTGTCCTTAAGATCGAGGGATACATAGACGATCTATGTAAACTTGGTCACCCTATTAATCGGGAGTTGAGCACCAACATCTTACTCAACTCGCTAACTAGCTGGTATGATCTGTTCATCCAGATGTACAGGAAGAGAAACCAGGACAAGACTATCATGGAAATGTATTCAATGTTGACTCTGTATGAGTCGTTCATACAGATTCATAGTTCCACTAATTCAGCTACTTCGGGATTGAGTCCGGTGATGAGACGCATCAAGAAACAGTCCAGGTCTTCTGTCAGGACAATTCTAAGATGTCTCAAACTGGGAATCCACAGGGTGGGATATGATCGCAGCCGTTGATGCAATCAAAAATAAACCTTAAAAGCACTAATAGCCAGGGCAAGTAAGGGTCGAATCCACGAGGAGCTTATGATTAACAATCTAGTTGTAACAGGCTTAAAGTTAAACAAATTTAGGCAAACAATTACTGCAAAAGATTTAATTCAATCAGAGAAAAAGGTGATCACTCCCGGTTTCAGTTTTAATTCCTAAACAATGTAGTATATCAGATTTTACTAATTTTGCGTTCATTCTGACTACATAGACATAACCGTACTATTACTGACTAAATCTGCGATCAAACAAAATTCGCACCCTCTGTCCTACACACCACTATAGATGATTTGGCACGGTGGGGAAGACCACAATAAAATTGTGTTATACTTAATCAATCACAGTTTAAGAACAAGTACTGGAAATCTAGTCATATGATTTAAAAGAAAACAATCCAAACACTGCGTTCATGAATCTAAAAGGTTCAAATCTAAATACAATACTTGAAAGGAAATCAAAACCTACTCCCGGTTGTGATCACGGGATGATTTAGCTACTCATGACTGGAAAAGATGCAAACACTGTGTTGGAGATGTTGAACATGGCTGGATCTTCAAATCTTTGGGAACTGTGGCTTGATCTTGATGCAAAAGAGGTTAATTTTTAGATTGGGAATTGTTTGGAGATGATTTGGACCTTGGAAAAGTGCCAAAACCTTTTGAAATTCTTCTAGTGGCTGCTTCGGGTCTATGGGAAAAAGCCCCATTAAATAGAATGGTTTAAATAACACAATTTAGGGTATTCTAGGCAGTGGCGTCATAGGCCAGCATCTCAGATGCCCCTAGGACGCTGTGTGTATTTCTTCAGTTCTTACGACGAGCAGCGTTCCACGACGAGACGTCCCAAAAATTTCGGGCGTCCTAGGCTAACGTCCCAGATGCCACCTAGGATGCTGACGGGCTTTCCCAACCTCTTGGCTTCATTTTTCTCTTCAAATGGCCCAGAGTTCCAGGCTAGCGTCTGGGACGCTGCCTGGGATGCTGGGTTTTTCTCCCGCTTCCGATGTCCGTTTAATGCATCGTTTTCGCCCAAAATTTTGGTTTTTAATCCATACATGTAATTCACTCAATTCCATCAAAAGTAGGGCCATTCTTGGTTAAACGAAACTTAATTTATCATGTTAATCACGTATTACCCGATCAAACCTCCCCAACTTATCTCTTTCTCGTCCTGAGAAAGACTCAACAAAATCAAAATTCAGGTCCAGTCCATAAAACAACAAGCAATCAAACAAAAGTATACATTCCAGTATTGCATATTCATGTGTCCATTGCCAGCCCGGATGTCCATTTATTTGAAGTGCGAAGCACTATTAATGATCTTAAAGTTTCTTCATCCTGCAAACGGCTCAATCAAAAATTCATTTTCCAGAAATTCCTCCAAAGATACCAAGCTTACCTCCCCCCCGCGGCTTTTCCAATGACGTGGTATGGTCAGTCCTTTTTGGTTACTGCATTCTGTCTAGATTCCTAAGGTTCTTCTTTTTATTTCTATTGGTCCTTTTTGCCACATTACAACCATATTAAATTTATACTTTTAAACATTTGTCTGTATTTATTTCTTCATTTGATTCACCTTTGTAGAACTTCATTTGTGATCTATGTCTTAGAATATTTTTCTCTAAATATATTATTCATATTTATAGTTGATGGTAGACGTGAAAACCTGAAATGGAGGTACGCAACAACCCCAAACAGCAGAATACAAATCGTTAATTCAAAATCACTTATATGTAATCTACTTTTCAAGTGACTCCTGCCTTTTTACGCGGCTTCCAAGAGCGGTCACCTACAGGTTACCGGTTACTTAGCAAGATACTTATCAAAGTCCCGAAGGTATATTCATATTCAAGCTGCTGGTAGACGTGGAAAGCTGAAATGGGGTACACCAGGCTCCAGGTACACAACAACCCAAACAGCGGAATATAGATTATAAAAATAGGGACATCTAAGGTCATGCGGTCATAGAATGCAGTAGGGATCTTTACAAGCAAATTCGAGAACCGGGCCATCAGGGTTCTTTAAACAGGGTATCTCTAGAGGAACTTTTAAAACATAAATTTTTAGAGAAAACCAGTTTACAACTTGAAGGTAAAACATTTTTGGTCCATTTTTTACTTGAACTGGACAGTCAACCACAGAAATATTCATTAATTAGAATGTCACTTTTATCTCATCACCCGTTATCCCATGTCCAGTCCCTTTTATTCAATCATCTTTCATTTTGCCGAGTCACAACCGGGACAAAAAGGAAGAAAAACTCGGGACAATTTCATTAAATTCAAAAAGATACATCATCTCAGGCCTAAGTCCATTTTAAAAGTTTTCAACTAACTCAACCAAAATAAACACAACCGGGAAAAATAAGAGAAATAAAAAATAGCAAGAGATAGCGATTCACCTAGTAATTTGATGGTAGATGAGGCTTGAATTTCTGTTTGGGTCCGAACAAAACCGAAAAATTTTGGATTCTTTTTTTAATGTGTCTATTTCTTCAATCTTCCATCTTTCCTCGGTTTTGTTGTCTCACGTTCAAGTACACGCCTCCCCAACTTTGTGCCTTTGAATCGTCCCTATTGCAACAAAAACATCTTACACAAAACAAAAACAAAACTGCAAACAACATATTAAATAATAATAAAAAATAAAAAATAACCCTAAATTTTGCCAGGGACCGCGATTACACTTGGCACGTGCAACAAGCCTTTTAAACCCCTACGTTGCCCCTAGTGGACGAGTGAAGTCTCGTTAGGGTTTGCAGTGAACACACCCATAAAGTTCACTGGTTGCCTCCCGTAAAGCACTAAATTTAACGTCCTCAGCCAGACAGATACATGGATGATGGTTCGCGGAGGATCATATGTTAGTTGACTTTTTTGAATTCCAATCATGTTGTCGTTTACCTCACATCGGATCTTTGAAGATGATATGGTGTCATATGTTTCTCTTTATCTTCAAACGACTCACATTCTTGAGTTTTACCCAGAGCAAATGGCATGTCGACTTTGACCTTATCGAGTCTCGATCTTTTACCTTTGAGTCTTATGAAAGAGCACTTAAACCTTGTTTTGAACGGACATGCATTTCTCCTTGGGGTGATGTTCTTTAACCGACTCTTGATACCACCGACCACTTTCATCTTTGATTTGTAGGATCGTGTGGTATAATGTTTCTTTTTCCCTATTCTTTTCTTCACATGTTGACTCCTAATGTTATTCATGTTTTTTAAACTGTTACAAGAGAAAAGTTTCTCCAGATCGTGGGTAGTGTCAGTGAGCATATTTGCAGTATGATCATAGAAGTAATAATCCATAGCATTGATTACAAACAAGTCGCCACGGATCGGAGGATCATTAGTAAACCCAAATAGTTGAAGTTTAAATTTCTGGTTTCCAGATGTCACATCAATGACACCTTCTTGACAACTAATTTATGAGAAAATAGTTGTCAAAATGGGACAATTGATGTGGCATGCGGTTTTTTGAATATGTCCAGTTTTTTAGAATCCAACACAAAAATGTGAACAAGAATTTGCTTTTTGGGTTCTTTGAAATTCTCTAGGTCGGGGGTGGTATTAGACTCCACTGACCCCTCCCCAACTTCGGGTGTTTCTGGTACATGAAAATTTGTTTGAGATGTTTCCAATTGAAATTCAGATTTTTCTTGGTTTATTATTTCTAATTCAATATTTTCCTCATTAAGTGATACATAATCCTCCACCACAACCTCATAATCAGGTCGTGTAGGTTTATGTACATTAATGTCAAATGATGCATCACTACACAAGATAGTTACCTCATCCGCTTGAGTAGTATCTGAATGATCATCTGATGGTTGTTGTCGTAGTTGCTCCACAATTTGTTCTACTTGATTTTCAAGCATTGAAATTGCTTTGGAGTTGTTTTCCTCTTGTTTGAAACCTTCCTTCAACAATTACATCATTAGATCCAACTTCTTTTCAAGTGAAGACTCATATGATCTTCCTTGATTTACTAAAAAACAAGATGACCCATCATGTTGATTTTGGACCAAATTGTTGCTTCCCCACCAATCATCTTCATATGGATCTTGTTGAGGTGGTCGACTATAAAAGTCATAATAACCATGATCCATGGAAAGATAGTCGCCCATTGTTCTTCGTTTATCCATGATACAAATTGCAAGTCTTTAATTGTAAGTGTGCGTATAACTTGTTGAACCTGAAAAGACAAAACACGAACCAAAACACGTAAAAAGGAACAAAAATTAAATCAGAAGAGGAACTAGGTTGCTAAGTGCAATAGCAACCCGGCAACGGTGCCAAAATATGATCGCAGTCATTGATGCAATCAAAAATAAACCTTAAATGCACTAATAGTTAGGGCAAGTAAGGGTCGAATCCACGAGGAGCTTATGTTTAACATTCTAGTTCTAACAGACTTAAAGTTAAACAAATTCAGGCAAACAATTACTGCAAAAGCTTTAATTCAATCAGAGAAAAAGGTGATCACTCCCGATTTCAGTTTTGATTCCTAATCAATGTAGTATATCAGATTGTACTAATTTTGCGTTCATTCCGATTACATAGACATAACCGTACTGTTACTGACTAAATATGGGATCAAACTATGTAAAATATGTACCATCAGTCGTACACACCACTGTAGATGATTTGGCACGGTGGGGAAGATCACAATAGAATTGTCTTACACTTAATAATCACAGTTTAAGAACAAGTACTGGAAATCTAGTCATATGATTTAAACGCAAACAATCCAAACACTGCATTCATGAATCTAAAAGGTTCAAATCGAAATACAATACTTGAAAGGAAATGAAAACCTACTCCCGGTTGTGATCACGGGATGATTTACCTACTCTTGACTAGAAAAGATGCAAACACTGTGTTGGAGATGTTGAACATGGCTGGATCTTCAAAACTTCAGGAACTGTGGCTTGATCCTGATGCAAAAGAGGTTAATTTTTAGATTGGGAATTGTTTGGAGATGATTTAGACCTTGGAAAAGTGCCAAAACCCTTTGAAATTCGTTTGGAGGCTGCTTTGGGTCTATGGGAAAAAGTCCCATTAAATAGAGTGGTTTAAATAAGGCAATTTAGGGCATTCTAGGTGGCGGCGTCCTAGGCCAGCGTCTCAAATGCCCTAGGACGCTGTGCGTATTTCTTCAGCTATTACGACGAGCAGCGTTCCACGACGAGAGGTCCCAAAAACGTCGGGCGTCCTATGCCAGCGTCCCAGACGCTACCTAGGACACTGACTTTCCCAACCTCTTGGCTTTTTTTTTCTAAGGCCAGCGTCTGGGTCGCTTCCTGGGACACTAGGCTTTTTCTCCCGCTTCCGGTGTCCGTTTAATGCGTGGATTTCACCCAAAATTCTGGTTTTTAATCCGTGCATGTAATTCACTCAATTCCATCAAAATTAGGGCCATTATTTGTTAAACAGAGCTTAATATATCATGTTAATCACGTATTACGTTAAACCAAAATGGCCCGATCAGGATACAGTCACATAAATATTGGAAGATGCTCCAAAGCCGAATAGTTTGGCAACTCAGGTATATCTAAAAAGTCAAAACACATGACCCTTAATTCCTTGATATAGGATGTGATCCTCACATTTTCTTTGTATACAGGGACTCGATAGGATGCAGTACATTGATGCATAGGATCACATTCGGATTAGATCACGAGCTCGTGCAGTTTTGATGTTTAATTAGATATATGATTTTGTTATTAGCTAGTAGATGCGTATGACATTGTTTTCATATATTACATTGTGTAAGGATATTTCTGATTTAATAAAAGTATTGACTTTTCTTTCAAAACATGGTTGTTTAAATTATCTTTGCAACATCGTATGAATGTGTTAATAGCGTAAATAGTAATAACTTGAATGTTGATGCATCCAAAGTGTGTTGGATTTATGAATTGTGTTATTATGATTGTTAATGTTCAATTTTAATAAAAATCGCTTCAACCAAATGTCCAGGTGGACAGGACTTTGGAAACATTTGACTTGGAATCACATGATGAGTAGAGTTCTTAATAAAATTGATTTGTTGCAAGAAATGAATCACCCAAAGATCCAATGGATAGGATTTTGGAATCAGTTGGCTTAGAGTCAAATGATGAATACATATCTTGAACAAATTAACAAAGTCATAAATTTACATGGAGATGTAAATGACATTAAGATTATGAGCAACGGACACATTAGTGAATTGCTCGAATCTACAAATAAACCACAATAAGTTATACTTCGTAATATTTGCCAATCAGTATGACAAATATGACTTCACTTATCAGAATAAGTGATTGATTGAAACCTTGAACTGTTCAAGGACTTCAAAGGAAGTATAAGATCAACAAAATCTGAGTGAAAACATTAAATGAGAAAATGTTTCACAGTTCTTCATCTTCCAAGAACATTAAATGGTTATAGTGTGTCTTAGGGAAGAAGAACGAGCATTGGTCGAAATGATTCGATCCTCGATCTATTAGATACACTTCCAATTAGTTTTCGATGAATTAGATATTCAACCAGTCAGACCGAAAAAGCATATTTCGACCACATCTTATACTAAGTAGGTTGCATAGACACCGTCTGAAGTGTAAAGCAGGGTTTGACCCTACTTGTACAAGGAAGGTCTAGGGTCATGTAGCGTTTGTCTGAACCTCATAACTAGCCTGAACTTGATCAGCAGTGTTATTTCATTGGCCATCCCACAAGTACCTATGAAAGAAGTTTCCTTTTAGAAAGAACTCACATTCTAAGGAACCAGTGGGAGTAAGAGTGATCCTGGAGGAGTTCAAGGATTAGCCAAATGAAAGAACCTCTAGTCATCACTAGGACTTGACCAGGGATCGGATTCCTGTTAAACCTAACATACTCTTCTCTTCGCAGACCAGTAGTATTGGTCACCGTCATAAGGTGTTATAATATGGGTGACATACTATTTCTAGGAAACGTCTCTTATCATTACAAAGCATAATGACTTGGCATTAAGAGATGATTCCCTATGAAATACTTAAAGAAGATACAACGTACTCACGTGGTTGCAAACATCCATCAGATAGATGAAGACTCTGTCGACAATATGAGTATGATCTTGATAAGATTCAAGATGCATTATCTCAGGAAAAGAGTTTCCCATCATTGCAAAGTGTAATGACTTGGCATGAAAGATCTAAAGAAGATACAACACACTCACGTAGTCACAAGCATCTATCAGATTAATGAAATCGTCAGTAGAGACCCTGGGAATATAAGCATGATCTTGATAAGATTCAAGATGTATGACTCCGAAAGAAAGAGTTTCTGAAAGTCATGACATAGGGATAATGAGTAATCATCAGATTCTGAAAATGTTCGTAATGGAATAGGTTTGATCCCATGAGCTTCTTCAAATTGGATTGATCATAAATGTCATGGACTTATCCTGATAACATAATGCTTGGAGCATAGTAAGTTGGATCCAGGACACAACCTGGCTAAGGATACTGGACAGATTATTTGAGCACACGTGGGATATCACTAAGAAATGATTGGGGTGAATGTAATAATAGTTTGAAAGGAGTTTCAAATATGTAATTATTAACATTAGTGTGTGGTGCTAAGGGACTTCATGGTTGAAGAGTTTCATCGATATATTGATGGTTGTCCTCAACATCGTAACACCTTGAAATCTTCTTGACACCAAAGGGTGAAGTCTCTTGGACATTAGAACCCGAGCACCATGAGAAGTCATAGTACACACCACCGTTTACGGAATGGAGTTAGGAGAGAAAACAAGATGACATATTGAGACATCATCGGAAGAGTGTCCGATCGGATTATCTATAATGATGTGTATTAATGTAGGAAATTTTGGATACATGGACATAGTGAATGTCATAGCCATATAAAATCTTAATTAAAAGTTTAAAAAGAAACCAAGTAACATATAACAGTACTATAATAGATCTGATTTGGTGATTACCTCGTGGAGACTTGGTAATAAGCAGGAGTAGCTACCTGTGAGATCATTTGTTTCATTTTACATGTTTTACTTCATGAATAATATGATTATTCAAAATTCAACAGTCAATGTTAAGGGTGTCAATCCATAACAAATAAGATCGGAAATGAATCCGACCAATCACTACTGTTATGCACTGGATTAGAGTACAGGGCAACCAAGGTCAAACCACAAGGACACATGATATAAAATTTATGTCTACTTAGTATAAAATACTAAGTATGATGTAATAGGGGGTTTTGTGATAATAGAAAGAGAAATCATACAAGTAATTAAGAGAAAAACAATAATTAAATGTCTAGTCGCGAGTCTTTGATGTTAATTGTAATAGAATGAATCTGATTGATGTGCTTAAGAATACAATTCCAAGTTGGCTTTTGAAAATCATAAAATATAATCTTTATGATAATAACCTGCTAAAATGTTTAGATAAAGGTCTGCTTATTACCTAAACCTAGTTCCATTTTACCCGACCTAAGGTCCGCTTATAGGCCGAATGCAGAAACCGCATAAGTTGTGCAAGTACCAATCGATGTCCAATTCTTTGCGTCTACTGGGAAGTGTGTGGAGATATGACCAACTTCTATAAAAGGAATTGTGCGCTTGTTTTTGTTACCAAACATGGACTGTGCTAAGCGATTAGGTGCCTCACACAATCAATTAACAGTGCATGAAAAAGATCTAATTAGGGTGATCAGTCATAAACAAATCAAATTCAAGACTAAAATTGAAACAAGAGATTGATCATTATAATTATTCAAAAGCATTCATCGAGCCGAATTCTTCAAACTACACAATGAACATGTCCAAACTCGAAACTAGAGTACGGGTTCTAGCCAGACATGGCTAGAATTGAATCAAAATACAGAAATGTAAATCAAACATTGCTTACAAACAAATAAATGTAAACCAAATCTTGAAAGGCATGATTCGGCCTTCAAAACCTTCAGAAAATTGCCTCGGGATAGCTCGGAATCGTGGGTAAAGCGTAGGGATTGAACTTCTCTTCTGGCAGGAATCAACTGCAATTTATAGCCTCCAGGAGAAGTTAGCATCGCTAACTTATGAGTTAGCATCGCTAATATTCTAATTTCCATAAAACTAGGTCTTCAGTCAAAGCTAAAATCTCGCCGCTGATTTTTCGCAACCACCAGGATTAGCGTCGCTAACCCTAATGTTAGCGGCGCTAACCTTCAATTTCAGCAATTAGCGTCGCTAATATGTTAGGGTCGCTAACTTTAAAAGTTAGAGTCGCTAATCTTTAAATTCCAGCATTTTCATTTTTAGCCCCTCTTTGTTCCAACTTTTGACAGTTTTCGCCCAAATGTCCAAAAATCCTGTAAAAAATCATTTTCCAAGTGTAGTGAGTGTTTTAGACATTTTTAACTTAATTTTATCCATAAAAACACTAAGATAACGCCCGAAATACGTGTAAAATTAACGCGTTATCATAACACCCCACACTTAGACTTTGTTTGTCCCCAAGCAAAATAGAATTTTTCGACCTTTTAAAACAATTGCAATAACAATTCCCGTATAAATTACCAACATCCAAAATAATAAATACAAAAAGATTTTTAAATCATACCAGAATCATAAGCATACATGTGTGTTGGTCCTTCTTAACTGATCATTTTCCAATTAAACTTCATTCCTGTAAGCAATAAATCTCTAGTGTATGCACTACTCATTTTTGCATTCTCTAGAAATATACTCTTCAAAAACCGTCTAGGCTCAAGACTTATTGCTAAGTTCCCAGGGTTACCCTTTGTACTCACACATTTAATTGATTTCATTAATTTATTCCAATTGCTATTTAAGTATTATTTTCTTTTAATTTCGATAGCGTTGAAACTTTTGTGTGGAAGATCACCTAGGCTGCTCCGATTATTACCAATTTGCTCATTATTTGCACCTTCGGGACTCACGACTTTCCATGGAACTCTTGATTACAACTTTTCGACCCTAGATTGTACGGGTCTACTAATTCAAATTCCAAGGGTCGTTAAGGAAATCTCATGACTTTCTATGGCACCCATGTAGCAAACTTTCGAAAATGTTATCCCAAACCAGACGGTCTTAGGTAATGAGGTGAGAGAGACAAAACTTTTCATGTCTACCGGCTCGAGTACCATAGGCCACGGATTGGATTTTCCCTCCTGAGTCTCGATCCTATGGTGTGTTTTCATCCTTTGGATGATTTATCGAGATTTTCTCGATTTTGCTTTATTTATTCGAGGCTTTTTCTTTCCTCAGTTTGGTAATAGCATAGGCTCCGTACTTTTCAAACCCAAGGAACCCAACTCAATCTATTTTGTCTAGGACTTAGCTTTATTACTACTAAATTGACATCCTTTGAAAGATATCATGTGCTAAAAAGTTTCTAGAGGGGTTTATTTCGTTAACAATGTAAAACCATATTGTAGGGACACACTAACTATCTACCAGCTTACAAGTCAAAAATTCAATTGGAAAAATAAATAGCCACATATACTACTTATGAAAACTGAGTATAGCTCAATTATCTATTCCTATCAATTATTCGAGATGTATTTATATTTTTACGTTCAATTTCGGGAATTATCAAGGCAAAAGTTTTAAAAATTGGCAAAATAAACCTAAAATGCTTAAGTGTAAACACCTCACCCCACACTTAAATCATACAATATCCCCCATTGTATATATTGCATTAAAGTAAAAGGGAGAAAAAGGAACAGACTCCCTTGGGGTGTGTTGCAGCTTTTATGTTTATTGGACAAGCATACGGCTCTTTTGGACAAAAAATCGCTTCCCAACTTCATGGTGAATACGTCAGTGACCAAATGAAGTGGGTAACGACTCCACACTTTCTTTCAGAGTAGTCTCTCACAGATGGGCACCATCCACGCGTAGCCGGAACCATAATACTTGATGTTGGAATATCTCTCATTGTTTTGCTTAAATTTCTCTGTCGTTCATATCAGCTCGACACGCTTCCTGACTAATGCTCATGTAAGGCATATTTCCCGGCTACAAAAATAACAAAAGAAAAGTAATAAAAATAATAATGCAATACAATATAAAAAATCTCAAAAATAAAATAATCCTGAGTTGCCTCTCGGTCAACGCCTTTTTTTTCGTCGTTGGCTCGACCAAGCCCTTCAAAAATTTTAAGTGATGTAACTCGGACATTTATCATCTCCACTCCTCTATTTTTCACTCCAGATCTTTCAAAGTAGGTCTTTTGTTCCAGTTTCGGTTCCTGCACATGAAACATCTTTTGATAAGCATCATAAAATTTTCTTTCTGATGTTTTATACCTTTCTTTTTTCGTATATGTTTGAAAGTGGAGGATTTCTTCAACTCCTCCCCAAGCTTGAACTTCTCAGTAAGTTCTTTTGTTGTACCTTTATCAATATCTTTGTTTGATGTTAAAAGTGGAACATCACTGTTAGATAACTCAAAAGATTTATTCGTCCATGGTTCAGTCACATTCAGAAAATTTACGGATGAAATATCACTCGGGTGACGCATGGCTTCACAAATATTAAAATTAGGAACTTCCCCATCAAATTCCATATAAAGAGTTCCAGCATAAATGTGACAACTAGAAACTTTCTTAAATTTCATAAACTTAGTCTTTTGCAAAATTTAATATTTTATATGTGCATAAAAGTATCATAATAACCTTATAGTAATAAGAAAGTAACTTTAGTAAAATAATGATAACATATGAGCCCGAGTAGAAATGAAACCGCATAAAGGACCTAAAGTGAAATTTTTATTTAGCAATCTTTAAAAAAAATTAATATCTCAAAATCCAAAAGGAATTAGGAAAAGGTCATCAAGGTGACTTTGGTAGTATTTGAGATAACAAAAATACAGGAAAACGAATCGGGCCATTTGGAGTTGTAACGAAGGAGATATGAAGGTTTTAAATTGGCCCAATGTGACAAAAATGACCAAAGAGTCATTTTCAAGGATTAATAACAGAAAATATATACACATTTAGACCGGAGTCAGTAGAGCAAAGTTGTATATCTCGTTCCCACCTTTCTAGAGGTATAAAGTTTGCAAGTTTTGGATTTCGTACGAAGAAGTTATGCCACTGCAAAGTCGAAAGAAATAAATAAATAAATAGAAGCTGGAAATTTCTAGACTAAGACAACTCGTCTTAGTCATATAAAATCAAGTAAAATTTAGACTAAGAGGACTCGTCTTAGTCCTAAGTCTGGAAAACGAGGGTATTTTCGTAAAATGGCAATTAAAAACCCAGCAGCTGTATTTTTCACCATCTGTGGGTTACGCTTTCTTCCCCAAACACGTAAGGTCAGAAAATCAGAAAGAAAAGAAAGAGAAACAATATCGTGAGCGGGGAAAACATTCACGCACACACACTTGTGTGCGAAATCGCGACCGAGGAAGCAAGAGAGCGAGCCAGGGAGCAGTTTCGAGCTGGGGAAGACAAGCAAAAGCTGCTGTAGTAGCAGCCATCGACGGCAGCAGGTTTAAGGTCGAAGAACTCCGCTGCCGGTGTGATTTCTCCAGCGAAAAGGCACCTCCGGCCGGCGGTAGCTAGGGGTGAGCCAAGAAAAACTTATACTTTGTCCGATTTTATGCTTAATCCATTTCAATTTCAGAAATTTTTAAGTCTTGGACAAAAATTTCAAAAAGGGGATAATTAATCTTTACAAACCCTAAGTGATAAATCCGAAAATGGTACATGCATGTCCAAATTGAGCAATATGAGTTCAAAAACATATATCATACCTAAGTTTTGAACATTTGAGCTAGAATTATGAATGCATGTTAGTAAAATGTTGAGATTGAGCACAAATCCTTGTTTCTTTCACTGTTATGGGTCGAAAGTTACAAATGTAATGAAGATTTTGGATATTGGGTTTGAAAACCTTGATGCATGTTTGAGAAAAATTGAAATAGATGAAGAACCGTTGAATTTATGACTTTGATAGTTAAGTTTATGGTGGAGATAATCTGTTTTAGGCTGGATTTTTGTTAACACTTGATATAATAAAACTTGGTGCAAGTTGGTACTAAACATTGGAATTTGCACTATAGAATGGAATCGACATGATGGAGTTGTGATTCCATGGATCAAAAATGTGTGAAGAACACACCATGTTAAAAGCTAAAAAGTTAGTGTATTCATATGTTGTAGTCTTTGATTTAAAAATGTTGAAATAGTATACTTATAAAGGACGCTTAAATTGTCGAAAGACTAAAATTGGAATATTTTAGAATAACGTAAATCTTAAACTCTTTTGATAAGGGTTATATGTTACACCCAGTTTCTTATCTCTGGATTACACCAATAATTACTCAAAATAACCACAAGGGTTTATGGTGTAATCAAAGTTAAGCAACAGAAGCACAAGTAGTTATCAAAAGAACAAGTACATAACAAACGTGTCCCAAAAACTGGGTTACAAAAGACTGTTTTTACAAAACTATACAAAAGTATATTATGGTTCACAACTAGTCCAAAAGTCAAGTCCCATGTCTAGACAATCATCCCTCAACAACCTTCTTGCCCCAATCACCTATAATACAAACCATATAACTATTTTTATGAGGTAATTGAGCTCAGTGAGAAAATTATCAAGTTTAAAAATCATTCTAGTAGTTATCAAAACTTCCACAATCAAATTACTAATCTCAACTTCAATGACTATCTCAGTCATTTGGTATAATCAATCAAGCAAGTAATCATATCAAACAAAGAATTCTCAACCCTGTTTAACTCATGTCAATTGGTTATCTCAACCAATTAAGTTGTGTAATAATTCAATTTATATATAGTTAAATCATTCATAATGAATTATAACTACTCACCTGACGTTTATTCAGTCCGTGGTCCACACGAGCCTCGAGTATCTCCTTCCCTCCTATGTGTATCTGTTGAAAACAACATCACATATCATACCTCAACATTCTCAAAACAATTTAACCACATCTAACTCATTAGATCAAGAATTAATAGCTAACAAAGATCATAATCTTTGAACATCATATACTATTTACTCATAACCTCTAATTTTCGCGGTTTTTACCAAATCAACCGTTAAAACTTCATAATAATCACAATAAAGACTCAATACAACATGTAATGACAACCTACTAACAACACATAAGCTATTTTAAAGCATATTCTCGGATTTGAACATCTAGGGTTTGAAACCCTAGAAACCAAAATCACTAACCTTGGAATCAAGAACTCAAGAACGTGATTCGGGTGTTAATCTAACTTCCTCAACCTTTTCCTAGGCAAAACCCTCGATCAAAATGACTAATTTTACGCTTCTTGCTCTCAAAAATCGTCTTGGAGTGTTTGTGGTTCGTAAAATGGTTTAAATGAGGAGAAAATGATATTTATCCCTGCACCGAACCCGCCCCGGGTTTTTACCCGCAACCCGACCCGAGCTGCTCAACCCGCCCCGGGTTTTGCTACGTAAATTTCCGCTTCGATTTCGTCGTAACTCGCTCCGGTTTATTCGACCCGACCCGGGTTCCTATTGAACACGACCTGGGCTCAGAAACACGACCCGGGTTGCCTTGTTTTCCATTTTCCTTACAATCTAACTCGACCCTTGTCACACAACTCGACCCGGTTTGACCTTTTAAGTATTTACTTTGTATCTTTTATCTATTTTAACATTCTACTTCTCTTAAATTAGTTTCTAAACATCTTAACTCATGTTTTAACTCATCTAATCTCGTATATATATATATATATATATATATATATATATATATATATATATATATATATATATATATATAACATAACTCTACTATAAATTAAAGTTAAGGTATTACATTATAGGAACGAGACTCATCTAACATATGAAGTATGTTAACATTTGAATATATTACTAATTTCCTATATTATCGATATAGACGTTAACGAGTGCTCGGAGGCAAATAAGGCAAGAGCTAGTGGAGTGGCGTAGCTAGACGAACCTAGCTACCAAGGTGAGTACATGAGGATTTTTCCCATCACGGGATACATGGCTTTAATAAGAAAAATGTTTATGTTTTTTTTAAATTTATTTATGCAATTATATGAGAATTTTCTAAGATGCGTTATATGCCTTGATATGCTTTTCTTTAAAAGACCGTGATAAATATAATAAGAATTGATGAAAAGCTTATGAATAGTCAAACTAGTAATATTTATATCCTTTGTATTATCACACATGCATCTCATGACATTGTACTATTATTTTGTACAAAAGAAAAGCAGTATTTTGAGCATGCACGGAGTCTGAATGCATATGAGTCGAGTAAGGTCCGGACACGTCCCCGTAACGGGACAATAAGACTCTACTGGGATGGTACCTCCTGTCGCGAAGTAAAAGTCTTCTAGATGCCATTATAGGATGATCCGTTCTCCTATTTTGGCGAGCCTTGGTCTTTATAGACCTCCAGACGTGGTATATAATCACGAGCCTTTGTCACAATTGTGACCTGGTCTTTTAGACCTCAGACACGGGCCGGAACCCGTGAGCCTTGCATTAGTGTGAGAGTCATGCATTGCATATGCATCTATTGTTGTATAATTTGTAATGACCTGAATGAATCGTTTAAGTTTCAAAATTTTTCTATGAGCCTAAAACCCATGTAGCTCACGAGACGTTTCGTCTTACGTATTTTTTTTGTTTTAATGCCATGTATCTCAAGATCAAGCTCGAAAGTTTAAGATGTCAAGACTGCTATGCTAGAATGCTTTTGGGAGATTAGATGGAGTGGAACATTGTATAATCTCCAGCTTTTGTTTATGGTTAATCCTCTCCTTGCTTGCTATGGTTTATTTGATATGAAATTGTAACGCCCGTGGTTGTGTACTTGCAAACTTGATGTTTTTGTTGAACCATATTTTGGTATTCATTTCTTATAGACATGAACGTATTGAAACCATAGCAATATGAAAACTTTCTAAAAACTATGTTAATGATCACGCCAATGCGCTTATAACGTTATTAAGTTTTATTTAAAAAAAATTGACAAATTTTGGGGCGTTACAATAAATATCAATCTTTGTTCTTGCTGTACACAAGAACGATCTTCACATAATTATGGAATTTGGGTTTGGGGTGTCGTCATCTCCCATATCGAGCACATAAAAATCAGCTGGGAAAAGGAGTTGATCGACTTGTACCAATACGTGCTCTAGTACACCTTTTGGGCGCACTATCAATCGATCGGCCAATTGAATAATGACTCTGCTCTGTCTCAAATTTCCTACTTATAATGATTTGAAAGTTTAGTATGGTAGGACATTGATAGAGGCGCCGAGGTCTAGCACAACATGTGGAATAGAAAGGTTTCCCAGCTTGCAAAGAATCGTAAAAACTCTTGCATCCTTGCACTTTTGAGGTAGTCTCTTTTGCAAGATAGCAGAGACGTTTTCACCAACTTCTATGATTGCATTCCTTTTTAACTTTTTCCTAGAAATGCAACGTTCCTCAATGAATTTTGCATACTTAGGGACGTCCTTTATGGCTTCTAAAAGTGGTATGTTTATCTCAACCTTTCTAAACGTCTCCATGATTTCTTCGTCTTCTCTCTCATGCTTTATCAATCTAGAAGGGAATGGAGCACGGGCTATAAGTTCTGCTTCGGTTGGTTCTTGCTTTGGTTTCTTTATGCTTTCTTTTTCTGCCTCATCTTTCTTTTCAATCTTCGGTTCCTCTTCTTCAGGCATCTGTAGCCCTTCATACTCTTTTCCATTACTCAAGGTGATAGCGCACACGGTGTGCCTTGGATTTTCTCCGTTTGGGCTAGTAGTTTTCCTTGATCTTCTAACTTGCTCTCCGAGTTAGCAAGTTGGGCTACTTGTTGCTCTAAGTTCTTTATGCTGGCTTTTGTTTCGTTTTGAAAAACTTGAGTGCTCATGGCAAGGCTTTTCACTATATCTTCTAGCGACGTACCAGATGAACTTGGTTGTTGAGGTGGAATTTGTGGCTGACGAGGTTGAAATTGTTGAGATTGATTAGGTTGTCTCGTTTGATATTCTTGTGGAGGCCTTTGCTGATAAATTGCAGGTGGACTTTGATACCAATTTTGATGATATGTCCCTGCAACTTGCGCATCTCCATTATCTTCTTGTAACAGAGGGCACATATCAGTAGGGTGACCAACTTGCAAGCAAACCCCACAAGGTCGAACCGGAGGTTGTGCGTTTCTTTCTTTTGTGAGAAGTAAAACTACTTTCGTCAATTCAAATATTTTTTTTTCGATTTGAGGAGTATTTACTTCTTTTTCCCGTCATGACACATCCGTGTACCATTTGTCTTCTTGAAATGTATGCTTGGAGTCCTCAGCCATGGTGTTTATCAATTCTCAAATTTGAGTTGGAGTCTTATCGGTGATAGAGCCTCCACTCGAAGCATTTAACAATCGACGATTCCATGATGATAATCCTTCACAAAAATATTGAAGGAGCACATGATCAGTGATACCATGCTTGGGACATCGAGTGCATACTCTTTTAAATCGTTCCCAATAACTGTGCAACGCTTCCCTCTTTTGTTGTCTGATGCCAATAATCTCTCTGCGTAAAGCAGAGGCTTACATCTCGGGAAAATATTTATCTAGGAACATACGAGCTAGATCATTCCACGTAGTAACAGATCCATGTGGCAAGTAGTAGAGCAAGTCTCTCGTAGAGTCTTGGACAGTAAATGGGAATGCCCTCAGCTTGATTTGGTCTTCAGTTACATCGTGTGGTTTCATGCCGGTGCATACCACATGGAATTCTTTCAAAAATTTGTGAGGGTCTTCGTTCTTGACCCTTCTAAAGGTTGGCAAGAGATGGATTGGACCAGATAAAAGTTCGAAATTAGTCATGGCAGGATATGTGATGCAAAGGGGTTGTTGGGAAACATCTTGTGTTGCCCATTGGCGAAGGGTTTGTTCGGGCGCTGCCATGATGATAGGTGGGTGAATAGGAGTTGAAGATGGTGGTGATGTGGTTTCTGTGTAGGTTTCGTTGGATGTAGCTTCGGTTGATTGAGTGTCTGTGATGGAAGGAAATGTAGAAGTTTGGGAAGCGGTTTGCTTCTTGTGAAGTGTAGTTTGCTTCCTTAGTCTTCTAGCAATCTTTTCAATCTCTTTGTCGAGGGAAACTGGTGTACCTGTATGAAGAGATCTTGGCATAAACGTTAGTATTGTTGTGTCCCCGGCAACGATGCCAATTTGTTAAGGGTATCAATCCATAAGAAATAAGATCGAAAATGAATCCGACCAATCAGTTATGCACTGGATTAGAGTACAGGGCAAGCAGGGTCGAACCACAAGGACACGGGATATACAATTTATGCCTACTTAGTATAAAATACTAAGTATGATGTAATGGGGGTTTTGTGATAATAGAAACAGAAAGCATACAAATAATTAAGTGAAAAACAATAATTAAACGTCTAGTCGCAAGTCTTCGATGTTCATTGTAATAGAATGAATCCGACTGATGTGCTTAAGAATACAATTCCAAGTTGGCTTTTGAAAATCATAAAATATAATCTTTATGATAATAACCGGCTAAAATGTTTAGATAAAGGTCCGCTTATTACCTAAACCTAGTTCCATTTACCCGACCTAAGGTCTGCTTATAGGCCGAATGCAGAAACCGCATAAGATGTGCAAGTACCAATCAATGTCCAATTCTGCGCGTCTACTGGGAAGTGTGTGGACATATGACCAAATTCTAAACAAGGAATTGGCCGCTTGTTTTTGTTACCAAACATCGACTGTGCTAAGCGATTAGGTGCCTCACACAATCAATTAACAGTGCATAAACAAGATCTATTTAGGTGATCAGTCATAAACGAATCAAATTCAAGACTAAAATTGAAACAAGAGATTGATCATTAGAATTATTCAAAAGCATTCATCAAGACGAATCTGTCACACCCCCAAACCACGATGGCGGAATCATCTGAGGGCGGAACGGGACATAGCATCACAACCATTGCATACATTGAAACATAATCAGATAACAACCATCATACATTATAATTGGAAAGTTACATTGTTCAAACGGTATTATTTCAACCCAATTACAACATGATAATGAAATAAGTAAAAGAGACGTCTTCGCGTCCCATTCCAAAAGGTTAGCCGGACCTGACTAATTGTTACCGGAGAATACAAGTAATTTGAAAGTGTGTCAAC
Source organism: Cichorium intybus (assembly GCA_023525715.1). NCBI lineage: Eukaryota > Viridiplantae > Streptophyta > Magnoliopsida > Asterales > Asteraceae > Cichorium > Cichorium intybus. The sequence goes on from CM042011.1 coordinate 104,526,989, forward strand.
ATTACGTTGGTGAGTTCATAAGATTTTTTTATGAGAAAATCTATAGTCCTTTTTCCTTGTAAAGAGATAGTATTTGAAACCAGAAAATCCAATATTTTCTTATAAGTGAGTCGTAGTCTAAAAAACTCAAAGACCGAAAATGTATACATGTTTCTATACTTGAAAATAGTATTACATGGTCTTATTTTTGTACGAAACCATGTAAATACATGTTTATTCGTAGATTAATTGTAGATCTAATTCCGTAAAACTTTTACGTAGGTAAAATCGTACTTTTATTTATATCTTGATAAAATATAGTTTTAATTTCCATAAAACTTGTATGTATATGTAAAACCATACTTATATTTGTAACTTGTTAGAATGTAGTTTTTATGCCATAAAACTCGTATGTATATGTAAATCATACTTATGTTCATATCTTAACGAAATGTAGTTTTAAATTTCCATAAAACCAGTGTGTATAAGTAAAACCATACTTATATTTGTATCTTGATAAAATGTGGTTTTAATCCCATAAAACCCGTATGTATAAGTAAAAACCATACTTATATTTTGTGTATAGCAACATGTAGTTTCATATTTATATAAAACCATTTGAAGATGTTTTCCCCAAACTAAGGATATTCGTTGTCGTTCATGTGAGTTATTATAACATTGCTATGACGGTATGTAGGCCTGCTACGACGTTCTTCAGGCATCGCAATGTTAAGACATTTGTCACCCTAGACCTGTCGGTCTAGCTGTAGCTAGCAGCTTAGGTGCGGGATTGTCAGTCCCGTATAGATCTATACACAACTATCTCGCTCATGAATGATTAAGGTTATAATCCAGGACTTAATGCGTACATCTTTCAGTACTGTGAAGAAATGTCTCACATAACCGTCCAACGTGATGTTTTATCCTAGTTCGTACTGAAATGAAAACCCTTTTGTATTTGTAATTATCAAGATATACTCATGATAATTATAGTGTAAAACCTTGCTTGTAAATATAGTAAAACTTCTTTGTATTCGTAATTGTCAAATTGCTCATGATAATTATAGTATGTAATAATTATATATTTATATAATTATCTTTAGTATTTATGTCGTATCTTTGTCGTTCGTTCCATAAATTATACCCATTATAATTTATATAGATGTTTTCGTTGTGTTAACATATTTAAGCCTAAAGATGTCAATGAGTTGAAAAGTATAATTTCTTACATCTAAGACACTAAATATACTAATAAGATAGATTCAAAGTTTATGAACATGTCATCGTAAGAAATTTGTTTTAGTCATCTTACATAAGTGATGGCAACATTTTAAATCTTGTCATTTTGTCAAAATGATGGTAATTTTTCCAAATGGTCATTTTTCATACACATTATTTTGAATATAGTAATTTTTGTTTAAAATACCAACTTTCTTGTAAAAATATCATTTCCCATGTTTATTATGACGTTATAAGTCTAAATAGTCGTTATCACGTCAAATTGACGTTCTTTTTATAAATCACCAGAAAAGTCGTATTTCCGGTCACAAAAACATACTATTCCTATAATAGTCTATTTTTAGTATACCGTTGTAATAATCATATTTTTTACCAACAATAACGAAATAACTTATTTAGATGATTATAAATAACATCTTTTAAGATATTTCCCACAAAAATGGTGTAATAACTTGGTTAAACCATTTTTGTTAGAGAATAGTGTTTCCGGCTACAAAAACGTAGTTTTTAATAGTTTTCGTTTTTATGACGTTTATATTAAAGATCTAGTATTTTTACACAATTTATTTATACTTTCGTAACTTTTACACAAACATAATACATCATAATGTTCGTAATACATAGATCTAACCATATTTCTTGTCAAAAACGTTTTTACACAACTACTAGTTTTATAAACTTGTGTAATCATTATTTATAGCATATAAACACATATAACCTTGTGTAAATCAATATTTTTAACATGTAAACTTGTATTCTCCCCCAAAAGTTTAGAAAAGATGAAAATGAGGGGTATGAACTCACCCTTGATGCGTGCTTGCTTAAAAAGAAGGTTGTTCTTGCGGGTTTGACTATAGGAAGCAAGATCTAAGCTTTGTAGCTCGAAGGACCCTTGGACAAAACTATTACTCAATAGTTTTACGTTGATGTTAGTGTGTGTAAATGAGATAAAAGTGGCGTAGTAAGGTTTAAAATCACTAAAGGAAACTAACTTACCAAAAAGATTTGAAAAACGCTTGAAAAACGAATAATGGTGGTGGTGGAAGGTGGTGGTCGGCGGTTGCTTGTGGTGGTGGAGGGTGGTTGAGAGGTGGTGGAGTGGTGGGGGAGAGCCGAGATCTAGAGAGAAAAAGAGAGTGTGGAGAGTACTTGTTCTAGCAAATGAGATGACTTAGTCATCTTTAATATATTTTTGGAGATTTTACTCTATAATAGTTTATTACAAAAATCTTTCTTAGCCCCAAGCCTAGGATTTGAAATAGTGTTCAAAGATCATGGTGATCTTAGGTGGGGTGGGTTGTTTTATAAATAATACACTCCTTTATATAAAAATAAGTAGTTTTTATAAAATCGTAAAACGTTTTAGCGAAATTTTATGAGTTTTTGAAGGAATGACGTTCTAAATAAATATTATGTATAAAAACATTGCTAAACATTTATTTAGATTGAGTCGTAAATCGTTAGACGATGAAATACGTGCTTAAGCGCAGTATTCTTCCGATTACGCGATTTTCGGCATTTTACCGAAAATTGTATTTGGCTTTGAAATTAAATACTAGATAGTATTACATTCCATAATATATGATTTGTTATTCCATATTTGATGTTTAACGCACCACATTATGTATTTTAGGTCCAAACCCTGTGTACATTTATCCGTTCACAACGGTTTAATTGTTGTAACTTTCACATACGAACTCCGTTTACGACGTTATATATATCCACAGGTTCGTATTTACGAATACATCGTTTTATGAATATTATTATTCCAAAATAATAATTGTACGATTATCGAATTTTTACGCTATAGTTGTTTATTATCCGTATTTGGGCGTTTACTCGATAATTGTTTTGAATTTAGCGTACGTAGTATTATAATATCTAATAATACATCGTAATATCATGGGAAATTGCTTTTCAACAAATGAGTTAACGTACGCTTCGTTTGACTACGGTTGACTTTTGTTGACCAAAATTGACAATTGTCACAGAATCCTTCAAACTACACAATGAACATATCCGAACTCGGAACTAGAGTACGGGTTCTAGCCAGACATGGCTAGAATTGAATCAAAATACAGAAATGTAAATCAAACGTTGCTTAGAAACAAATAAATGTAAACCGAATCTTGAAAGGCGTGATTCGGCCTTCAAAACCTTCAGAAAATTGCCTCGGAATAGCTCGAAATCGTGGGTAAAATATAGGGATTGAACTCCTCTTCTGGCAGGAATCAACTGCAATTTATAGCCTCCAGGAGAAGTTAGCGTCGCTAACTTATGAGTTAGCATCGCTAATATTCAAATTTTCATAAAACTAGGTCTTTAGTCAAAGCTAAAATGTCGCCACTAATTTTTCGCACCCTGCAGGATTAGCGTCGTTAACCCTAATGTTAGCGGCGCTAACCTTCAATTTTCACCATTTTGACATTTTTGGCCCTTTTTCCCATTTTTCGCGATTTCAGCAGTTAGCGTCGCTAATGTTAGAATTAGCGTCGCTAACTTTAAAAGTTAGAGTCGCTAATATTTAAATTCCAGCATTGTCATTTTTAGCCCTTCTTTGTTCCAACTTCTGACAGTTTTCGCCCAAATATCCAAAAATCCTGAAAAAAGTCATTTTCCAAGTGTAGTGAGTATTTTAGCCCTTTCTAACTTAATTTTATCCATAAAAACACTAAGATAACGCCTGAAATATGTGCAAAATTAACGCATTATCAGTCGCTCATACTTTTGGAAGTAAGTAGTGAATTAAGACTGTCATAAATTGAATTGTAGATTATCTAAGGAGTTAGACATAGCAATGGTGTTGCTGTAATGTTCATGAGTACTTAGCAATGGATATTTGAGTATAAGACCAACCCGCGCTCAGGGAATTACTTCATGGATTCTATCACGAGTAATTTTGAGACGATAATATCTTATGGTCTTGAAACGGAGATATATGAGTTGAAATTTACAAGTCGGTTATACATTGATAATGCGTAAACGCATCGGTAACTCGATGTTATAAAACGTATTGTTGTGCACGATTTGATGAGTAAAAGACACAAGCATATGAGTCAAAGTTTATTCGTTCCTTTGCCCTAACAGGAAAAGCAATATATTTTGGCCCCTCGGTGATTTGGTGGTGACTTATAGTGCTGGGCCTAGCCAGGACTAAATTGATGTGTTCAATTAGAAGTCCTATATCATCACAAATCGGAAATCGGGAAACAAACTGTTGAACATTGAGATTGATCTATGCAGTCAATAGCACGCAATAACATCGCTATAGCGTTGCTATAGCATATAGCATCATTCTTCGCGATAATATTTCATTTAGCGATAGAAAATAGTAGTACTGCTAATAGCGACGCTATTTATCGCAATTTTGCACGATTTTGTTGGTCGCTATTACAATTTTAACCCAGTATTTCGTTTTAGCAAGTAAAAAAATTTAAATTTTGATTTAACCAACTAAGTCCAGGAGTAAATCAAGTCCTAAATCGATAAGCAGGTGTAAAGCTATCGGGGAACAATGAAACAATTGGAAAACAATGAAGCTATTAATTGCAGTTATCAAGTTTCGTTTCTTCACCAGGTCTATTTGATTGACTCGTTCTTTACCAGGGATATCATATTAAGGGTTTGTTTCTCAAAGAATGAAACCTCGATTGCAGGTTTATCTGATGGACGATTGCAGGTGTCCATTTTATCCGATTGACGGTTGCTTGCAATCCATGTTTCTAATTTGAGAAGGGGATTACATTTCTTGGTTGTGAATTGGTTCAATGTTTGAATTGGAACTTGTTTTGTAAGTTTCTAACAAGTATACGCATATAGAGTGTTTGGAACTTGTTTTGGAACTTGTTTTGTAAGTTTCTACTGTCATGAGTATTGAATGTTGTTGAAACTTGAATGAACTTTTGTTTTCTTAAACTAGAATGTTGTTTGATATTCTTATTTCGTATTTTTGTATTAGAAATACTAATATTCTAATATAAAAATTCTACGTAATATAAATTCTACATAATATAAAAAACCGCTATATCAGCGCTATACCACCGTGAAAATCCCAATTTCAAATAGCGACACTGATCGCTATTTGAATTTTTACCGCTATAACTGCATAGAGATTGATTATAATCCATGTCTCATGTCCAAATGATATCTTGTAACGAAAGATTATATGATCACTTATCTTAGGACAGGCCACTGACTGTATTGTGTTATAGTTATAAACTTTGCTGATCAATTCGGAAGCTATATTGTGTTATAGTTATAAACTTATCCAGGTGGGAGACTGTGTCGCTAAGTCATAACTATAACAGATGCATATGCTTGAATTGATAGCAGCACAATACTTTTAGGTTGCCCTTAAACCAAGCAGAGGACAAGACAACTTATAAAGAGAGAGATAGAGAGAGAGATTGATTGATTTATTAATATACTATGAGGATAATATATTAGAAATAATAATATTTAATTAATGATTAATCAGAAATTAATTAAAATTAATTTTGGGATTAATTGGATTAATTAAAAGTGTAGGGGTTGAATTGTAATTGTTCAGTAATTGAGCAATGGAAAAATATGCTATGTATGTATATGGTGGACGAATTCAAGGCTTAGGCCTTAAGGAATTCGAAAATCACCATATATAGATACAAGGACTATTTATGGTAATGATAAGGTATTTGAATTATATGATAAAAGGCTTATCATATCAGAATTCAAATAAGGCAGTTATAAGCCTTATCACTTATAATTATGGGGCTATAAATAGGGAGCCCCAGCACCCTATTTTACACACCAATTCAAGGAGTTCTCTCCTTCTTGTCTCTAGTTTTCTTGCTTGCTTGGTTCTAGGTGTGAGCCATTAGAGGCACGACATTTGTGGTGCTTGCTTCCAAGAGATAAAGGTATGTAGTTTCTAAACCTTTCTTTAGAATTTTGATTATATACCTTTAGGTTCTTAGTTATAGGTTCAATAGAGAAAGCATAGATCCAAAATAGGGTGCATATGAACTTCAATGTTTAATTCTATTGTATGCCTAAAACCCAACAACTTCATCACAAAATATATTCAATATAGTCAGTTGCTAGACGTCAGCTACTGTCTATGTAAATCCATAATGAATCTTGTGCAAGTGGGACATTGTTGGATCTATATGCTCAAGAATCATTATGAAATGATATTGCAAATAACATATGATCATATAGGGTCACACCTTTATCAAGTTGGTACTTATTAAATATTTATTAAGTATCTGATAATTCATAAATAAATTCAACTCTTGTATTTAATTAGAGAATAATTTTTTTTTGAAAATAATAATTATAATGAGTTAAAGTAATAATTATATCATATGATATGATGTATTAAGTCATGTACAAAGTTCTGGACACTTTGGGTTACGTTAAGATGTAACGAGACTTAGTTAGTTTCTAGTGGAAGAGTGTTGGACACTCTTGTGTCTTTTTCTCCCATATTGGCCAAATTTTGTGATGGTGTGGGTGGAAGTTGCTTGTCAACCTTCACCTTGCACACTCATATCGTTCTAAAGATCATATCTTTGCATTTAATGAAGGTATAGGTCATGGTACACACTTGCGAGTATAAAAGGAAGTGTTAACCAAATGTTGCAAGAACTTTCTCCTCCCATCACAAATCTCGGCCAATACTACTCTCTCCCTCTCTTCTCTCTTTTGTAAGCTTTGTCGTAAGTTTGAGAGTTTAGAAGCACTTCTCCTTTAGTACTTAATTTGTTAATTACTTAAAGGCTTAAGAAGTTGTTAATACGAAAAGGAACTAGCATTGCAAGTGCCATTACATTGGTGGTGGATACTTGTAGAGAAATCAAGCTTCTTGATTTTTAACATCTACTTCAACAACCCAACACCAAGAGGGTTCAAAGGCTTTAAAGGTTATCTCTTTAAAACATCATATGTATGTTTTAATATCATTCTTACCTATACAAATGGATCCTTGATGGTTTTGTATAAAATGGTTTAAAATAAACTAGTTATTTTAAATAAGGCTTCTATGTCGTTCACATGCAACCTAAATTGGATCTATGTTTTCTAACATTGAACATATAAATAATTCCTAAAGGCCAACAAGAAAAATTACTAAACAAATAAATCAGAAAAAAACTAACCTTTAGAATTAATCCTGAAGCTGAGCAGCACAAGTGTCCTGCCTCAAATGAGATCACACCCAAGAGCAAGAAGGGGACGAAAATTCCAGAGAGGGAATGAGAGAATGGCGCAGGCTAATGAGGTCCATGGGTCCCTATTTATAGGCTATCAGATAACCCTTAGAGATAAACCTCATTTGACTTTCAAACTGAGATAAACCCTATCTCTAATTTATTTTCCGGATTACTGATACGCGCGCCGCGGCTCATACACATGCGCATCGAGCTATCCAATTCAACTATTGAATTGGAACAAGTTTAGCTCCTGTCCTATTGATTAATCTAATTAATGCCACAAAAATTAATCCAATTAATTTCTGATTAATTATTAATCAAATAATACTATTTCTATTTAATACATTATCTCCATATTATATTAACAAACTATTTATTTTATTTCTATTGATTTATTAATAATATAATAAATCAATCTTTCTCTCTCCTAAAATTTCTATCAAACCTCTAGATATGATCAAAACCCAAATGGAATTTGCTTCTATCAATTAGGTAAATACAAATTATTAGTCATGGCTTAGACACCTAATCCAACATTCTCCCACTTGGATAAGTCTATAACTATAATTACCAATTTAACCTCTAACTGATCAGCAAACTGTAGCTTCCTAGAAGCTGCTGCTGAACTCTGACCCAGTCAGTTTTGTCCAAAGATAAGTGATCATATGATCCTCCGTCCAACAAGATATTTCTCAGACTCAAGACATGGATTAAGATCAATCTCGGTCCGATACTCTGTTTCCCGATTTCTGATTTGCATATGACTTTAAGACTACTAATTGAACACATCAATTTGGTCCTGGTTGGCCAACACTTTCAGTAAACTTCAAAATCATCGAGGCCTACAGATATCTATTTCCCGTCATGGTTAAGGAACGAATTAGCTTTGACTCCTATGCTTTATATCTTTTACCAGTCAAATCACTCATAACAACACATTTTATAACATCGAGTTACCGATGCGTTTTCGCATTATCAATGAGCAACTGCCTTGCAAATTATAACTCATATGTCTCCGCTTCAAGATCATAAGATGTTATCGTCTCAACATTGTTGTGATATAATCCATGAAGCAATCCATTGAGCATAGGTTTATCCAATACTCAAATCTCCATTTTCTAATTACTCATGCATGTTGTAGCAATGTTGTTGTTATGTCTAACTTCATAGACAATCTACAAACCAATTCATGACAGTCTTCGTTCATACTTACTCCCAAAAAGTATGAGCGACTGTGGATATTTGAATAATCATATTACTCAGGAAGGAAACATGCAAAGTGAAACAATGATAAACAATTGACAAATAGCAGTAAACAATACTCATTAATAAATCTCTATTATTAAATCACCAAAGTCAATTACATTTACATTGTTACAAGTTTCAAAGTCCTATCTAATTACAAAAACTAATATCATCTCTCAATCCTATGCTCCTAGCATGTTGATTGTGCTTGATCCTACTAAGAGCCTTTGTCAAGGGATCTGTAGGATTATCTTCAGATGATACCCTCTTTACAAGGAGGTGACCTTCTTCTACTCTATGTCTGATATAGTGGTACTTTCTGTCGATATGCCTGGACTTTCCATGGTCTCTCGGTTCCTTTGTCAAAGCAACCGCTCCTTCGTTATCGCAGCAGTTCCAGAGGCTCCTGAATACTCGGGACTACTCCAGGGTCACCGATAAAGTTCTTCAGCCAAGCCGCTTCCTTTGACGCTTCACTCGCTGCTATGTACTTTGATTCGCAAGTAGAATCAGCCACCGTCTCTTGCTTGGAACTCTTCCAAGTAACCACTCCTCCATTCAAAAGAAATACTCAGCCCGACTGAGACCGACCGTTGTCTCTATCTGTCTGGAAGCTGGCGTCTGTGTACCCACTAACTCTCAATGTATCACTGCCACCAAGGACTAATACCATGTTCTTTGTCCTTCGCAGATACTTGAGTATATTCTTTACAGCTATCCAATACGCTGTACCAGGTTTTCCCTGGTAACGACTGACCATGCTCGAAGCAAAGGATACGTCGGGACGAGTACATATCATAGCGTACATGATCGACCCTACCGCTGAAGCGTAAGGTACCCCACTCATGTCAGCTATTTCCTCATCTGTACTCGGGCTTTGAGTCTTACTCAACTTTGCATTACTTTGGATAGACATCTCTCCCTTCTTGGAATTTTCCATACTAAACCTCTTTAGTACCTTTTCCAAGAATGTACTTTGACTAAGTCCTATTAGTCTCTTATTCCTATCTCTCAATATTCTTATCCCAAGAATATAGGGAGCTTCTCCTAGGTCTTTCATGGCGAAACACTTCAAGACTTGACATCTTGCAAGGTTCGAATGTCATTTCCCATGAGCAGTATGTCATCAACATATAGCACCAGAAAAGTGACTATACTCCCACTAGCCTTGACATATAAGCAGGACTCATCTTCACTCCTAGAGAAGCCATACTCTTTGGCTTTCTCATGAAAGCAGAGATTCCAGCTACGAGAAGCTTGTTGTAAGACCCGTATCTTGATTATAACATATACTTAAAATAAGAGTGTTATGAATTATATGATTTTTGGTAGTTATAAAGCTAAGAAAAACCTTAGTTACAATTTCATATGAAAATCGGCATTTTGTGCCGTTTTTAGAAAAATCATAATTAATTATCTAAGAAAATCGTTTGGATCTCAAACCAGTGCACAAAGTTTAAAAATTGAGTCTAGTACAATTTGTAAAAATAATAGTAGGCTTGAAAATGGCATTATCTATGGTGAAAAATGCAATCTTCACTGATTAGTTCGAAATTGACATATTAGATAGTCTGTTTTCAAAAATTCATAATACATCATAGAAAAATCGTATAAATACATACAATATGTCCCTGAAAAGGTATTGAGATGAATTTTCAGAATATCATATAAAAACCCGAATTTAATGGATTTAAAATCGGCTAAACCAGTCTTGAACATGCTGCTTCTAGAATGTCTTAAATTTCAATAATTTATATTAATAAACTCTTTTGTCAAAAGTGGCAAGCAATTGTTAATTCAAGAATTTAAGTATAAATACCCCGCCCCAAAACATCTCATAAACCACATAAATAAATCTCAATCCAATATATAGAGGTTTCTAAGCACTGGAGTGTAAGCAAGTGAGCGGGAGGAAGCTCAAAAGCCTAACGAATGAGTTATAGATCTCGAAGAATGGTCATAAGGTAACTACAAACCTTTCTATAGCTTAATTAGGTGTTGTAAAATAATTTGTGTGTTAAGAAGTAGTGTGACAACCTAAATTTTAAATATGAAATAAGGACTTTAAGCTAAGTACTTTGATACTAAGAGGTTTGAATTCCAAACGAAATAAATGTACACGGAAGAGCAAAATGGTCAAATAATGTGAAAATATGGAAACTTGAGGTTTAAGACCTTTTATTAAGTTATAATGAAGTATTATTTCATTTGGAAATTTGATTTAAAGACCCGATGGCTTAAATGGAAATTTGGGACTAAAAGTGAAAAGAATAATTGTAAATCTTCAAAATTTAATATCTAAATATTTATAAGGAATTGGGAAAAAGTCAAAAAATAAACTTTTGTAGATTTTTATGTAATAAGAATATAGGAAAAAGATTCGGATCATTTGGATTTATAACAAAGAAGTTATGACAGTGTAAAGATGACCAAAAAAGTGACACAAACGATCAAAGGGTTATGTTTGAGTGCGTGTAACGTAAAATACATTCAGATTCAAACTTATGTCAGAAGGGGAAAGTTGTAAAGCTCATTCTCACCTTTCTAAAGGTATGAGGTTTGTAAAATATAGATGTCATATGAAGAAGATACGGATACGTAAAGTTTGGTAATAATATGATGTAAATGCTGAATTTTTGCTAAGGCATTAAAGTAGGGGCATTTTTGTCATAACTGAAATTGACCAATTCAAATCAGGGATTTCTATCCCCTGATCGCGTTTCCTGTGTGCTGAAGCAAATACGAAAAAAAGAGAGAACGAAAGAAAGAGAAATCGAGAACTCGATTAACACACACACACACACTGATCGCTGCTATGTGTGTGCGTGTTTGCTGCTGATCTTTAGCGAGAGAGAGAGGGTCAGATTGAGACAGAAAAGACGAGGAATGGAAGCAGCTCCGTTTGGGTTGTGTTTCTCCGGTCAAAAGCTGCAGAACCGTCGTTGCCGGCGGCGGATGCTGTTGGTGGTGGTGTCGGAAGGTGGTGGGTGGTTGGGATGAGGCCATTGGTCCAACTTATTGCATTCTACAACCCTAAATACTTCAATTTCGGATTTGCATAATCTTAGACAGATTTACAAGGTAACTTTTCAAGCCCTAAATTGAATTGGTTTTCATAAATGTGTAAATTACTTGTATTGATTCTTGCATGTAAGATAGTATCAAGTCATTTGAAGTATATTTGGATAATTCATCGATTTGGTTATAGGATTAGAGTTTTAAAGGGATGGAATTGAGTTTAAGGTCAAGCTTATTAACAAAATTTAGTCAAGTGTTATACAAGTATAGGTAAAGGGTTAATTTAACTAAAAGGGGGCTGATTTTGTGTCATGGTCAATTCCCATGTTCTTGATTTATATTTTTTTGATATTTGGTGATCAAGATAATGGCATTGTGATACTAAACATGATTTAGGTTGTGTTTGATAGTTGCTGCCTGAGTTAGATCTGACTCAGTTAGAGGCCTGACTGAGTTAGAAGCTCGGACTGAGTCAGCCTCTGACTGAAACAATGCTGTTTGATTATGCATCTGACTGAATTTGCTGAATGATGAAAATGACCATTTTACCCTTCTACTCTAAGATAGGTTGTTGAACCTAAGATCCTAAGATAAGTTGCAGACCTATAGGGTAGTTAAACTGCTGAGTGTAAGAGAAGATTGATTGTTAGGAAACTATGTGTTTATCTTTGTAATGGTTCGCCATTAAGTAAGTATATGTTTATGAGCAATAAGATTTGCTTAATACTTAATAGTAGTCTATATATAACTTTTGTGATGTAATAAGTTGAATTGAACCAGTGAACCCAGAGACCTAATGGTGACGCCAGAATCAAATACGTATAGGTGGTTATGATAATATGGGACCGTATTATCATAATCACGGGATATGTATTTAAGTATGGTTGAATCATGATGGAATCTTGGGAATCTGGTAATGGATTCATGTAAGGAATAAGTAAGAGAAGAAGGAAGGATTGATTTACAAATGATTGATATATGTATGTAATAAAACCGAGTACGATTGGAAATGTTAAAGTATGATTGAAGAGTAGTAAAGAAGAGATCACGGGTATGCGCTATATAGAAGGGGAAAACCCCCATACATTATATGAATTATTGTAAAGTATATGTAATATAATATGGGAAAGTATGGAAGAAGAACAGTAAAAGAAGTATGATGAGAATATATCAACCTACTGAGAGGTTTAAAACAAAAGGAATGTATGAGGGAAATAGCAAAGTATGTTGCCATTTTTGAGAAATGTAAGAAAGAAAGATGCTATCACATAGAATAAATAAATGAGAAATATTATGAAAACTTCAAGGGAAGTAAGATTTTTTAAAAGATTGATGAAGATTATGGAATTGAGAGTAATGACTCTCTAAATTTAAGAATGAATGCTTAAATGTTGTAACGAGAAGAATCTTATGCCTGTAAAAGATATGTTTATATCTATGTAAATCCATTTTGTGCTTGTGTAATTCCGGGGACGGAATTCTTTTAAGGGGTAGATAGTTGTAACAACCTAAAATTTTAGTATATGGAAATTCGACCCAAAGATATGTCCAAATGGAAAGTAAGAAGTAAAGGAATAATTAATAAGTAGTTATTCATAGTTCGAGCCAAAGGGTATTTTGGTAATTTTCAATTACTATTATAAAATGAAAATAATCATATTTTCATTAAGGATGAAGTGTATGAACTATATTATAGTTATAAGTATGAAGTATGAATATTGAAAAGGTAAAAGTGAGTGAAAAGTGCAAAATGACCAAAAAGGGCATTTTTGTCATTTTGAAATATTTAACCTCATAACGAGATTTTTATGTGTTAGAATGTTTTTAATGTGTAAAACAAGTTTATAAGTGTGGCAAAACTATAAAACTTAGAAGTTTCAAGAATTAAAATAAGTTTTGTACCTTAGGTGAAAAATATGAAAATAGAGGGACCAAAGGGTCTTTTCTTGGAACTAAGGGAGTATAAAAAAATGGGAACACTCCCATTTCATTCACTGGAACGTGAATGTAGCGGGAAGAGAGGGAGAGAAGACGATTCTTGAAGTTCTTGAAGATTTTAAGTGGAATTTGAAGATTTAAGTTCACTAGTAGTGATTTCCAAGCATTCTAAGGTAAGAAATCATCTTTTTCAAGCTATGTAACCTATCTTTCGTTGGCTAGATGTTGGAGTCCGAAATTTAATTGTTGGATGAGGCTAATCCTATGTTTCCATCCTTTAGTTCATGTTTTAATCAACTATGATGCACAATCCAACACATGGATGATGTTGAATCATAGTTTTGACTCTTAGCTCAAGAACCCTAGAAATTTCATTTGGGGGCTTCATGGTCGAATCTCATATGTTGGAGGAGGAGTAATTCATGTGATTCCAAGTAGTTAGATGATGTTCTAGTCACATTATGATCACTATCCAACATATGGATAGGTTGGAATCATGATTTGATGAGTTTGATTCTCATGAACCCTAGAATTTGGGGTTTATGATCAAAGTGTTAATTTGACATAAATAGTAGGTTAGAAAGAGTCATAAATGATGTATATGTATGAAGAAACCATTGGAAGTGGTTTCCTGAAAATTTCAATTAATAAAATGGAAGTTTGAATAAAAACTGAAATTTGAAGGGTGGAATAGAATTAGTGATTCCATGAATGAAACCCATGGAAATGGTTAGTAAAAATCATGAATTTGTAATTAAAAAAGTATGTTTTGGGTTGTAAAAACCTTAAATTAAGTCATCCATTGGTTATATAAGTGTATGGATAGAAAATGAACAAAACTAGACTTTAAAATTTGAGTTGATGTGCATATGAGCTTCCTTAGAGCTCTTATGACATCCTATTGCCTTAACCATTAAGTCATGAACTAAATAAGACTTAATGGGATTAAAAATATGTTCTTAACATGTTAGAAGGTTAATAGAACCTATTGGTAAAGTTTTGTTAAGTTTGGAAACAAATGGAACCAAGAAATGGACTAAAACTGCAAAAAAAGGAACAAAAACTGGGAGCTGAAAATGGGGCTGCAGGATTCTACACGACCCGTGTGAATCTGGCACGACCCGGTGTGAAATGAGGCAGTAGGTTGGACATCTTGGAAGCCTTACACGACCCCGTGTGATTCTTACACGACCCGTGTGACCTGGACTTTTATAATTCACTTCCATTATGACCCTAATTGAGTAGTTTGATCCCCTAACCTTTAGTATATGTTTAATATAGTGTGAAAACATAAAAATGAGTATAGTAGGACATGGGTTAAGTGGTCTTTACATGTTGTTAAGACCTAAATGTTTTAATAAAATGTTAATGAACTTCTTAGGTAATTAAGGAGTAAAGTTCATGGAATGGAAGGGACAACGGAACGGAGTAACCCTAGTTAGAATTCTCTAACTAGCCAAGGTAAGTACATGAGGACTTTTCTGGGTACATAGCAACAAGTTTTGTCTTTGTGCTAAATGTTTTATGATTAATAGTTTGACAAATGATTTTCAAAAGTTATATGAATTGTTTCATGAATAATGGTTTTCGAAGTGGTTTTTAAAGATTGAATTATAAAGTATTGATTTATGTTGAATGATCGAAATGGTTTGCAAATGATTATAACGTTTAAAGTTTTTAAAGTTGTTTTATGCAAAGGTTGTGATGATTTCTATATGATTGAATGATGTTTATGATCGAGACCAACATGTAATGAAATGATAAATGAAATATGAACTAAATGAAAGAAATGAGAAAGACGTCCGGACAAGGATCTCACCCTAATGAGGGGAGGTCAAAAGACACTACTGGGAAGGTACCTCCCGTCGTGAAGTAGTTGTCTCAGCACGCCCTTATGGATAGATTTGTTCTATTCCATGAAGGGAAGAAAACTAGCACGCGCTCACGGATAGATTCGTTCTATTCCGGGGAGGGAAGATACGGGGAAACCCGTATGAAACCAAATAATAATAAATGAACCATGAATTACAGTTGGTCTATGTTTTGATAAGAAAGGGTTTATTTTATGTTTTCGCATGATAAAGTGAAAAACCTAATGTTTTTATGATGAAGTAATGACTTATGTTAATGATTATAGCAATGAACTTTGGTTTTATTGTTTTGACATAACAATGGAGTGTGCAAGTTTTGAAAAGAAGAGAAAGGTTTTAATTATTTGTTAATAGCTAATGATATTCAAATTGATTTAAACTCATTGAGTCTAAAACCCATGTATCTCACGAGGAATTTTTTCTTACGTATTGTTTGTTTTAAAATGCTATGTATTCAGGAACAGGATGTGGGTTAGCAGATGATAGAAGGAAAAGACTTAGAAGATGTCATGTGGAATGTATATAGAAAAGAGGATTAGAAGATAGAGTTATCCTAAGTGCGGTATAGTTATATCATGTAAACGAGAGATATCATGATTATGGTTTAGAATTCCCTTGTAGTTGTATATTAAAGTTGTGTTATGTCCCGTATTATTTTTGGGTTGTTTTGTTGAGTCGAGTCAGTATGGAATTGTCCATATTGCCTAAAGGTGATGCCGAAATTTCGGTAGAAATGTTAGTTTAATACGGGACATAGCATTAAGGTGTTTTAAGGCTTACTATGGTTGTTTGATATGAGTCTGTAACCCCCAAAGTTGTTAATTAATTTTAGACTTATTGTTCTATTGGGACCATATGTTTCAAATGATGATTTAAAAACTAAAAGAAATTTTTTTGAAAGAACGAAATTTTTATTTATAGTGTTTTATAAATTATTACACCAATTTAGGTGTATGAAAGATGGGGTGTTACAGTCTGACTGGCTGAATATTCAATTCATCGAAAAACTAATTGGAAATGTATCTTATACATCGAGGATCGAACTATTTCGACCGGTGCTCCATCATCTTCCCTAAGGCACATCATAACCATTAATGTTCTTGGAATAGGATAAATTATGAAACATTTTCTCAGTCTATGTTGCCACTCAGGTTCTGTTGATCTTATACTTCCTTTGAAATTCTTGAACACTTCAAGGTTTCAATCAATCGCTTATTCTGATAAGCAAATACATATTCGTCATACTAATTGGCAAATATCATGAAGTATAACTAATTGTGTTGTGTTCGAAGATTCGAGCAATACACAGTAACTTATTTGTCTGTCGCTCAAAATCTTAATATCTTTTACATCTCTATGTAAATTTATGACTTTGTTAATTTTGTTCAAGGTATGCAATCATCACCTGACTCCAAGTCAGCTGATTCCAAAATCCTATCTATTGGATGTTTAGATGATTCATTTCTTGCCACAATTAATTTTATTAAGCACTCAATTCATCATGCGACTCTAAGTCAAATGATTTCAAAGTCCTGTCCAACTGGACCTTTGGTTGAAGTGATTCTCATAAAATTCACTTTAACAATCACAAGGAACACAATTTATAAATCAAATCCCATTGGATGTATCAACATTCAAGTTATTACCATTCATGCCATCAACACATTCACACAACATCTCGAGGATAATTAAAACAATCATGTTTTAAAAGAAAATATTTTATTAAACCAGAATTATCCTCAGAACAATGTACTATGCGAAACGATGTCATATGCATCTATAAACTAATAACACAAACAAATATCTAGCTTAACTCCAAAACTGCACAAGCTCCAGATCCAATACGAATATGCTCCTGTGCGACAACATCCCGCATCCTACAGAGTCCGTGCATACAGAGCAAATGTGAGAAACACATCCTGTATCAAGGAAATGAGAATCAAGTGTTCTGAGTTTTTAAGATATTACTAAGTTGCCAAACTGTTTGGCTTTGGAGCATTTTTCCAATCTTTTTGTGACTGTGTCCCACCTTGTGGATTCCCAGTTT
The DNA here is from genome assembly GCA_023525715.1 of Cichorium intybus. NCBI lineage: Eukaryota > Viridiplantae > Streptophyta > Magnoliopsida > Asterales > Asteraceae > Cichorium > Cichorium intybus. Next base: position 104,544,517 of record CM042011.1, read on the forward strand.
GAGACATCGAACAATCGGTCCAGACGATCTGGATCATTTCTTGATGTACTGGACTCAATCCTGAAGCAGCTGAATCAATGAAACTATGCTTCTTTATGAACGACTCATACAGAGTCGACATTGAATGCATTTCCATGATTGTCTTATCTTGTTACCCTTCCTGTTCATCTGGATGAACAGATCAGCGAGTCGAGCTAATGCTTAACTCCCGATCACAAGGGGTGACCTATTTTTTTATATAGTTTGCCCATGTATCCCTCAATCTTGAAAACATGCAAATTGGTGCTACTTCCTTCTAGCTTGCAATTTCAAGCTCTTTGAAGATCCTAGTTCGTGCTTGTTTCAATCCGTAGATTGATTTCTCAAGCTTACACACCTTGTCAGGATGCTTCGTGTCTACAAAACCCTCTGGCTGATTCATGTAAACATCCTCAGTCAACTTCCCGTTAAGGAAAGCGGTTTTGACATCCATCTGCCAAATTTCATAATCATGAAATGCAGCTATGGCAAGCATTATCCTAATCGACATAATCTTGGCTACTGGTGAGAAGGTTTCATCTTAATCAACCACCGGGGTTTGAGTGAATACCTTCGCAACCAGCCGAGCTTTAAAGGTGTGTACCTTTCCATCCATGTCGGTCTTCTTCTTGAAGATCCACTTACACCAGACTGTCTTTCGACCCGGCACATTGTCAACCAAGTTCCAAACGTGATTGTCATACATTGACTTGATCTTGCTGTCCATCGCCTCTTTCCATTTGGCAGACTCGAGGCCCGCTACTGCTTCACAGTAGTTAGCTGGCTCATCCAAATTTGTCAATGTACGATCACTGACAAACGTGTCACCATCCGTAGTTATATGGAAACCATAAAACTCGGGTGGCATGCTAACTCTACCCGAACGCCTAAGAGGTAATGAAATGTCAGTTGGTCCAACAGGAACCTCTTCCTCATGTTGGTGGCTAGTTTTTGCTAAGGTTGTTTCATCGTGTGTCTCTTGAATCTCTTCGAGATCAATTGTACTCCCACTGTCCTCTTTGGAAATGAGCTTTCTCTCTCTCGACAGACTCCTCGTCTAGCTACAAAGACCACGTCCTCGCTTGGTCTGTAGAACAAGTATCCAAATGACTGTTTTCGGTATCCGATGAAAAAGCACCTCTCACATCTTTTTGCGAGTTTGTCTTAAGTCTCTCGTCTCACGAAAGCATCACAACCCCAGACTTTGATGTTTGCCAATGAGGGAATTTTCCCCCTCCACATCTCGTGAGATGTTTTAGAAACCTTCTTGGTTTGGACAAGGTTAAGGATATGGGCGGAGTCTCTAAGGCATACCCCCAAAAATGGATTGGAAGTGAAGCTCGATTCATCATGGAACAAACCATGTCCAATAGGGTTCGGTTTCGCCTCTCAGCAACACCGTTCAACTGAGGTGTTCTAGGAGGTGACAACTATGAAACTATTCCACATTCCATTAGATAATCGAGAAACTCGATATTAAGATACTCACCGCCTCTGTTGGATCTAAGCATCTTTATCTTTCTGCCCAATTGATTTTCTACTTCATTTTTAAACTCTTTGAACTTTTTAAAGGTATCTGACTTGTTCTTGATTAAGTAGATATACCCATATCTATTAAAATCGTCAGTAAAGGTCACATAGAACTGCATGCCGTCTTTTGTGGTTGTTCTGAAGGGACCACACACATCTGTGTGTATGATATCCAACAGACCTTTACCTCTTTCAAAGGACCCTTTGAATGATGATTTTGTCATCTTGCCAAATAAACAAGACTCGCATACATCATCCGATTTAAGGTCGAATGATTCCAACACTCCATCCTTTTGGAGTTGGGCGATGCGTTTCTTATTAATATGGCCAAGGCGACAGTGCCACAAACATGCCTTTTCTACACCACTTGAAGAATCAATATTTAATACATCATTACCACAATTGTCAACACACTTAATAGTTTCATACACTCCATCACAAGGCAAAGCATTAAAGATAAAAACATCAATTTTAAAAACTGAAATTGAACCATTCAATTTATCAAAAGTGTAATAAAAACATCAATGCATGAAAAGAAATTATGTTTCTAGCCATATCTGGCGAATAGCAACAATTATGTAAATCCAAACTAACTCCACTACTAAGCACTAGTTTATAGACACCGATCTTGGTAACAGGTGACATTCGCCTATTGCCCATGACCAGGTTCAATCTATCATGCTCCAGCTCCTTACTTTCCTCTAGGCCCTGCAAATCAGAACAAATATGAAAACCACATCCGGTGTCAAGGACCCAAGAACAGGAAGAAGATGAGTTATTAGATATTGTGTAAGTACCTGCTTGTGATGGATTCACTTTGCCATCCTTGATATCCTGCAAGTACTTAGGACAGCTTCTCTTCCAGTGACCCTTCTCTTTGCAATAAAAACATTCGGCTTCCTTGGGATTCATGACATGCGGAATGCCGGAAGACTTGGGCACTGCTAGATGACCCGACATGAACCTTTTCCCTCTAATTTTGTTTGGGAGGGCCCTTCCTTTTCTTTCCCTTTCCAGATCCAATTGCCAAGACGGGCTGGCTAACTGTGGGTACACTTTTACCCTTCATCCCGTTTTCAGCAGTACGAAGCATGCGATGCAATTCAGCCAAAGTGGTCTGATTGTTGTTCAAATGATATGCCAGTCTGAACTGGTCATAAGAACTCGATAAGGAGTTAAGCACTATGTCAACGACCAACTCCTCATGTACAGGCATCGACAAGCTTCCTTAGCCGATCCACGTAACCTTGCATCCTTTGCACGTGAGTGCAGATGGACTCTCCATCCCTAGGCTTGCTGTTTGTGAAGTCTTTGACCACCTCGAACCTCTTGATATGCTCTTGCTTGCGGAACTTTTCCGCATGCTCTTTGTGCATCTCGTAGGGCCAGTAGTCTTCATAGATTCTTTGCAGTTTAGGGTTCATGGTAGCGATCATGATGCAGGCCACTTTGGTCGCATCATCTGAGTGTTTTTGGTATGAGGCAATTTCATCGGGAGTAGCGGTATCTGGGTCAACTTCAACTAGCTCGGTCTCGAGAACATACTCTTTTTGCTCAAACCTCAGAGCCATCTTGATGTTACGGATCCAGTCATTGTAGTTTGTGCCATCCAATGTCACTTTAGAACATAATGACAGGATTGAAGTGACGTTACCGGATTTTGAGTGGGGAACGGTTTGGTCAATAGAATACATCTATAAAAGAAGGTATTTTTAATTAGATACATATAAATAACCCTTATATTAACCCAAGAATAAATATAAGGCTAGGACCCAACAATAACAATTCACAATATCGAAGAGGGATGCTGTAATCTTTATTTTAAATTTTATAAGGTAGGCGAATGACGATTCAGCCAATTCCACCGCGGAAACATAATCATATTATAATGGAATTCCTAGTTTCTTTTGAGATTTATTGAACTGTTAAATAGCATGTTTTAATCTTGGGAATGCCCCACTGTTTGTGACTGGGATACCGAGGATCACAAACCGGGTGTGAATAACCATGCAAATTAGCTTGGTACTCTCGAAGTCAATTACCATCTCAAATTGACGTGCCAGTTAACCACACACGCTCCATCAATAATGGTAAAATTGAGAAACCCATTGCAACTCTTTGTGGACCCCAATTGGTGTGCCAGTAAACCACGCACGCTCCACCAACGTTCCACAAAGTGCAATGTGCAATTTCATGGATTACCATCAATTCACATTTTTAACCTAAAGTAACTAGATAGGGATTTTGTTAATGGTTCTAGTACTTTCAACTATAGCATTATACTTTTAAGAGGCTTATGCGGTTCTATCAAAACCGTTCGGCTAACGACACTCGACTGACCAGGAGAGCGGTAGGTGAGAGTGGACACCCATTAGACTACCATTTTATAGGCAGTCGCCTTATACCCTCTTTATAGGACAGTTTTGTGAATGATGCGTACTAACGGTAAGACTAACCAATTTTATCTTACATATAAATATTAACTTTTAATCATAAATATATAAGATATATTTTAAAATCTTTAAAATATTTTTAGATTTAATCTTTTTAATTTTTCGCTAATTAAGCTTTAATTTTTGAAAATTAAATTTAAATCCTTAAGTGATTTAATTTATCTTTTAATTAAACAATTTAATTAAACTAATTAAATCAAAGATAGGCATCATAAAATTAATCAAATTAATTACCTATCTTTATCCCCTATATTTCGAAAATTACAAGCATGGGATAAAGGGTTCTAGTTATTTAGTAGATTATAGTTACAAAAAATAACAACCTACTTACCATGCATACACAAAAATCACAGAAGGGGGGAGGAGGGTTTTTCAAAACCCTAGCCACCAAAATCGATGAGGCCATACAAGGGTTTATTTTTTCGAAAATAATCCTTAGCCAAGAAATCAAATATAGCAATTCACATAGAAAAACAACCAAGGCTCTGATACCACTGAAAGGTTTTGCACAAACAATGAACTAGAAACCCTAAGTTCACATGCAACCTAATTGAGGATCTATGTTTTTCTATCTTATGAACATATAACAAAAACCCTAATGCCAACAATAATTTCTAAAGATTAAAATCAAGAAAACCAACCTTTGATTCTTGATCCAGAAGCTAGCAGCAAAAGTTTCCTGCCTCAAATGGAGTCACACCCAAGCAATGGAGGAGAGAAGACAGCTGAGTTGTGGCATATATATATATATATATATATATATATATATATATATATATATATATATATATATATATATATATATATATATATATATATATATATATATATATATATATATATATATATATATATATATATGTATATATATATATATATATATATATATGCTTTGTGGTCCCAAGGGCATTAAATGCGCATGTTGGAAGTGTTGGATTAGGTGTCTAAGCCATAACTTATAAGTTGTATTTATCTTATTAATTGACCACAAAACACTCAATACCAAACTCGATGTTCTTCTACAAATACAAACAGGGTATGATCCAAAGAAACCAACTGAAGTCGATATGATAAGTAAGGTCGAAGAAGTAAAAACTGATATCCCTGAGAAGATAACACAGATGATACTGTAGTCCAAAAAGAGGATTTTGGATCAGTAGGTTCACATTCAAACAATCCTAGAACAAAAGTTAAACTTAGCAGTGACCAAAGTTGAAACAAGGCACGGGCTTTTAAAGGAGGAAACGGAGAAAAGAATCGCAGATCTAATTGCGAAGGTTAAGTCTTTAAATGCAAACATGATGAAGTCTCTTGAAGGACTTCGGACTGAGACTTAATCCCTCAATATGCAATTCAAGGATCACTATGAGAAGGAGATGTAGATGGCGAATGCCAAGATTGATGAGTTAACAGTTGCTCAGACAGCTGCTTCGGTTGACAAGTTCGCTGAAGAAATCAGGAAAATGAACTCAACAATCATCACTAATATTGTCAGTGACTTGAAGAACGTTCTTCAACGTCTTCTTCAAGTTGCACATCGCTTGAGAAGGCCTCAATATGCCCAAACGGGACCCAACGTATCTGTTCAACCTGAATCTTCGGTTCATCCTTCGCAAGGGGGAGAAGCCAGTGGTTCAGGGTCCCATGCCTCAACCTTTGCGATGACAACAACAACAACAACTACTACAGCAACAACCATGGCAACAACATTTACCACCCTTACCATAATTTCTTCTACCTTCGGATGTCCTCTATTGATAAATCTGAACATCACGAAAGGTATTGTCATCAACCCAAATTCTTCGGGTCCTACCTTCTCAACAATCACCTCTACAAAAGCAGCAGGGTCAGGATCTTCGGGTGCAGGTGCTTCGAGCTCGAGACCTGCTGGTGAAAAGGGAAAAGGTGTGCTGATCGAGCAAAGCAAGAAGCAGACTCAGCAAGAAAGGGAAGCTGAGTTTAATCGAATGTTACAAATCAATGCAATGACCCGTAACAGAACGGAGGAAATGGTTCATATTGATAAAACTTGGAATGTTGAACACATAATTACTCATGGCTTCGGAGACTACGAAGTATTTAATCGCCTTCCCCAAGACAGCTACTCAACAGAAAACACCGTCGATCAACAGCTTGACATCCCATACAACCCAAAGACTTTCTCCTTCTTCCGGTTTGTCCGAATTGTGAAGGAAAATCAGATGGAAGCCTTCAAGACAAGAAAGATACTTCCAAAATCTCGACTTCGTTGTCAAGCTGATCTTCATAAAGAAGGAGAACATTTTGAAAAATACTTCCAAAATCTCGACTTCGTTGTCCTTCGAGGTTCGGACGAAGTCGAATCAAGATTCTCAGTGGCTGATTTTCCAATCATGAACTCCCATGATTTCGTTGTAATTTTAGATCTGATAGAGTACCCCTGCTTATCTTGCTCCTTCTCCAATCATATTCAACAGGGCCAAGGAATTCATATCCGGATTCCTTCTTCACTACATTAAGCGCCTGGTAACAGCATTGCCAGTTCCAACAACCAGTTCAGAGATGCTCACTAAGTTATGTTTTAAACCTTCAACATAAGCAACGCGGCTTATTGTAAATTGTCTATTTGTGACTTTACCATAGCCTCGGATCGGACATGTATCATTATTTCCGAAGTGAACATTTCCAGCATCATCCAAATTTCTGTAGTCTCTTAAATACTCCCTCTTCCTAGTCATATGTCTCGAGCAACCACTGTCTATATACCATTCCGAATCATACTGCTCGTTTGACATTATCTGCAATCAATCAATGAGAAGTTGGTACCTAATCAAATGTGGGTCCTCAGGGTAAGTAAAAGATTCTTCGATCCATATTTCTATTGCTTCTTCAAATATTTCATTTGCTGTAAAAGTTATCATGTTTTCATATGTTTCATGTGAAGAACAAGAGGAACCAGAAAACGAATCAGATGAACTTTTGGTTAACATTGAGGAATTAGAAGAATTTGATTTTGAAATGTTCAATGCCTTCGGAATCCAAATTTGTTTTGATGTTTTGGAATTATCATTTTTGAAGTTTTCTTGGATTTTGAGGTTTTAGAAGAGTTGGAAGATTTTTTTTTTAAAGTGAGATTCTCTTTCAAGTCATCTCTTTTCCAATTTGATTTTTCGATTGTTGATTTTCTAGACAAGGAGCTACAAAGTATAGAGGTACACAAGTATTCATCGTATTCCAGTTTGAAATCGTTTAATGAAATATTTTTATTCTTGAACATATCAAAATTATTTTCCAGCCACACATGAAAAGTGTCAATCAGATTGTTTCCTTTTGAGAAAGTTTTCTTCGAAGGTCTTTGATATTTTGGATTTGGAAAGTTTGGTTTTGTTGGTACGAAGGTAGATTTTGAAAATTGATTTGTTTTGGAGGTTGAAGCCTTCGTATCAACGAGTTTTGCTTTCAAAAGTGAAGTTTACTATTTATCTTTTGAAATTGCAACTACTGATTTTGGTTTTGATTTTGGAATCACGACAGTTGTTTTTGATTTTGAAGTGGATGCCAACTTTTGATGTCAAAAATGCAGGTTTTTGTACCACTGGTTTTGAAATTGTAATTTTGGGTTTTGAAACCTCTTTCTCAATGATTTTGACAAGTGGTACACATTCATTCGTTTCAAGTAATTCAAACACATCCATCTTCGGCTGAACGGTCTCCTTCAAGATTTGTATTTGTTCTGAATTTCTTTCATTTTGAACATTGTTTTTACAATTCAGAAGATGTGTCAAATGTTTTGGAATTTTGTTTTGTTCATAACATAACCGATTGTATATGCTATGACCGTACAAATCTTGTTTTATTATATTTACTTTTACTTCCATATGTTGTTTAAATTGTTTTCAACAATTTTAGAAGATGAAAAGAATCCTTCCACAGTTACTGTGGAATTATCCTCCTCAATGATCTTTGTCAAATCGTTGTCAACAATAAGCGAAGCACCAGGTCATACAAAAATTGAATTTTTAAAGTAGGAAACCTTCGGGTAGACACAAGCCACATTTACTAGTTTCTTTTAACTGTCCTTGAAATAATCTTGATATTTGGAACATTCATCTGAAACTTGAATTTTAGTTTTTGTTGCTTCCTTGTTCTCATTTGATTTTGAAGATTCAATTGTTTCACAATCATACGCAATTTTTTTTGCCTTTATCATCCAAAAGCAATTGTGAGATACCTTCGAAGGGTGATGCGGATACAGAGGAAGATTTTAAAATAGTCAAAGAGGAGCAATCAATCTCCTCCATATCTGAATCAGTATCGGATTCTTTTATATCAACATTATCTTGTGCATATTCAATTTGAGGGATTGTTTTCTTAAGAATTGGCACTTCGTTTGGTAACAGTTTTAACAGATCATTCGCGCAGTTAAGAACTTTTCTACTGAAACTAAACCATGCTTGTATGAAGTATCAGGTACTTCAGATTTGGAAATTATAGATTCACATTCGTAAGAAATATCATCAACATTTTTCTAGTCAAACTTAATAAAAGGTAGCTACTTCCTATGCTGATCTGTGCAAACATCAGCAGAGTGATAAATCTTAGTTATATGCGAGTACAGACGTTTAGCAGTTTCACAAATATGTTTCTCTGTTTCAGAATTACATCACCAAAATTCATGTATTTCTCCCTACACTCTTCTAACACTGAGATTCTAAGATTGGCTTTTTCTAGGGACAGCTTCAGAGTCTCTACTCTCCCCCTTAATCGTAGAATCTCCTCCTCACTGATATTCGCCCTAGTTTTAGAATCAATTAACATTTTATTCATTATCGAGCAATCACGTGTAATTTCAGCAATATCAGAGGAATATCTAGATGTAGGAATTTTAAAAGAAGAAAGAAGAGAGGATACCTGTTCTGGTATTGTAGGGTGAACGTCTCTTGCCATTAAGCAGATGTCATCATCTGAAGATCCATTCGAAGTCATGTTCAAGCAATCCACCTCTTCACCATCCTTGTCTTCATCAACATCCGAAGCACTTTTTAGAAAGCACTTACCAGCATCAACAGTGATAAAGGCACTGTAACTTGGCTTTCTTACTTCATCATCATCTGAATCCGAAGACCACACTTGATAAGTTTCTTGACTACCGACTGAAGCCATTAATGCAAGATCCTTTGTTTTCTCTTTAACCTCATTCATCTTCCTTGCATAATATGCTTCGTCCTTGATTTGTGATTTCTTCTCATTCTTCTTACGAAGCATGCAATCTTTGGCAAAGTGATTTTTGCCATGGCAATAGTTGTAGTTGTATCCAGAGTCACCAGCCACCTTCGCTTCTGCTTTCTCAGATCTGACCTGTGGAGTGTCTGTAGGCTTCGGAGCAGCAAGCTTCAGAGTAGAAGGATTTTCGCTTTTTGGGTTTGAATTTGTGTAGATCTCTGGTTTAGGTTTTGGAATGAAAGAATGTTTGTAGTTCTTTGAGAAGGATTTTGCTGTTCCTTGACGATTCACAGAGGGTTTCTTAAATCTTTGGTTGTTTCAGCATACAAAGCAACCGATTCACCATTTTCATCGACCATAAAACCATCAGGCTTGTCTTCATCTTCATCATCTTCAACGTTAAAGAGAAGAGCCATAGAACCAGAATTTGAGGCTTCACTTCTCCTACCCATGATATCTGGTCATGTGATTTCAACAGGTTGTACAAGACAGCTAGTTTGTATTCTTTGATATTCTCATACGACTTAACCATCAGCATAATGGGACGTCATTCCTTCTTAAGGCTGTACAGAAATTTGATGTTTACTTCTTATTGGCTTCGGAGCTCACCATATTTTTCAAGAGTGTAGATAATATTACTGTATCGTTTATAAGCTTGCTCTAAAGTTTCATTCTCTTTCTATTGGAAGTTTCCAAAGTCAGCAAGATCTTCGGTTACTATACTTGATTGAAGAGTTGTATCACTAGCAAATCTCAATGCAAGACGATCACATATTTCTTTAGCAGATGTAGCACCTTGGATGTGGTGTTGGACGTCAGGACCTAGGCCACTTCTGAGTTCCCTCATGGTTCGCTCGTCATTTGAAATTTTCTTCTCCGTTAGGCACAACAAATCTAGCTCCAATATCTAGATGAGGTCCTTCCTTCACAAATCTCCATAAATCCTTGTCGAGACCGGTAAGATAATCCTCCATACGACCTATCCAGTAGTCGTAAAAGGCTGGTATAAGAACTGGAGCTTTGGTTGAAGAACCATTCAGGTTAGCATAATTGAGCATGCTTGCGTAAGCAGTTGTTGAATTAGTCATTGTATCGAAATTCTTTGTTTGAATCGTTTTCGGAAAAAATTGTAATAGTGAATGAATACAACTTGCGGAAGTCTATATCTAGGAACAGTTTAGATCTAGAAGTTGTAGAGAAGAATAGAGAACTTTCTCTCACAGGTTTTCGAGCTGAAACCTACTCTGACACCACTTGTTGAGTGAAGAATTCGATCAAAGACGTAATGAGAATGAATAATAAGATGAAATGATTCAAACCAAACAACACAAACAATAATATTGAGGATGAACAGATGAATATGGAAACAAGGAGTCGAATGCTTTGATTTCACTATAAGATTTTACAATGATGGTGATTGTGAAGCACACATGACCAAGATCTAATATCCTGATATTTATACGTGATCAGGATATGGATAGTACAAAAATAAAGCAATAGTACAATAAATAATATTCAAACAGTGTACTATCAAATAGGATAACATCTACATGCAACACCGAGCCTGACATTACAACGTGTTGTAGAGATATGGTTTGTTACGCGTGTCTTCGTATCCTTCAGTACAAGACCTTCGGACCTTCATACCAAAAGTGATGCTTCGCATGTGGGGGACCTTCGGATGGTAGACACACTTCATCACACACTGACTCCAACAATATTACACAGGGAAAACCTTATCAAATTCTTGCTATTCTCTCTATGGGATTGCAAGTAATTCGTCTTTAGTCCCCAGACACTCGCACGTTAAATTTTGACTCTGTTAGAGAGAATATATATTTTATTGTCACTGCACAATCAAAGCCCACTACTTTGTTGTAGATATTTATACCTGCCAGAACTTTGGTTTCGACCAAAGGAAATCTTGATGTGCTCAACATCAAACCGGCCTATATTAACAGGTAGTTATATTGGAACTTATTTCTAACATGACATGAACAGAGTTCCTCGGAACTGCTGGTTTTCAGTGCATTCAAGTGTTTATTGAGTGATAACCTTGTTTGTTTATAAAGTAGAAATCTTATTCCACTGAGATCAGCTTCGAGATGGCAATTTCATGTCTGTCTTGAAACCAATGAAGACTTATAAGCCAAAGAAGAAGAAGGCGAAGTTGAGTTTTGAAGAGCATGTACCAGTAGAAATTGTTCAGAAGGATCCAAGTCAATTTGAACTTTTGAAATCTCGACTTGATGATCTTGTTCACACCGGACGTATTACTACTGAACACCATCATGCTCAACTCCAAGCCCTAAAAAACACATTCAAAAACAAAACTCAAGGTGTACCACAGCAAGGATCGCGTTGAACGCTTCTCGATGAAAACATTCAGCTTGAGCAAACCGAGGTTCAAAGGAAAAGACTACATAAGATCCTGCAGAAACAGGCGCAAGACGCTTTGTATAAAGAAGCCGAAGATCGCCAAAGAGAATCCGAGCCTAATCTAAAAGTTGTCACTGAAAAGGCCAACGAGACCACTCCTCAAGATGATCCTCCTGTCTCTCTTCATGAAGGATCCGGGGAAAATACCATAGGTAATATCTCCTTAACTCTGGACGAAAATCTGATGGGAAGTGATACGTCTCCAACTGTCTCAATCAAACCATCAATCATTCTTTATAGAGTGATAACTATTTAAAGCCTCAATCACAAAAATATGAAGCCCAATCCTCTCCATCTCAGAAGAAACCCGTCGATGTTACCCCTCCTTTGGATTCAAAACTTCAGATATTGGAAGAGAAACTCGATCTCATTTTGTCTAAATTAAATGATCCAGCTCCTCCTCCCACCATTGTTGTAACCAAAGAACAACTCGAAGCAACAATCGAGATGGCTCTCTAGATTCGATAAAGACAAACAAGTGCTAATTGATAGGTTCAATGCACTGTGTGATGAATTTTCCAAGGATGTTAAAGCATGTTATGAGCTCTTCAATGGAATTCACAAAGTTGTGATTGATAACGGCCAAAGCACACATAAAATGCACACAGAAATGCTTATTTGTTTCAAAACGCTTGTTGAAGCCACCAAAACGGATCATGAGGTACAAACTGAACACTATCAAGAAATTCTTAGATTCACAGGGTCTCAGGTCTCTGCCTTTCACAATATTTCTAAGGATCTCGCTCGAGCTATTAGTGCTCTAGATAAAGTTACTGAGCTTATTGATAACATGCACGACATCATGGATCTTATCAAAGACCCTATTGTCAATAAAGAACTTGCGGCATTATCTAAAACTATTCAGACTCAATTTCTTCATCTTTTTTAGAAACTGGGCATGGGTTCTCAGAAGTTTGCAGAACAGGGAGAGCCTTCTTCTAAAAAAAGGGAGAAGCAAAAGTTTACATAGCATGCAACAAAGATGCCTCGCATGGTCCCTCCCTCTCTCGTACGAAAGATGACCAGAAGAAGACTCCTCTCGTTGTTGAAATTCCATCTGATGAAGAAAATAATTCTGAAGATCAAGAGATGTATGAACCAGAAAACAAAGTTGATCTGGGGAATAAGGACTCTGCATCCGAAGACAAATCCAATGATGATGAGCCGGTTAAGGATGATTTTATTACTCTTTCTCCCAACTTTGAAGAAACTGCTACTCCCTCTACCCCTATCAAAAACAAAGGAGAAGAAAAAATGGACAAAAACAAACCTGGTAAAGACCTCAATCAAATCCTTCTTGATAAATCTCTTTCCCAATAGAAAAAAGACCTCCTTCTAGCCCAAAAGCTTCACAATGAGTTAAACAAGCCAAAATCTCCACCAAAAATCCCCTCAACATGAAATTGCATATCTTCCTGACAAACCACGGACTGAGTTGATTCGATTGTTGACGGATAGGGACTATCGTCTGACCTTAACATTCGCTCCTCCATCCTCAACTGTTCAGAATTGGGATTATCCCAACACTACAAATGGAACGTATGTTCGAATCTTCGAACCATTGGGGGCAGATACTCATGATCGTGAATTTGAAGAGAGACGAAGACAAGGAAAATTCATTAAATCTCATCAGCACAACACCTTCATCACCTATAATTGTTATCCCGTCAAACACATAAAATCTATGAAGGAAAGAAAGTTCATGAAATCATATTTTTATGAATTTGAAGTCATTAGATCTGATGATGAATCCTTGGTTATTTTAGTTGTTGATTTTCCAATTGCCAATCCGGCTGACATCCTTGATATTGGAAAACTCTTGTTCAAAAAGTTGAATTCAAAGACATCTCTAGCAATGTCTTTCGATGTCGTTCGAATATATCTTATTAGGCTTGTGATTGACTTCATTGAAATTGACTACGAAATCGATTTTTTCTTTCCTAAACCCCTAGGCATAAGAGCTGATGAAACTCTGGAAGGAATCAATGAAAAAAATTTGGAGACATTAGAAGTTGGGGTTATCTATGCTCTAAATGAATGGCCCGAAGAGAAGAAATGCTTTGCCCTTCGACAAAAGAATAGATACTCAAATTCCTTTCTCAAAGAAATTGAAATGGTCGCTCTCGCCACTTGGGATTTTTTGGACCATGTCAAAAAGGCCATCATTGAACAAATCGGTTGGACAATTCACGTACGAAAGTTCCTCAAAAAGGTGCTCAAGTTTAAGGACATAGATATCTTTAAAGTCTCTACATGATCACTTAGGGGGAGATTGTTGAACCCTCGAAAGTAATCATGCTGCTTGTAATGAGACTTTCCTATCCAAAGTAATTGTCTATGGTCCGAAAAGAAGAAGCTGAGTTGTGTTGTCCGAATAGAAGTTGGTCTGATGTATGGTCTGTAGTAGAAGCGTGACCTATAATATCTTTGAATATTTCTATACAATACTTTTGTGGATTGTTTTTGTACTTTCTCAGATGAAGATGGCTGTGTATTAGATAGCTTGTTCCCCATCACATTTTGTACTTTTATAGTATTATATTAGTACTCGTGTTAGGAATTTCACTTATAAATAGTCATCTTGTATCTTCCTTTGAAGTTATCCCTTTTGAATAGAATTGACAATATTCTACTTCAGTGCTCTTCATTTATTATCTGTTACTGCATGCATTTATTATTATTCTGAATTTTATTCTGAATTTTATTCTGCATTTAATATTGTCTGTAACCTTAATCAGGTTTCATCACTTGATCTGTAAAATGTAAAGTTTAGTGTAAGATATTTTGAAATACAATCACTATGGTAATGACATGTACTTAAGTTGTTGCGGTTTATTCTATAATTTAGTTACCTTTGTTATGTTGTTTTTGCAAGAAACATTATGTATAAATCTATATCAAAGTTAGTAGCTTGGAAAGGCCCTTCATTTGGAACATCCTGTATTTCAGCCATATGAACATTCTCAACGTTAGTTTTGTGAACACCTCCAACTTCATGCATGTCACCATCTCATAGATTATCCCAAGTACGATTGTCTAATACAAGATGACAAACCTTTGTCTTGGTTCCATCCTTTTCTATTATACTCAAATGATCCAGACAAATATTTGGCAGAGGATGAAAGGGAACATATTTCATTACCTAGGACTTTTGTATGATTAGGGATTTTGGTCGAGATGATATTCAATCATCTTGAATAGGGGATATGGTTGTAGTTGAGTTATGAACATCACATACAACAGATGTGTGAATTTTGTTATTCTTCACTTTCATTTAATTCTCCGACAACAACTTTCTTTACACTACTAGGGACATAAAGTAAGTAATAAAGTTTATCGTATCGCTTTCTGTGTAAACCCTTACGAATTTGCGCTCCTTCTCATACGGGCAACATTACATACATTGTCATCGTTGCCTAATGCATGTAGCCCAAATTGTAGGTCTCGTTTAGGCAAACAGAAGTGGTAATAAAGGACTGGGGGTACGCGGTAATCTAATGCCAACATTATATTGTCTAGTTTATTAACCGAGAACTCATATATGTCCACCATATCCATGCCACAATACCATATATGTACTTAATATTTGGAAACTTCATAAACTCACCTCCATGATGTAGTTTAATGGTAAACAATGTGGGATATCCATATACAAATCAAAATAACAAAAGATTAACAGTGATTACAAAGGATGATGAGTTTTGATAAGCTAAAAACGATCATTTTGCGTAAAACAATTTTAAGCGGCAAACGGAAGCGTTTTTAAAATAACTATTATTTTAAGATCATTTTAACAAAATGACCAAAAGGATCCAATTACATGATATAGAAAGATTATTTGACAATCATAGGATGTAAAGAAGACAACCTTTGAAGACTTTGATCCCACTTGGTTTTGGGGAGTTGATGAAGATGACAAGAGAACCCAAAGGAGAGTTCCTCTATAATCTATCCACCAACAATCGTAAGGCACAAAGAATGTTAGTTCCCTTTTGTATTTGCGACTTCTTAATCCTTTAAGTGCTTAACATATTTAAGCACTAAAGGAGAAGCACTTCTACGCCACTTACACTTGCAAAAGGCTTCAAAAGACATGCAGGAGGGTGTAGAGAATGAAGTGGACGATTTTCATCAAGGAGTGAGAGAAAAACTAGTTAGTTTTTGGTCTTACACTTTCTTATATACCCACATATAAGATCTAAGACCTATACCTCTAATATATGCTAAGTGATGACATGTAAGAAGCATGAGTTATGTAAGAGGGAGGTTGGCAAGCAACCTCCTCATTCATGATAAAAGAGGGAATTGTATCAGGATCAACTTGGTTAGCGTTAGCTAAGGAACTCCGCATTCTGATATACAATTCCTTGTTTGATATGATAAAAAAATCATTAGATGGATTGACGTCACACCATTCATGGATAAAGGATAGAGGAGAGTGGTAGATAATTTGTTGCGGCTGACCGACTGTAGAGGCTGTAAGGTAGGTTATGGGTCGTTGAAACATGATCACCACATAAGTCTTATGACAAGGATTCAAACATCTTGTCCATTGATGAGCAGGGAGGAACCATTGAAGAAGAGTAAATAGATTTTTTGTTGGTACATCACATTTATTGAACTCGCAGTGAAAAATATAGGAAAGAAGTTTGACTGCGTTGAAGGATACGGCGATGGTATATTTTTTAAAAGGATACCAAAAGAAAACCAGGGCTTCCTTTGGGAGTCGAAACAGGTCATGAATATGGAAAACATTTAAGAAAGGGTGAGTAGGATGGATTCTGAGCCCTTTCATAAAGAAACCATGATGATGAATGAGTATGGCAAGGAAGGTTATGTAACTGATGGAGGATCGTCCTATGAGAGTATAATCTTCAATTAACTCACTGACATCTTCTAGTAGTTGAGGTAATTGGACTAGGTTTTGGGTTGGAGGTTCTTGAGAGCTAAAGGAAGAGGACACATGATCAGAAGCATTGGTAACAGGAAAACCCATTTTGATAATGTGGGTTGTAGCTTTGGATGGTGACGGGTCCTTGTATTTATACCCTTTTGGCGTAGAAAGGAAATCTGCAAGCAGATTATATGTCCCCTTAATGTGTTTTACTGTGAATTTCCATTGGGAAAACCAATTTGCCCATCTTAAAAGTTGGGCCTCGGGAAGCATCTTTTGTTTAAATTGGAGCATGCGAGGAAATGATGACATGTCCATTTCACTTTGAAATTCATACCCGATTAGATGGAATTGGAAATTTTCTATTCCTATTTTGACTGCCAGTATTTCTTTAAACGTGGAATGGTAGTGTTGTTATGATGGTTTAAACGTGCCACTTTTGTATCCACAAATGGATCTGCCACCTTTCACATCTTCGACCAGTAACACTGCTGCCCAATAGTCATTACTCGCTTGAGTCTGTAAGATTCTTTTGTCCATGATAATAGGAATCTTTAAAGGTGGCATCACATCAACTAGCTTTTTAATATTCGTAACAGCTTTAGTTTGTCTTACTGTCTAATTAGTTGGATTCTTTTTTAACATGGGGAACAGCCAAACAGTTTAAGTTGACAACTTGGGCAAAAGTCTGCCATGTAATTGACTATGCCAAGAAATTGTTGGATCTCTTTCTGTGAATGAAGTTCATCTGAGAATTTATGAAGTTCTTGAGAGATGTGGGGCTGTGGCTGGTACTCACTGTCTTTAATCTTCATGCCAAGGAAATCAACGGAAGTAACTCCAATTTCTATTTTCTTTTCAGAAAGCATAATCCCATATTGTTTGACCAATGAATGAAATTTTGAAAGCAATTCCAAGTGAGATATTCATCCAGGGAAAAAAGGAGAATATCATCAATATAAACCAAAGTATTAGCAAGAATAGGCTCAAAAATCTGAATCATTAATTTTTGGAAAACAAAGGGAGCATTTTTAACCAAAAGACATTACCTTTCATTGCTAATGTTGATTGGGGATGCAAAAAGCTGTTTTTGGTCTGTCTTCCAGAGTGATTCCTAATTGCCAGAATCCTGATTTGAGATCAAATTTGGACATAATTTTAGCATCAGCTAAAAATTGGAACAAAGTCTTCTTTTGTGGAAGTGGAAATTTATCATCAGCCAAAAATGGTTTAGAGGTTGATAATTAATAATTAATCTTAGTTTACCATGTGCTTGTTCATTGCGTTTGTTAACATAGAAAGCTTCACATGCCCATGGAGATGTAGTTTGCTCAATGATACCTTGATTGATTAAATCAGTGCATTCTTGAATAGCTAGCCCATAATGGTCAGGATTCATTCTAGGATGGCTGGATTTTGTAGGATTCACATCTTTATTTTGTTTGAATGGTAAGGAAACAAAGAAAGTGGGGTTTAACCAAAGAGGGGACGAGTGTTTAGCGAGGAAATTGGTGTGGGACAAAGCACATGATGACTGTATGATTTGTTGTTTCAGGTTTTCCATGCACAGGGGTGTAGCCATGCAAATTCGTGGGATAAAACTCCATGGAGTGAAAAAGCTTTTGTAACGGACACTTGTAACCTAAAATGTCATGTTTGGTAGCTTGAGCAAGAGATCAAAATCAACAAGAAAATCTTTTGCAGGAAGCGTTGACCCTAAAAACTCATGTCGTATAACACATTTTGAAAAAAAACCTAACATGTATAGGGACACTGATTTTATTGATTTCAAAAGTTTTGCCATTGGCAGCCAAAAACAGTTGATAATGGGTCTCCAATAACTATCTGGCAGAAACTTGGGGTCAAGAATTGAGACTGCAGAACCAGTATCGTAGAAAGCGATAACAGGTGTTGGTTTTGCATAGGTACTAGTCAAAATGTGAACTTTGGCTATGAAGATAGGTAGTTGTTGTTTTATTCAGACAGGGAGGACATGGGGAATAGGCTTGGGATTTTGGGTAATTTTGACATTTGGGTTTGGTTGGGTAGGAAGAAGTGGGCTTATCATAAAAGAATGGAATATTGGCGAGCTTGGTTCTTCATCTTCATCTGACAAGTAGTCAGGATAAGCAAAAGAGTAAATTGAGTCATTATTTGGTTCATCGTCTAGGGAGTAAAGAGACTTCAGATTTAAAATGTCAACTGGTTCTATTTGGTTGAGAACTTGGATCAATTCATGAGATCGTTTTTTGTTTGGACAGTTTCTTGCAAAATGACCTTTCTTGTGGCAGATAAAACATCTATCAGAGGTGCGGCCTCGAAATAGCTTTTTCTTAATATACTTCCATTTCTTCTAATATTGGGAAGTATTTCGAGAAAACTTGGTATTTGGATTAGAGGCTTCAGGATTCGAGAATTTTTTGAAATGGGACCTCTTTTTTGTAAAAGAGCAGTCACAAGATGATTTATCTTTGCATTTGATCTTTAGGTGCCTATCATCATATGCCGATCCAAGATGTTTTCTAGCCTTTGCATACTCAGCCAAAAATTTTTGCTGGTTGCAAAGTTTTGATTGGGCATTCAGGATTAATTGATATACTTCACCAAGGGAGGTTTGTGCCATTGTGACATTTTTGAAATCCAAATACTTTTGAGCTTTGCTTGAGAGAGATTCGGGAAAAGAGTATAGGAAGACTCCTTTGAGGTTAACGTAATCTATTCATCGGAGGCAATAGAAACGTTGCGACATCCGATCGTAGTGTTTTTCAGTATCTTTTTTTAAAAGAACAACATTTCATTTTTATGAATTCTTCCCTTGCTTGAATAGTGTGCTCAAAAGGGCTCCGAATGAATTCATTATAGATGATACTTATGAAATCTTCAGGAGGTTGACTCTGTTTTAAAGTCAATTATCGATATTCACCAAGGCTGAGGTACTAATCTCGCAAACGACCTTGGATTCTAGCAAGGAATCTTTTAATGACCATATCTATTGAATAGTATTGAAGCTCAGCTGCACACCGTGTTTGCATTTCAATACATCGTTCACGCCATCTATAGGGAGGGATATTGTCAAATGTGAAGTGCATTTTAGTATCAGATCTAGGAGCTTTCTTGGTGAAAGACGGCCTAGTTAGGGTAAAAAAGGATTCATCAGCATCCGTATCATCTGGATCTTCTACATGCATTCCTGAATGATGTTCAAATTCTTCATTAGGTCCAGGATCTTCATTATCAATAACTTCGTCCTCAGAATGTGATGTTGGGTAAAGGATGGGAGCAACAAGTGGGGGAACCTGGGGGCTAGTAGATATGGTAAGGTTTGAAAGGAAAACGGTCATGGGGTTAATAGCAACAATATGAAAAATGACAGGTGCCTTGGAAGAAGAGGCTACAATATGAGTATCGGAGGATGATTCATGGTAGGATTGTTCAGGTTGAATAAAAGAGGATTTTGGTGTAGATTGTGACAACTGTAAATTTGGTCAACAAAAGACAACCGAAGCGTACGTTAGGTCAATATGTCGAAATGAAATTTTCTTAGCCTTTACAATGTATTATTGAATATTATAATACTACGTATGTTAATTTAAATCAATTATCGGGTAAACGCTGTAAATATGGATAATAAACTGCAGTAGCGTAAAAATTCGATAATCATACTAATATTATTATGGTATTAATAATATTCATAAAATGATGTATTCGTGAACACGAATCCGTAGACATATAGAACGTCGAAAACAGAGTTCGCATGTGAAAGTTGCAATAGTTAAATGCTAGAAACGATAAACGTACACAGGGTTTGGACACTAAAATACAAAACGTGGTACCTTAAACCTCAAAAATGAAATAACAGAACACATATTATGACGCGTAATATTATATAGTATTTAATTTCATAGCCCAATTTATTTTCCGATAAAATGCTAAATATCGCGTATTCGGAAGAATACCACGCTTAATCGCATATATCTTCACCTATCGAGTTACGAATCAATCTAAATGGATGTTTACTAATATTTTTATACATAATATTGATATATAAAATTATATCTCCAAAAACATATAAAAATACGCAAAACGTTTTACCGCGTCTTATAAAAACACTCAATTTTATAACAATGGTGTATATTTTATAAAAGACCACACCCCACCCTACCCCCTCCTAACCGTTGGCCTCCATTCACTCCACACCATATCTTTCACCCCATACTTCTAAGCTAGGATTGTGAGTACTAGAAATAATATAAACAATTCAATTTTCCATGCTTCTCATAATACTTAAAGGATGCTACACATCTTTTTGTTTTGACTACAAAATTTCTCCAAAACCCTTCTCCTTCTCTCAAAAATCGGCCACCACCACCTCCCACACCACTTTTGGCCACCATCACCCACCACCTCCGGCCACCGTTCGCCGCCATTGACCACCGGTTTCCGTTCAAAAACGTCGTTATTTCGAAGCGTTGTTCAAGTCCAAACCCAAGACCAAGCTCATTTTTAGTTAAATCACGCTTCAAGGGTGAGTTCATACCCCTCTTTTTCATCTTTATTCAAGTTATTAGGTGGAGCATACAAGATTACACCGTAAAAATGGTTATTTATACATGTTTTTAACTAGTTTTTGTGTAAAAATATTTTCTACTTGAAATAACTTTAGATCCAAGTATTATGAACATTATTATGTGATATGTTTAGTAAAAATACAAATCTATGAAATAATGAACATAAACATGTTAGAAGTTCTAAAGAAAAGTCTTAAAAATAAAACTAACTTTTCTAGCAAAAATGGTTATAACCAAGTTATTACACAAATTTTGTGGGAATTAACTTAAAAAGACGTTTTATGAACATTTAAGCAAGTTAACTTATATATATATATATATATATATATATATATATATATATATATATATATATATATATATATATGTATATATATATATATATATATATATATATATATATATATATATATATATATATATATATATATATACACACACACACACACACACATATGTACAACGAAACATTTAAAATAAACTATAATAGGTATAGTTTATGGGTACAAACACTATCATGACTTTTTGGGACAAAACAAATAATTATATGAAAGTATATAATTATACACTATTTTATTATAATGGAAAAGTGGTAATGGAAAATACAAGAGTTTTTCATATACAAATAAACGTAAACAAGTTGATAACAATTTTGTGAGACAAGTCTTCACCGTACTTTTCTAAGTACACATACTAAAGTCCTAAAATTATAACCAGAGTCTCGGTAAGAGAGCGTGATATTTGTGTATAGATCTATACAGGATTGACAAACCTGCACCTAAGCTGCTAGCTATAGCTAGACCGGCAGGTCTGAGGTGACAAATGTCTAACATTCTGATGCCTGAAGAACGTTGCAGCAGGCCTACATCGATCAAGGTATGGTTATAGGGAGTCTCATATGGGAAATCAACGTTACATTTAGTTTACGTGGAAACATGCATTTAAATGGTTTTATACAAGAGTAAAACTAAGTTATACTATTTTCAAGTATAAAAATACTTATACATCGTCAGTCTTTGAGTTTTTAAGACTACAACTCATTTATAAGAAAATATTGGATTTTCTGGGTTACAAATACTATCTTTTACAAGGAAATGGATTTTCTCATACAAAAATATTATGAACTCACCAACTTAATTGTTGACACTCTTTCAAAACTACTTGTATTCTCAGGAAATTGATAATCCATGTAACTACCAGCTTTTGAAGAGGAGACGCTACGGCGTTGTACTACGTATTTTGATGTCATATTATAATTGTATTTGAAACAAACAATCTTTTGAAACTCATGTAACATTTGCAATTATATATATGATGGATGTGTTTGCTTTTATCACTATCGTACAAACGTTGTTATGATACTGTTCATGAAGTCATCCACCTCCAGACGTTTCCGCCATCCTGGTTTGGGGGTGTGACACAGATTCCCTGGGTGCTTTTCTCATTTTTCTGAATTTGTCTTGTTTATCTGACCATAAGGACAGAGAAGGAGAAGTCTTTTGAGAGAGAGTAAGCGGTAGAGGTTGTGGTTCAAAAGAGCTTTGGACAAAAGGTGTTGATGATAACCACCAACGATCATCAACAAAGGTTGACATTCTCTTCTGCTTATGCTGGCGTTCTAGGTTAATGAGTTGTGACTTAAGAGACTTCATCTCTGCTTATTTCTGAAGAAGAGAAATTGGAACTTGTGGTGAGGTTGAAGCTTTTGCAAATTGAAGAAGGTCATTATGAAGATGTTGTAATTTAACACAGACTTTAGTAATCAAGTCTTCAAGTGTATTGACCTTTGAGAAAATAACCTCTTGTGTTTTTGAGAATTTGTGTTGTTGAGAAAGGATCTGAGTGAGAACCTTATTCTGAGCAACAACATTTTCACTTTGCTAGTTTAAAGTAGCTTATGCAATGCTGACAGAGGCAGCAACTCCTGCGGACGTGATTCTCGTAGGATTCTTGATTTTCCATTCATGTTTAGTATGTTGTTGGGGATTTTCGAATGAACTTAGAGGAGGAATTCAACATTGTAGGTTTAGGATGCAGGAGTAGAAGTATCTGTTGAGATAACACTATAATTTGCAGGAGGAGGCTGTGTGACTGTAGTTGGGAGAAGATGGTCTTTGTGGATGATGGACAAAGTTGTTTGGTTGTATGGGGAAAGTTTTGTGGGTTAGATAGTTTTGCAAGGATAGGGATCAAGTTTGGGAGATGACTTTTTGTAGAGAACATAGTAGTCAAATTTTCCTGATGGTTCACTAAGTAGTCCAACTGAAGTGTCACCCGATTCGTAGCGTTGCTTCAGCATCCTTTGTGACTTGGCTTGCTTTATCGGCTCATCATTATACTTGACCAAAAATGCTTCGTCTAAGCAATCTATGAAATTACAAAACATCATACCAACAATGATAAGTTTGCTGGACCTATGGGAGAGTATTTGATGGTTGGACCATATGAATGGTTTGAAAGATATCTTTCTGCTGTAATGGTTGTTGGGAAGAAATTTGTACTTCCACAAGGCCATTTTCATGACGAACAAAATCCGGAGCTGTAGTGCTATGGATTGGAGCATGGTGTATTTGTTCTAATTTTTAACCCGTTTTTCAGGAAGAAGCTTGAGAAACTCTTCTCTAGATAATTATCTAGGAACATAGGTACATGTTGGGGGTGCACTTGAATCAACATCAAGGAATAAAGCATCTCCTAAGTTGTCATGTCCAGGGACCATAATGTCCAAAGAGTGGTTTTGGACACGATACGCCATTTGGTAGTGAAAAGTTGCATGAAAGGTGTTCACCTGAGGAGTTCCACCTATTTGGATCTAGGACTTTAGAGCTGTAAACAAGGAAGGATTGTTGAGTGGCATACATCACCTTAGGATCCAATGATTGATTGGAAGGCCTTAAGAACCACATTCTGAGTATCATCACATTACTAACACTCAAAATCGAAGTACAAGAACTAGAATTGGATTAGGATTTTCTAGTACGATCGAGCTTAAAGGGAAGGAGATAAACAGACTCAAATGGATTAGACATGATCAATGCAAGCAACCATCGTAATTTACTCTTTGGCAGATAATACTGTTTTTATGGAATAACAAGCAAATATTATAGTGGAAATGACTGAAATGCCCTCATGCAGGCAGCAGATGAGGGGGATTGACGATTACTTACTAACGGGTGTTAACCTGAAATGCTAAAACCACATAAGCAAATCTATTTTGAAGTTATTTATATAAATTCAAAACTTTTTGGACCAAAGTAACAATTTTTGAAATACTATAGCACCAAATTTTGCAGTTTTCACTTCTAAAAATAAAATGTAACATTTCTTTGTTGATATGTGCAAAGGCTGCCGCCCTTTTGGTCTCTCAAGAACATCTGGAGTTGGTGTCTCGTGGCACTGACTGCAAATTCCGCTTCATTGTTGCGAAGGATAAGGAGGATAGAAGAAAAAGACGGCTCGAAATGGTGTCTTTATGCTCTTCTAATAAAACCCTAGTTAAACCCTTTTCCTTATCTTCATCTTCCCATGTTTTCTTCCCTAAAATTTTTCGATTGAAGCTCAACAACACAAAATTCGTTTTCCATGGCAACAATAGACTCAAAATTAGGGCTTCCTCGCCTTCAAATTCTGTTGTTTCGTCGTCTACTTCCCCGAAAGAAGACTCAGAGTCTCTGCAGCTCTTCGAGGTGGATCGCTAACTTCAACCTTGCGTTATTATGCATTTGAGCTTTATTAGATTCTAATTCAATTCTTATTTATGAATGTAAACGTATGGTTTCTGATATATGTTCATGCGAATTAAACCTAAATTAGCTTTTGCGTCCTCATTTGTGTTTTCAGAAGCTGAAGGAGACTGAAAGAGAGCGGATAAACAAACTTGAAGAGCTTGATAGAAAAGCAAATACACAGTTAGAACGACAGCTTGTTATGGCTTCAAATTGGAGCAGGACATTATTGACGATACAGCAAAAGTTAAAGGGAACTGAATGGGACCCTGAAAATTCACACAAGATTGAGTATAGTGAATTCTTAAGGCTCCTTAATTCAAATAACGTTCAATATATGGAGTACTCAAATTATGGACAGACAGTATCAGGTTAGATTAACTTGTTAATATTTGGTTATTCAGTTCATGTAAAAAGTTTAGAGCTTTTAAGGCATAATAGTAATCTTTTATCACATTGCTCTTTTACAGTGATTCTACCATATTACAAGGATGGAGAGTCAAAAAGCGAGTCAAACAAAGATATTGTTTTCAGGCGACATATTGTTGACCGAATGCCAATTGACAGCTGGAATGATGTTTGGCAAAAATTGCATCAACAATTGGTGAATGTTGATGTTGTTGATATGAATACGGTTCCTTTTGAGGTTTATTCCAGTGTGGCAACTGTTGTTGTGTGGTCAATGCGACTTGCTCTTGCTATTGGATTATATGTTTGGATTGATAATATAATGAGGCCAATTTATGCAAAGTTAATACCTTGTGATCTTGGAAGCCCTCCTAAAAAGACAAGAGAGCCTGTCAAAAACCAGGCACTTGGATCATTAGGCGAGAGTCGGTAAGTAAATTACCATTTTACCCTTCTGTTTGACTTTTGGATTAAATGACCATCTTACCCTTTTGTGTAGAAGTGTTCCAGTGATATAATGGTTAGATGATGTTTATATGAAGTGTTGTATGAATAAAGATTGTTTCTTTTTAGACTAAATGAACAGTCTGACCATTTTACCCTTTTATCCAGAAGTGAAGCTGAATAAAAAATGATTTTTTATCTAGGAACTGTTACAAATTGATAATATATTTGACAATAAATTGAAAAGAATAAATACTTAACTAAAATCTTCTATATAAATAGCGATACAAATGCAATTCATATTTAATCACAACGCGATTCATAACTTACATCGGACATATACACTTTTCATTTAATCACAACATGATTAATAATAATAACATACATTGAACATATATTAATGACAATATCATTAATAATTTAATTTACCATAATAAGTATCATACAAATCTTGAATTCAAACATTGTATTCATCCTACCATTGGTGTTACGGTTATTTTGATAGAAACCGGTTTCTAATTTCTTCTTTTTGTGACTTTCTAGGGCTAAATTTATATCAGCAGAAGAAACAACGGGTGTATCATTTGATGATTTTGCAGGACAAGAATATATAAAGAGAGAATTACAAGAAATTGTTAGAATATTAAAAAATGATGAAGAATTTCAAAATAAAGGCATATATTGTCCTAAAGGTGTCCTACTTCATGGCCCACCTGGGACCGGTAAAACACTTCTAGCAAAAGCTATAGCTGGTGAAGCTGGTCTTCCTTTCTTTGCAGCAAATGGCACTGATTTTGTGGAGGTCAAATACCTTATCTTCTTATGGCTATTTTTTATGATGAGGGCATTTACGTCTTTTTTCCAATGAGAGATTGAAAGCGAGTCCCAGTCACACCTTGTTTGGTGGGACAAGCACCGTAATTATTGTCCCATTAACATTAGTAGTCTCTGTGGACTGTGGACTGTGGACTGTGGACTGTGGACTGTGGACTGTGGACTGTCGACTGTCGTCTGTCGACTGTCGTCTGTCGTCTGTCGTCTGTCGTCTGTCGTCTGTCGTCTGTCGTCTGGCGTCTGCGGTCCCCTGTCCACCTGTCCACTGTCCACTGTCCACTGTCCACTGTCCACTGTCCACTGTCCACTGTCCACTGAACTTTACGTTATGCAGATGTTTGTAGGGGTAGCAGCGTCTCGTGTGAAGGACCTTTTTGCAAGTTCAAGATCATTTGCTCCTTCAATTATTTTTATTGATGAGATAGATGCTATTGGTAGCAAACGTGGTGGGCCCGACATTGGTGGGGTATGGTAACAATATGCCTTATTTCCACCTACAAATTTCTATTACATCATTGCACTTTCATACATTTTCTTATCAAGACACTGTACTTCAAAAACTCTACTCATTTACAACATTGAAAATTGCTTTGTATTTGGATGACATTACACTTTAAAGTACAATGCTATAATAAGAAATAAAAGTACGATGCTATAATAAACAAATCAATGAAAGTACATTACCTCAATTTCATTTGCTTAAAAGGGTGGTGCAGAAAGAGAACAAGGTCTTCTTCAAATATTAACAGAAATGGACGGATTTAAAGAGTCAACATCTCAAGTGTTAGTAATTGGAGCAACAAATAGGCTGGATATTCTCGATCCTGCCCTTTTGAGAAAAGGGCGTTTTGATAAAATAATTAGGGTTGGTTTGCCTTCTAAAGATGGCAGATTGGCTATATTAAAGGTACCCTTTTTACAAGATTTTGAATTTTAGTATCCATCTTTAAAAATTTTACTTTTTATGAATTTTTGAAGTATTGTATATTTATTAGGTGCATGCAAGAAACAAATATTTTCGTTCTGAGGAGGAAAAGGATGCCCTTTTGGTGGAAATTGCTGAGAAAACAGAAGATTTTACTGGAGCAGAATTGCAGAATATATTGTAATTTTGTTGATTAATTAGTTTTTTTTTTTTTTTTTTTGGTTATGATTTGATAAATAAAAGCTGATATTAAAGTTGACAGGAATGAAGCTGGAATTTTGACTGCAAGAAAGGATTTGGATTACATAGGGCGAGAAGAGCTTCTTGAGGCCTTGAAAAGGGTAGGTGTTAAATTTCGTGGGATTTGGCCGGAATCGGAATCGGAATCGGAATCCAATTCCATTTCATTCTGGTGTTTGGTTGCAATTGAATACGGAATTTAATTCCATTGGAATTAACGAAATTTCTTTAACTAATACTCAAATACCGTAATATCTTTTAAGAGGGTAATTTAAATATTTATATAAGTTATTTTTTTACCAATAAATATAGTTTTGAAAAAAGTTATATTCACAGAATTCGTATTTCCATCCTAATATGTATAATTAATTTTTTTTTTACCTAACAATGGTTTTAAAAAAACTTTTGAACGGGAAATTACCGAAAGAATAATTTAAATTTTGTAAATTATTCTCCAATATATATTTATTTTTCAAAATTGCAGCAAAAAGGAACATTTGAAACAGGTCAAGAAGATAAAAGTGAAGTACCCGAAGAGCTAAAACTAAGATTGGCATATAGAGAAGCCGCAGTTTCCATTCTTGCATGCTACTTTCCAGATCCCCACCGTCCTTTCACAGGGGTAATTCCGTCATTTTACATAAACTTCATTTTTCCCAATTTCACAATCTAAAAATCTTCCATATTCAGACAGATATCAATTCCATTAAGAGCCAATCAAACATGCAATACTTAGAAGTTCCAGGCCGTGTGTTTAAAAGAAAATCAGATTATGTAAACTCCATAGTTCGTGCTTGTGCCCGTATGTATATTTTTTATTTAATCTTTCCCTTTTTTTTATAAATTTGTCACATGTGCAATCTCATATATTATCTTATTTATTATTTTTTGTTGGATTTTAGCGAGAGTGATTGAAGAGGAAATGTTTGGATTGGATAATTTATGCTGGATATCTGCAAAAGCTACGTTAGAAGCTTCTATGCTTTCTGAATTTTTAATTTTACAAAGTGGAATGACATCTTTTGGGAACGCGTATTACAGAAAGCAACATGATTTAGTACCAAATGTAAGTCGCCATTTTGATATTAGCTCGAATTGTCAATTGGGAAAGGAATGGAATCGTTCATTCCGTAGGAATAGAAAAAAAAAAAAAAAAAATAACTTTTTTTGCCTGATGGAATGGAATGGACCATCTAGGAATGGAATGAAAAGTTGTAATATAACTTATTTTTATGTATATAATAATTAGTGACACAAATTGTGACAAAAATTTTATGCTTTTAGTTAAATTATGATTTTATTTTCTAAAAATAACTAGAAAATATATATTTTCTATTGTAGTCTTATTTGGGTTTCAATGAGCTTCTACCATGTTTAAATTTTTACTTTTACAAATAATAACTATAATTGTATTATTGGAGTTGAATAATATATAAAATAATAGAATATAAAACCTAAAACTATACTACTATATGTCGTATTTACATATAAATGTATATAAAACAATAATACAAAATTGGGTTCCATATATAGAGTAGTATTGCTCTTTATTTTTATATCTCTTGGTCATATTTTTTTATTTATTTATTATAATCGATGTGTTGATAGTCGAGTTATTTTCATAGCTTGCAGTAAAACTTGAAGCACTAAAAGACGAGTACATGCGTTTTGCCATGGAAAAATGTTATTCCATATTAAGAGAACATTATTCAGCCGTAGAAGAAATCACAGGTTTGTTTTTTTCACTCCATTCCATTCTTACACACCAACCAAACATGACCATGGAATGTAATGACTCATTCCATTCCATTCCTCTGTCATTTCATTCCATTCCATCCAACCAAACAGACCCTAAAGGTGCAGCATTTGTAATAAGGGCTAAACACAACTATTAAGACAATGTTGTTTACGATATGGCTACAGATATTTTAATCGAGAAAGGAGAAATCGAAGCCGATGAAATTTGGAGTATATACAAGAATACCCCTCGAATACCTCAGGTTATTTCAAAACTAGTCACCCCAATAATGTATAAACACTAATTTCAAGTGGGCCCCGTTTGTTAGTTACACGTCACAGAACAGATATTGTACTGTGTTTGACATGCATTGGACTGAGACTGATGTCAATGGAACAAAAATTACAAATTTTCGTCCCACTCAAAAAGGTGGAACATGTCGGGACAAGGACTCGTTCTTGATCTCTCGTTTGTGCAAAAGACGTAAATGCCCTTCTGAAACTAGCCCTAGAAAGCTTGTCTAGTCCCATATATTCCTGTCTCGTGTAACGTGGCAGGATTGTATTCACAGGACTAGACAATCTTTCTAGGGCTAGTTTCGATGGTGATGATGAGAAGGGCATTTACGTCTTTTACACAAATGAGAGATCGAGAACGAGTCCGTGTCCCGACATGTTCCACCTTTTTTAGCGGGACGGAAGTTTGTAATTTTTGTTCTATTGACATTAGTCTCAGTCCAATGCATGCCAAACACAGTACAATATCTGTTTTGTCCTGCGTAACTAACAAACGGGGCCCACTTGAATATTAATATCATATAATTTTGTTGAAATCAGTAATACGTAAAAGTCAAAAAACTGGAATACGACTTCTCTTTTTATTAATCTGAATAATAGAAAAAAAACAGGTACAAAGGACTTAAATAGTAAAACCCTAATATGATCGGCTAGGACCAGATAACACTT
This sequence comes from Cichorium intybus, assembly GCA_023525715.1. Lineage (NCBI taxonomy): Eukaryota > Viridiplantae > Streptophyta > Magnoliopsida > Asterales > Asteraceae > Cichorium > Cichorium intybus. The sequence continues at coordinate 104,574,900 of CM042011.1, forward strand.
ATCTAAACTTAAATTAATTTAAACTAACTAGATAAGGATAATAATTAAATAAATTAATTATTGATATTTATCCTTAATCAATAATACTCGGAATTCTTTACTCCCCCTCAAGCTGGGTATGGATATCAAGCATATCCAGCTTGCTCTTCATGATATCAAATTTGCTTTTTGGAAGCGCCTTTGTAAGAACATCAGCAATCTGGAAACTTGACGGAACATGTGTTAGCTCCACCATTTTTGTATCTAGTTTCTCTTTGATGAAATGTCTGTCGATCTCTACATGTTTGGTCCGGTCGTGATGAACCGGATTTTTTGCAATTTCAATTGCAGCTTTATTGTCACAGAATAGTGTCATTTTGTTGTTTCTTGCAACTTTCAGTTCTTTTAGCATCCTTCCTAGCCAAATTCCTTCACATATTCCTTGACACATAGCACGAAATTCTGCTTCTGCACTACTCTTTGCTACCACAGCCTGCTTTTTACTTCGCCATGTGACAAGGTTACCCCACACAAACGTGCAATACCCAGTGGTGGATCGACCATCTATTGATGATCCTCCCCAATCCGCATCGGTATAAACTTCAACTTCCCGGTTTTTGGTTTTCTGGAAAAACAGACCGGATCCAGGATTCTTTTTCAGATACCGGAGAATTTGGAACACAGCTTCCATATGATGCACCGTAGGAGCATTCATGAACCTGCTTACCATACCAACAGCGAAAGTCTAGTGTGAGCAAGGTAGATCAACTTCCCAACCAGTCTCTGATACCTTCCTTTATCAGCCATTTCGTCCCCACTGTCTGTTCGGAACTTCTTCCCTGGTTCCATGGGAATGCTTGCAGGTTTACATCCGAGCATCCCTGTTTCTTCTAAGAGATCCAGGGTGTATTTTCTTTGGTTTACTGTGATTCCCTTCTTTGACCGAGCAATTTCCATTCCGAGAAAATACTTGAGTTGGCCGAGATCTTTAATCTGAAATTCCTTACCCAAGACATGCTTTAGCTCGGCAATTTGCTTCTGAGCATCACCTGTGATGATGATGTCATCGACATAAACAATCATGATAGCAATCTGACCATTAGGCGAGTGTTTCGTAAACATGGTGTGATCGGTTTGTCCCTGAACAAATCTGTAGGCTTTCACAACCTGACAAAGTCGTTCAAACCACTTACGGGGAGATTGTTTCAACCCGTATAAGGATTTCTTGAGTTTGCACACCATGCCTTCATTCTCTCGTGACTCCAGTCCAGGTGGGACATCCATGTACACTTCCTCTTCCAACTCCCCATTTAAGAATGCGTTTTTCACATCAAGCTGGTGCAGTGGCCAGTCAAGGTTTGCAGCAAAGGAGAATAATACACGAATGGAATTCAATTTTGCAACCGGTGCAAATGTTTCTGCATAATCGATCCCGTATGATTGTGTGAATCCTTTGGCCACTAGTCTCGCCTTGTATCTGCTTATGCTCCCGTCTGAGTTATATTTGACATTGAACACCCACTTGCATCCAACAGTTCTTTTTCCTGGTGGGAGGTCGGAATACTCCCATGTTTTATTTTCTCGAAGGGCTTTAACTTCTTCCTGCACCGCATTTGCCCATTCCTTTTTAGCCATTGCCTCCTCGATTGTTTTTGGCACCTTTATTTCGGATAGAGAGAGAGCAAACGACTTGTATATAGGTGATAGATTGTCATAGGATACAAAGTTACTTATCGGGTGTGCAGTACAGCTCCTTTTACCCTTCCTTAGAGCTATTGGAATATTCAGGTCAGAATTATCAGAATAAACAGGAGATTCAGAGTTAAGTGTGTTACCTTGACTCGGAGATGATTCACGGTCAGTAGCTGTAGTCGTGGCTCGCTCTACCACTTTTGGTCGTCTAGTGTAAACAATGTAGTTTTCTTGAGTGTCTTTGTTTGTGTGAGTTGCGGTATCCCCCGTTTGATCTACAATGTTTGGAGTTTCGACAATCGGAACGGGTATATGTGGGATCGGGCTACATAAATCAGGCACCGTAGGGTGTTGGCTTTGTTGAGATAAGAACTGATAATCTGTCGAGTTCTCCCCCTGAATATCAGTTCTGGGAAAGAATGGTTCGTTTTTGAAAAAAGTAACATCCATAGACTGATAAAATTTTCTAGTAGTCGGAGAGTAGCACTTGTACCCTTGCTGGTTCGGTGAATACCCAATGAAAACACATTTTAGTGATCGAGGGTCAAGTTTACTTCTACTTGGAGAATGATTATGAACAAAAGAAGTGCAACCAAATACCTTGAGTGGTAAGTCAGAAAAGGTTCGAATGTGAGGAAAACTTGACCGAAGCATTTGAAGTGGAGTTTTAAAGCTTATTACCCGAGAGGGCATTCTGTTTATCAAGTAGGTTGCGGTTAGTACTCCTTCGCCCCATAAGTGATTTGGGACGGAATTTGCAAGTAAAATCGATCTTGTTACTTCTAGAAGGTGTCTATTCTTCCTTTCAGCAACTCCATTCTGTTGCGGGGTGTCAACGCATGAGGTAATGTGAATAATTCCTTGTTGGTTCAAGTAAGTCCCTAGTTCAGAATGGAAATACTCTTTTGCATTGTCAGACTTGAGTATTTGAATCTTTGTGGCAAATTGGTTTTGAATCATCCGATGGAACTGTTGGAAAATTTGTCCAACCTCAGATTTGTCCTTCATTAAAAACACCCAGGTAACACGGGTATGGTCATCAATAAACGTGACAAACCATCTAGCACCAGAAATGTTTTTTACTCTTGACGGGCCCCAAACATCACTATGAATTAGGTAAAACGGGTGCGATGGTTTGTATGGAAGTGAAGAGTAAGAATGTCTGACATGTTTTGATAGTTGACAAACTTCACATTTAAATAAACTGGGATCTTTATTGAATAAACTAGGAAACAATTTTTTTAAATAATAAAAACTAGGATGACCTAATCTATGATGCCATAGCATTATATTCTCCTGACTCGAGACACTCAAGGACGTTGGAACTTGATGCTTTTCCGTACCCTCAGCTTTACAGTGGTAGAGCTCGCCATAAACTTTAGCACTGCCAATCATCCTCCCCGAGCTCAAGTCCTGAAAAACACAAATGGTTGGGGTTAATATTGTAATGCAACCAAGATCTTTCATAAGCTTTATGGGTGAAAGTAGATTGTAGCCAAGACGAGGAACATATAACACTGATTTTAGTGTTATGTTCTTGGTTATGACGACTGTACCGATTCCTGCAACTCTTGCATCTTCACCGGTTGCCACAGTAATTGTTCTTTCTTGTGTAACCGATTGAAGGTCAGTGAATTGACTTTTGTCCCCCGTCATGTGGTCGGTGGCACCACAGTCGACCACCCATGGTTTTGACTCAGAAGAGTTGATAGTGAAAGCGGTTGTAAACCCACCTTGTTGTGCAATGAAGGCTGTCTCTTTGTTTTCAGCAGTTGTGTTTTGCAAGACTTTTCTAATAGCCTCAAGTTGCTCTTTTGTAAATGGTTATGGATTGTCACTTGTAGCAACGTTCCCCTTTGACTTTGGTTTCCAATCAGTAGGTTTGCCATGGATCTTCCAGCAGGTCTCCTTTGTGTGGCCAGACCGGTTGCAGTGATCGCACCAGGGTCTGCCAGTCTTCTTTTGAGAACCAACAGATTCTCCTTTTGAGAACCAACAGATTCTCCTGTGGGTTTCAGATTGTAAGGAGACCGGGTTGCAAGGGCAGAACCTTCTGCTGTTGAGGTAGCACCTGTTCCAAGCATCACTCTTCTTCGACTTTCTTCTCTTCGGACTTCAGAGAAGACTTCTCTGAGGCTAGGCATGGGTTTCGTGCCCAAGATTCTTCCACGCACCTCATCAAGTTCCTGGTTTAAGCCAAGCAGAAACTTGTAGATCCTATCGGTTTCTTGTATCTGTCTGTACTTCTTCCCGTCTACTATACAACTCCAAGTCACCGTATCCAGAACATCCAATTGCTGCCAATAGCGATTTAGGGTTGTGTAGTAGCTAGTGACAGTCAATTCCCCCTGCCGAAGGTCATGGAGAATCCCTTTTATTTCATACAAGGCGGATGTATTATCTTGATTTGAAAACGTGTCACGAGCTGCTTCCCAGATCTCTGAAGCAGTTTTGTAGAACATAAACTGCTCACCAATCTCAGGTGTCATAGCATTCAGAAGCCAAGACATCACCATGTTGTTGTCGACTTTCCACTTCTTAAAGTTCGGATTCTTCTCATCAGGTTGTGCAGAATCATTGGACAGATACTCTTCTTTTCCTTTTCCGCCTATGAAGATTGAGATAGCATGTGACCATAAATTGTAGTTTTGACCATTCAACTTGTATCCAGTGGGAAGAAGACCATAATCGACATTAGGGTTAGTCTGGGTTTGATTTTGAGCTTGGCCTTCAGATTGAGATCCTGAGGTAGTGAAGGCAGCCGGAAACTCACCAAAGACAAAGCCAGACATCGCTGATGGGAAGAAGAAAGAAGAAAAAAATGGGTTTTATTGAGACTAGCAGAACCGTATAGGCTCTGATACCATGTTGAAATCAGTAATACGTAAAAGTCAAAAAACTGGAATACGACTTCTCTTTTTATTAATCTGAATAATAGAAAAAAAACAGGAACAAAGGACTTAAATAGTAAAACCCTAATATGATCGGCTAGGACCAGATAACACTTATCTAAACTTAAATTAATTTAAACTAACTAGATAAGGATAATAATTAAATAAATTAATTATTGATATTTATCCATAATCAATAATACTCGGAATTCTTTAAATTTTATATTTTATTTTTATCATTCAGCCTAGTGTGACACCTGTCGATGAATATGGTGCACTGATATATGCTGGAAGGTGGGGAATCCATGGTGCTTCACTTCCAGGTAGGGTGACATTTTCACCGGGGAATGTTGGATTTGCAACTTTTGGTGCCCCTCGTCCAATGGAGGTTAGTGTGGATTTTATGAATATGATTTTTAATTTTTTTAAAATGAACTTTTTTTTATATAAAATGGCTGTATTTTGTTGTGCACAGACTCAGATTATTAGCGATGATACGTGGAAGTTAGTGGACAAAATTTGGGACACTAGGGTTCAGGAAATTAGGGAGGGGGCAAAACGGGAAATTGAAGCAGAAAATGAGAAGCCACGTGTTTTAATGGCTAGTCATTTTCTATGATGTCAGTTGCCTCTTTTAGAGATTTCTTTTTATGTAGCCAGATATAATATGTATTAGTAGGTGTAAAATTTATTTAAATGGTGTAAATGAGATTTTTCACATTTGTTTTGATTTGGAATGAGGCTTCATTTGTGAAGGAAGATATGTAGTATTAGTATGCAAATCACAGGGAGCTTGTATTTATATAGTCTATACTTCTATACTTCTTAATAAAGGAAGCCATTAGTGCCATTTGGCATCTTTTTAGAAAATTACTGTGCCACGTGTGATGTTCTAAGAAGCCCTGAATTAGTTTTCACGCTCACGTAGCCTAAATTACGGATATATCGTCTATCAGCAAACCCTATTTCAGTTACGAATTCAATTCCTCCAAAATCTCGGTTACAGTTTCAGTTTCAATTTAGCAGTGGTTATCCCAATAACTTACACACCCACGATTCTAATCCTTCACCTTCGTCTCTCTTTAAGCCACTGAAAGTGCTCTTCCTATTCGCCACTGATGTTGCAATTGATTTTCCTCACCATCGCCGCCTTGCATCACCACTGCCATTTACTAGAAGGGAAACGAGACGGAACACCGATTTAGGGTTTATTCGCAAATCCGAATTTCGGCTCTTCAGGTCTTCGTCCATGTTATATTGGTAAGGCTTCGTGGTTCTGTTTCTTCTTGAAAAAATTACTTACCATTGACCCTCTTAGCTTGGTAGTCATTATCAAGAAATTTTTCTCACAGATGGATTGTTGGATTGCTGGGTTATGTATCTTTTTCAAAATTAATATTTTCAGTTGTTTGCGTCTCCACTCTTAACGCTCCACGGCCCTTGCACATTTTTCTAATTGACAAGTTAGACACGGCTTAACGACAACATTTGTGATTGTAGCTTGGGTTCTTTATGACAACACTTATGAAATTTTCGCTTTTCCACTTTACCTTTTTCTTACAGAGTACACACAGGCGGTGAAGTTCTATTTTTTCATTTTCAGTGCTTTTTGTGTCTTCCATCATTATATAAACCGTCTACAAGCGACGTCGATCACGAACCCCTCTTTTCCAATATAACTCAAACAAATTCAATTTATTGATCGTATTCAATAATAGTTATTGTTTAAGCTTGAATAAATGGCAATGGTACTGACGTGGATGGTGATAGCAACAACGTTCAATTTCAGTGTTGCTGCTCCTGAAGAAGCTCTCATCTCTCAAATTGCATTTGGTTCTTGCGCTAATCAGACATCTCCACAGGTACAATGCCTTTCTTTTCGTGTGTATTCACAAGCGTTACTTGGCTCGGCCATGTGAACCTGACACGTGAAGCCAGAGGAGGAACAAAAGGAGAGACAGTTTGATTTTTGATGGCAAAACGGTTTAGTTTTTTACGTCAAATGGTTTAGCTTTGACGTGGAAATTGACGTGAATACAAAGAATTTGGTAGCTTGGGTTCTTTATGACAACACTTATGAAATTTTCATTTATCGTCTTTTTGTAGGTAATTATAGCATTCTACTTTTAACTATTTTCTTCTTAGGATATTGTACTTTGGTCGTTTCATCCAAATAAATACCGAGTACTACAGTGTCCTAATAAGAAAAATGTTGAAAATAGAATGGCACAATTAGTCGTTACTACTCCAAAAGAGTATTTTCTAAACAAATTATGTTCTTTTAAAATATTGCAATTTTATTTCCGATGTGTTTGTTTCTTTGTGTGTGTCTATGTTTTTGTCAATTTTACTTTAGATGTCACTTTTAATATGATAAATTGGCATTTAGATGCCAAGTGCGATTTATTCAAAAAGTTTAATCACTTTTAAGTTTTAATGGATGATATTGATGTTAATTTGGCTACAAAATCTTTAGATAAATTAAAAAGTGTATGACTTCTCTTTTTGGTCATTGAAATGAAAATTGTGCCTGCCATGTGAATATAGTGAGGCTCAAAAGTCTGCGTTGCTTACCAGGTAATATTATAATAATATACACTATTATTTTATACTTTAATATGAATAAATCATGTTTTTGTTCTAATATTTTGGTTTCTTGTTTTGCAATTACAAAATCGTAGTTTCAATCTTTTTCTCATTAAGACATCGTAGTGTGAACAATCTACCCAAGTATAGCAATTTACGTTATTTTTGTTCTTATTAGGACATTGTATTTTGGAAAATCTACTAAATTCCTATGTTGACTATTTAAACAATTCTAACAAAATTCTTGATGCATTTTAAATTTCAGTCAGTTGAGTTATGGTTGGTGGATAAAGCAGTACTTCCAATTGAGAATTCTGTGGGCGGAAGTATTCATAGAAATTACGGTTTACTCATTCGTCATCGACTTCACATTGTTGGTGAGGTGCAGATGATTGTTAATCATTGCCTCTTGGGTCTACCTGGAGTAAGAAAAGAGGAACTAAACCGTGTTTTAAGCCACCCAGAGGTTCTTTTTTTTACTTTTTACTCTCATGGAAAATTTCTGTGTTTTCGTTCTTGAAAACTTTGGTGTTGTTTCTCTTTGTGAAAATTGTTTGTCGTGGTGTAAGGGTAAACTGTTCATTTAGTCATGTTTGGTTGGTTTATTCTGTCCAAAAATGGAACAGACTCGTGGTCAATGATTATTGGACAAACTATAGTCCTTCATCATTTTGTATTATTGGTCAAACAAAATAAAATTCAGATTTAGTTATATTTTTATGAATTAATAAATATTTATTATATGATTTTATTCTACAAAGTATCTGGACAGGACAACAAATATAACTTGCAATGTTCAATTCGGGAAGCCTACTGAACAAGAAGAAACACAAGTTAAGCAGTTATCTGGATAGGACACAAGTCGGGTGCAAGCTATGAACATAATTCAGCCTTGCCAAGTGAGTTTGATTCAGTTTGAGTATTCATCTTTTTGCTAAAAATTCCTGACTTTCTTTCTGGGTTTATTTGGCAAAAATGGGCAAAAAGGAGTGGTATTTTTTCTGTGAGAAGGATAAGAAGTATTACACCGGTTTGAGGACTAACAGAGCAACTAATGTAATCCTATTGCAAATAGTAACTAGACTTTTGTGGCACGTCAATCCGATCTAACTTTTGTTGCCTGCTCATATTAATCCCAAGTAATGAGGATACGATTATGAACTTTCCTTCTAAATCCCAAGAAAAGAGGAGGTTAATAAACTCCCATTATACCCTCTATCTCAATCTATCTCAATCAGTATCTATTTTGCTCTCCCGTTTCCTCTCAAGATCCGTTACTATAACCTTAAAATCGACCATCCACCTCCATCCCCCATATCTCTTTCCTCTTCTACTTTGCCTTTTCGATTGCAAGCCATGTATGCTTAGCTTAGAAAGCCAGGAATCATCCTTCTAGCAGCAGCAAAATTCAAAGCTCGAGCCTCTTTATACACAGTTTAAGGTATATAAGATTTTCTTGGCAAAGTGATTTACACATATAATTAATGAATCGAGTAAGACAATCCAATTTCATGACGTGCTTCATCTTCATAATTTCTTTTTCTTTTACCTTACATGCCTTCCCTAATTTTTTGAAATACTTCTTATCCTTCATCTTTAAGACATCGTCTCGAATCTGTTCTAAAATCTGACTTTCTCCTTTTGAGTTCAAATTATAGGAAGATTGTGAGAATACTGGCAATCCTAGGGTAAGTGTATACTTTTCAGAAAAAGTGAGATGTAGATCTGATCTATTTTCACATGTGTATTTGTGTTTCCTGAAATTATTCCATAATAAAAAGGTGGTCTGGTCAACTTAAAAGAGTTGCTGCATTCTACAAATGATTTGATTAATCAAAATAAAAGATAAAAACCAAAATCCATAAAGTTTGTAAATTTAAAGGATTAAACCTCTGTATTTAAGGTTAAATTTCAGTTAATTATTTTATTTTAATTGTGATATATGCTTATGGTTATTTGATATTATTTTATTCACCTTGGGTCGTCGATTGGAAAAGTATACATATGTGCATACAAAGTGAATGGTTCATAATGTAATGTATTCGCACACTCATCCATCAAATTATAAGAAAGGGAAAAGTAATTTAAGTGCAATGAAATAATGTTTTCTATTTCAAGCAAAATAAAATTACCATGGCTATCTTGGTTCAATATGTTGGAACTAGAATATAGTTTACGATGCTTTATTTTTAAGGCTAAATTGAGAAAATAAAAGACTTTTTGCTCCTACGGAAACACGGGAAAACAGAGGATTGTGGTGTGAAAAGTTTTCGACTTTTACTTCCAAAATACACAAAACAAGTTACAACGACAAACGATAAGAGACAATAGATAATGCATGAAACGATAACAAACATGTACGAGGTGCCTTAAAATATGATCATTATGGTAAAGTGGAAAACAAAGGTATATTAATTTTTGGTAACCTTGCAGTTTGCACATAGTATGATCTATATATTTGATTCTCAACATTTCAGCCTCTTCGGTTCTCCGTGGTTCTCTAATGTCTATTATATATTGACTACTGCCACTTACTATTTTTATTTAGACGAAACATTCTCCAGGGTATTTTATAGTTGTCAAACACAAATAGTTCCAGGTATGAATTTTTAGTGTTCATTTAACCCCTATTTGTTAAATGGGTTATGCGGTTTGATTTTACTTTCTTAACATAATAAGATATGGTGGTGGTGTTACTATTCTTCGTGTTTTGTCTTTACATTAAATGGATTAAAAGTCTGGTGTTGCTGCTCCGGGATGTTTGTGGGTTTCAACATTTGTTGCTATTCTAAACTTTGGTGTTGCCACTTTATACAAGGCAATGTACTTTATATTTTCCAACAATTAAGTGTATTTTTACATTAGCGATCAACTTTGATGATCATGTCGATTATAGCATTTTATTTTCAACTTTTTCAGTTATAGCATTTAACTTTTATTTTAAGATTGATTATAATATTTTACTTTTATACAAATATATTATATATTATTTAGCAATTTTAGATTGTCACCCCGTGTAGTACACGGGTATTAACCTAGTTAAATATATGATTGCGACACTTTTGGGGGTAATATTTACTTTGGTTTTGTACTATAAAATAAAATATTCTTTGGTAATTTAGTTACTTAATCTAGGTTAATGTAATTTATCGAAGTTCGATTGGTGTTTTTCAGTTGCATAACGAATAAGAATAGCAAATAATTATGTGGACTTGTTGATTCTGTAAACCATGAAAGCATGGACAAGAGATTTGTTGAATTTTCCAATATATAATAGCAAAAAACATTTTAAAATTTTATATCTTGAATGATCAATCAAATAAATAAGAGAAATCTGCAATAAAGTTTCAATATTTTGGTTTAGTTTATGAAAAAGTCTCAAATTAATTTTTATTAACAAAAAATTACAGAAAACCGGCTAATGTTGGGACTTTTCCGTAAACTGTGTGAAAATATTAAGACTTTATTGAAAAGTAGTTTCTGTCATTTTTTGTTAATAAAAATTAATTCGAGACTTTTTTGTTAATAAAAAAATTTTGAATTTTTTCTTAAATTGAGTCAAAATATTAGGACTTTAATGAGATTTCTCAATAAATAACCTTTATACATGTTATAAAAACGGCATCATTTTGATACGGTCTGGTATAGAAAGAAGATTGGGTTACGATATTTTAATAACATTTTTTATTGATTTAATCTTTACATGTTATAATCATTTTAATAACGTCATTCTGAAATTCTGAATTACTTGTCAATGCATTTAGTCGTATAAATTATTTATATGATCCACCAACAATAACTATTCGATAGTAATTATATTTTGACAAAAAATTACTTTAACTAAAACAAACATATAGCGAATAATAAATACATGAATATACAGCTAGTTGACGATGCAAAATGGTTAGTAATATATTAAATGAGTATAATGATGTTGAACCTTGTATCCAAGTGTCATTTGGCATAAGTAGAACAGTCGATGCAGGCCTTTGCCTTTTTTTTTTCCTTTCTTGTCAAAATGGTCAACGAAAAACCCAACTCATCATCAACTTTATATATATATATATATATATATATATATATATATATATATATATATATATATATATATATATATATATAGACACACACACCCATGCATCTATATTGAAAACCTCCATATCGGTACTATGGGTAAGGCAGGGAAATGGATCAAAAGCTTGCTTCTAGGCAAAAAGGACGACAAAATCGCAAAGAAAGATGGCACCACCACATCGCCACCATGCACCACCGCCATCATACCAGCAACTCCTTCACCTTCACACAAGAGAAGGTGGAGCTTTAGAAGATCAAACAACACAGAAATAGTAGTCAATCACAAGAGTTGCCGATCATTCGACTCTATTATCACCTCTCAATTAGTTTCACAAGCCTTGTTCGACTATGCAATTCAGCAGCAAAACCGCAACACCATGCTGGTGGTGCCGCCTCGCAAAGCCGCCACGTATGGAGTGCCTCGTGTGGTGGTAATTGCAGCTGCAACTAGAATTCAAGCGGCTTTCCGGTCCTATTTGGTAACAACTATATTCCTCTTATTCTTGTTTCCCTTTGTATCTCCATGTATCGAGTCTAAGCAGACGCAGTGTAGGAGTTTTAATTCCAATATATATATTGGGTTGTATGGGCTTTGGGCTCTTATTCAAGCCACCTAACAGACTATGATTTACATTTCACATGATACTTTTGGGACAGTACAGTTGGGCCCATTCAAGGGTAGTTAGAAGAATAACCCTTTTGTAGAAACTGTATTCTTGATATAAAATATATTTTTAAAAGACACACTTAATGAATCTAACGTTGATTGTATGTAGGCACGAAAGGCATTATCTGCTTTACGTGGACTAGTGAAGCTACAAGCTTTGGTGCGTGGACACTTGGTGCGTAAACGAACCACAACCATGGTTAGGTGCATGAAGGCACTTGTCTCTATTCAAGTTAGAGCTCGATATCATAGAATTCAAATGGCTGAGGATGTGGAGTCACGGTCACATCTTTGTGCCACAAGTAGAAGAGAATTTGTGATAGCTCACGAGCGTCGTCTAAGTGCACCACAATTCGTAAATCCTCACTCTTGTCATCTAATTATATTATATAAAGGATTAAACGCAAAAAAATAATAATAAATAAACGTATTTTCATTGATTTGTTAATCATATCATCATGCTTTTATTTCATCCGCTTTGAGCATTGTACTTTGAAATCTATCCAATTATAGCAATGTCTTCGAAATACAAAGCATTTTTCACTGCTATAATTGGGCAAATTCAATTAGCAATGGGATATTCCGTCGCTAAAAGGGGTCACACACTCGATGACTATCTCTTGATTTTTCAGGATCATGACAATAGCGGACAATTTGAAAGCAAAACAAGCGGCTTTATAACTTACCGACAATCATCCCGAAGATTCTCAATAGATTCATTGCCATGGACCCATGAAAATTCACCCAGACTGCAAAATAAACCAATCAATAAGACTTCTGCAGTGTCACAAACGGGACCACATCACGATGACCCGAATTACATGACCCGTACAAAGTCTTCAAGGGCAAAAGCACGGTCACAAAGCGAACCAAGACAACGACCCACAAAACAAAAACGCGAAAATAGAAAAAATTCATCAAATGAAGGTCTTGGTTCAAAGGTGGTTCGAACCCACAATCATCAAAAGGACCACTCGGGTTACTCGACTAAGATTCATCAGTCATCAAATTCAATCAATGATATTGATTTTGATTCGAGGAGCACTTGTACCAATGGTTCATCGTACTGGACAACTCAGATTAGCAACTTGTATTAGCAACCACCCATTGATAGTTCTTTATGCAACACATTTCGCGACAAAAACTCAACCGTCGTAAGTTTTGCTAGATGAGAAAATATAATTTGGTCACAAAAGACATGCAAAGGAATGAATGCATCATCAAATTTCATGATTATGTTTTGTTGGTATGTTCATATGGAAAGAATTTCTATATCAACTTTTACATTGAATAAACTATACTTCAAATTTTAAGTCTACTTTGTATGTTATTAGTTATACTCAATACAAACATACAAAAAGCCATTAAAACTCAAATAAGTTTGCAAATTAAAATTGTCTTTCAAATCAAACAAAACTTTTCATTCCAATAACACATGGATCATTCCATTATTTTCTTGTTTCCACCTAAAAAATCTATCAATTTAAATGAATCTAAATCAGGAAACAATTCTTTATTAGATATAATTTATTCCCGAAAAACATTAATACAAGAAAGAACATGGTTTAGAAACTCAAATATTACACAACAACCGAAATTGTTAAGACATTTTACAATGATGGCAAAACTTGCTCCTTGAGTGAATCTTGAACTGCCTTTAAAACATCAGGCATTAATTTCTTATTTGTAACAATAATGCCTGTGTCCAAATCAAGATATCTTCCTTTTGAAAAATCTAACGGCTTTCCGGAAGCATCCGAGGCAACACCACCCGCTTCTGCAATAATTAAAAAAAAAATTAATATCGGTTAAAAGAAAATGTGAAAAATATCTTGTAGTAAAACGGCTAAAAAGTAGGGTTTAATACAAGAAATAACAATGTATTTTAAATTTTTAATATGATCGTTTATTATAGTATATTAGTTTCAATTTTCCTATTACAGCATTGTACTTTAACAAATCTACTCAATTATCGCAAAACGTATTACATATTTTGAAAAAATCAACCCAATTATAACAAGGGATATATAATATATTCAGAAAAGTCTTTATATTTTGCCCCTGTATTCGATTAAGCCCTAATTGTTTATTTTTATTCAATCAAGCCCAACATTTTGTTAAATGTTTACAATTTTAGTTATATATAAAAATGAAATATTCATTAAAGTCCTTACATTTTGACCCTTTTAACAATTTAGAGTTAAATTTTCAGTTTTTATTTAATTAAGCCCTTACATGTTGACCCTATACATCATCAGTTGTAAAAATATAAAAACGGCATCAACAACTACTATCCAAAATTGTAAACATTTAACAAAATGTTGGGCTTAACCGAATAAAAAAAAATTAGGACTTAATCGAATACAGGGGCAAAATTGTAAACATTTAACAAAATGTCATCCAAATGCAAAGCAATTTCAGTTATAAAATGGGAAGATATATCAAAATATAATGTCCTAATACGAAATAGAAAGTACAATGCTATAAGTGGTAGGTTTTTGTTTTTCAAAGTACAACGCCTTTATAAGAAAAAAATTAAATGTAGAATGGTGTAATAGAAAAAAATAAAATGTACCTGCAACAACAATATATCCAGCAGCATGGTCCCATATTTTTTCACGGTACCCTTTATTTGGAAACCTTAAATAAATTGCACCATCACCACGTGACAAGGCTCCATATTTTGCCTGGCTGTCAATTCTGACAGGTGGTGCTTTTACGCCCAATTTCTATAAATAAAAGAAAAAAGAAAATCATTTATCCACGTGACAAGTTTCGGTTTATATATTGTTATTAGAGTAAATTACAGTTTTGGTCGTAGTTTTGAGAATCTTGCACCGGTAATCCCTGTGGTTTCGAAACCTTTCAGTTTTAGTCCCTATGGTTTACAAATCTTTCACTTTTGGTCCCTGAGGTTTACACAAATGGTAACAGAAGAAGGGACCAATAGTGAAAGATTTGGAAACCACAAGGACCAAAAGTGAAAGATTCTGAAATGACAGGGACCAAAAGTGAAAGATTTTCAAAACTAGGACCAAAACTGTAATTTGGTGTAAAGTAAACCACAGGGACCAAAACTGTAATTTGCTCTTGTTATTATTGATTAAAAAACTGTAAACATGTTGCGAATAAGGATAGAGAAATGTAAGTACATTGTTATTACAAGTAATAAACAAAGTAGTGGTAAAACCGTAAATATAGCAAAGTACGTTGCTATTTATTGCAATTTGTTCAAAATCATTTTTTTTAATTAATTACCTTTGCTATCGAACCAGATAAACTATGGGACGAATGTGCAGCTTCATATGATTCAAAAAAAGAAGCTTCTTCTGAATTTTCTATGTTGCTAACATGCACCTGAGTGGTAAACAAAATACTTTGTGTTACAATCATCATACATATAAATGATATTTATAAAATTGGGAAAATGGAAGAAGAGAAATAAACAAGGGCAAATTTGTAAAAAAGAAATAGTATCTTCGATACATAAGGTTTAGAGATATATTCAGGAAAGTCATTATATTTGACCCTATATTCGATTAAGTCCTAATTGTTTTTTTTTATTATTAAATTAAGCCCAACATTTTGTTAAATGTTACAATTTTAGTTATATATAAGGGAAATCTCTAATAAAGTCCCAATATTTTGGCTCAATTTATGAGAAAGTCCCAAATTAATTTTTATTAACAAAAAAGCCCCAAATTAATTTTTATCAACAAAAAAGGACAAAAAACCGGCTAATGTTGGGACTTTTCCGTAAACTGTGCGAAAATATTAGGACTTTATTGAAGATAAAACATGTAGTTTCTGTCCTTTTTTGTTAAGAAAAATTAATTTGGGACTTTTTTGTTAATATAAATTAATTTGGGACTTTTTCAAAACTGAGCCAAAATTTTGGGACTTTAATGGAGATTTCCCTATATATAAAAAGGAAATATTCATTAAAGTCCTTATATGTTGAACCTTTTTACAGTTTAGAGTTAAATTTTCAATTTTTATTCAATTAAGTCCTTACATTTTGACTCTATACATCATCAGTTGTAAAAATATAAAAACGGCATAACCAGCTACTACCCAAAATTATAAACTTTTAACAAACTGTTGGGCTTAATTGAATAAAAAAAATTATTAGGGCTTAATCGAATATAGGGTCAAAATATAAGGACTTTCCTGAATATATGTAAGGTTTAAGTTGTTGTACCTTTACGGGTGGTGAGCCATCTAAAGATTCCATGAATGTTCCACAAGATAATTGTGCTGAGAATAAACATCCGGCTTTATTTTGAGCTTTTTGATTTTGGTTTTTAATGGATTCTAATGGAAGATTTGGGCATGCAAGAACGCCTAATACAACTTTCCCTTCATCTAATAGACCTAATGCTATTGCATATTGATCGCCCCTTAAGAAACTGTATTGAGAGAAATCGAAAAGTTTAGTTATACGCATGAAATAGCAATGTACTTTCGTTTATATGTGTATTATAGAACCTTACCCTTTAGTACCATCAATAGGATCCAAAACCCAATGTTGACCGTTTGACCCTCCTTCAGATGTACCACAATCTATGATTGTAAGCACATCGGTTTCAGATAAAGGAGAGACTTTATAAGTACCATCAATCGATATTGTTTCATTCACTAATTTGGTGATACGTTGAAGAGTTTCTTGAGATTCTTCTTTTCTAAGGTCTCCTGAATCCTATAATAATTAACAACACCCGTTGAGTTATATTTACTTTAAATAATGGAAAATGAATGAAAGTGAAAAACACAAAAAAGGTTGAAAATTTTACTTCTTCGGCTACTAATGAGAATGCTTGAGAAGGAAGTTCTTGTTGAAGAACAAAGCTCACTAGAACTTGGGACCCTGAGAATCAAATTAGATGAATTGGTAAAAGATGACCATGGGCGTATATGTAATTTCCATCTACATGTATGCTCTCTATCAAGAAAAATGGAAGCGTAAGAAGCTCAAGAGACATACCATAATCAGCCACAGTGACAGGACTTTTATCAGATTTGGATTGGACATCAGATTGCAATAGTCCTTTTTGCACATTCTACAAAAGAAAGAATCAAAGGTAGTATCAGTGACAGTTAGCCTTCATACTATAATCGCTAAAGAAATAGAAGATTAGACGCAACTTGTGTCAACAATGAATTGGGGTTTTAATATCTTTTCGGGATACGAATCAATTACAAACAAGAATCATCAATTCGTAAAAATATGTTCCAAAACATTCATCTCAATAGGTTTTCTCGCGATTAAGTAACTGAGAGAGATAGAGAGAGATGCCTGGCATAGAAGAGCAGCAAGGGAAGCGGCTTTCTTGGCAGCAACGAGCTGTTTATCATAAGACATTGCTCTACAAGAGATTGGGGAATACGAGGACTTGGGTGTGAAGAAAGTGAAGAGGGGTTTGGTGACTGAAACAAAATTGGGGTTTAATTTTGACGATGGGTTTAGATGGCAAAGTCGGGCGACTGCTGTTATAGACGCCATGTTTCTACCTGTAAAGCAATGCTCTCGGCCCGTTGTGATTGATGGTAATTGGTGACCCACTTTACTCTCTCTTTCCTAAAACTAAATCAAAAATATTTTTGTTTTGATTTGTTTTAACAAAAATATCTTTTTTTGAATCATATTTCAAGTATAATTTATCTATTTTTTATTAACTTTTCATAAATTATTTATGGTATTGACTAAAATTCATACGGTTGTCTAATTTTATTTAAACAAAAATTTAATTTTCGGTTGAAAACATTATTAAATCGTGTATCAGGTGACAAGCATCAATTATTAAAAAAAAAAAATGTAAGCAGATGAACATTTATATTTTATGATATTAATAAGTGAGTTTTGCGTGATATTATAGAAAATTAGAAATACTGATTTATATGCTCCATCGATCTTTTATCTACAAATCCTTCCTTTTTATTCGAAAAAGACTTGGACTAATACATTTTTCTCTGTAAACATTGGACCATACCACAGTTGAAATTTGATTTCATTATATATATATATATATATATATATATATATATATATATATATATATATATATATATATATATATATATATATATATATATATATATATATATATATATATATATATATAAAATCGGGTGAAAACTCTTCTTAAAGTGAGGACTTGCGAGGACACCTTAAAAAAATTGAAAAAAATATAAATAATAAAATGGATCATAGTACTATATCGGAGAAAAAAAGATTCAAAAAAAACTTTCCGATCATAATTTTTTTATAATGAAATAATGATCCAAAATAAAAACAGAAAAATTGCATCATTACGTTTTGCAATGATGCAAAATTTTTTTTCAATTTTTTTTTATAATGATATAGTACTATTCTTGATTTTATGATTTGTATTTTTTTTATATATTTTTTTAATTTTTTTTAAGGTGTCCTCACCGGAACCGGAACATATATATATATATATATATATATATATATATATATATATATATATATATATATATATATATATATATATATATATATATATATATATATATATATATATATATATATATAGGATAAATATATATATAAATATATATATATAATATATATATATATATATATATATATATATATATATATATATATATATATATATATCAAATTTCACAATTGAAATTTGATTTCATTATAACTTTTGTACACTTGTCATCACCATATTAAAAATGTCACATGTCATTTTCTGGCAATTTTGATTTTCTTTAAAAAATAAAAAAACTTTGTCAGTTTCTCTTTTAATTCCTTGATTCTCTCGTCCGTTCCCCTGGTTACTCCCTATCTCCACCAATTCCGCCTTCTTTTGCAAACCGATCATCCGATCATCTTCAAATTTCAAATGGAATCAAAGTTATGCAGTTTTTCTCAAGACAACGATCCAAAAGCCTAAAATAGGTGAAATCAAGCGTGCTGGTATACGATTAAGCAAAATTATGTCAATGGCGACACCTAATCAATAAGCAATCGAGACATTCATGAGCATCACCGATCCATCTGAATAGGTTAGTCGGTCATCATTCCAATTCCAATTACTTTGCTTACGGCGTCAATCTGATTGACATCAATGTTTAGAACCCTACTTTGATTTGTGTGTAGGAAATGGAAGAACGGTGGAGAGAGCATACGATGGTTTATTTTTGGATGCAGGTGGAACACTTCTGCAAATGAATCAGTCTCCACCTAACCGATTACCCTAATTAGTTAGGTATTGGTTTGGAGAGCGGGGAACACTTCTTTCTCTAATCTTAATCTCTGCATCTGTGATTAGTTTTCCTCATCAAAATCTTCCATTTTCAGCGATCAAGGATTGGATTTGAATACGTAAACCCCTCTTTTTTTTACACTCGATTGAAACCAGGACCATTTGGATCGTCGCTAAACTTCATCACCCACCAATTTTAAGGTAATCGTCGATACCCTTCTTCAAAAAGTCAATCTTTCATTGAATATTCATTTAGTTTTCTTATTTTTTCGATTAATAATCTGATTAATATACCTGGTCTGTGTCTTTCTTATTATATGATGATAGAAGGGTTTTTGATGATTTTTGGCAAGGTCTTAGTTAGAGGTCAGGATACGGATATTGATGGAGAAGATGAGTGCGTAGATTTGAAGGTTAGTCCTATATAGATGGATATATTCTTAACAAAACCAACATTTTATTTGGTTTTAGCTGAATGGGTGTGATGGGAGTCTCGAAGGTCAAAATAGTCGGTCAGTCAGAAGTCAAAGGCAAACAAGTCTCTCTCTCTCTTTCTCTCTCTCTCTCACTCACTTTAGTCTAGAAATGTGTTTAAACCACCTTTCTTCTGCACAATTTAGTCTAGATAGGTATTTTGTGTTTGATTATGATACATTGTTCCATCTACTTTAGAGAACTCTCTAGCACAGATCTTATCATGGCTGACCTTAAAGCCTTGGAGACATATATACTCTATTATTACCATATATCTAAAATGTGGACAAAGCCACTTCCAGAAGTTTACAATGCACAAGAAACAGATCTTATCATTGTTGTTTCAAATGGGACTGATGATACATCTGATCCTCCTTCAATAGCTGATGACAAAGGTACCTGGAATGATTTATTTCCGTTCCTTTTTCTTAGTGACTAAAATACCCTTGAATTGCAACATTTGACCATCATATAAATAGTTGACTATTAGCTAAATGACCAAAATACCCTTGAATACTTATCTATTTTCACACAGGATATGCAACATTGGATCCCAAATATGAACTGCTAGCTGGCATTTATCTAAATGAACAAAATACCCGTTTTATTACTTCTCTCTGTCGCACAAGAATTGCAACATTTGACCCCAATAGGATTGTATTCAAAATAATAAAGTACACTGCTATTAAAAATGTACTAATGAATGTACGATATAAACAAAGTTTTTGTTTTTTGAACTTGTAACCAGATACATTCAATGACACAGTAAGATATAAACAAAGTTTCTGTTTTTTAAGTTAATTACAGCATTGTACTTGAATGATATTAGCTGTAAATGTAATATGACAAAATGAAAGTGTAACACCCGGCTTTTAAAACAAAAACACCCCGGAAAAATTTTTCATTTAAAACACAGGTTTTAATACATAAAACCATAACAAGGGGTATATTTTAATAAA
This sequence comes from Cichorium intybus, assembly GCA_023525715.1. Taxonomy (NCBI): domain Eukaryota; kingdom Viridiplantae; phylum Streptophyta; class Magnoliopsida; order Asterales; family Asteraceae; genus Cichorium; species Cichorium intybus. The sequence continues at coordinate 104,595,463 of CM042011.1, forward strand.
TACGGGTACAAGTGTATCAAGGAGAGTATAAAATACCATAACTCCTTTAAAGCCGGGCTGCTACTGACAGCATCTACGAGTCCCACTTCAAAGTCACGGACTCTATCTTGTCCCCTATCAGTATCATGCTAACCTGCAGGGACAGTAACAAACGGTATGAGCTACAAAGCTCAGTGAGTACTCATTCCTACAAATAACACGTATAAAATACAATCATGTATTTTTCTGGATATCGAATCCAAACTCCTAGCCTTACTGGCTGGCCAAGTATCTCTTAGGATTTCACATCCTAAATTATAGTCTTACAGACTATAACATGATAACCTGCAATTATCAAACCACGTCAGTTATTTACACATATAACCATATACAACTATTTCTGTCCCATCTCTCTCAGTCGCATCGGACTGCACCGTATATCATGGCTATTTAAGCCGTACACTGTATCATAGCTATATAAGCTGCATCAAAACATTATCAATATACAATTCATAGCCCGCAGGCCACACCAGCTAGGTTTTATAACCCGATATCATAGCCAAAAGGCTGCACCATGTACCTGTGACAATATCATAGCCAAACAGGCTGTACCGTGTACCTGTAACAAAATCATAGCCAAACAGGCTGCACCAAATATCATAGCCCGAAGGCTACATCGGAGACATAGCCCGAAGGCCGCACCGGAGTCATCGCCCGAAGGCCACATCGGAGACATAGCCCGAAGGCCGCACCGGAGTCATAGCCAACAGGCCGTATCAAATCATAGCCCGAAGGCCACATCGGAGACATAGCCCGAAGGCCGCACCGGTTGGACATACAATCCAAAAATCATAGCCATATAGGCCGCACCCATTGGATATAAAAATCCAGTAATCATTGCCCGTAGGCTGCACTCATTGGATATAAAATCCAGAATTAGTTATGGCTCACGGATTAGTCGCTATTGTCTAGACTCACGGTTCCGTTCTTGTCATCGCAATGACTCACGGCTTATCCGGTCTTGTCTCTTCAAACGTATCTTTTTCGTCCCACAATCAGTTTCAACCTGTAACAACTCAATCATCATATATCACATATGGTATCAGTGAGATTACTCACCTGGATGCTAGCTGCATTAAATTCCCGGTTGTTTCTTGCCTTTACGTGCACCACAACCCTTTTGTCCCATACCTATTTATCCATTTATATACCAAATGATAATAGGTTAATAATCATCTACATTGACTCTAATACACTAGAGTTCAATACAATATCATTACAAACAATGCCTAGTTAATAAACTTTCCGTTTACTAACTTTTTATGAATTTTACTATTCACCGAGGCATTGGAATCGATCTACAGTGCCCCCGAGGGGTCGGAAACTCAATATAAAAATTTTCCCAAACTTTTCAGACCATAACGAGCCTATGGTCCAAATTTGAGCTAAAACGGACAAGCCAAACAAAAGTTAGCATTTCAAAGTCCCTGCCTGAGGGGCGCACCCCGCCCAGACATGGGCGCACTGCGCCTGGGCGCACGCTTTTGGGCGCACCGCGCCTATCGCCTGCAGGTGTCTCCTGTCCAGCCGCGATTTATGCACTGTAGCAAGCAGTTTTGGTCCATTAAGTCCTTAATCAGGTCCTTAATCGATTGGGGTTTGTTCTAGGACTAAAACCTTATACTTTAACAAGGTTTTCAACCATCTAAAACAACCAAATCAATCAAAATGAAGAATTAGGGTTCTTAGTTCTAACAACCCCAAAACTTCAAATTCATCACTAATAACAACCTACTTCCATTTTCTTGAGTTAAGTCCTTTCTAGCATGACTCAATGGAAGTAATAAACCATTTAAACCACATAATCATAACTGAAATGTACAAATTTCAGTTTCTAAAATACCAAACCAAGAACACAATCAAGAGTTTGACTTAAAGAGTCAATTACTAACCTTAATTGCTTGGAATCATCATCCTCCAACAATTGATTCAAGTTCTTGTTTCTCCTAATGATTTCCTGCAGAAAATAGCCTCTCAAAGCCTTCTCCCGTTGCTGAAAATGGACAGCCCCCAATAGGAGAGTCAACTCTCCTATTTATACCCCAAAATTTTACAATTTTGGTCCTAGAGTTCTATTTCTTGAACTTTGTCCACAAAATCAAGTTTTATTACAATAAAACTTCCATTTCTTACATTTTGGCCACAACCAACAATATTTTTACATAATTGGTCGTTGACTTGGTCAAATGACCAAAATACCCTTTTTCGGTAAAACGACCAAAAATCAGTTTTTATAACATTTTAAGTCCAAAACTCAAAATATTATTTCAAACCAAATACTTTTCTATCCAAAAGACCATTTTACCCTTCCAAGGTAAAATGACCAATTTACCCTTTTATAATAATTATAAAAAGAGTATCTTGGCGTTACAAATTCTTCCCTCCTTCAAAAGATTTCGTCCCCGAAATCATACAAACAAACGAGAGAAATTCTTTCTCGTTACAATTTCAGTTTCCCATATCATATGGAAAACATTATGGTATTGCCTAAGCACTTAACCATTTAGTCTTCTTATCTCGTGGTTATATCACCACTCGCATATCACTCATCCGGTTGTCCCGGGCATCTTAATCACTTATCTTCCTCATTTCAACATGAGGGATTCGTTAGCATTTATCAATCTATGTTCTCAGAACCCTGAGACCCATAGAAAACATTTACAATCATCTTGAAGTTCATCAAGGATATTCAATCAATACACCGCAATTCTTGCTTTTGGGATATACGGAAAGGTCCAATCAACAAGGACTCAACTTTCCTTTTTGTCCCACATCAATTTCTAGTCCTTCCGGAGGGTCACTTTGAGTTCCACTATCTTCCCTTTCTTGGGGTTTCAATGGTTTTACTCGACAATCCGCATACTACTCTTGTCGATCTTGGTCTATTTCCAAGCTTTCTCGAACTTGTCAAATCTTTTCTTCTGTTTGAGATACAATCTCAGGTTTAGTCAAAAACTTCACCCCAACTTCTGTCTAGCAAATCGGCGTACATCATGGTATTCTATACAATACTTCCTACGAGTCAATAAAACACCAGTATAATACCTATACTAATCTACAACTTCTACCAAGGATAGACGGTCATCTAGTTTTCCACTAGGGTCTGTTATGAAGATTTCAGGCATATCTCCTAAGGTCTGCATCACTATCTCACCTCGTCAATCCATCTGCGATTCACACACAGTACTTACTAGTACTTTTGAACTAATTATTCTTGAAATTTATGCCAAATTCAAAGAATAATTCTGTTATCTCTGTCCGATACAATTCGTGCCGATAACTCACGTCGACAATTTTCTTTATCTTTGTAGTTTTTCACTACTTTTCCACTCTTAATTTCTTCTTAGTCAGTATAAATATACACTGATTTCATCAATCAATCAGCAATTCACCCATATGGTGTCATACCCATACGGTATTTGCAACGACTTTACTACAAAGTCTATGATATTTTTTCGTCCCATTTCTTCTTTTGGACGTACAACCTTATGTTTCTAATGATTTGACTGTAGTTACACACAAGTCAAACATTTTTCACATATCTTTCAATGTCTTTCTTCAGCCCCGGCCACCAACACATAGGTTTTATCGACCTATACAGTTTGGTATTGCCCCGGGTATGCTGCATATCTGATACAAAATACATCTTTTCAAGATGATTTTTACGTTTCACTTGGCTTTGGAACTCACATACACATTCACCAAGGTTTTTCAAACTCTGTGAATTTCTAACTAGCTTCTTTCAATAGCTAATCATTCATTCACTTTTCACAATTTCAGACTTGCACACGTCTTTCTGTGCTACCCGAATCAACTCAGGTAATCAATTTGCCACATTCACGCATGTGGATGTAACTCTCAAAGGTTACTCTTTCTCAAAGGTTACTCTTTCAAATTCAAGGCATCTGTAATCACATACGCCTTTCTGAGATGGTACAAGATTTCATACCCGAAATCTCTAAGTAACCCATCTATCTTTACTATCTCATCTTCAGCTTCTTTTGATCAATTAAGTATTTCAACTTTTATGATCTTATCGCTATAAGCTTTACACCATACAAGTAGTGTTTCCAAAGCTTAAATGCCACGTTCATAATTGCTACCACAATGTCATGCATCTACAATCAACGTTGGATACATTTCAATGATCTAATCCATCTTCTCTACTTAGCATCATTGCTAATGTTAGAGGTTCACACAAGGTTTATTCCAAACCTTTACAACATATCTGTGGTCTTTCTACCACTCAGATTTTACACTTTTTTTTTTGGTCAACTTCAGTCAGCTAAACAGCAATCAAGGAGCAGTTTTCTACAACTCTCCTATAATAACCCGCCAAATCCAAGGAACTACAATGTCAATCAGATTCCTCGGGCGATTCCAGTTTATCACATCATCTATCCCACTGGATTTATTTTATTATCTTTGGCAGTATTATCATGCCCAAAGGGTTGAAACTTCTTTTAGCCAAATTTTCATACTTGGAGAATTTTACATATCACTGAACTCAGTGAAGTAACTCCAGTATCTGGTACAATGTACCTCATATTCAATCTGGTTTCGAGAATATCACATTCTCAGTAGTCAATGTACATACACATTAACTTATCTTTCTTCTTTTCAAACAAGATAAGGCTCCCTCTGATGACACTACAGTCATATGAGATCCCAATTTAAAAACAATTTCTTCCAATTGTTTTACCACTCTGCCATCTCTACAGAGGCCAATCAACACAGAGCCTAGATAACAGGAACGGCTCCCAATACCAGCTTAATCATAAGCTCTTCTTGCCAATCTGGCAGAAATCTTGGAAGTTCTTTTCAAAAGAATCATCCGAAAATTTATTTAAAGTAGTACACTACTTTCACCACTTTATTAAGCTTGGCCCATACAACGTATGCCAACTACAACATCATTCCTTTACTAACTCTTTTCCGAGTTTAAGCAAAGAAGCTAACCGGTATTCTCAACAACGGTCATTTACCATGGATTTTCATCCGCTCATTTCTGCTTTCTGAACTATAATGTTCATATTTCTACAATTCATGTTAGCATAATTAATTGCTAACCAAATCATAAGCACAATTGCTTCAGATTTGCTAGTAGCCATCAGCTTCAGATTCATAGGGAAAAATGGTCCCGTAAATCTTAGGCAGACTACATTCCAGGTGTTCAATATCTTGAACATACTTGCTATCTACAATAGCTATTTCAAATATTTCATCCAAAATCATTGATGAAAAATTCAAACAAGACATCAAGTCATCGATCCAAAGCATAACTTCATGGATCAAATATAACATACACGAGTTATATTCAGAACAATGACATTTGCGACTATATCAGTCTCCTCACGAGCTTCTTCCACAATCTACTGGGATGCTCATGGTACCATGGGTCCTTTTCGACTATTCGTTCCTTCTTTCTTTCCTGGGTTCATCACCCGTCACTCCACATTTAGCATGTGAGTATTTCAATAAGAAGTGATCTATAGTTCCACGCTGGAACCACTTCCGTCCCATACAACAAGCTCGAGCAATCTGCTCCTATCATCTGCAATTTCAGCATGTCAACGGTAGAGTCTCAACTCTACAAATTTTCCTTAGTGCCTTTCCTGCACTGATCACTATACATAGTGGCTCTGTTTTGGTCCTTTCCCTACAAGGTTGGACCCAGTCTGTGGTAACTTCTCCCGAAGCGTCCACTAATCGTTTTCTGTTTTTTCTTGTAGTCCCAGCTACTTTTCTTTCACCTTGAATATCAGCCAAGGTGAGCAACCGATTCCTTTATCTGACCACATCAGCTAACATTGCTTGTCATGTGGATTTTTCCGCTACTTGTCTCGTTGCCCCTCGTTCGATGGAGTCTTGAGAAAAGGCTGATCCGCCTCTTAAAGTTACACGCACTAAATTTCTCCCAGTAATATCCGCTGCTCATACTTCTTATACGTTAGAAGTTAGCAATAGTTAGGTTATATATGTATAATAACAACTATATACACCTAACAGTTCATCATGTCTACTGTTTCAGGGTTTAAGTCCAGGAATCTACTCTATAGACACCTAGTTCACTTAAACCTCGGCTCTGATACCAACTTGTAACACCCGGCTTTTAAAACAAAAACACCCCGGAAAAATTTTTCATTTAAAACACAGGTTTTAATACATAAAACCATAACAAGGGGTATATTTTAATAAATACGGGTACAAGTGTATCAAGGAGAGTATAAAATACCATAACTCCTTTAAAGCCGGGCTGCTACTGACAGCATCTACGAGTCCCACTTCAAAGTCACGGACTCTATCTTGTCCCCTATCAGTATCATGCTAACCTGCAGGGACAGTAACAAACGGTATGAGCTACAAAGCTCAGTGAGTACTCATTCCTACAAATAACACGTATAAAATACAATCATGTATTTTTCTGGATATCGAATCCAAACTCCTAGCCTTACTGGCTGGCCAAGTATCTCTTAGGATTTCACATCCTAAATTATAGTCTTACAGACTATAACATGATAACCTGCAATTATCAAACCACGTCAGTTATTTACACATATAACCATATACAACTATTTCTGTCCCATCTCTCTCAGTCGCATCGGACTGCACCGTATATCATGGCTATTTAAGCCGTACACTGTATCATAGCTATATAAGCTGCATCAAAACATTATCAATATACAATTCATAGCCCGCAGGCCGCACCAGCTAGGTTTTATAACCCGATATCATAGCCAAAAGGCTGCACCATGTACCTGTGACAATATCATAGCCAAACAGGCTGTACCGTGTACCTGTAACAAAATCATAGCCAAACAGGCTGCACCAAATATCATAGCCCGAAGGCTACATCGGAGACATAGCCCGAAGGCCGCACCGGAGTCATCGCCCGAAGGCCACATCGGAGACATAGCCCGAAGGCCGCACCGGAGTCATAGCCAACAGGCCGTATCAAATCATAGCCCGAAGGCCACATCGGAGACATAGCCCGAAGGCCGCACCGGTTGGACATACAATCCAAAAATCATAGCCATATAGGCCGCACCCATTGGATATAAAAATCCAGTAATCATTGCCCGTAGGCTGCACTCATTGGATATAAAATCCAGAATTAGTTATGGCTCACGGATTAGTCGCTATTGTCTAGACTCACGGTTCCGTTCTTGTCATCGCAATGACTCACGGCTTATCCGGTCTTGTCTCTTCAAACGTATCTTTTTCAAGGATGATATAATAAAAAAATGAAAGTACGTTGCTATATATTGCATTTAACCCAATTGCAAACTTGATTGCTTTATAGCTACATACATACCACTTCAATCCTCCAGGATTTTTGCATCCAATAACTGCCATTTACGACTCACTTTATGGCGAAACAGAAATGACCTCATTGTAGAGATATTATTTGCTTGATTTGCTTGATGATCAATCAATTAAAGTATATTTTGATGTATAAAGATTAAGGTCAATTAGCTTGACCAAATCTGAGATTTAGCCTTGTTTTTTTAGTTAAAATTAGAAGATATCTTCATATGAGACATATGACAAATATTATGAAATATCTATGTATGTTTTTATACATGAGGAGATGAATATGAGTTAATACTTATATTATGTTGATAAGTATTATGTGGGATGATGAAATAGGTGTTCTAATGAGGATACCATGTTATGAATGGTATATGAATGATGTGTAATATAAAAGTAATGGTATAAGAAATTGTATTTGGCTTGTAGCCTTAAAATATATAGAAGTAGTGATGTTGTGATAGAAATAGTATATGTCAATGTAAAGGAATGGTATGAAAAGTAACAAAGTTAGATGAGGACATAACTCTCCATAAATAATGAGTAATGGGGGGTAAAGTATATGTGTTGGCATATAGCCTTAAAAGGTAGTATGAGTAATATAGATGAAGAAATAAAGTATTGGGGACATAGCTCCAATCATGAAATGATATATGATGGAAAGATGTAAACGGGGACACAACTCCTCAAAATAGTTGTATAATGGAATAAGTAGTAATGTTGATTATAATCTAAAATGTATAAAGGACTAGTATATAAGGTTTTTATACGAGACTTAATTGAGACTATAGGGAAGGTACATCTTCGATTATGGAAATCGATGTCATAAGATTAGGGCACTGGGATGGACTAGTTATATTCATTTCTTCTTGGTGCAAGAAATTGGGAAAAAAAACCCTTGTATAATGGGTTAAACTGTCAATTGTGCATAAATACAATTATACCTATATGATTGATTCATGACAATGTAAGGGAATAGATAAAGCCAATACAGAGTTTAATACCAAGATCATGTTTAATATGGTATGCAGATGAGTATAGTCGAGTATACGGAATTGTGATATATTAATTATGAAATTGATAAAGTGTGGGTCACTTGTGTTAATAATTTGTATGGGTTATTTATATGAATATAGTGTTATGAGTTATGGAAACCGGAATAAATAACCAAAGATGAAAATAAAAGGATATTGTCCGAACCAGTTTACCCGCTTGAAGGGGGATCAACTAGGATCTTACCCGCTTGAAAGGGGATCAACTAGTACCTTACCCGTTTGAAGGGGGTTAGAAGACACTACTGGGATGGTACTTCCCTATGCGAAATAGTTGTCTCTAGCACGCGCCCTTATGGTTGGATTTGTTCTATGCCATGAAGGGAGATGAAATTAGCACACCCTTATGGTTGGATTGTTCTATGTCGTGAAAGGAGATGAGATTAGCACGCCCTTATAGATAGATATGTTCTATTCCATGAAGGGAGAGAGAACTGAGCACATCCTCACAGATGGAGTGGTTTCGTTCCGGCGAGGAAAAGAGATACGGAGTTACCCGTAAATAAATTGGAATAGAAAGAAATTACGATTCAGAATCGGCTTAACTTTATTATATATGTGATGATATTCATTTATATGAGTTGTGTATTCAGCCAGTATGTAAGGGGTTAATGAGGTATGAGTTTTTGGTGATAACTAGAGTATGATGTATAAGCTGTATGTTTAATGTAAAATGTCTTATTAGTAGAAGTGATGTTGTGGAGTTATTTTCCAAGACCTGACGTGTAAAGGAGGGAATAATTGAAGATATGTAGATGTGAATATGATAATGAGGTTTCACAGTTAAACTGTATTCAAATGAGCATTTGTATAAATATATTATGAGTCCAAACTCGTGTAACTCACGAGACTTTATAGTATTACGTATGTGTGTTTTGTGCTATGTATAGAGTGAAGTGATTATGGAACGTAATGTATTTGTATTCGATCACTATGTTATGTGTAAGTTCCAGTTCACTGCTATGGTTGTATTAATATATAGTTAGAAAATGATTTTTCTTTTTTGTTATTAAATAAAATAACCATATATTTTGGAATTATGGTTACTATGACAATCATGCATCAAGTTTAGCAGTCCTATTATGGTTACTACGACAAACTAATCACATGTGTTGACGCATGTTGGATATAGAATCACACATTCATTCTGTTTGATTTTGTTTAATTGATAATTCACAAGAAGCAGTTGTATTTGTTTTGAAGGTGTTAGACCCTATAATCGTCTGGAATACAAATTGGAAATACCCCCATCACATGGCATAGCAACCCATTTATTAACGCATCACTGGTAATCTACCAAACTACCCTCAAAACTACCATTTAATTTAAAATATATTTTAAATATTATTTTCCCAAACTTGAAAAGCATAAAAAAAAAACAAAATTTCCAAATTTTTCTAGAAATGGAGAAGTCGTGAAGATTGACAAGAGTTGATGGATGGTGGTAACAGGTCCATGTTATTACTCCTAAAAATAGACGAGCAATTTATTACCTTACTAGTATAATATGGAGAGTTGGTGGTAGTTCGCTTTTATATTTCTTCTTTTCCTTTTCTAATGAATTAAAATTCAATCATACGAACCATGCATAGTTTGCGTGTACCACACACCCTGTCACGTCACCTTACTTGCCAACCTTAATTAAATTATTTGCAATAATTGTTGTGATAGTAGACAACAAATATGCAATAGTAATTTTAATAAAGGAAACTATATTTTGAATTTTGTTAACGTCAAATGAGAAAAGATTAAATTTAGTGTGTTTTTCATTATTTTGGTTACTAGTTAACTTATGTAATAAGATGATTGTTGATATTATGAATCACTTTTCCTCTTATGATAAAACTAATTACTAACTAATGCATATAAAAATTAGTAAAATGTCAACTTTAATGCATCAAAGTGGCAAACCACAAGTACGTTTCGACTGCACACATTTGAAGATCGTATGACCCGGTTCCAAGTAGGAAACTGAGTGATATGAAGTTGTGAATAAATTGGTTTATAATTTAAAACTTTATTTTCTGGCCCACATTTTCAAAGGTTATATAATATGTTTCCATATAAAAAACTCTCTTTTGATAAAATCTAATTTCTAAAATACAACAATTCTTTTTAGTAGTGTGCATTTATTTAGGGGGTTTTTATCTCGGTTTAGCATTACCAACAATGTTATTTTACGAGAAGCAAATAGGTCACCGATTAAGTCAACCGTGGACCGTTCTCAACTCTTCATCCCCATTAAACTCTCTCTATTTTCTCTCTATCTCTGTTAAATTGATGGATTAAACTCGTTAAAGGTCCAATCAACATTAATATTTATAAAGTTTCTGGGGTATATATATATATATATATATATATATATATATATATATATATATATATATATATATATATATATATATATATATATATATATATATATATATATATATATATATATATATATATATATATATTAGTTTAAAACCTGTGTGTTACACGGTTTGATTAAAAAAATTAATAGAAATAATCAATCCACCTATATTTTAGTGATTTTTTGAATTTAGATGAATTCTATTTAAATTTACAAATGATAGGATATGTATTTTTTAAGGGTTTTTTTGAATTTAGATTGTGATATCCGAAAATCATAAACCTGATTTATTGAGATTTATTTTGAATTTAGATTGACTTAAACTTAGAATGTCATGTGAAATAAAGACCTTAAAAGGATGTCAGATATAGATATGTGTGAACATATTGATGAATGAAAATTAATATTTTTTTCTATGTCAGCTTGTTCATTTTTACGTTGGAAAATTTTGTTATCACAAAGGAATACTTGGTTCATATTTGAAACTAACCACGGAATAAGTAGTAGGAAGAAATAGTTCACACGAACACCCGATTTTATTTCGCAAAATAAATAGTCATATATAAAAATTGTATTTTAATATGATTATCTTGAAATATAAGCTCTTCCTTGAGATAGTTTTTGGGAATAACTTATATATAAATTAAGTTTTGTTGTTAATTCGTTAATTAACACTTAATATATCATTGAGACATCAGCCGTTAATACATTAATCTATGTATTTTATGAAACTAACGCTCAATATGCAATTGCATCAAAACTCAAAAGATATAGGGCACAGCCTCATGGACTTTGACCTTTCGAGACCTATATCATTTTTTATGTATATCCTATACCCGTAAGTCGTAACATATATATCACACGGTTTGATTAAATAAATTAATAGATTTTTTGAATTTAGATAAATTCTATTTAAATTTACAAAGGATAGGATATGTATTTTTAGAGGTTTTTTGAATTTGGATTGTGATATCCGGAAATAATATACCTGATTTATTGGGATTTATTTTGAATTTGGATTGAATTAAACTTAGAGTGTCATGTGGAATAAAGGCTTTAAAAAGATGCCACGTGGCACTAAAGTGCTTTGTTTATTAGTATGTGTGTGTGTGTGTCTATATATATATATATATATATATATATATATATATATATATATATATATATATATATATATATATATATATATATATATATATATATATATATATATATATATATATATATATATATATATATATATATATATATATATATATATATATATAGGGGAACGGTTCAAATGAGAACTACTAAAAGGTTGAGAACCACTAATTCACAGTTTAATAAAAAACTTACGTTATAGTATTTACAGTTTAATAACTACAAATTTTATTATATTGTGAATATTGTAAAACATATTAAAAAAAAGACAAAACTGCAAAAATGGTCCCTATGGATTGTTGTTTTTTGTGGTTCTGGCCCAAACCTTTGCGTTTTTGTATGGATGATCCTTTTTCAGAGGTCTCTTTGTGGAATTGGTCCCTGTCCAACTTGAAATATCTATTTTACCCTCTTAATTTCTTTTTTCATTTTCTTTTTACCCATTTACAATTTTTTTAATGAACAAAAATAAATAAATAACCCGGCTTTTCTTCTCTTTCTATGGTCTCTTTCTTCCAAGCATAATTCCACAGAATCGCTATCATCGTCGGAACTAAAACGGCCGCCGGCACCAACGGAATCAGTGACCACACCTTTCAGGCGCTCAATCCAAGCTGCCCGGCAAGTCCGACGTTGATCGTCTTGGCGCCAGATTCCTCCGACGAAAGCTTGCAAACCTCCGCCGTCCAAGGATTCGGGATTAAAATACAACAACATTTCAACAAATTCAACAAATTGGGGAACACCGCCGTTGCTGATTGTTAAGTTTTCCGGCGATTGTTGTGAAGTGATGATTTCTAATAATCTTAGCCCTGCCAATATCCCATGTGGGTGTCTTTTGTCTTTCACTAACCTCAATACTCCCACCAAAAGACTCAAACTTGGGACAATATCGGAGCCTGTATACAAAATTTCCATCAATTTTACCCAATTTTTTTTGGTTTCTGTTGAATCTTCTTCGTATTTTATATATATCTGATTCGGATGTGGGTTAAACGGCGGAACCACAGAAGGATATCCAAATGTTGAACTCAAATTCTGGGTCAAACTGGAAGACTATTTTCAGTGAAGGCGATGGTCGATTTGAAGGTTGAACTTGATTTCATATTTTCATTACACTAAATTCATTACAGTTAACAAGCTTTGGTCGTCGAATGGCGGTGGATGGTGGCTATTAGCTGGAAAATTTAGGCTTACCTAGAAATAGAGATGAAGAAACAGGGGCTGCGATTATCTGCGACCACCGTCTCACCCCACATCCTTCTCTAAATCTGCAAATTGATGAAATGCTAAAACTCTGTAGATTGTAGATTAGTCAGACCCAGAAAGAAATCCGGCAGGAGAGATGGAGGTGAGGAGCTTAGAGATGGCGGCGACATGATACTTGGTTTTCATCTAGGTTTTGCAAGCGAGTATCATGCTGGCTTCTCGCAACTTATCTTTTCCCTTACTATCACTCGATCGCAGTCATTGTCTCAAACCCTTATACCGATCGCACACTTCAATCTTTCTTGGGTTCTCGTTCTTATCTAAGTCGGAGAGAGAGAGAGAGAGAGAGAGAGAGAGAGAGAAAGAGAGAAGCGCTAGAGAGAGAAGTCGGTGTGAGGAAGACTGTGGGGGAGGGTGTGTGTGATCGGAGCTAACTGCCAGAGACAAAAGGAGGGTGCGACTGAGAGAGGGTGGGGTCTATTTGGGGTGGGGGTGGGATTTAATTTCTTTTGTTAATAATTTAAATTTAATAAATGATTAAAAATAATAGAAAATTAAATTAAAAAGGTAAAATAGACATTTCAACTTGGACAGGGACCAATTCCACAAAGAAACCTCTGAAAAATGACCATCCATACAAAAACACAAAGATTTTAGCCAAAACCACAAAAAACAGCAAACCACAGGGACCATTTTTGCAGTTTTCTCTAAAAAAAATAAGGAAATTTATTAACTTTGATATATTTTCACATAATAAACAAGTGTGAAAAAATAAAAAAACAAAAAAAAACATAATTTTTAATGTGTGATAAGAGAGAGAGAGAGAGAGAGAGAGAGAGAGAGAGATGTTATATACACAATGAATACGTCACAAGACATAATTTAAGTCAATGCTTTAAAGAATAAATACTAAAGTTACTTAAAGTTTGTCCTCCAAAAATTAATTAAAAAATACAACCACCAACTATTTTTTTATATAAAAACTCGTCACCATGACGCGGAGATCATTCAATTTTTCTCTATTTTTTAGTTAAAATTAGAAGATATCTTCATATGAGACAGGGATTACCTTTAGATCGTCCTCTATTAAGAATTGCAAGTGCCATTGACTTGTTGACTTCAAAGGAAGGTGCAAAATGGCAATATTTTACGGAAAGGTACACGGATGTTGTATCCTATGTAATAAGTGCTTTTTTGTTTGCTAAAATACTGCTGCTAGATCAGGAATTCCTTTGCTTAAGGATGTACACATTGGGATCCCAAGTAGTAGAGGTAAGTAGTTTCACAAAGCCTTTTATGCTGTAAGTAGTTTTCAATGTTGAGGGTAATTTTGTAATTTTACATATAATGTTCTGTTGCAGTTCATGGTGGAGTTATGTCTTTGGTTCAAGGTTCTTACGAGTACTATCATTACCTCCAAGATTGTTTTGATGATTCGTTGAAATTCTTATTTTCAACTATTTAATTTTTGGATGATAATTAACAAACTATCTTTTTTTTATTGTCTGATCAATTTTTTATTTTAATATCAGGGGTGGGGTTGTGCTTACCGCTCTTTACAGACAATATCATGTCACAGCTACGCAACAATGGCAAATATCTTCGAGGTAAATGTCACTTATTTTACGTGTAATATTTTTACGTTATCGTTTTAAATGTTAAAATTTGGCGGAAATTAAGGAACTAATTCATTGGATAACGTAAATAAAATTTGAATATGCAATTAATTGTTAAATTCTGCCGAAAATCAAGGAACTACTTAATAAGATAACGTAAATCAAAATTCAATCCGCATTTAAATCACTTCTATTTTTAAATTTCAATTTTCCTAATTTCCCTCCTCAAAAGAATCCTCTCATATTCAATATAGTATATTATATTTCTCAATTGAAACCGAATACACATTTGCTTTCTTGTCACACTGTTAAATCAATTTTTTCACAATACTCCTTCATGATTCAAACAATTACACCATGATCAATGACCTCTCTCAAGAAAGATGACTATAAACTCAAGGTCCGAATTATCCGCCTCTGGAAGTCAGCCAAAAACTCAAATTCCGACGAGTCTCCATCTTTGGATATCATATTGATGGATAAGCAGGTATGAAGTATTCTCATCTGTAATACTATATTTCTTAAACATTTTTTTATTCCTCTGTCTTTGTTAAACGTGTAACTACACCAGAATTACTGAACACATACATCAAACATACATGAACAATATGTTTGTTGTGTCTGTTTTAAGGTTTGTACTTTAAATTTTTAACTTAATTTAGCAATATACTTTATATTTAATTTTTGTTTTCATATTTCGTGACAGTTCCTGAATTTTACCTGTGGTAATTTCGTGAGTGCTAGAGTAGAAGAATGAAAGTACAATGCTGTAATAGACAAAAGAATATGTCACTGCTGATTTTAGTTTAATTTATTTCTTATTATGTCAGTGTACTTTGAAAAGTAATTGTATATGTGACTGCTGATTTTAGTGTAAGTTATTTCTTATCAGGGCATATTTTAGTTTAATTCATTTCTTATTAGGAGATCTAAAGAATATTTACAATTGTTTGTAAATTATAATGTTTCTGTCATTTGGAGATCTAAAGAACATTTGTTATATAAATTTCTTAGTGCTTACATCTTTCTATATATATATATATATATGAAGGTTCAAATGAGAACAAAATTATAAGTTGAGAACATGAGAACAAATCTCAGCCTTTAATATTAGAAAAACAGGCGCGTGTTCTTTTTTAAGTGATAGAGGGTATTTTAGTAAATGTGCATTTTATATCCGACGTATGGATTGAACGATAACAGCGTTGCTTCTTTACATTCAAAGTTCGTATCTTTTTTCCGACATTGTTGCCATAAAAGACGATTTTGATTTTGATCCTGATATTCATTCCGTTTTTGTTCTGATTCATACGGATATACATTCGATTTCTTAAACACGAGCTTGCGATTTCATATTTTTGTTCTTTTAGGCGATTTCTCTTCTGATTAAAGGCGATTTTGATTGTCGTCCTGATACACATTCGAGTTTTATTCTGATTGATCCTGATATATAATCGATTTCGGATTTTTGTCAACGATTCAATCGTATTTGATATTCTGATTCGAGGACGACTAGTGAGAATACAGATCACGAGGATTCAAGCGTATTTGAGCTTCTGTATCAGCTTTTCTGGTTCGATTCTATTAGTTCAGATGGATAACTATGTTGATGATGTTAATATATGTACAAACGAAGAAGAATTTAGTACTTTCGTTACGATATCTGAAGATGAGGATACAGATGACGAGGATTCAAGTAAATATGGTCAGAATTACAGTGTTTCAGGTAAATACTATTAAAGTTTTATAATCATATGTGATTATATATGTGAATTTTTTGTAGTAGTTTTATTGTGAATCATATGTGATTATATATGTGAAGGTTTGTAGTAGTTTTATTTTGAATGAAATCAAATCATATGTGATTATATATGTCGTTTATTGGGAATCAAATTCAATCATTAAGTAAAGATAATTGTTGTAATTTTTAGTAATCATATGTGATTTTTTCAATAGTCATATTTGATTTTTTAGATCAAGACTATGCATAATGATATATTATTTACAAATTTAATTTGTAACTCATATGTGGTTTATTGTGAAACAAATTCAATCATCAAGTAGAGTGTGACAACCGCAAAAATCAGTCAACATAAGTCAACAATAGTAAAGAAAAGTCAACTAGAGCACACATTAGATTAACATGTTGAGGTGTAAACTTCATAATCTTTGTATTATACTTGAATATTATAATACTACGTGCACTAGTTGGAAACAATTATTGAATAAACACTATAAATGCGTAAGATGAATTACGGCAACGTAGAATTTCGATAAACACACAAATATTATTTTGGTATAAATAATATTTATAAAATGATGTATTCGTGAATACGAACCTGTGGATATAAAGAACGTTGAAAACGGAGTTCGTACGCAAAAGCTACAACAAGTTAAATCGCTGTGAACGTTAAATGTACACAGGGTTTAAGCTTAAAATACAAAACATGGTGCCTTAAACATCAAATACGAGATAATAAATCATAGATTATGAAACGTAATATTACTTAGTATTTAATTTCAAAGCCAAATGTATTTTCCAGTAAAATGCTGAAAATCGCGTAATCGGAAGAATACTGCGCTTAAACGCGTATTTCGTCGCCTAACGAGTTATGACACCATCTAAATAAATGTTTAACAAAGTTTTTATATAAAATATTTATTTGGAACATCGTTTACTCAAAAACTGATAAAGTTTCATAAAAACGTCTTACGATTTTATAAAAACTACTTATTTATATAAGTTTATCGCTATATTTTATAAAACCAACCCACCCTACCCCCCCCCCCCCCACCCACATAGGCTGCATTGAGCATCCAAAACATAACACCAAATCTATAGACTACAAATCACAAATCTTTAGGGTTGAGGCTAGGAAAGGAATATATGATTAAAATATACAAAAGCAAATCCAAGAGAATCATATATAAGCTAGTGTAAGGCTTGAAATCACACACACACCAACACACAAAACTCTCTCATCTCTTTCTCTCTACATTTCGAACTCACCATCTCCCTCCTCTCCTCTCTCCAAGTTTCGGCCACCATCACCATCTCCCAAAATCCTTGAATCTTCAAGTGTTGCTCAAATCCAAGTGGTAAGTTGCATTACTCTCTTGATTCTAAGACTTCCTATGTCAATTTCATCTCTTTTACACCCACTAACATCCACAAAATCCATTGGGTATTAGCTTTATTCAAAGGTCCTTGAGCTCCATTATTCATCATCCTCAAGAATCTTGCAAACCATCTTGGTAAGTTATGTTCATCTAGTAGTTATAAGGTTCCTAATACTTTCATTTACTCTTTTACACACAAATACTCACGGGAATCCTTTGGATAATAGTTTTGTCCAAGAGTCCTCCGAGTCCAAAAGCCAAAATCTTCACCCTTCCACCAAGAAACTTTAGATCCATCACTCAAGGTGAGTTCATACCCCTCATTTTCACTTTTATCCAAGTTTTAGGGGGAGAATACAAGTTTTAACCATGAAAATGATGTATTATTGTAAAGTTTATGATATAATCTTGACAAATGATATGTTTACATGTTACATACTTAAAATGCTAAGAGATTCATGTTAGCCACGTTATTACAAAGTGTATGGCACAAATAAATTGCTTGTGGTAAACTATTATACATTTGTAGTTAAAAGAAACAAGTATTTAGACTATTACACATATTTGTCACAAATAAGGCTATATGATTTATGTTATGATAAAATGGACATAAATGTGATATTCATGCGAGTACTTGACAAAGTATGTGAAAATAAGTGTTTTGTTTAAATAGTCAAGTAAACATGATGACACAACCTTTACGTCAAACCTATTATATAAGTAAAAAGCATGCTATTACGACGTAACTAAGATTTTCGTGAATATTTAACGCCAAAGTAAATTTGGGGTTTATTATTTACATAAACTTGAGTTTTCCAAATGAAAAGGACCATATTTTAGTAACAAGTGCTAAAAAGGTCATTTGGGAAAAATCACTATTATTTCCAATAAACGACGAGATTTGAAAATGTGTTGCCATCACTTTACTAAAATGACTAATATGAACTCTTCACCATGACTTGTTGCATGACTTCAAAACTATATTGATATTTATATGTTAAAATTTTTAGATGTAAGAAATGATACATTTCAACTCAATGACATCATTTAGGTCTAAATATACCATTACAACGGGAAAACATTTGTATAAGTTATTAAGGGAATAATTTATGAAACGAACGACAACGTACACTATGAGTTACAAGAATAATTATATGAATATATATATATATATATATATATATATATATATATATATATATATATATATATATATATATATATATATATATATATATATATATATATATATATATAATTATTACATACATTAATTATCATGGATATATTTGGTAATTAACAATACAAAACGGTTTTCACTACGCTACGAATAAAGATATGACATGTGCGTTGGGTAACATTGTGAGACATCGCTTCACGGTACTAAGAAGAGTACACATTAAATTCCTGGATTATAACCTTAATCATGTATGAGCGGGATAGTTGTATATAGATCTATATGGGATTGACAATCCCCACCTATGGTTGTTAGCTACAACTACGATCGACGGATCAAGGGTGACAAATGTCTTTCACTATTACGACGCCTGAAGAACGTCGTTCCAGGTCACTAGGTCATAGCAATGTTATAATAACTCACAAATTATCAACAAACGTCCTATATTTGGGGAGAATATCTCCAAATGGTTTCACTTAAGTGTGAAACTATATGTTACACTTTTCAAAGATTCAAACAAGAATTTTCACTATTTCACTACGAAACATATATCGCTATTATATTACGAGAACTTTCACTATTACACTATGGGTTTTTCACTATTACACTATGGGTTTTTCACTATGATACTATGGGTTTTCACTATTACGCTAAGAAAGTTTACACTATTTCTCTACGGGTTTTATGGAAATTAAAACTACATTTCGGAAGATACAAATATAAGTACTATTTTACTTATACATACGAGTTTTATGAAGTTTAAAACTACATTCCAACAAGATACAGATGAGTATGGTTTTTCACTAATACACTACGAGCTTTTTACTATTACACTACTAACGTTTTCACTATTACGCTACGAGCTTTTCACTATTACTCTACGAATGTTATCGCTATTACGCTACGAACGTTTTCACTATTACACTACGAGCTTTTATAAAGGAATCACTATTTTTCTCACTACAAAAATCTTATGAACTCACAAACGTAATGTTGACACTTGCAAAATTACTTGTATTCTCAGGTAACAATTAGTCAAGTACGACTAACCTCTCGATGGGACACGAAGACGTCTCTTTTGATTATTTTGATTTCATTATGTAGTTGGTTTAAAAACATATTGTTGAACAATGTAACTTTCCAATTATAATGTATGATGGTTGTTTATCTACTTATGTTTCAATGTATACAACGGTTGTGATACTATGATTCGTTCCGCCCTTCGACGAGGGTTTGGGGGTGTGACAGATTGGTATCAGAGCAATTGTCTATAGCGAACTAAGTATATTCTTCCATGTAAGAAATACAACTATAGATACGGGGACTTATACCTCTGCTAAAAATTATAAACATACGACAATACTTTTAGAATATAATGATATTCGTATAAAGGTATACATATATAAACAGAGATAGTATCACAATACAAGAACGTTTGAGTTTAAGTTGAAATTTATGAATAGACTTAGGATAATATGTTTTCAAATCATGGGAAGACGTAGCCTGATCAACTACGTTTAACTACGGTTTGACCGACATATAACTAAGTGTGGGCATAATGGACAACGGAGTAAAAACTCGGGAATCACACAGTAATTAGTAACCACGTCAATATTTAACATAAATACTTCGATAAGTATTAGTATTATTAAGAACCACTATTGACAATCCTAAGTCGACACTAGTATCAACATTATCGCAATACCTCTTTATCGTCTACGTACCTAAGTTACGACTAAGAAAAGGGTTCCGATGCCGGCAAGGGCGACAACAGGAGCTATGCGTTAAGGGACAGTTGAGTCGCCATGAGTAGTCACGACTTGAAAACCATTGACGAGTATTCTCGATATGACTCACGAGGAGACGCAGAAGTTTAACCCATAGTTGACCAATACGTGAGACTTTCCTTTCGCGCTACGATTTTATCCTTAGGATTGTTTCCACCTTGAGCTTAAGATTTAAGCTAGGATATCTCTTGATGCTAGACCCTCTCTTTTGGGGATGCTTACTTGACCAAATTTACTTTGTGTATCGTAATCCAATGCACAAACCGCTTCCCCTTATGTCAAAATCTCTGAGTTTTAGTTCAGGGCCCTCAGAAAATACGAGTGATATCCTCAAGTGTACCATCATCTTACACTTTCCAAATTATTTACATGTTGCTAGAACAATCTTCGGCCTTACGCTTTTCATTCCCAGTCCAACTTCGCACTTCGTCGAAATGCAGAAACTTTCTATAACTTGGAGTTCTTATTCGACCCGTATCATTTCGTACATTCATTTGAGTCCCTATGACATTGCTGATATCCTTATTGTCGTCAAGGATTACACCCCCTTACGCCACACGTCAAACCTATAATATAACTGTTGACTCTATAGAAGGTACGGAACTACATTCACACCATGAAACGTTGTACAAATAATTCGTCATGTCCTCTACTTTGAGGAGGGAAAGTTTTAAGTGTACGATTCTCTATCCTCCAAAGGATTGTTTTCCTAGAATCACTAAATTGAGAATGTACCTATTTTCAATGATCAATACTTTCACACCTTCCTTTAAGGTAGCATTCTACCTTACGATTTCCAATAAGTTTCTAACTCCTAAAATCATATTTTCCCGACTCCTTGCTATCTGCAATTGGATTGACTTAAACAGTCGGGTAATTTATCGAAATAATAACCAAAATAGTTCTATATGAGTTCCCTCATTGACGATTTATCATAATGAACTTCTTCATTGTCTTACTACTTCGTTTGGTTATCACAATAATACCTTTATTCATTTGAAGATACGACGCATTTTGATAACATTAAAGTTGTTTATCATTCTAAACTCTTCGGACATCACCCAGGTCATGTGGTTTATTTCATTATGAACTTTCACCGCCTTCACTAGAGAAAATAATCCCCCTAAACATACTCTTTGAATATGGTTCCGTTGTGGTGAGAGCACCCGCAACAGTAATTGTAGCCCCAGAAATCCTTGATCATTTCGTAAATTGTTTTTGTAGACGATACTTGAATAGTCTTTACATATGGAGACACACCAAAACTTCGCTGCCTATCCGTAGTACGTACCTTTAGAAAAACTTACCGAATAACGAAACCCTTATCGTGTGTATGAGTACCGTTAAAGTTGTATACAGTAGGAAATTGAATAGTCTGAGAATACCCGATTTGGCCTTATTGCATGTTTCTTGGTTGGTTGTTGCCTTAGGGTAGAATCTATTATTCGAATGTTTAATTAATTCTACGTTGTATATAGCTGTACAATTGTGAAGCAACTCGTCAGCAATGGAGGAAATTCCATCATAGTAGAGTAGTATGGTAGGATTCCTATGTTTTTTTATAACCCACGTCATGGATTGAAGAAGGAAATGAAGAAATCGTGGACATATCAGAAGTCTGTGACTTTCCTGACGTGTTCCCAGAAGATCTCCCGAGGGTACCACCAACCCGTCAAGTCGAATTCAGAATCGATCTAGTTTCGGGAGCAGCCCCCATAGCAAAATCGCCATACAGATTAGCCCCTGCTGAAATGCAAGAACTGTCTAGTCAATTACATGAATTGTTAGAAAAAGGATTCACTCGACCTAGCTTCTCGCCATGGGGAGCGCCGGTTCTGTTTGTAAAGAAGAAAGATGGATCCTTCAGAATGTGTATTGACTACCGCAAATTGAACAAGTTGACCGTCAAGAATAGATACCCCCTCCCCAGAATTGATGACCTATTCAATCAGTTGTAAGGATCCAGCTACTTTTCAAAAATCGATTTGAGGTCTGGGTATCATCAACTTAGAGTTCAAGAAGAAGACATCCCAAAGACGGCGTTTAAAACATGATATGGTCATTATGAATTTGTTGTAATGCCATTTAGATTAACCAACGCCCCTGCAGTATTCATGGACCTTATGAATCGAGTATGCAGACCATTCTTAGACAAATTCGTGATTGTATTTATTGATGACATATTGATATATTCACGAAGCGAAGGAGAACACGGTCAGTACTTGCGTTGATCTTGGAGCTACTCAGAAAAGAGGAATTGTAAGCCAAATTCTCAAAATGTGAATTTTGGATACGAAAGGTAGACTTCTTGGGCCATGTGGTTAGCCAAGAAGGGATTCATGTCAATCTATCCTAGATCAAAGCAATAGAAAACTGGGAGATACCAAAAACCCTGACAGAGAACCGCCAATTTTTGGGTCTTGCTGGTTACTACCGGAGATTCATTAAAAACTTCTCCAAGATAGCGAAGCCTCTCACGGCCTTAAAACAGAAAGGTGCCCGATTCGACTGGGATGACCCCCAAGAGAATGCATTCCAAACGCTAAAGCAAATGCTGTGCAGTGCACCAATCCTGTCACTTCCAGAGGGCACGGAAGATTTTGTGGTGTATTACGACGCATTGAAACAAGGTTTGGGATGTGTACTTATGCAAAGGGAGAAAGTTATTGCCTACGCTTCCAGACAACTCAAACCACATGAGGTCAACTACACCACGCACGACCTCGAGTTGGGAGCCGCGGTATTCACATTAAATATATGGAGACATTACCTCTATGGAAAAAAGTGTACAATTTTCACCGATCATAAAAGCCTGCAACACATCCTCAATCAGAAGGAGCTCAACATGAGGCAACGAAGATGGGTCGAATTACTGAGTGATTACGAGTGCGACATTCGTTATCATCTGGGCAAGGCAAACGTAGTAGCAGATGCTTTGAGCCGGAAGGAATACTTGGGATGTCGAGTAAAGTCGCTAACGATTACCATACACTCACACCTCCCTACTCAAATCAGGGATGCTCAGCTTGAAGCCCTGAAACCAGAAAACATCACCCATGAGACACTTCGTGGAATGGACAAAAGTTTTGAGCTCAGGGAGGATGGAACGCGATATTTCATGAACCAAATCTGGACGCCAAAGTTTGGTGGGTTCAGAGAGTTGGTTATGAAAGAAGCTCACAAGAAAAAATACTCCGTCCATCCTGGGTCAGATAAGATGTACCTTGACTTAAAGAAGTTCTACTGGTGGCCAAACATGAAAGCAAAAATCGCCACCTTTGTGAGCAAGTGCTTGACCTGTGCAAAAGTCAAGGTAGAATACCAGAAGCCCTCGGGTCTGTTGGAACAGCCGGAAATACCCGAGTGGAAATGGGAGCGGATCACCATGAATTTCATAACAAAATTACCTAGAACAACTAGTGGACATGACACCATTTGGGTAATCGTAAACCGATTAACAAAATCTGCGCACTTTTTACCAATCAAGGAGATTGATAAGATGGAGAAGCTAACGAGGGTTTACCTCAAGGAAATTGTAAAATTGCATGGTGTGCCAATATCCATCATCTCGGATAGAGATAGCCGATTCACTTCGTGCTTTTGGCAATCATTGCAAGAGGTCATGGTAACCAGACTCGATATGAGTACAGCTTACCATCCGCAGACAGATGGTTAAAGTGAACGAACCATTCAAACGTTAGAAGACATGCTTCGTGTCTGTGTGATAGACTCTGGCAAAGCATGGGACGTCCACTTGCTACTGATTGAATTCTCCTACAACAACAGTTATCATACTAGCATCAAAGCCGCTCCATTTGAAGCACTGTACGGACGTAAGTGCAGATCATAATTGTGCTGGGCCGAAGTTGGCGATACCCAATTAGCTAAAGGTCAAGTAGCAAACAGCACACTCACCGGCCCAAAAAAAAAATTACACGAGAAGCAACAGAAAGGATCGTTCAAATACGAGAACGATTGAAAGTGTCTCGTGATCGGTAGAAGTGCCACGCTGACAAAAGACGTAAGCCTCTAGAATTCCAAGTGGGTGACCGAGTCATGTTGAAGGTCTCCCCTTGGAAAGGAAATGATACGCTTCGACAAAAGGGGAAAGCTTAACCCAAGGTATATAGAACCTTTCGAAATTCTAGCTAGAATTTGGTCCTGTAGCCTACAAGCTTCAGTTACCCCGAAGCTAAGCAAAGTGCACAACACCTTTCACATGTCGAATCTCAAGAAATGTCTATCTGATGAAACCTTGGTCATTTCTCTAGACGAGATCGAAGTAAACGAGAGCTTGCACATTGTAGAGGAACCGGTGGAGATCATGGATAGGGAAGTAAGAGAACAAAACAAAGTCGCATACCAATAATAAAGGTCTGCTGGAACGCTAAGCGAGAACCTGAGTTTGGTTGGGAACGCGAGGATCAAATGAAACAGAAATATCCCCATTTAATCCCGAAAACCCCCAGTAACCAACGTCTAAAACTAAATTTCGAGACGAAATTCCTTATAACGGGGGGATGATGTGACAACCACAAAAAACAGTCAACATAAGTCAACAATAGTAAAGAAAAGTCAACTAGAGCACACATTAGATTAACATGTTGAGGTGTAAACTTCATAATCTTTGTATTATACTTGAATATTATAATACTACGTGCACTAGTTGGAAACAATTATTGAATAAACACTATAAATGCGTAAGATGAATTACGGCAACGTAGAATTTCGATAAACACACAAATATTATTTTGGTATAAATAATATTTATAAAATGATGTATTCGTGAATACGAACCTGTGGATATAAAGAACGTTGAAAACGGAGTTCGTACGCAAAAGCTACAACAAGTTAAATCGTTGTGAACGTTAAATGTACACAGGGTTTAAGCTTAAAATACAAAACATGGTTCCTTAAACATCAAATACGAGATAATAAATCATAGATTATGAAACGTAATATTACTTAGTATTTAATTTCAAAGCCAAATGTATTTTCCGGTAAAATGCTGAAAATCGCGTAATCGGAAGAATACTGCGCTTAAACGCGTATTTCGTCGCCTAACGAGTTATGACACCATCTAAATAAATGTTTAACAAAGTTTTTATGTAAAATATTTATTTGGAACATCGTTTACTCAAAAACTGATAAAGTTTCACAAAAACGTCTTACGATTTTATAAAAACTACTTATTTATATAAGTAGATCGCTATATTTTATAAAACCAACCCACCCTACCCCCTACCCCCATAGGCTGCCTTGAGCCACCAAAACATCACACCAAATCCATAGACTACAAATCACAAATCTTTAGGGTTGAGGCTAGGAAAGGAATATATGATTAAAATATACAAAAGCAAATCCAAGAGAATCATATATAAGCTAGTGTAAGGCTTGAAATCACACACACACCAACACACAAAACTCTCTCATCTCTTTCTCTCTACATTTCGAACTCACCATCTCCATCCTCTCCTCTCTCCAAGTTTCGGCCACCATCACCATCTCCCAAAATCCTTGAATCTTCAAGTGTTGCTCAAATCCAAGTGGTAAGTTGCATTCCTCTCTTGATTCTAAGACTTCCTCTGTCAATTTCATCTCTTTTACACACACTGACATCCACAAAAGTCTATATGGGGAACTGTTCTGATCTCTTTCATGCTCATGATGGTTCAAAAGTTTAGCCCAGGAATCAATAACTCCATATATTATATACTCTCCTAGGAACATACTTTCTAACATGTACATGTGTACAGTTCTTTCACCTATTGTCGATATCACTTCATCACCGTGAATAGAAAAATCACATATGATTTAATAATGTAATATGAATAAGTTACTGTCATTTACATGTTTAAATTTAATAATTTTAGATTAAGAATAACATATGAATAACTTACAAGACATCCCCTTTTAAGTTGAAAAGCCATTCACTTATCATATCTTCTTCAGTGGTATTGTTGCTTTTCAGATTTATCACCCTATCCTTAAAGGGTGATTTCATGCTTGGCCCTGGTTTTTTTTGTCTTTTTTCTTCGGGTAAGACAACTGATGTTGGTTGAGGATTAGGAATTGCAGGCCTAGCTTGTTTTTCTTCCAGATTTGTTTCCTGAATAATATGTTTCAGAAAATAACTTTGAGTATATAATAAATTTAAAAAAGATGACAATCACATATGATTACATACACATATAATCAGATGTGATTAAAATATGAATTATAATCAGAAGTTATTACATTACCAATTTGTCGGTTTGAACGTGTTTTGTTTGATTTTGATTGGATTCTTCTGGTGGTGTTATTTGACTGATACGAAGGTCAAAACTTGGAATGAATGTGTTCTCTTTTTTTGTTAGATTCATATATGGTCTTTTCAAAAAATTCAATAACATCCGGTTCATTTAAGAATTGACTCTCCGTGATTGTGTTTTCAATATATCAAGATTGTATGTCTTTTTTAAAAAAGCATTCACCTCTGTTTCTTTTATTTGATCATTCACCTCTGTTTGTTCATTCGTTTTTTTATCAGACTGATTTTCTTCATTGATGTTTTCTACAAAACCAAATATGAAAAGTTAGTTTATAATAATACATGATTAACATACAAACATATATGATTAAAAATTTCTTTAATACCTTTTGGATTATCAAGAATTTGTTTCACATGATCATCTATGGTTTTGTTTATGTCTGCATCTTTTGCTAAGTTTGATAAGTCATTCCAAAACTCCGTATCTCCACTGCAGCCAACAGGTTCTTCATTATTTTTTTTTCACTAAAAAATATGAACAGAAAATTAGTATAATCACAAATGAATTCAATTTTTTAATTTTTTTTAATCATGGATGAAGGATAGTTATACTGACCTGTTTCTTCCAAAGGTTCGTTCAGTATGTTTTGGATTGGTGTACTGAACCAAAATTGACTTAATGGTTGTTCCGATTCACCACTACTTTTTAAACTTATCAAGAATTCTTCAACATTTTCATCGGAACTTCCACCAATCCCTTCCTTCTTTTCAACATCCCCTTCATCCTTTTTAAGATCACTAACATTCTCATCTCCCACACTCTCCTCAATCTCCTCAATTTCCTCAATCTCCTCATCGTTTTCAGTAGTTTCATTATTCCCATCATTATCATCATCCTCACCTTCATGACCACCATCTTTATTGTCATTTTTCCCATGTCCACCATCATCATCATCATCAATCCTTTGCTTTTTTTGAACATTCCCTTCATTGTTTTCAACATTGCCTTCTTTCTCTTCTATAACACCATCATCACCATCATTAGCATCTTCTATACCACCATCATCATCACCATCATTATCATCATCATCACTTTCACTGTCTTCAACACCATCATCATCATTGTCGTCATCACCTTCGTTATCATCGTCCTCAGCTTCACTATCTTCATTATCTTCATCACCATCATCATCGTCATCATTATCAACATTATCTTCATCACCATCATCATCGTCATCATTATCAACATTATCATCTGAATCATAATTTTTTTCTTTTTCCTCATTTATCAACTCAATCATTGCTTTCCAAAATTCCAACTTCCAGCTTTATGGAAACTTGTCCAATGCAGTGTTCACCCAAGATTGTAATTTTCCATTCTTCTTCTCTATCTTCAACAAATATTCCTAAATGAAACAAATGAATATATAAATACAAATTATAATCACAAATAATTAAAGAAAAACATTGTAAATAGAAATATACATCCTCAGTTAAATCTTTCTCAACAAAAGCTTTATTTAGACGTCCTGTGCCAAATTCACCAAGGACATCCTTCTCAAAATTTTCTCTAAATTTGACTTTTTCAGAAGTCCAGTTGTTGATCATAGGACGTGAACGTTCCACATCCAAACAATCGCATTTCATACTGTCTACGTACAATAACTGCAAATATAATTAAGAAGAGATATGACATGTGAGTTAATACGAGAATGACATATGACTTAAATGTATAGGAGAACAAATTACATGTGAGTTAATATGACAATCACATATGAATTATCAATAAATCACATGTGATTATAAAATATGAAGAATATAAAAAACAGTAACTTCACATGTAAAATATTGGTCATATTTGATTACTGTAAACAATCACATGTATTTATAAATGTAAAGAACATAATAATATTCCTTGTGTTTTCCATTGGTTATTCTTTCCAATATGTGAACTGGTTTTATCTAATGATTGGTAGAAAATGTACAAAAATATCTGAGCTATTACTCTCACTTTCACTAGAACTATATTACTCGTTTTCACCATATTCAATAAGTATTGATATTGAATTTCATTATATTTGCAAGATATTTCAAGATAGTAATCAGCCTCTGCTATCATAACAGAAACATGATTTTCTTGAAACTCATATAGCAACTATCATGCAATTCAATATCACTGAATATTTTGAAGACAAATCGTATAGTTCCAGTGAAATGAGAGTGATAGCTCAGATAATTTGGTATGTTTTATAACAAACAACAGATTAAACCAATTTAGATACTGAATAGAATAACCAATTAAAAACACAAGGCAAATAGGTTAGTGATTATTTTATAATCACAAGTGAGTTAACAGGAAAATCATGTATGATTTACATGTTGGAATCATGTTTGATTATATGTATGTAGAGTATACAAAATTATTCTAAACAATCACATATGAGTTAACACTATAATTACATATGATTGTTCATCACACATGTATAATATAGAAAATAACATGTGATTATAAACCATTATGCTTTTCATTGGTTATTCTTTCCAAAATTGTGAGCTGATTGAAATCTCTTGTTTGGTATAAAAACATAGTAAAACGTCTCAGTGACCACTCTCATTTCGCTAGAACCAGATTTCTCATCTTCATTATGTTGATTAAATATTGATATTGAAATTCATTATATTTATAAGATAATCCAAGATAGTAATCAGCATCTGCTATCATAATAGAAACATGATTTTCTTGAAACTCATATAGCAACTATCATGCACTTCAATATCACTCAATATATCGAAGACGGGTCATCTAGCTCTAGCGAAAATGAGAGTGATAGCTCAGATGATTTTCTATGTTTTTATACCAAACAAAAGATACAACCAACTCACAAAAATAGAAAAAATTATCAATGAAAAACACAAGGCAAATATGATTTTACACAACAGTCATATATGATTTGTTCATCATATGTGAATAATAGAATAAATAACATTTCAGTCAATATAAAAATCATATATGAGTCATCACGTAATCAAATAGATTGGTGATTATTTTATAATCACAAATGAGTTAACATGAAAATCATGTATGAGTTAAACATGGGAAATCATATGTGATTATATATATATATATATATATATATATATATATATATATATATATATATATATATATATATATATATATATATATATATATATATATATATATATATATATATATATATATATATATATATATATATATATATATATATATATAGTATACAAGATTAGAGTAAAGGATGATATATTATTTAACACGATAATCACATATGATTTGTTCATTATACATGTATAATATAGAAAATAACATGTTAGTTAATATGACAATCATATATGAGTTTTAACAGGTAATCACATGTGATTATAAATCATTGTGTTTTTCATTGGTTATTCTTTCCAAAATTATGAGCTGGTTGAAATCTCTTGTTTGGTATAAAAACAGATTAAAACATCTTAGCGACCACTCTCAATTCGCTAGAACCAGATTTCTCGTCTTCATTATATTTATTAAATATTGATCTTGAAATTCATTATATTTGCAAAATATTTCAAGATAGTAATCAATCTCTGCTATCATAACAGAAACATGATTATCTTGAAACTCATATAGCAACTATCATGCAATTCAATATCACTGAATATATCGAAGACCAGGCATCTGGCGCTAGCGAAAATGAGAGTGATAGCTCAGATGATTTTGTATGCTTTTATACTAAACAAGAGATCCAACCGACTCACAAAATAGAAAAAATCATCAATGAAAAACAGAAGGCAAATATGATTTTACACAACAGTCATATATGATTGTTCATCATATGTGAATAATAGAAGAAACAACATGTGAGTCAACATAAAAATCATATATGAGTCATCACATAATCACATGTGATTGTTTGTCATATAAGAATAATAGAATTTAAATTAGTAGACATACCACTAAAATGACGCTGGTCCAACATAAAAGGCTGTTTTGCTTTTTGGGTCAAATGAGTTTTTTGTCTTGACCAAGGAATCAATAAGAAACTTGCACCAATCCAAATTTGAAAAATCTGTTTCTTTTGTGATGTAGTTCAACGGCGAGGTGTTACATTTGCCCGTTGAACTTGATTCTAATAAAGCATTCACCAATACCACTATGAAGTTTAGTTTGAAGTTCATATCGGCGTTTGTTGTCGATACAATTTTGGTCTTGATGTCCTGCAGTCTGACCATTGTCTTGTTTTCAAATTGAGCTGTCCATTCTTCATACGAAGTATCACCTTTCTTCCTGTATTCGAGGTCTTCAAATTTTACCTCTCCCATTGGCAAACGAAGTATTGCGTGTACGGATTCCCTTGTCACAGGAATGTTTCCTTTCTTAACCTTGAGTGTGTTTGTTGAGGGGTCGAAGTTTTCGAGCACAAACTTACTCAAGGCTCCTGGAACATCTATCATTTTCATTTTTAACAGGGAACCGAATCCCATCTCTTTTACACATTCCTTTTGCTCTTCGCTCAAGCTTAGTACAATGGAAAACAATGCACCTGGCGAACGCCTATTATGATGTAAAACATGTAATTAGATGAATCACATGTGAATGATATATGATTAAATTATATACTAATTATAAATATTAGGTTGTTCATTACAATTCATATCTGATTAATCATTTACGAGTATAACAAAATATATATATCAAATCACATATGATCATATATGTTTTAATCGTATATGATTATAAGTGTAAACGGCAGAAAATTTTACCTGTTTATGATGGACTCGAAGGTTTTTGGTACTTGTTTTCTCTTTTTTTTCAAAGGTTCTGTGGCTTCAGAATCTGAACCTAAATCCAAATTCTTTTAAACTTTTCTCTTTTTTGATGATGAAGCATCGGATTTAGTTTTTTCCTTTTCTTTCTTCTTCTCTGTTTTGTCCTTCTTTGTTTTTTTCTCACCACTATCTCCAACATCTATAAGAAATGCAAGAAATACATATACAATTTCATTAACCATTTATGAAAAAAATACTGCATTATCGATCATATATGATTTGATAGGAAAATTGAAAAAAATCATATATGATATATCAAAATAATATAAATCACATGTGAATTGAACAATACCTTTGTTTTTTTCTTTTGATCTTCTCTCCTTTACTTTCTCTATTTTTTTCCTTTTTTTGTTTTCTCTCATTTACTTGCTTTATTTTTTGCTTTCGTTCTTTTTCTGATATGTGTAAATATATATATATATATATATATATATATATATATATATATATATATATATATATATATATATATATATATATATATATATATATATATATATTGTTATAAAATCACATATGGTTTAAATAAAGCAAAGCTATAAGTATTAGTAATCATAATGTATAACATTAATCACAACTAAATTGAAAGGTACCTTTGTCATTTTTTTCTTTAGACCGTCGTTCTTTTAGTTATTCATCTCCTTTTTCTTTATGTTTTTTGGGTTGTTTTCTGGGATTTTCCTTCTCTTCTTTATCTCGTTTGCCTACTTGTTTATGAGTAAATAAAGCAAAGTTATATCATTTATAACTATAAATTAACAAGGAAGACATCAATCATATATGAAAAGAAGAGTACCTTTATCAATTTTCTTTTGTGAGATTGTTTCATCTTTTTCGTTGTCTTTTTCTTTTCGTTGTTTTTTGTGCTTTTTCCTGAATTTTCTCCTGCTTTATTGCATGTTTGATCGAATGTAAGTTATAGACAGAATGTATTGCTAATTATATTCTATTTGAAATCATATTATGTTAGATAAAGATATCATATATAACGTATACCTTTTTCAGTTGTAGGAGATCCTGAAACCCTTTTTGCAATTGATTTAGTCAGTCTGATTTTAAGATTGTCTTCCGTTCTTTTTTTTTCTTTTCCTGTTGTTTAATTATAAATGGTTAGAAAAATGTTATAGGAAATCATATATGTTTAAAACTTTTCGATACAAATCAGATATGATTATATTATATAATAATATAGAAACTATGTTGTTCGTTACAAGTTTCAAACGATTAATCAAATGGTTACAAATCACATATGATTAGTGGTTAATCAATATAACAAAATACATATCGAATCACATGTGATTAACCATTTTTTACTATAACAAAATTTACATCAAATCACATGTGGTTAACTATTTATGATTTTAACAAAACATATGATTAATCAAATGGTTACAAATCACATATGATTAGTGGTTAATCAATATAACAAAATACATATCGAATCACATGTGATTAACCATTTTTTACTATAACAAAATTTACAACAAATCACATGTGGTTAACTATTTATGATTTTAACAAAACATACGATTAATCAAATGGTTACAAATCACATATGATTAGTGGTTAATCAGTATAACAAAATACATATCGAATCACATGTGATTAACCATTTTTCACTATAACAAAAGTTACAACAAATCACATGTGGTTAACAAAACATAAATCAAATCACCAGTATCTTCGTTATTCTGCTTTTTCTTCTTTCTTTCGTATATATTTTTGAATGTTTTCTCTTTATCTGCAAGTAACATCGAAAAAACGTTTGTGAATATGTGATTACTTCGTCGATTTCATATGAAAAAAAATTATAACAGTATAATAATCACAAACGAGCGTATTGCTAGTTACGTTGTGGTTTTCAGATGAAAAAAATTCAAAAATTAGGGTTTTGAACATCCTATTTTTACTGTAAACATTTGGTATTACTTCAACGATTTCGTATACTAGGATTTTTCAGATGAAAAAACATCGAAAAAATTAGGGTTTTCGGGTGAGAAAACTCCAAAAAATACGGTTTTAACTTTGAAAAAATCGTAGAATAACTCGATTCATACCCTTTTTTGTTGTAGATGCTTGATCTGGTTGTTTGCTTGTTGACATTTTTGCTTCGGTATGTAGAAATTGCGAAGTTTTTTACTAGGTTTTTTGCAACTGAAGGAGAGAAGTTGAGAGGTTTTGTGGAAAAAACGAAAGAAATCGTATGTTATCTTGGAGGGAATGATCGTTTGACGTACTAGAGAAACGTGCGTGGGCGGTTGGACGTGACCTCTCTTCTTTTTCGGTAATACCCCCTTATTTCAAATACGTTCTTATTTAGGACCTGAAGATATAGATATTTACAAAAATGCTACAGTGTTTAATCAATGGTGCATTTTTGTTCTCATGTTCTCAAGTTATAATTTGTTCTCATTTTAACCCTCCCATATATATATATATATATATATATATATATATATATATATATATATATATATATATATATATATATATATATATATATATATATATATATATATATATATATATATATATATATATATATATATATATTGTTACAAGTAATTGGTGAATGACATAATTATGTAATCACTTTGTCATCACCTTCCATTTACCAATTAAACAACTATATTTGAATAGTAAATTTGGTAGTATAAATAGACCATCAATGTAAGGAAGAAAATGCATCTCATATCAACTTTTTCACAAGTGATATAAACTCTCTCTACTCTCTCCAAGCTCTCAAGCTTTCTTTCTTTCTTCATCTATATTCTAGCTTTTAGTTTGTTCATAATTGTCGTGGTAACGCTGAATTTATAACACGTTATCAGCACGAGGCTCTAACGAAGGCGATTAAAAGACACATCGATCTTAATCAAGGTATGTAATTTCATCAAAACTAGAATGCTAATTAATAATAATAATAACAATAACGACAACGAAAAAAAAAAACAACATTTTATTCTCGAAGTTATGACTACTAACAAATTTCTTTTCTTATTTATCCTTGACGTTATGACTACTAACAAATTTCTTTTGACGTTATGACTACTAACGAAGTTCATTTCTTATTCTAACTTTACTTACGCTTTATTAACATTTATTATTGCAAACTAACTTTTGTTATCGCATACTAATTTTTATTTATGCAACTAACATTTATTTATGTATACTAACGTTTATTTATGCAAACTAACGTTTATTTACGGCAACTAACGTTTATTTATGCAAACTAACGTTTATTTACGGCAACTAACATTTATTTATGCAAACTAACATTTATTTACGCATACTAACATTTATTTATGTATACTAACGCTTATTTATATAAACTAATATTTATTTACGCACACTAACATTTATTTATGTATACTAACTATTATTCATGCTCTGACATCTATTTATATATACTAACGTTTATTTATGCGCAACCGATTAAAAATAACATTTTAAATTTTAAAATAAAATTAATTTGAGAAGATTCATCTATTTAATTATGTTTGTAACTATAATAGAAATAGTAAAACTCATCCCCACCTTTAAACGACAAATTTAATGAGTTTTATTTTTCTTAGGAACTACAATATGTCAAACATTGCAAAGCTTGAATTTACCGCTCTTGAAGTCAGCGGAAAGAACTACATGCCTTGGACTATAGATGTTACGATGCATCTTGAGTCCATGGATTTATCTGAAACTATAAAAGAAAAAAATAAGTGCACGTCGCAAGATAAAGCACGTGCAATAATTTTCCTTCGCAAACATATCGATGAAATGTTGAGGTATGAATACCTCAATACCACCGATCCTAGCACTCTTTGGAAAAGCTTAAAAGAAAGATTTGACCACCAAAAGGAAGTTATACTTCCAAGTGCTAGGGCTGAGTGGTTATCGTTGAGGTTTCAAGACTTCAAAAAGGTACATGACTATAATTCCGCATTATTTCGGATATGTTCACAACTAAAATTTTGTGGGGAAGAGGTTTCTGATGCTTCGATGTTGGAGAAAACTCTCTCCATATTCCATGCATCAAATATGACATTGCAATAACAATATCGTATGCAAAAGCTCAAAAAATATTCTGAGCTTAATACACTTCTCCTTGTTGCTGAACAAAATAATGAACTATTAATAAAGAACCACCAGTCCCGTCCAACAGGTTCAGTAGCACTTCCTGAAGCAAATGCTACTATCACTTATGAACCTAGAAATAATTCGTATGGACGAGGACGTGGTCGTGGTCGTGGTCGTGGTCGTGGTCGAGGCCGAGACCATTTTAACCAAAACCAAAATTTTGGGCGCGGTTATACTCAAGGTCGTGGACGCGGTCATCCTTATAACCGTGGGCGTGGTCAAAGAAACAATAATCAACACACTCCACAAGGAAATAATGTCCAACCACAAGAAAAAAGAAATGATGTCGGAACATCACAGAACCCCGGAGGTTCTTGTTATAGATGTGGTAGCACAGGTCATTGGTCAAGGACATGTCGTACAGATCCCCATCTTTGTAAACTTTACCAAGATTCCATTAAAGGAAAGGGGAAAGAAGTCAATCTCATCGATGGTGTTGATCTAGGAAACATTGAACTAAACACTCTTGACTTTTGCAATGATTTAGACATCCTAGAAAACTAGTTTCCTTTTGTAACATGTTTTTAATTTTTCATTGTAATGTTTTTCTTTTTTAATAAAGTTTTTCGAGTCACTTTTATTAAAATTGTGTTCATAACTCATCATTTATTTTTCTTATATGAAGTTCAAAATGAGTTCAACTGGAGCACAAAACCAAGGAAATCTTGGAGAACTCTTAATAATTGATTGTGGTACCACACACACCATCTTGAAAACAAAGAAATATTTTTTCACACTAAAACCCGTAAAAGGGCACATAAATACAATATCAGGTCCTGTAGACTTGATCGTAGGAGCAGGAAATGCTTGTTTCATGTTACCTAATGGTACGAAGTTTGTAATCAGTAATGCGTTATTTTCCCCAAAGTCAAATAGAAATTTATTGGGTTTTAATGATATATATCTTAACGGATATGACACATTCACCAAAACAATAGGAAACAAGAAATATATGTTTATAATAAATGAAAACCATATATTGGAGAAATTACCACAATTTGATTCTGGTTTACATTTTACATATATAAATATAGTTGAGTCAAATTTGGTGGTTAAAGAAAAATTTTGTGATCCTAGAATATTTAGTTTGTGGCATGACAGGCTGGGCCATCCAGGATTAACAATGATGCGTCGAATAATTGAAAATACATTTGGGCATCCATTAAAGGACCAGAAGTTCCCTCAAATAGGTAATAAGAACCCGTGTATTTCTTGTTCCCTTGGGAAATTAATTACAAGACCTTCACCAATGAAAGTTGAAAGGGAATCACCTAGATTTCTAGAAAGAATTCAAGGAGACATATGTGGTCCAATTCATCCACCTTCTGGATCATTTAAATACTTTATGGTCTTAATAGATGCATCAACTAGATGGTCTCATGTTTGCCTATTATCAACTCGTAACATGGCATTCGCAAAATTCCTAACTCAGATTATTAAACTGAGAGCACATTTTCCTGATTATAACATCAATAAAGTGAGACTTGATAATGCAGGTGAGTTTACGTCTCAAGTATTTAATGATTATTGTATGTCTATAGGAATTACTGTTGAGCATCCAGTTGCACATGTACACACTCAAAATGGTTTAGCAGAATCACTGATTAAACGTCTCCAATTAATAGCTAGACCATTAATAATGAGAACAAAACTTCCTGTTTCCATTTGGGGTCATGCAATTTTACATGCTGCATCACTGATTCGTTTGAGACCAAGTGCATATCATACACATTCTCCCCTTCAACTTGTTTCTGGAAAAGAACCAGATATATCCCACCTTAAAATTTTTGGAAGTGCAGTATATGTTCCTATTGCTCCACCACAACGTATAAAAATGGGTCCTCAAAGGAGGTTGGGAATATATGTTGGTTTTGAAACAAATTCAATAATAAGATATCTTGAACCTTTGACAGGTGATATGTTTACAACACGTCTTGCTGATTGCCATTTGAATGAAAAAAATTTCCCAATGCTTGGGGGAGAAATGAAAACCCAAGAAAAAAATGTTTCATGGTATGAACCTTCTTTATCATATCTTGATCCTCGCACACAAGAATGTGAGATGGGTGTTCAAAAAATAATACATTTGCAAGAAGTTGCAAATCAATTACCTGATGCATTTACTGATACAAAAAGAGTTACTAAATCATATATACCTGCTGTTAATGCTCCAGCTCGAATTGAACTCCCAGATAGACAATCTGATGAAAAGGTAACTCAAGAATCCAAAGCACGCCTGAAGCGTGGAAGGCCATTTGGTTCTAAGGATGCAAATCCTAGAAAAAGAAGAGGAATGGAAAATATATTTGAGCATAATGAAAATGTTCATGAAGAAATACAAAATAACATTACTTCCCCAGTTGAGGAAATAAATGATAAGGAGATTGAAATTAATTATGGTCCTATAAAAATAGTAAGGAGCCAATATGAATTAGAAGATATAATATTTTCTTATTCAGTTACATGCAATATTATCAATGAGGATCCAGAACCACAATCTGTCATTGAATGCCAAAATAGGCAGGATTGGGGTAAATGGAAAGAGGCCATGCAAGCTGAATTAACGTCTCTCAATAACAGAAAGGTTTTTGGACCTATTATACTCACACCTGGAGTTGTGAAACCATTGGGATACAGATGGATTTTTATACGAAAAAGAAATGAGAAAAATGAAATTGTGAGATACAAAGCCAGGCTCGTTGCTCAGGGTTTTTCTCAAAGGCCGGGAATCGATTATGAAGAAACATATTCTCCTGTTATGGATGCAATCACTTTCAGATATTTAATCAGTCTAGCAGTTCTGAAAATTTAGATATGCATCTTATGGATGTTGTTACTGCTTACTTATATGGATCACTTGACAGTGATATATATATGAAAATCCCCGAAGGATTTAAAATGCCAGAAGCATTAAGTGCAAAACCCAAACAAATGTATTCTATCAAACTGCAAAGATCATTGTATGGGTTAAAGCAATCTGGACGTATGTGGTACAATCGTCTAAGTGATTACTTAATAAGCAAAGGCTATAAAAACAATACTATTTGTCCGTGTGTATTTATTAAGAAAACAACATCTGGATATGTGATTATAGCCGTCTATGTTGATGATCTAAACATTATTGGGACGAATAAAGAAATCCTTGAAGTGATTGAATTTTTAAAGAAAGAATTTGAAATGAAAGACCTTGGGAAAACCAAATATTGTCTTGGTTTACAGATTGAGCATATGCCAAATGGGATACTTGTCCATCAATCAAACTATACAGAAAGGGTATTGAAACGTTTTAATATGGATAAAGCCAAACCTTTAAGCTCTCCAATGATTGTTAGATCACTAAATATTGACAAAGATCCATATCGCCCTTGTGAGGAAAATGAAGAAATTCTTGGTCCAGAAGTACCATATCTTAATGCAATTGGAGCTCTTATGTATCTTACTAATTGTACTAGACCTGACATTTCTTTTGCAGTAAATCTATTAGCAAGATTTAGTTCATCTCCAACAAAAAGACACTGGAATGGAATCAAGCACATATTACGATACCTTCGCGGAACTACTGATTTAGGTTTATTTTTTCCTAATAGTTCAAAACAAGGCTTGATTGGTTATGCAGATGCAGGTTACTTGTCTGATCCTCATAAAGCTAGATCTCAAACTGGATATGTATTCATGAATGGAGGTACTGCAATATCTTGGCGTTCTCAAAAGCAAACACTCGTCGCCACATCTTCAAATCATGCAAAAGTAATTGCTCTAAATGAAGCTAGTAGAGAATGTACCTGGTTAAGATCGATGACACAACTTATCCTGACTTCTTGTGGAATTGATAAAGATAAATCTCCAACCTTAATCTATGAAGATAATGCAGCATGTGTCGCTCAAATGAAAGAAGGGTACATCAAAAGCGATAGGACAAAACATATTCCTCCAAAGTTTTTTGAATACACTCAAGAGCGTATAAAGAATCAACAGATTGAATTAAAATATGTTCAATCTAGCAACAATGCAGCAGATCTTTTCACAAAGGCACTTCCTACCAAGATTTTTAGAAAACATGTTCATGGTATTGGAATGAGACATCTGCACAATACATAATGGTCATTAGATATCTAAATGAGGGGGAGTCAACTAGACACTGCACTCTTTTTCCCTTCGCTAAAGTTTTTTCCCACTGGGTTTTCTTTAGCAAGGTTTTTAATGAGGCAGTACTTCAAAGTTGAACTCTGATGTAGAATGATGTCATTCAAGGGGGAGTGTTACAAGTAATTGGTGAATGACATAATTATGTAATCACTTTGTCATCACCTTCCATTTACCAATTAAACAACTATATTTGAATAGTAAATTTGGTAGTATAAATAGACCATCAATGTAAGGAAGAAAATGCATCTCATATCAACTCTTTCACAAGTGATATAAACTCTCTCTACTCTCTCCAAGCTCTCAAGCTTTCTTTCTTTCTTCATCTATATTCTAGTTTTTAGTTTGTTCATAATTGTCGTGGTAACGCTGAATTTATAACATACATACATACATATATATATATATATATATATATATATATATATATATATATATATATATATATATATATATATATATATATATATATATATATATATATATATATATATAGAGTCCGTTTTAAGGAAGAACCAATATTTTCCTAGGAACCGTAGGAATTTTTTGACTGAATTTTTTTTTTTCAAAAAAAATTACATAATACATCTAGTCACTTATATTTAAGACTTTTTATCAAAAAAATTTTGAAAAATAATATGTATACACGAAATGTGCATATATGCATTTTTTTCGCACATGTGTATATGATCACGTTTCGTGCATATGTGCACATTTCGTGTATATATATTATTTTTTCAATTTTTTTTTACAAAAGGTCTTAAATATATGCGATTAGGTGTATTATGTCATTTTTTTTGAAAAAAAAATTTCAGTAAAAAAGTTCATACGGTTCCTAGGAAAATATTGGTTCCCATTTGATACATATATATATATATATATATATATATATATATATATATATATATATATATATATATATATATATATATATATATATATATATATATATATATATATATATATATATATATATATATATATATATATAAGGTTAGGATCCGGTAGGAACCGCGAGAACTTTTCTCGTCCAATCATTCTCCTAAGGGCAATAACGTCAAACATCTTCCTTCGATGTGACGCAATCACGTGCAACGCACGTCCACGAAACGAAATACAGA
The DNA here is from genome assembly GCA_023525715.1 of Cichorium intybus. Taxonomy (NCBI): domain Eukaryota; kingdom Viridiplantae; phylum Streptophyta; class Magnoliopsida; order Asterales; family Asteraceae; genus Cichorium; species Cichorium intybus. Next base: position 104,636,769 of record CM042011.1, read on the forward strand.
CTCGAGAATACGATCATATGTGACGCATGTTCGTCCAACGTGATTTAAGTGAGTTTTTTTCTCATTTTTTTTTCTTTTTCGTTTTTTCATTTTTTTATTTTTTTTCAAAAAAATTTTAATTTTTTTTCAAAATGTTTTTTGAATGTCGATTATACTCGGTTTTTAATGTTTTATTTTTTTTATTTTTTTATTTTTTAATTATTTTTTATTTTTTTGAATGCTACAGTACTCGATTTTTAAATTTTTTGGTTTTTTTTCATTTTTGATGTATCTTTTTTAATTTTTAATATTTTTTAATCTTAAATTTAACGTTTTTTTCTTATTTTTAATCTAATCATTTTGGATCATGATATTTTTAATCATAACGTTTTGGATCATGTATTTTTGGATCATAACATTTTGGATCATAGTTTTTTTGCATCTTGGATCATAAGTTTTGAATCATTTTGTTGTTGTTTGTTTTTTTTTAACTTGTTTTGAATCATAACAGGTTTTGGATCTTGGATCATAACGATTTTTGAATCTTTGATCATACGTTTTGAATCATAAACATATTTTGGTTTTAATATTTTTGGATCATCTATATTTTTTTTGGTTTATATATATATATATATATATATATATATATATATATATATATATATATATATATATATATATATATATATATGGTTGGTATGGTACTATCGGTCAAACATGTTAACTACCAATATCTTAATTTGATTAATAACATGTTAGTTGTTTTTCTATGATACTATTTGATACCCTACTATAGATTATGAGAGATAATAATATCATACATATAAATTAAGCTATATAAATAATATATTATAAACCAAATTCGACTAGACAAACACGTCTTCATTTATTCCATATTTCCATGTAGATCCATCATTGATTTCATCATTTAATGATAGTAGCTCCTGTTGGGTATATTTGTGATGAAGTGCTAACGTATCCGAAGCCCCTTCTAAAAGACCTTTTGAAGAAAAATCCCGAAGTAATAAAGCAATAGAAGACCCCGAAGTCTGAAGACTCCGAAGGGTATCACCCGGAGGATCCGAAGACTTCCAGCTGTCAAACAAAGGTGCACGCGTGGTTGCAGACTACGTGTTGCATGATCCTGTCTTTCTATTGGATAGTACATCTAATAGAATATTTTCTGATAAAGCAATTGTACTATGCATATCACTGATTGAGTATAAATATCAGTGATACCATACCGTGTTAGAGTGCGAGATTACGAGATTGTAAAAACCACAACATAAAAAACCTCATTGTAAAACCACATCTTATAATCAAGCATTCGGCACAAGTTATCCACTTTCATCTTGTTCATTTAAATTTCTTATATTATTCTTGTGTGATTGATTATGTTATTGATATAACCTTTGGTTTAATTCATCTATCAACTGATTTCAACACCCAACAAGTGGTATCAGAGCGAGTCAGCTCAAAAACCTGATAGTAGAGCTTGAAATCCATTACTCCAGTTCTAGATCTGAATTGATTCTCAGATCTAGCTTTCCGCAACTGTTGCAAATCTCTATTACTTGTTTTTACTGAAAAGATCCGATTGAAATCTATCAAAATGACTGATTCCACAGCAACTTATGCCAATATGCTTAACTATGCAAACCTTATTGGTTCTGCAGCGAAGGCCCCCGTTCTAGTAACCTCTTACTATGATTGCTGGGCTGGCCGAATGAAAGATTATCTTATTGGACTGGACAAAGACTTATGGAGGTCTGTGACTGAAGGTCCACACACAGACATTGCTGGTCGATTCGTTGTCCCTGACGGAGAAGAAGCCGTTGTCCTTAATGCAGATGACATGAAGAAGCTTGAAAATGATGAGAGGGCCATGCGTGAACTGCGAAGTGGTTTGGGTCCTGACGTAAGCCATCACATTGCTGATGCAAAATCTGCTAAAGAAATATGGGACAATCTCGAACTCCGTTTTGGAGGAGATAAAATCCTCCATACCAGCAAAGTTCAAGAAATCCTTGCGGACTTCGGGAACTTTAAGCAAGAAGAAAATGAGTCTTTAGAAGCTTGTTATGAACGTCTTAGCAACATGATTTACACATTAGATAAGTATGGGGAAACAAGAAGCCAACAAGAGATAAATATCAAATTTCTTTACAGTCTTTGCAAGGAGTGGAGGCCAATCATGCTCATGGTAAAATCCTATGAGAATATTGAGAAATACAAGCTGGCTGCCCTATACAATCTACAGAAATCACACGAACCCGATGTAGTGGGTCGAAGAAGTGAAATGGCTGGTTCTGGACCACTTGCCCTCGTTTCAAAAGAAGATGAAGAATCAAGTGATGAAGACATTGCTGCCTATATGGTAGATGATAATGGAGAAACTGTTGCTCTCTATGCCGCCAACAATCGTAGATTCAAGAAGTCCTTCTTCAAGAACAACTCTGGGAAGCCATTTGTGAAGAATTTCAACAAATCAAACTTCAACTCCAAACCCAAACTAGAAATATTCACTCCGAAGGATGAAAACTTAAAATTGTCAACCCCGAAGCCATCTGAAAAACAAGCTTCGGAGTCATCCAAAGAAAAGACTGAAGAGAAAAAGGTCTTTGGTGATTCTGGCTATGATTGCAACTATTGCCATGGCAAGAATCATTTTGCAAAAGACTGCATGCTTCGCAAGCAAAACGAAAAGAAACCACAAGTGAAGGACGAAGCATACTACGCAAGAAAAATGGAGGAAGTTAGAGTGAGGACCAAAGACCTAGCTTTAATGGCTGCTGATGATCGTCAAGGATCTTATCATGTTTGGTCTTCGGACTCAGATGATGACGAAGTGAGAAAGCCATATCATAGTACCTTCATGGCCTATGATGTCGGTAAGAGCTTTCTAAAGGACACTTCGGAGAAGTTTGGTGATGAAGAGACGCTGGAGGTTGAAGCAACTACAGGTCTTGGCTTTGTGACTTCGGAGGCACATGAGATGATTGCTGCTGGTACTCCGAAGACTTGGTTTGAAGACTCTTCTGATGACGATGAGGAGTTATGCTTGATGGCAAACGACACTCGCCTAACAATCTCAGAACAGGTATCAAAACTTCTTTCATCTTTTAAAATTCCTATTTCTCAATCTACTCCGATTATAAATGAAATAACTCGTGATTGCTCTGTTATGCACAAATTACTCGTTGATGCTAAAAATAGGGAAGTACTCACTGAGCAGGAGCTTCTAAGCTTGAGGGGGAGAGTAGAGAGCCTGAAGCTAGCATTAGAAAAATCCAATCTTAGAATCTCCTTGTTAGAAGAAAATAGAGAAAAAATTTTAAACAATCATGATGTAATCTTGAAACAGCGAAACATATTTTGTGAAACAGCCAAACGATTATATGCACATATTACTAGAATTTATCATTCAGCTGATGTTTGCAATGTTCAACATAGACAACTATTGCCTTTCATTGAGTTTAAATTAAAGGAAGTTGATAGTATATCTTATGACTGTGAATCCATAGTATCAGGTTCCGAAGTTACAAATCCCTCATACAAACATGGCCTGATATCTGTAGAAAAACATCTAACTGCTGATAATTTGTTGAAAATATTGCTGCAAGAAATTCCCATCCTGAAAAAGGCTGTACCACAAATTGAAACAAAAGAAAATGAATTTGTTAATAACTTGTCTGAGAAGGATCCTGAAAGTGATTCGGACATGGAGGAAATTGATTGTCCTTCTTTGACATTACTAAAGTCATCCTCTGTATCCGAATCACCCTCCGAAGACATCTCACAACTGTCTTCGGTGGACAAAGGAAAAACAAAAGTGATGTGTGAACCAAAACTTTTGAAAACAAAGAAATTGTGAAATCAAAATTACAAATCTCAGATGTTTGTGTGTGTTATGATCAATATCTCAAGGACAATTCAAAAAGGCTAGTTCAGGTGGCTTGTATGTATCCAAAAATTTCCTACTTCAAGAATGCCATCTTTGTGAAACCAGGTGGATTGCCTTTGGTTGAAAATGATTTAGAAACACTTCTTGAGAAGGATAATTCCACAGTCACTGAGGAAGGATTCTTCTCATCATCTAAAATGGTTGAAAACGATATGAATGAAGGAATGGAAGTTAAATTCAATATAAGAAAACAAGATTTGTATGGCCATAACATCTACAATCGTCTATGTTATGAAAAAGAAAAGATTTCTAAGAACATGTCACACCTTTTAAATCTAAAAAATGATAGTCACATCCACACTTATCGAAACTACAAACAAATTCAAGTTGTGGAAAAACCCGCAGCCCTGAAGATGGATGTTTTTCAATTAATGGAATCATGTGAGTGTGTACCGTTGTCACAAACCTCAGAAAATACTATTTCAAAACCAAAAGTATCTGTTACCAAAGCTTCGGTACAAAAACCACTAATTTTGAAAAGACCATAAATTCTTCAAAAATCAAAACCAGCAATAGTGATTACTAAACCAATTCAAAAACCTACTGCTGAGAACTTGAAATCAAAACAAACTCAAAATCTTGTGAAAAGAAAAACTCCTTTTGAAGGTTTGAAACAAAATGTGGCAATTGCTTCAACTTCTGGAACAAAACCATGTAACTCAAAGGCTTCGGAAGTCAAAAATCAAAAGGATAAACCAACTTTTACACCAACAAAACCTAACTTTCCAAATCCAAAATTTCAAAAACCCACTAAGAAAACATTTTCAAAAGGAAACAATTTGATAGATACATTCCATCAGTGGCTAGACAAAAATTTGGATCTGTTTAAAGATAAGAATATTTCACTAAACAACTTCAAATTGGCATACGAAGAGTACCTTTGTACCTCTATGTTATGCAGCTCAATCTCAACGAAGTCAACAATTGAAAAACCAAAACAAAAGTGGAAAAGGAATGATTTGAAAGAAAACTTAACTGCAAGAACAAGAACTTCAAAATCTTCAATGACATCAAATCCTTCAAGTAAAAAGAAAACTTCAAAAACCTCGAAGTCAAAAGCATCCATTCAAAAATGGGTTCCGAAGTCTGCCATTTTGTCAGTCACTTCGAACTCATATATTTTGACTAAAAACTCTTCAGAATCCTGCTCAGACACTTTGGAATCTTGCTCATCACATGAGGCTTCGGAGAATCTGATTAATTTAAACGCAAATGAAATTTCTGAAGAGGCCGTAGAAAAATGGATTCAAGAATCGTTTGCTTACCCTGAGGACCCAAGATTGATTGGGTACCAAAAAACTCCTTCTTGATTGATTGCAGGTTGTGTCAAATGAGCAGTATGATACTAAATTGTATATGGATAGTGGCTGCTCAAGACACATGACTGGGAAGAAGGAGTATCTTAGGGACTACAGAACTTTGGATGATGCTGGAAATGTTTGCTTTGGTAATAATGAAACTTGTCCAATTCGGAGATATGGCAAAATAACAAATGCCAATTCACAATCAGTAGAGTGGCATTTGTTGAAGGGTTAAAACACAATCTTGTGAGTATATCTCAATTGGTGGTTGGAACTGGCAATGCTGTAACATTCAACAACCAAGGGAGTGTAATCACAAAAGAAGAAACAAAGGAAGTCTTACTGAAATCTGAAAGGAAGGGATCAATGTTTCCCTTGAATCTAAAGCCTGTAACTGGTGGGCAATCTTTATGTCTTCTCTCAAAATCCAACTCCGATGTCAGCTGGCTATGGCACCGAAGACTTGCTCATCTGAACTTCAAAGATTTAAACAAATTAGTGGCTATGGATTTGGTTCGAGGAATGCCTGCCCTCAAATTTGATAATGACACTCTTTGTTCTGCTTGTGAACATGGCAAGCAAACAAAACAACAGCATCCAACAGTGATCAATCCCAAAATCACCGAACCTCTTTCACTTCTCTACATGGATTTGTGTGGACCATCCGCAATTGAGTCAATTGGGAAGAAGAAATACATTCTTGTGATAGTTGATGACTACTCAAGGTTTACTTGGGTTTTATTCCTAAGAAACAAATCAGATGCTGCTGAAGAAATCATTAACTTCATAAAGAAAATGGAATTGATGTTCAACAAGAAAGTTCGAACTGTGCACAGTGACAACGGTTCTGAGTTCAAGAACCAAACTTTGGATGGATTCTTGAAAACAAGAGGAATTAGTCACAACTTCTCTACACCTTATACTCCTTAACAAAACGGTGTAGTGGAAAGGAGAAATTGTTCTTTGTGTGAAGCAGCTAGAACTATGCTAAACTTTGCAAACTTGCCTATGTACTTCTGGGCCGAAGCTATTTCTACTGCGTGCTTTACTCAAAACAGATCTTACATTCACAAGCGATTTCACATCACTCCTTACGAAGTGCTCAACCAAAGAAAACCAAATGTCAAATTTCTTCACATCTTCGGTTGTAGGTGTTTTATTTTGAACTTGAAGGATCACTTGACTAAGTTCAATGATAAGTCAGAAGAAGGAATCTTCCTTGGATACTCTCAAGACTCAAAGGCTTATAGAGTCATGAACAAGAGAACTCAAAAAATCAAAGAAACCTTCAACCTAAGGTTTGATGACTACTACATCAAGAAGTCTCTGCATCCATTCCCTATGTCATCCATCTTTCCAAAACCTGCTGTGGATGCTGTACCAATCACTACATTTGATACAGACTTTGTACTTTTGATCAATCCACCTGTGAGGGCTGTGGACTCTGAAGCTAAGGCACCTGACAACCATGTATCTGAATTGTCCAAGCTCATAGATAGACCTGATGACTCCTCCACAAGTAGTGTGCAAAGACCATCATCTGTTGAGGGGGAGCCATCTGACCGAAATGAAGGTAATGCTAGTGTTGATAGGGAACCTTCTAACCGAAGTGAAATAAATGCAAGTGTTGAGGGGGAGCTAAACAACAGTCCAAAAGGAACCAACACCCCTATCTCATCTCCTCATGAAATCTCTAATATCATGTCCTTGTATCCAACAGTCCAGGGGGAGCCAAAGATTGCAACACCGAACTCAGCCACAACAATCGCTTTGGATAGAGCTACCACTTCCTCAACACCAACACATGTCCAGGGGGAGCATACTTTAAACTCAACTTCACGAATGCACACACCACAAACTAACACAAATTCAAATAATCACTTGTTAATGGGTGATTTCCCATCCACTTCGGGGTATCCTTCAGATATCGAAGACATCGATGATGAAGGACCTCCTGAATTTGATCTAAACTATCCTTCCTTGGACAAATGGACGAGAAATCATCCACCATCACTTGTCATCGGTAATGTTCAAGATAGAGTATTGACTCGTGCACAACTTCATCAAAAACAAATTGATTTAAACAAAACTTCGGAGTTGTGCGTTCAATGTCTTCATCTCAAAAATTGGACCTAAGAACGTTAAAGATGCATTCGATCACTCTGACTGGATTGAAGCAATGCAGTTGGAATTAGAAGAATTTGAAAGAAACAAAGTGTGGAGACTAATTCCTAAACCTGCAAATGCTTCAATTGTTGGTCTCAAATGGGTGTATAGGAACAAGCTAGACACCGAAGGCAATGTGGTTCGAAACAAAGCAAGGTTGGTTGTCAAAGGCTATTGTCAATAGGAGGGGATTCACTATGAAGAAACATTTGCTCCTGTTGCCAGACTCGAATCAGTTCGGATATTTTTAGCTTATGCTGCACACAAAAACTTTGATGTCTATCAAATGGATGTCAAATGTGCTTTTCTGAATTGTGATCTCGAAGAAACCGTTTTTGTTGAACAACCACCTGGTTTTGAAAGTAAAATTCATCAGAATCATTGCTATGTGCTAGACAAGGCAGTCTACGGTTTAAAACAAGCTCCAAGAGCTTGGTATGAGACCTTGACTAAATTTCTAAAAGAATCAAACTTTAAACAAGGTTCAGTGGATCCAACACTTTTCAGAAAGAAAGTTGGATCTCATTTGATGTTAGTCCAAATTTATGTGGATGACATAATCTTTGGATCCACTGATCCCAATTTGTCAAAAGATTTTGAAAAACTAATGAAAAGCAAATTTCAAATGAGTATGATGGGAAAGATTAACTTCTTTCTTGGATTACAAATAAAACAATCCAAAGAAGGGATATTCATCAATCAACAAAAGTACACGAAGAGTTTGCTTGAACGCTTCGGAATGACTAACTGCTCAAAAGCAAAAGTTCCATTGCCTGCAGGTACAAGGTTGAATCCTTCATTGGACAAACCGAAGACAGAAATACAGAAGTACTGAAGTATGATTGGACCCTGCTCTATCTCACAGACAGTCGTCCTGGTATCATGTTCACAGTATGTAATTGTGCAAGATATCAGGCTGACCCAAGAGAACCTCATTTGGCTGCGGTTAAGACAATTTTTCGATATCTTCATGGCACTACTGCTTATGGCCTGTGGTACCCAGCAAACTCCAGCTTTTACATACAAGCTTATTCAGACTCAGATCTTGGTGGATGCTCTATTGATCGCAAGAGCACTTCGGGGGGTTGTCAATTCTTAGATGGAAAGCTAATTAGCTGGCAATCCAAGAAGCAAACTTGTGTCTCTATCTCCACAGCAGAGTATGTAGCAGTCGCAGCATGTACCTCACAAATCATTTGGATCCAAAGCCAACTGAAAGATTATGCCATCAACATGAGAAAAATTCCATTGTTCTGTGACTCTCAAAGTGCAATTCGCATATGCCATAATCCAGTTCAACATTCCAAGACGAAGCACATAGCTCTTCGCTATCACTTCATCAAAAGTTATGTTGAGGAGGGGAATATTGAGGTGCACTTTGTTCACACTACAGAACAATTCGCAGATATCTTCACAAAGGCTCTAAATGAAGAGGCATTCACAAGAATAGTTCGTGGACTTGGAATGATAGATGGATCCACTCTTCATTGAATCAGATTTGCTCACTCTTACTCCTATCTTTAGTTCAATAATTTGAAAAATCACAAAACTCCACAGCACTCCGAAGTAAAATATCACTTCGGAACTCTACGGAAGAAATCAAGAAAACAAACTTCAAATAACACCGCAGCACTCCGAAGTAAAATATCACTTCGGACCTCTACGGAACAAACTTTTTGTCCAAACAAACCCTTAAAACTGTACGTTTAATGAAAGTGAATATATTTTTCTAAAAGAATATTCAAAGACAATTAAATTTATAAAAACACTTCTGATGTTCAATTCAAGAATGAAAATTTCTTTAAATTTCAAATGCAAAGGATGTTATCATTGTTGCGTATGAAGAATTTGAAGCACATAAGTAAAAATCAAAACATGTTCTCAAACGCGAAATCAAGAAGTGATGGGGTGATTAGACTTATACATTCATGACTGGTACTGAATCAAACAATCTTCGAAATGAAAAATGGACTTCCAACATGGTTCAAATGATTCTGAACATTAATTTGTTAAATACTCTTTTCATACTATTCCTGAATGTTAAGGATAAATGTCATGTTGCATCATTCAAAAGAAAAACCAAAAATTCATAGAAAAACAAAGTGAAAATAATACAATTCGGAGTTAATCATAAATACATGTCTTCGCTCTGAAGAGCACTTACAACGGTCATAATTTTCTTCATAGATCCGAAGTCAATTTAATGTTCAAATGATTTCCACATTTATGATCAATCTCAGAGACAAACATTCCTTGAAAAATATAACCGTTTGTTTATATACTGCTGTTAATGAGATATTAAAGGAAAATCTTAACCATAAAGATTTCTCAAAAGTGGCGGTTCAAATTTTGAATCATTACAACTGACAGCCGTACGTTTCTCCTTTTTGTAGGGATAGTGGGACGCGCAATTACTGAGGTGTCTGGTTCTTACTGGACCATTACAATCGTGCATTAAATTACCTAGGGACCAGAATACCATATAAACATCTCACCGCTTCAGTTACACTCTTTACGCGAACACAACTTTCGAATTCTCTCTGCAAACATACTCTCAAAGAAACTCTTAACTCCTTCATCTTCTTCATCCTCTTCATTTCTTCAAAAATGGCCGCTGAAGCTTCATCTCAAACCACTAAAGCTATGTCGATTCCAAACCTCAAGAGTCAGTCTGCTAATTTGGTTCTTCGAAACAACCTACAACTCTATCCTCAACCAATCGATGCCTTGGTTGAATGCTTGAAGAACTCTGTTCTTGGCTATGCCCTAACCTGTACTCCTTCAATCCCTGCGACTCTGGTTCACAGGGTTCACTATACATCTAATGCTCTGTTCGATTCCAACAATCAGGTGAAATCGGTGTTCTATGAGGCCATCGATTCGAAAGGAAAAACCAAGAAGGTACAGTTGACAAAAGAAAAGTTTGTTGAAGCCCTGCGTCTCCCAGTCTACAACTCCAAAGAAATGGTTGTTCCCTCGGCTGAACAACTGGTTGAGATGTTCAATGTGATGCGGTACTCACCTCCTCTAGAAAGAATTAGCACGTTCAAAAAGAACCAACTGCCTGATCTATGGAGATACTTCTTTAGCATCTTCCTCAGATGTCTCTCAGGAAGAACATCAGGACTGGACTCGGCTAGTGTATCATTTCAATCCATACTTTACGGAATGTACTATGACGTCAAGGTAGATTACGCAACCATACTTTGGACTGATTTCTGTTCACATATAAATCATAGCTTGAAGGGAACAGAAATGTCGCATCCAAGATTTTGGGCAATTGTTGTTCATGCCCACTATCAACAACATGGATTTGTTCTTGATGTTTCTCTTTCAGAATTACGATACACTCCCATTGCCATTCCACCACTGGATGATGAACCAGCACCCTTCTGTGCTCAGATTCCACAAGTCATGCTCTCCAAAGTCCCCATGGAGTGCAATGAGGTAAACACCTATCGTAACACTCTAGTCATTCCCTACCCAACTCGTGACTTAAGTCAAGAAGCACCTGTCATGGCAAATCCAAAAGGGAAAGGAAAAAGGAAGATTGCTGGTGGACCAAGTGGTCCGAAGAGAGATGATAAGAAAAGAAAGACTTCGGTGAAAACTACTCCGAAGAGAACAACCGAAGAGGCAGAGGAAACTAGTTACTGTGGATGAGTCTTCAGACTCAGAAAGGACTCCATCCACAGTCCACGAAGAAGAACAAGAAGAAGAACAAATTGAAAATCAACCTCCTTCACCTCCACCAACAACCAGACCACCCACTCCACTACAAACCACTATTCCTCCATCTCCACCAAAAACAACCCGACCACCCACACCACCACATACATCTCTTCCACCACCACCCACAACAGCTCAACAAACCACCACCATTCATACTACATCATCTGATGTACCACCACCACCTCCACCTACAACAGCTCCTCAAACATCTACCATATCTTCCTCTGGTATTGATTTTTCATTGCCAGAGTTTGACTTGTCTCCATCACCATCAAGACAAAACCCCACTTCGGCAGCCTTCTTTGAGGCTTTTCATTTGGCCCCTTTGGTTACTGAAGGAGTCTCAGATGAAGATTTTCCTGATGAAGGCTTTGTACTAATGGAACAGTACAAAGTCCTTAACTCCAAGCTTGACACTCTGATTCAAGCACAAACTGGGTTCGATCCCACCAAACCAACCTTGGGTGACATCACCGAAGAGATAGAGTCTTTGGAGGTTACCATGTCCAAAGAAATGAGGGACTCCATAAAGAAACTCAAGAAGAATCTCATGGATCAAAAAAATATGATCCAATCATCTTTTGAACAAAAACTTGAATTAGTTGTAACCAATGTCGACAAGAAAATCGGAGCCCTTGCCGAAAACTTTGAAAAATCACATTCCAAAGTCATGCAAACTCTACAAGGACTTCGGAGTGAAACCCAGAAAAGTACCGAGTTTGAAAAACAACTCGATGAGGCTAGAGCAATGATTGAAGAGCTCACAGCCGCCCAAGCCGCTTCGGACATCTCGAAGTTTACATAGGAACTGCAAAAGACAAATGCAGTTCTTACCCAAGATTTGGTTGCTAAGTTAAGAACTGCACTACAGCCCTTGATAAACTTTGCAGACAGGATATCTAGGCCACAGGGCAGGCCTGCAACTGCTCAACATACGGGCCATGCTTCACAAGGGGGAGAAAGGCCTAGATTAACCTCCGCAACCACTGCAGGTCCTTCATTTTCAACCATCACAACGACCACCATGGGAGCTAGTGGATCAGCTGGAGCAGGAAGCTCAATAGATAGGTCACTAGAAAGCATAATTGCTCCACACATGGAGAATGTCTACAAGGCTTGAAGGGCTGACAACAATCTGATGATCAAAATGAACGAATTCGCTCGTGATGATGGAGAATGGACCATAGAGGCATTCAAACTCTTTGGATTTCAAGATCCGAATGTACTCAACAGGCTACCTCTTCGGAGTTTTGCAACAACTGACTCCGAAGACATTCAGCTTGACATTCCTTTTAATCCAAAGACTTTCGCTTTTCTCCAATTTTTTCAATCAGTACCAAACGAACAGAGAGCAACCTTTTGGACCAACAAAATCAACTTCCATGCCAAATACATTCAACGTCAGAGTGTAGTATGAAGTTTGAACAAAATCAAGCAAATCATTTCAATCAAGGAGACAGAAACTTATAAGGGCTTCGTAAATTATGAGTTTCTTGTTCTCCGAGGTGCAAATGATGATGAGTCAAGGTTTACGATTGCCGACTTTCCAATAATGAATCCAATAGACTTCATTCAAATTCTTGATCTTCTGCGAAGCAGTGAAGCAGCTCAAGCCGGATTGCCTGTGTTTGCTGTCTACAACCATGTCATGGGTTTTCTGAACAATTACTTGATGAGGTTTGCCAAACACGACATTGAGTTATGTTCCTTCTACAGACAACCATTGAACACTCCTCCCATTGTAGTTCGGAACATAACCAGATTCAAGAATGGAGAGATTCTCGATGAACCTTATGGTGTAGTCTTCAAAGGACTTCTAAACGAAACCGAAGTCATGATCAAGTTCTTTGAAATAGACTATATTGGCCTCCACCCCTCCTCTTTTATCTCCGGTATGATCTCTCATGTGAATGCTTGTCACGCAAATTCAGAAGAAAAGAAGAAGAAGTTCATGGATCACATGAATTGGTACTTGATGATGAGGAAAACTTTGAAGAGGGCCTACAAGAGAAATTTCCGTACATAGACTTCGGATGCACTTCACACAAAGGGGGAGATTGTTGGGTATATTTTTGATGAAGTGCTGACGTATCCGAAGCCCCCTCTAAAAGACCTTTTGAAGAAAAACCCCGAAGTAATAAAGCAATAGAAGACCCCGAAGTCTGAAGACTCCGAAGGGTATCACCCGGAGGATCCGAAGACTTCCAGCTGTCAAACAAAGGTGCACGCGTGGTTGCAGACTACGTGCTACATGATCCTGTCTTTCTATTGGATAGTACATCTGATAGAATATTTTCTGATAAAGCAATTGTACTATGCGTATCACTGATTGAGTATAAATATCAGTGATACCATACCGTGTTAGAGTGCGAGATTACGAGATTGTAAAAACCACAACATAGAAAACCTCATTGTAAAACCACATCTTATAATCAAGCATTCGACACAAGTTATCCACTTTCATCTTTTTCATTTAACTTTCTTATATTATTCTTGTGTGATTGATTGTGTTATTGATATAACCTTTGGTTTAATTCATCTATCAACTGATTTCAACACCCAACAGCTCCATTAGTGTTTTTTTATACGAATCCATTCTCAATGTGTTTAAATTTCGTTATAGTTAGCAGACGAGGTGTTAGATCCATATATTATCTTTCATCTTTTTCACTCCATCATTCAAACAAAGTTTATGTATCTTTCATCTTTCAATAACAATGTACAAGTATTAATGCAAATAGTACAATCGAAAAGAGGAAAATGGCAGTAGGAGAATAGGAGAGAGAAATCAGGGTTGCTACCATGATAGTGGCAGGGGGAATCAGAAGGGCTTCCCTAGACAGCATAGTGTCCCAACCAAGAACGATAGGCCACATCAGCAACTCACACCTTTCAAGGCTTGTAACACAATCGTCCTTAGATGGCATATTGTGGGTTAATCAATTTCTTTTGAAAGTTACTCTTTGGGATGACATAGGTGAGTACCCGACCAAATTTTGTGGAATTAGAACCTAAATCTGAAACGAAATCGGTGTTTCCTCAATTGTTGGAACCGGAACAGCTGTATCAGTTTTTTTTAGATTTTGAAATTGATCTTGGAAGCAACAGGGCCAATTCGGGAACATAGGGGTCGAAGGGTTCCAATAGGTATCACCCTCGTAGGATGGACCAGCTCCCCTGACGAAGTTAACATGGTACGCCCTTGTGGGGTGCAAGGCAACTCCCTAGCCCGAAACAAGATCCATATGTAATATATATATATATATATATATATATATATATATATATATATATATATATATATATATATATATATATATATATATATATATATATATATATATATATACATTCATTAGTTTTCCCATCAAAACCTAGTCGTCACTTCTGTTCTTAACAAACATGACTTTTTCCACCACTCAATTGAAATTATTGTCATCATCATATAAGTATACAAATTTAGTTTTGTAGACTTAACATTTTTTTCCTTTTACATTTTTTCTGCAAGTTCTTATCTCAAACAACATAGAACAATAACAATGTACCCTATATTTTCAATATTAGTTTTTTCTTGAAATCGAGATTGTAATTTCTTTGGTTATTCCTAACCTATTTTTGTGAAACCCCATGATATAAGATCAAAATTACAAATATTGGAAAGTGTTTTACACATGATCCCTGAAATATCCAAGTTTGTCATTGTAACCCATCTTTTTAGGAACATCTGGTCTAGTCCGCTCCCGAACTTGCCTACGGGCAGGCATGCTTGGGCTTTCGCTAGTCAACAAGCAAGACAATTTAGACATACAGGCTTCAACAAGACAATATTTCAAAACCATGCACTTACCTTTACCGAGCTATACTGTAACACCCCTCCTTTTAGGTTCCATTTTAAGGTTGTGTCAGTTTTTAAATGTAAACAAGTGGAAATGAGTTACAAAAATAATGTCCTAAAGTCAAGCAGGCGGTAACTATTGTCCCAAAATAATGTTTCTAATACAAGTTTCAAAACATTGACACATTTTGAAAATGTCTATAAGACGTTACATAAGTCAAGGAGTTTGGTCCCAAATGGTTAAAATCCTTTAAGTCCTTAGTTGGTCAAGTCCAAAGAGGGGGTTACAATGCATAAAAAATAGTTTAAATCAACCAGATACATCTAAGAAACCATATTTACAAGTCTTCTAGTTGTATAAATTCTAAGCTTTCAATGGCCACTTCTAGGTCTTTTATAAATTATTCACTACAAGTACATGTTAAAATAATAAAGTTAGACTCGGGGAGTTTAGTGAGTAAACCCAAAAACTTGGCTTTTTGTGAAATCAGTTAAGACTTAAGAATGGTAACCTAATTTCAAGTAAAATCCCCTAAAACATTTTAAAAATCATTTTCACTTTTATCTTTACAAAACACATTTATACTTGTAAATGATTGGGGTTAAGAACATTTAAGAAAATATTTCACACACACAAAAAATACAATATGGATGCAATTTATATGCATCTAATCCCAACCCCAAGTTCTCTACTCTACAACAAGTCCCTTTCACTAGGGTCAAATGGTCAGGCTACAATTGGGTAAGCAATAGCTGATAACTGCTGTCAAGGCCAAGATCGCCCATCACCAAAATTTTTAGGGTAGACACATGACCATTAAACATGTCATCCATGGAATGTATTTGAAAAGTCCATCCCTGAGCTATTGTAGCTTAATTATCACCATATCACAAAAAGCAAAAAGCTCCCAAAGGTGTTTGGGCAATAGACAAGTCCAAACACATCCTACAATGTATGCATATGATGGATGCTTCCAAAACAAGTTATAACCAAACCAATAGTCCTCAAGAAAGCATTTCCAAACATATTAATGAGCACGCAACTTTCAGATAATGTAATATATAGTTTACATATGATTAAAATATGAATTAATCACACATTTTCTAAAAATAGGGTTTCGGACCATGTACTCTTGGTGAAATACTCACCTCATTTCCTAGCATAAGCTCCTTCCAGTTCTAGAAACTTGTGGCACTTAGTGGTCACCCAGAGAAAACCCAAAAGCTAATCTATAATTTCTTTTAATCCATTAAGCCCCCTTTCTTAATGTAGATTCATTCCCTTAATATAATCTATAGAATCATAAAAAAAAACATAGGAGGAAACTAGACTTGATTTGGACATTGCATGCAAAAGTTGCAAAAATAAAGTTTTGCCTTCCTAGTTATTTTTACTCGACAAGTCAGACTCCAAAAGAGGAGTTACCCGATTGAGTCACATTGTACAAATCCATAAAATCGTGATTTCTTCCATTACAAGTGCCATACGCATGTCCAATTCACTTATACGCTTGGTTCTTTCAGTTCTAAAGGTTCATATTGATCCCTTAAGATTTATAACATGATTTGATTTATTTGAATCACTAATGCATCATGATTAAACCTTGATTTAAGTCACATTTATGATGATCTTCAAGTTTTAGAACAAGACAACAAAAGAGGATCGTCATATGTTTGATTTGAGGTTTAAAACCACTTTAACACTTTGAATAACACTAGATCATCATCAATTTGAATTACTATTAACTTAAGAAACACAATTTGTTTGAATAACACAAGTTCTAATGGATCAAAGGCTTAAATCAACCATAAGTATCCTTTGAAAACTCCATTGGAGCAAGGATACACTTAAGAATTTATAATTACTCATTATTATGAAACAATCATCAAATGATGAATTTCATTCATCAAATATAGTTTGAAAATTATGAGATAAAGTTACAAATACCATTATATTCAAACCCTAAGGTTGCAAATGAATATTTGTCATTGATGAAGCTTCAAAGTTTAAAAACTCAACATATTCACAATTCTAGACCATGGATGATATAAGTGACTATAAACTAACATTCTAACAATCAAAACTAAGTTAAATCATCAAGTACTATTTTTTTCATAGACATTTTCGTATTTAGGGGTTTCCCAAACCTTAGTTCGAAATGAAGAAGATAAGCAAGAGATAATACCTTCTAGATATCAATAATCCAATCCTAGTGTGAGAAACTTGAATCTCCAACCTAATTCCACAAATAACCCTAAAAATTGCCATATAAGCTTTAATTCTCTCTCTAGAATATGTTCCATCTCAAATAAAGAAGGAGTGCTAGTTGACTTATTAATGTTTTCTAATGGCAACTTAAACCCATATAGTTTCTCCTTTTGCACATTTACCCTAAATGAAACTACTAATATTCAACCAAATTACAATGTTTACAAAGAAGTCACCTAAATAAACTTTAATTAATTTACAAGTCAAATATAGGTCAAAGGTGGTCAATGTCAACTTTGGTCACTTTGTCACTTTTAGTCCTTATTTTCATTCATGTTTCAAAAGGATGTCAAAACCCATTTCTAACTTAGGAAACTCATAATTAATATTTAATTAATTTTTATTAACATTATTAGCCCTAGAATTTCCATTTGACCCCAAATGTGAAGTATCTAGAAATTTTCAATTGAGTCCCTCATCTCAAATGTTCTCCAAATTATCACAAATTTTGGTTTTTTTACTTATGAATTACATCTAAGTGACTTTATTCTTGTTGGAAATATGTCTAAGGTCATCAACTATGGTGATATTTCTAATAATAGCAGGGTCCTATTTGGGTTGCCCTCGAGGCCCAGCAAAAACAACCAGTTGCAGAAATAATAGAGGAATGATCAGTATTTAATTTATTGAGAAATTATTTAATCAGAAACTGGATCAAGAATTAATTAATAAATTAATTGTGAAATTAATTTATTGAAATTAATTAAGGGATTGGATTGTAATTAATTAATAGTTTAATTAATAGAAACAAGTCTAAGGGGTGCGGCCGCCAAAAGGCTCCTAGGTTTGAAACCCTAGGAGCCCATGCACTATAAATAAAGACCTTAGGGTTCAACCTTAAGACATTCCAACACCCTAAAGGTGCCGCCAACCATCCATCCTCCCTCATTTCCCTCTTTGTTGATTTCCAATAACCCTTCAAGGGTTCTTTGGATCGATTTCTTCAGCCTGAAGAATTTTTGTCTGCTTGTTCTTATGGTGATCTTGAGTGTGAATCATTAGAAGGATTCTGGTTTGGATCCTTAACATCCAAAAAAGGTATGAATCATATTCATCTTATTGTTGATGCAATTGTTATGAACTTATGATCTTGATTATGAACATGATATGATCTTGCTTAATAATCTGCTCAGTTTTGGGATTTAATCTGTTTTATCTTTCGCTGTCTGATTGAATTGTGTTAATCTGTATAAAATCCCAAAGAAGAGTCTTTTTTAGAAAGAGCTCACATCCAAAGAAGAGAGTGGGAGTAAAATAATGATCTTGAAAAAATCAAGAGTCAACCAATTAAAAGAACCTTTAGTTAACAATAGCACTTAAAGGATTAGAATCTTGTTTAAGAGAGCCTGACATATATGCACCTTATTGCAAATCCAGTCGAGTTAGTCATTTACATGGTATTACGATCTCATATTACTAAAAGTGACATACTGATTATTGGTAAAACACCAAATTAGTACGGATAAGTTATCCAACTGCATAGAAGCATTGGTGAGCCCAGTTGCTGCAAAATAAAGGATATGAAAAGGCGAGACTTAGTCTATGTTTTGGTTTGACTAATATTACACCTGGCCTAAAATCCAGTGGGAGTAATTGAATCTTCAAAAGAAAGCAACATAGATAGGAATGTACTCACATTCAAAGAAAAACTGGTTGAGTAGGGCAATGCTCAGACTCAAGAAACTGATTCTGAGAAAAGCACTCTCATCGGGAGCTAAGAATGAATATGTAAAGATATCGTTTGCCGCGACTGCAGTTCGTGAGTCATAGCAAATTCGATGATCGGAACCGCTTTCCTTAAATGGAAGACATAAGAGTTGTGTATGACACAACCGCAGGGTTTTGAACATGCTGAATGTCCGTACACGTTGTACAAACCTTGAAAGATTCATCTAGAGAATCAAACAAGCACCTCGCAAGAAAATCATAAAATATGCCAAGTGTTTGGATTTTGTGAAAGTATAAAAGAGTCCTATTATAATGCCAAATGTCTGTCGGTAACATACTGCTTATAGGAACCATTTCTTATTGTTACAAAGTGTAATGACTTGACTTTAAGAAAATGTTTTGCTATAAGAGGACTAAAGGAGATACAATATCACACGTGGTATAAGCATCTATAGAGATAGATAAAAACGTCTTAAGGGACTTAGCCAAAAGTACATCTGGGATATGATCTTGAAGAAATTCAATGATGCATGACATCAAGAAAAGGATTTTTCTAATCCTAACACAGGATTGATTATAAATCAATCTTCCGGTACTAAAGAAGTTTGAAACATATGAGTCGAATACCATGTGCTACTGCTATTGGATCGATCATAAGTGTCATGCACTTATCCTGATAACTTGTATACTTCGAGCATAGTAAGTTGATTTCAGGACAAACTTGGCAAAAGTCACTGGACGGTGGTTGAAAGTATTATTAAAGCATACAATATTAAATTGGGTTAATGACTTGAGAGGGTAACTTACTTTTTAAAATTTTCACATTTAGGTGACAATGGTTTTTTGTTTACATTAACACATTTAACTTGTTATACCTGTTCAAAAAGGGTAATATGATCGGCTGGTGGGGGTTTTCCCGGTTATATTACCCTTTTTGAACAGGTATAACAAGTTAAATGGGTAAATGTGAACAAAAAAATATTGTTACCTAAATGTGAAGATTTTGTGTGTCTCATAAGTTGAAAGTAGAATGTTTACATTTAGATAACAATGTTTTTTGTTCACATTTACCCATTTTACTTGTTATACCTGTTAAAAAAGGTAATATGACCAAGAAAACCCCCACCAACCGGTCGTATTACCCTTTTTGAACATGTATAACAAGTTAAATGGATAAATATGAACAAGAAAACGTTGTTACCTAAATGTGAACATTTTGAAAAGTAAGTTACCCTCTCAAGTCAATAACCTTATTAAATTATATCTGATTTGGTGATTATCATGTAGAGACTTGGTAATAAGCTAAAGAAGCTATCACTCACATTATTTTAACACTGTGTTTCACTTTATCATGTTTAGAACCCGCTTCCCGAGTATTAATTTACTCAAACTTTCACGGTCGGTCATACTCTTGGAAGCAAGTAGTGATTTAAGACTGTCATGAGAGTCAGTAGATTGTCTATAGAGATTAGACATAACATGGTGATTGCGACTAATCCTAATGATTACTTAATAGAGATAAAAGTATTGGAACAACCTGCACCTAGAGATTACTTCATGGAGTAAGTCACAAGTAATATAGGATGAAAATGTCTTTTATTCTTTAAATGGAGATGCATGAGGATTTGCGCTATGATTCTATCATGCAATGGTCTACTCAAACGTTATCCATATATGGTAGTTATAAAGGGTTTGTCCGTGTATAGCATGATGAAGTACATAGTGACTATGTAGTCAAAGTTTTTACATCGCAGCGGTCGTCATGCGGTCAAAAATAAGAAAATAAACCTCACTCTCACTTAGCACAGTGGAAGTCAGGGTCGATCCACAGGAGTTACGTGGTCGAGACAGGTGACAGATTACCAACTGCAGTGTCACGCTACAGTCAGAGGACCTAGTTCCTAATTTTTGACTATTAATCCCAAAGAGCATAAACTAAACTAAAACTAGCAACCAAACCTAGTCACTCACTGAAATCAGAAGTACATCTCCAATTCAGAAGCAAACAAAGGCAATTCAAACCTCAAACATAAACAAAGCATAAACTAACCCAATAACTAAAGTCCAAATGAACCGTCATTGGCTAAGTTCATACCAAAAGCTAACCCTAGCTGGTCACTGAAATCAGCAAGGGAAATCAGTCCAATCAAGGTCATTCAAGCATCCAAACACAAAACAAACATTCACAATCCAATAATAAGCATAAATACCGAAAAAACCAATACTTAACATAAACTGAATGATTATTATTAACCAAAACAGATTCCAAGGTTCCAAAACAGTAACAAACACTGGAAAACTAAAACTAAAAGACTCAATGTCAATGGTTGTCACTCCCAAGGACACTAGCCACTATCACTAACTAGTGAACTAAATGAAAATTAAAGATAAAAACATAGAAATACCAAAAGTGGTTCTTGAAGCTGAATCTCGGAGTCAAAGAACCTTGGGGGTCGATTTTACACCAGGTCTTTGCTCGTTTTTTCGACCTAAAAGCCTCTATTTATAGTTGCAAAAATCTCGAGACCGCGCCGCGCTTTTATGGATCCCGCGTCGCGCGTAGGGGTTTATCCCCGTTTTATCGGAATTTGAATTCTTTCCACCGCCTCGTACCCACGTCGCGCCTTTATCATTTCCGCGGCGCGCGTACGTCTTTTCCTGATTTTGCCTTGAACTTCAAACTTCTTCCAAATTGCACGCTTTTAGTCCCTGTTTTCATTATTTCTTTCCAAACAAGTGCTGGCACAAAAAGTGAGAATACCACGATGTATATGATATAATTTCTCTAAGAATAGGGCTCAACAACGACTAAAATATGTGATATTACTAGGCGTTGTCAAGTTTATCTGTTCCTTTTGCCCCACAAGGAGAAGCGATATTTGTGGGCCCCTTGATGATTTGATGTTGACACTAAAACGCTTGGCCAGGCTCTCACCAAATTGATGTGTTCAATTAAGTAGTTTGATATGGTTATCATAAATCTCTATCGGCAAACAGAATTTGAGCTTTTGGGAATTAACCTTGTCCATGTCCTAGGTTCATAAAAGATATCTTGTAGAATAGAGGAATAATCGATATCTTATCTAGGGGTCCTCTCATGATCGTGATCTTGATCAGAGTTCGGCAGTTGCATTAGATGTTACACTCTCTGCTTATTATCTGAAAGTATCAGACCACACAAAGTTGAAGACATGTCCAAGTGGGAGACTGTTGGAAATATGTCCAAGGTCATCAATCGTGGTGATATTTCTAATAATAGCAGGCTCCTATTTGGGTTGCCCTCATGACCCAGTAGAAAGAATTAGTAGCAAAAATAATAGAGAATGATCAGTTTATTAATTTATTGAGAAATTAATTAATCATAAACTGGATTAAGAATTAATTAATAAATTAATTATGAAATTAATTTATAGAAATTAATTAAGGGATTGGATTGTAATTAATTAAATGTTTAATTAATAGAAACAAGTCTAAAGGGTACGTCCGCCAAAAGGCTCCTAAGTTTAAAACCCTAGGAGCCCATGCACTATAAATAAAGGCCTTGGGGTTTAAACCTAAGGAATCCCAACACCTTAAAGGTTCCTCCAACCATCCTTCCTCCCTCCCTTTCCCTCTTTTTCTATTTCCAAGAACCCTTCAAGGGTTCTTTGGATCGATTTCTTCAGCCTGAAGAATTTTTGTCGGCTTGTTCTTCTGGTGATCTTGGGTGTGAAGCATTAGAGGGATTTTGGTTTGAATCCTTAACATCCAAACAAAGGTATGAATCATATTCATCTTATTGTTGATGCAATTATTATGAACTTATAATCTTGATTATGAACATGATATGTTCTTGCTTAATAATCAGCTCAGTTTTGGGATTTAATGTGTTTTATATTCTGCTGCCTGATTGAGTTGTGTTAATCTGTATAAAATCCTAACAATTCTTTTATTTTGTACTTCTTTCATTCACTCACAAATTTTATTATATTTATTTGATTTTTATTTAATTTATTTTCCTACCAAAAAGTACCCAAACTACCAGGCCCCAATTGAGGATGTTACACATACCCAGGCTATAACTATATCAGGATTTAGGTTGGGTTAGAGAAAAACATGATTGTGTAAGTCTTTTAATCAAGAAATTCACAAAACATGATTTTGTAAGTTTGTTGATCAAGAAATTCAAGTATACAAAGATATATGAATGAAATATACAAAAGAAAAACCATTGAAGACTAAGGAATTCAATAAAAACAAATTTATTTGGATATATATTTGAGAACATTTGGGAGGGAGAAGGGGAGTTTGTAGGGTTGAAATTTTCCGAAAATTCGGCTCTTTATATCTTTGTGCAAATTTTTAATATCAATCAATAATGTATTTTTCCAAAATTTGTTATGTCATTTTATTTTCTGTTATACATTTAGGTCATATATCATCAATGTATAAGATTATAATAAATCTTAAAATTGTGCATATATTTCATTGATATGATGGATCATTACATATGATTAGTAATAAAAAGGAACTACTTATGAAGTTTTTAAACTTGGATTCTTGAAACTCGCATGTGAATTTTTATTTTAACCCACTAACGCATGCTTGTGTTCCATCATATCCTCCATGACACTTCTTGAAATTTATTGTTTACAAAAATCTTAGATTCAAAAGTTCTTATCCACCATATGGTGTTATTGATTATTTTTGTTGGTTATCCATTTCTTCTCTTTTATTTTTGCTAGAATATATGAGTGATTTCATAAATGGTTTTAACAAGTTTATATAATTGTTGGATAAGGTGTTAGGTGAGATTCATAAATAGAAGAATTTAATGCGTTTTAGGTAGAAGTTTGTTGTATTCATAAATAGTTAAGTTATGTGGGTGTTAGGTAGGAGTTGGGTGATTTCATAAATGGTTGAGCTAGGTTGGAGTTATATTGTTGTTAGGAAGGAATTGGATGGATTCATAAATAGTAGTATGAGAATTTGGACAATTTTACCCCTGCAAAGATAGTATAAAAAGTTGATAGTTGGATTAGTGAAAACACAAAGGAAAAGAACTCTCTTCATTCAAAGGAATGACTTCACTCCCAAACAGTACCATTGTATCAGTTTTCGGTTTTTCCTTATCGTCAGCATACCAAAGTTTGGGAAATTTTTTACTTGGTTTGAATGACTTCTGGGTTGTACAGAGCGCATTGCAAAAATTACAGTCAATTATATTAGCAACATGAAAATTTGGTTATTGTATGTCAGACCATCATCTCATGTCTGGCTATTGTCAACAACAATTGAATAAGTTCACGTTTAAAGTCTAATATGAATTTGTACATATTTTTTATTATTTTCGTTCTTGTATTCAATATGATCTCCTTATTATTGTAACAAATATCTGAATAAATATAAAGCAACTCTTAAACATTAAGCCACTATTTTGTTGCCTATAATTGACTATAATGACACTTAACAATAGATAAAGACAAAAATAAAAAAATCCCCTAAAATCCCAAGATTTTACGCATGCAGTCTGTGCAAAGCACACGAGCCATAATACCCCAATTGTTGAGGTATGGCTTGCAAACTAAGAAAATACTTCTAATGCTCTAACCTAAGTAAGGTTTTTGGGCCCGTGGTCCAGGCCAAGCTGAGCACCTTTTTGTGTACCTCTTCCTACATAGGTATGTTTTGGTTAGGTGCTACTAATAAATCAGATATATATTGATGAATGATTAGTTGCACATTTAATTTTCTCCTAATGTAAATTTAAATATTTGATGATTGTTTTGAACACATTTAAGATAAGCAAGTAACAGAAGGCGGCTTATGCATGCTAAAATCTAAAATAGCATTGCCTTGTGAATTTACAATTAAAATATTTTAGAATATTGACAAGTTAACCACATATATGAAGAAATAGTTATAATACAAAGATTAAATCTTAGAATATATGTAAGGGTAATTAGATTAATTGTTTAGAACCTACAACACCCGACACATACCAATTCCAAAATGATGAGAATCTAAATGTTCCCCTCGGTTCCAAACTTTAGGAACAAGAACTAGACCATTTACAACAATTCTAGTTTTGGATGTTTGATTCCAAAGTTATTCCAATTCCATAAGCATGTAATAAAACCCTCTCATAATTTCAATCATACAAAAACCCTTATGTTCAATTAAAAAATCTCTTATATCATATAAGATTCACATGTGAATATATCATGTAAGATTCACACATGAATATATCATGTAAGATTCACATATGAATATACATTGAATAAGTATCAATATATTCACGTAATATTCACATCTTATTCACATGTAAATCAACAAATGCTTATTCAGAATATTTATTAATAAACATATATCGATTCACATGTGAACTTATATGAATATTACGTGAATATATAGATTCACGTAATATTCATATGTGAATCAGTATGTACTTACTAAGAATATGCCTTAATATACATATACTGATTTAAATGTGAATATTATGTGAAGGTATATTCACATGTAAATATTACATGGTATATTCAGTTTTTTTTCCAAATTCTATAAGAAATCAACCAACAAGCCTTCCAACACCAATGTATGCTAGTACTCCTCTTGTAAAACCATACCTCTAAAGCTTGAAAGATTAAATCCGATTTTCACCTTTCAAAAGAGGAGAGTTTTGTATCTTTTTCTTACTAACACTTTTAGAAAGAAAATGAGGAGGATTGTGGAAGAAATGGGCCAAGACTAGATGAAGAGAAGAAACTAGCTTTCCTTTTAACCATGCATCACTTAGAAGTCTCAAAACAAATCATGCAACGTGAAGAAATCAAATGTCATGCAATAGAGGATATTAAGGGGCAAAGTAAGCTTTTTGGACCACCTATAAAGGTGGTTCGTGGCCAAAAAGGAGAGGGAGAGGAGAGAGAGAGTGTGTATGTATATAAACTTTGGTTCGGTTTTTTGGGAGGGAGAAGCTTGCGAAGAAGGACGCTTATCCTCGTCAGATCAAAATTTGGCGGACCGATTCATGAAGTGCCTTCCACAAGCTAAGCATGAGGGTCAAAGTAGAACTATATGACTTCGTTATTATAGTGATTTGAGTTTACTATTTTGATATTGGAACAATGTAAAAATGACTATTGTATTGAGTATGATATATATGATATGATATTGTCATTAATACTCGTCGTATTCTATATTAGCATGTTTAAT
The DNA here is from genome assembly GCA_023525715.1 of Cichorium intybus. Taxonomy (NCBI): domain Eukaryota; kingdom Viridiplantae; phylum Streptophyta; class Magnoliopsida; order Asterales; family Asteraceae; genus Cichorium; species Cichorium intybus. Next base: position 104,662,877 of record CM042011.1, read on the forward strand.
CCTTGAAATATAAAACCCTTCCTTAATTAAATAAGCTTTACATTTAAATTATATATAAACTCCTTTATATAAAATTAAATATAATTTATACCATTTGAATTAGGGTTATTTACAGAAAAGTCCCGATATTTTGAAGAAATTAACGAAAAAGTCCCAAAATATTTTTTTTGAACAGAAAAGCCCAGGAAACCGGTAAAATTATTCAATTTAGTCCTTTTTTTACCGGCTACCGGCAGAAAAGGGCTAAACTGAATAATTTTACCAGTTTTCTGGGTTTTTCTGTCAATAAATTATTTTGGGACTTTTTCGTTAGTTTCTCCAAAATATCAGTTTTGGTCCTTCACAATTTTGGTTCTTAACACTTTTAGTCCCTAACAGTTAATCCTTCATAATTTTGGTCCTTAACAACTATGGTCCTTCACAGTTATGGTCCTACACGGTTTGGTCCTTCACAGTTTTGGTCCTTCACAGTTTGGTCCTTTATAATTTAATCCTTAACAGTTTTGGTCCCTAAACCTTAATTTTGTCCCGACTATAGGATGGGCTAAAAAATTCAGAAAGTCATGGAGATGTTATATGTGGGACAAACGATGTTTTTACGTAGACCCTAGGTACTTAGGAAAACCATGGGCATGTACGTGAGATGAGAAAATATGTAACCCCGCACCAATACTTTTTTCTCATTGTCCATGTAATGCTTAATGGTCTTGGCAAAAAAAAAATGGTGCGGGGTTACATATTTTTCCATCTCACGTACATGCCCACGATTTTCTTGAGTACGTAGGGCCTTCATAAGAACATCGTTTGTGTCACATAACCTCTCCATGACTTTCTAAAATTTTTATCCCTTCCTGTAGTTTGGACAAAATTAAGGATTAAGGACCAAAACTATGAAGGACCAAAACTGTTAAGAACTAAAATTGTAAAGGACCAAAACCGTGAAGGACCAAACTATGAAGGACCAAATTGTTAAGGACCAAAACTGTAAAGGACCAAAGTTGTTAAGGACCAAAACTGTGAAGGATTAACTATTAGGGACTAAAATTGTTAAGGACCAAAATTGTGAAGTACCAAAACTATTAAGGACCAAAACTGATACTTTGGAGAAATTAACGAAAAAGTCCAAAAATAATTTTTTTGACAGAAAAACCCAGGAAACTTGGTAAATTTATTCAGTTTAGCCCTTTTACCGGTAGCCGGTAAAAAAAGGGTTAAATTGAATAATTTTTCTATTTTCTTGGGCTTTTCTATTCAAAAAAATTATTTTAGGACTTTTTCGTTAATTTCTCCAAAATATCAGGACTTTTCTATAAATAACCCTTTGAATTATATATATATATATATATATATATATATATATATATATATATATATATATATATATATATATATATATATATATATATATATATATATATAAACTTATCGTTATAATTAAGTAAAAGTTACGCAAACTTATTTAAATCCTTTAACAATTTAAATGATATATTTACCACACTTGAATTAATTCATACCATATGAATCAAATTAATATACAATATTACTTTCAAAAAATAATAAATACAATAGTTATGTCATTTTAACATGAATCAAATTCACTAGTTAAAATATCAAATTTCTATTTACTTGTCATAGACATCATGTTGAACATGAGACAAGGATCACAATCATTCTCATTTAGTGTTCAAATTTTAGCAAGGCTCCTTAGATGTCTAACTCCCAACACATAAGAGGAACAACTCTCATCTTGACTACATATACCTCTTGTATAGTTCATACTATACCCAATAATGTCCTTTATAACTGACTGGTCAAAGAGCAGTATTTAACCATATCAAAGAACATTACTCCCTACACTTAGGTCCCGAGTATTCATCTTAGTTCGAAGGATATATACTACCTTTTTTCAAGAATCACTAATGACAAAGATCCACGAAGTAACCTTGAAGTGGGCCAAGTCAAATACTTGTTCTCTAATAAGTACCTATGAACTTCATTGCAACACTTTGTTATTTTCATCCAATGAAAGTTAACAAATCCAATTCATAATAGTCTTGTTTCATAAACGGTCTGACACGCCTAGGTCGTTATGCGGTCAAAAATAGAAAATTAAACCTTACACGCACACTAGTATAGTAGCAGCAAGGGTCGATCCGTAGGAGTCAAGTGGTTAAAATATAGTGTCAGAATAAACCAAACTACAGTGTCACGCTATAGTTGGCGGTGTTCCTTACACTTCCCGAAAACCGATAAAATGAAATACCGAAAAGTAAAACTAGCATTAACTAAACTAAACAATTCCAAACTCCAAACCAAACTTACTTTCTGATTCCAGAAGGATATTCCAGAAAAATCAGAAGCATTCAATCCCAAAAAATCACCAAATAAACAATAAAGCATAAACCAATACCGAAAACACGCAATTTAACTTAAACTGAATGATTATATTGATTGAAAACCAAAACTAGAAGTCTCAAGGTTCTGAGTTCGAAAATAATCCCAATCCAACTTGTCCCAACAGATTCTACAATCTAGAATCAATGGAATCAAGCTATAACTAAAACTATAAAATACTAAAAATAAATTAAAAACATGAAAATACCAACTTATGACTACTGAATTCCGAAATCACAAGTCAAAGAAGCCTAGGTTCAACCTTTGGGTCTGTTCTTCGCTCCTGAAACTCGACCTAGATGTCTCTATTTATAGTTGAAAAGTCGAGCTAATCGCGGCGTGCATAAACGAAATCCGCGTCACGCCCTTATCTCTATCCCCGTTTCTCGCACTTTGAATTTAAAGTCGTCCTCTGATCCTTGACTTTCCGCGACGTGCGTGCTCCTCAGATCGCGGCGCGCGTGTCTTTTCGAATGAAGTGAACTTTATCCAAAACTTCTTCATTTTGTACACCTTTAGCCCCTATTCATATAATTTTTCATACACAAGCACTAGACATGAAAAGTGAGTAATACCATAGTTTATACGATATAATTTCACTCAGAATAGGGCATAACGACGACTAAAATACTTGATATTACAAGGCGTCGTCAAACACCCCACACGTGTGCCTTGCTTGTCCCTAAGCAAGTGAGTTTTTAACAAATTATAACTTAGACTCAAACATTTTTGAATGCTTTCAGTTCAAAGTTTATTGTACCCAGGAGTTAGATTGAAAATGATTTTTAAGAAAACATGACTAGAATACCCTTTGGAATTCACGACTTCCTAAAATACCATTGATTACAAATTTTTCAGTATGCAAAAAGCAAACTTACTCATTCAGATTCTAAAGGCCATTAAGGAACTATCCATGACTTTCGATGTTGTCTGTGTAACGAGCTTTCGAAAATACTATGCCAGACCAGACGATCTTAGGTAGTAAGGTGCATAAATGCACTTTCAGGGCCACCCTTTTCGGACCTACCGACTCGAACAACAAAGGCCACTGATTGATATTTCCCTCCTAAATTCCAAACCTAAAATATTCCAAATCTAAAATTTTTCCAACTCCTAAAAACTTAACTTATTTTAACTCAACTATAGCATGATTACCACTAAACACTATCTCTTGAAAAATACCAATGCTATAACATTCAAAAGTTATTCGTTTCAAAATTACACTCTCTTAAAATTTTTGAAAAATTGCTAAATTTTTTGAAAATTACTTGTTTTCTGCAAAAATTTCAAAAATTACTCTTTCGACCATCCCACACCCCACACTTAAAATCGTACAACGTCCCCGTTGTACAAAAATATTTCAAAACAAGGGAGAAAGAGTTACCACTTTTTGGAACGGTAGACTGCTTGTTGGAACCAATTGTCACATGATAAAATTCGTACATCATGATTCGATTGTCCGGAGTTGTGGTGCAACAGTGAACACGCTTGTAAAGACAAGTGTAGGGGTACAATGACCCCATACTTGCCTGAAACAACCCCTCTGTGGATCTTGTTGGTACTTGCACAAACAAACACTCACAAAACAAATTGAATGCAAAAAGCAAATAAAAAACGATAGTAATAATAGACATAGGTTATGTATAATGTTTTCAAAAGATAAAAGAAAAATACAATCGATCATCATGCTACGTCCCGGATCGACCAGCCTCGTCATCATGAGCGCTAGTGGGGAAGGGTCGTGGGTGTCGTCCAACCTGGGTGAGGAGCTCGAGTAGTGCCTCTCCAATCCACGCCTGCTGCTACTCCAAAAATGCCATCCTCACAGAAAGATCATGCAAGGCAGCCTGCACGTCTACAGGCTGCGGTGGTGGCTGAACTGGCGCCTCCACTCTCCTGCGCTGGGAGGGTCGGTGCAGAAGCTGCTCCTCTTCCTCATCCTCCTCCTCTGCCTGTGGGCCAGCTGCCTCGATCGTCGGCATCACCTGGTATATACCTCGCCTCGGCTGATGGATAATCCACATCTTCTCAAAATATCGCCCCTCCGCGCGAGTGGGTAATGTCGGGGCCAGGCCGGCAAGAACATCGGCCCTGAGAATGTCGTAAGATCGGGCCAGACGGGTAATGTAATGCCCGCCAGCCATGGGGCTCTTAGCGGTCGAGCCCACCGTACGGGATGTTAAAGAACCCGCTAGTGCAAACGGCAGGTTGAGGAACCTGCTGGGATCGGAGAGGACCCACATATAGTACATGTCATCCCGTGACACCTTCTCACATCCCTTCCTCTGCATAATAGAGGTGGATATGATCTGGTATCAATCAGTGGAGTGGGGCGCAGAGCTGGCTCTCCTTGGCCGTGCCAGCATCAAAATACTCGTTGGACATCTCTGCCCAAAGAAGCTCGTCTGCCTCCCTCTGTGGATGATCTCTGAAGCACGCAGCAAAGAAAGGTGGAAAGTGAATACCACCGATCTCTACCTTGGTGTAAAGCTCTATGCGCCTGCCAAAATCCCATAGCGTGCACTCCCAGCTCTGCCCTCCCAGTCTAAATCGAACCAGCTGGGCCCTGGGCTCCCGCGAGGCTGGGGTGTATCGGCAAGTGGATAAAAGCTCGAGCACTAGCTCCTTGTACACTATATCGTCCCTGGTGGCCATCAGTCGCTCCCAACCCTGGCATGTAAAGGTAAATGCCCCCTCGGGATGGGTCCATGTGGGGTGGATGAAGGGCAGAAGCTGATCCCACAACCCCAACTGGGTCAATAGGGCACGGTCAAACTGAATCGCAGGAAGTATCGACTTCGTGCGAATCTCTTGGAGTCGGGCCCGGTACTAGGGATTCTCCTCAAGAATATCTGGGAACTATAAGAACTCGTGCCCAGGCATATAGTCACCCTACTCAGCCATCTGCACACAAATTACAACAGAGAAAAAGTTTGCAAAATTAGTCCTCGACATGCGCCGCGGATCCTTGCGTGTCGCCTCAACACGCGCGGCGCGGCATATGAATGCACCGCATCGTGCCGTATGACTGTAGCGAAAATCTCCAAAAATTCACCTGTTTAATCCCATCTAACATATATACAAGGCACCCTAACTACCGCCTAGCCCCTTTAGGGTGAGAATTTTGCAAATAACTCACCCTACAAGTCGGCATTGGTGATTTTCTAAGTTTTTCTATTACCCGACTATTTCAATCAAATTTCTACTTCAAACACATGCAATGACTTGAAATAATGAGTTCTAGACACATACCTCGATCGTGGATACCCGGGAGCACAAGAAATTGCGAGAAAAATGAGTGATCACAATGTGCTCTGTTTACCGCGTCATTTGTGTGTGTGGTGCGACGAGGGAGATACGTACCTTAAAAGCGGTTTTCTGACCGATCGAATTCCACGACACGGATAAAGGGTTCCACGCGTCGCGCGTGTCCAAAAATAAACCCCTGCGCATCGGGTTAATTTGCGTATGTGCGGCGCGGTTTTGCCCTTACCGCGTAGCGACCTTCAAGTTTTGCAATTCCTTTTGATTGACCCCACACTTGCTTCGTGCTATAAATTCCTGCAATGATGATGATTAATTTTTCCTTAATTACTTCAAAAAAACCTAACCTGTCTACGGATGGGTTGCCTCCCAACAAGCACTAAGTTTAACATCTTCAGTCAGATGGGTATCCTTTTCATTCCTCCTTTGACACAAGCTTTCCTATTCCTGGTGCGATGTCTTGAGCAATTGTAGCCATTAAGTTCGTCAACCGTGTCATTCTATCACTCACCTGACTTATCCATTGCTGCTGTGCATTTAGAAGTTGGAACACCTTAGCTTCCCTATTCCTTGTATCTCTTGCATACTCCTGGTGTTTTCGTTCCATGGCTTCCATCATATCAAAGAGTTGTTGCTTATCAGCTGTCGTCAGTAAACGTCCCTATGTTTTCCAGAGGATTTCTTCATCCTTACTTTCACTTTCATTCCCTTTCATTTGATTTCTACCTTTGTCATTCACTCTTGGTGCCATTAACGGTTTATTGTTCAAGTACTGGCCATCATACCCTAGTGGCAATGTCATTGGACACCCAATCATATTCAATCTTCTTTTTCTAGTGCCAAAGGTGATGTCTATATCACCCGTTTTGCAATCCATCATAGCCCCAGCTGTCGCCAAAAACGGACGTCCCAAAATCAGTGCCGGTGCATCCTCCTGACTTTCATATTCCATTACCAAGAAATCCACTGGATAGAAAAAGTCGCCCACTTTGACAATAACATTTGTCAACTTGCCCCGTGAGACCTTTGTGGATTGGTCTGCCAGTTGCAGAACTATCTTTGCTGGCTCCAATTCTTCGTTCTTGTACTTATCGTATAGATAGCCAGGTAAAATATTTACACTGCCCCCAGATCTAACAATGTGTTCTGAATAATTACATCACCCAGTGATAGTAATCAATGGCGAGTCGGGATCATTTTCCTTTTTAGGCAGTGTACCCAACAATGCCTCGCTTGCCTTGAGTATGAGTCACACTGTTTCTGGTGTCTGCTTCTTGATCTTTTTATTTTCTTTGCACATTTCCCTGAGAATCCTGGTATCTTCTGGAGCATTCTTTAACTCATCCCATAAGGGCTGATTAATGGACGGTCCATTCGGTACACTTTGCTTCCTTTTCATTCTTGTAGCTTTCTTTTTTTCTTGATGCCGGCTACAGTTGACTGTTCCTCTTTTTGGATTTCCTTGTCTTTATTCTCCGTTCCTACCAAATCTTCCATCGTGACCTTTCTTCATACCTTTTCGGGCGTACAGTCGTCCACTGTATTGACATGTTCTTTTCCAGCTCTTTAAGTATGATTTGGGTTCACTTTCGTGTTACTCGGTAGCTTGCCATTATCTTTTCGTCTTTGGTCTTCAGCCATTTGTGCAATTTGTCTCTCCATGTTAGCAATGGCCTTAGCATTGGCTTGCGTTTGCTGTTGACTTGTGTTCACGATTTCTTACATATTTGCTATCATTTCTGCTGGAGTTTCTGGATTGGTACGATTGTTGTTAGTAGTAGTTGACCCGCTGTTGTTGTTGCTACTACTGGGACCATGGTTGTTGGTAGTCTGGAACTGTCTTTGCTGGTTGGAAGGCGGCCCTTGATAGTTGTTTTGACGATTGTTGTAAAGTTGGTTGTTATTATAATTCTGGTTTCCTTGATTGTAAGGTCGGTATGATCGTCCATTATTGTTGTTGTATTGACCTTGACCATAAACCTGGTTGACCTCCTAGGTCCTCTGCCCTTGTTGATTACCTTGTTGAAGATTTTGTGGTCCCTTTTGAAGAGTTGCCATCAACCTATCAAACTTCCTATTCAATTCTCCTATCACCTTTTTAACCTCCTTTTTCCAATCATTGTCGGTCCCAAATGCTGCTGCGGAACTAACTGGCTTTCTTGCAGAATAATTTGCTTTGGAACCATTACTCAATTACTCCAGAAATATCCAGGCGTCGTCTGGATCTTACATCATGATCGTCCCATTAGATGAAGCGCTAATCATGGCTTTGTTGGTTGCATCCACCCCGTCGAAAAAGAATTTAACAAGTTGCCACCGTGGAAACTCGTGGTGTGGACAGGATCGCATCAACTCCTTCAATCTTTCAAATGCGTCGTGAAACGCCTCTCCTGGATTTTGTTGAAAATCCTATATGGCTCTCCTGATTTCTGTAGTCTTGGCAGGATAAAAACTCTTGCAGGAATTTCGCCTTAAGTTGTTCCCATGTTGTGATACTATTTTGTTGCACGAACGTGAACCAATACTTAGCCTTATCTTTTAGAGTAAAAGGAAATAGCCTTAGTGTAATACCGTGTTTTTAAATTATAGAGATTTTGAGTTAATATTGGTGTGATTAAGTTTAGTTAGATTGTTATATGAGTTTGGGTGATTAGAAACCCATTTGGGAGAAGTTTGGACTTGAAAAATGCCAAAACAAAGCTACACGGGTCGTGTATGGACACACGGGTCGAGTAGAATTCCTTTTGAAACCAAACAACAACCCTTCCAGGGTGACACGGGTCGTGTAGAGTTTGTTCAAAAAGGAGTCTGAAGGTCAAAACAGACCTACACGGGTCGTGTGACCCCACACGGGTCGTGCATGGGTCGTGTGGGTCTACACGGGTCATGTAGGCCTGACAACACTATATAATGTGCAGAAAATGCACATTTTGGGAATAATAGACCCATTTCGATATCCAGAGCTTCCTAAGCCGATTTTCTGCCAAATTCAGTCAGGGGTTGCATGGGGAAACGTATGGAGACTTCAATCTAACCCCATAAACACACTCACGATTCCTAAATCATCAAGGTGAGTAATTTCTTGATTTTGGGGTTTTGAAACCCTAACTTTCAATTTCATGATTTTACCATATATTGTTATATATGTTGTTAGTAGATTGTTAGTGGATGCCTTTGGAGTGATTGGTGAGATTATTGTTGAGTTTCTACGGTTGAATTAGTAGAACTGCGAATTTGGGTGTCCGGTAAATATTGAGTTGATATTTACCGTTTATACTCTTTTTGTTTCCTCTTTTGATTTATACATCTTTGAGATTGATGTAATTGAGATGATTGTGGATATTGGAGAATTGATTTAGACTATGGTGATATAACCAAGTCTAGCGAACAGGAGCCCGGTACACATAATTCGGGGGTTCCATATACTAAATCGTTATCAGGTGAGTACTCTTATGTACTTGAGTAGAATTCTACCTTGTGGTAAACTAAGTATATATATATATATATATATATATATATATATATATATATATATATATATATATATATATATATATATATATGTTAGGTTGTTATTGTCGTAATCTAATTGTGGAGTGAATTGTTATCTGTAAATAACAACAACCGAGTTGAACATACATATTGATTGTATAAACTGAGTAGATGTTAGTGTAGTCACACTAATGAGTTTTGAGTCAAATTATATAGCCATGAGGGCTATTGAGCTGGAATAGAGTTGGAGTGATTATGTTATCTGTGGATAACAAGAGATGAGTTGCAATCTATATTGAGTATAAGGGTATAGTATGTGATAAATTGGTTGAGTTGAAGAGCCTTTGAGTTTAATTGTTACATGCATGAGAATTGCTATGATTGAGTATAAGTTAGTTGTTAAAAATGAGTATATGTGAGAATGTGGTCGAGTTACGAGTGGTACTAATTGTGGTATTTTTATTGAATTGATGTTATTAAATATTAGCTGGTATTTGTAAAGCTAATATGTTTGCAGATTTCAGAGTTAAGAGAAGGTGGATATTTGCTAATGAGATTAGGAAAAGAGAATGATAAAGATATTTACGGAGAGAGATTACTGGAGTGTAATTGAGATTACTCACTAACTTTATAATCTTACACTTGAGTTGTATGTTGTTTTGCAGGTATCTGTAGTTGTAATAGAGGAAGGCATGTGATAAAAAGAGATGGACAAATTAGAGCCTGTCCTTTTGGTTGTGTTAGGTTTATTTGTAATGCCTGGTCAAATTGTAGGGACCTTTTGTGTAATTAAATATATTGATAACATCTTGTTTACGTGGTTTGAGTACAAGTATACCTATTTCAATGTATTATTGTTTGAAAATTTTTGGGTGTACTTTGTATGAGAAACCAGGCGTTACAAGTTGGTATCAGAGCATGGTTTTAGTGAACTAGGTCTTTGAGTGTACAGTCCTAGACTTGAACCGAGATGAGAAAGAGCCCCTATCACATGCTTGGAAATAGATACTGCTGCTGATTTTAGTTTATGAGTTAATTATAACTTTTATCTCATATTTGTTATTGTTATATTCTATGTGTGAATATAGATATGGAGACAGATGAGGACGAGTTGATGAATTGGTCATAGCCGGTTGGACTAGTATCGGATGATGAGACGAGATTTTGGCTGATAAGAGATATCAACCAACGAGGAGATGAGAAATTCAGCTAATTATGAGATGTTAGTTGAATATGAGATGAGATTCTGTTGATGGCGAATTTCCAGATGATGATGAGATGATAAGATGAGATCCCGGTTGAGGCGAAATTCCAACTGATGATGAGAAAGAGTATGAACATAAGCTGAGTATAAACTAAGAGTTGAGACATGTGAGTGGAGCCGAGTACACTCAAGAGTTGAGATCCGAAGTATGCAAGTTCAACTAATAAGGAGACAAGATTTCTTGCTACGAGGTATGTAAGTAATTTTACTTAAAATGTTAATTGTAACGAGTTACATGTGTTTAAATTATTGATACTACATATTGTAGAATATGTGTAAAATATGTGAACACATAAAAGATCAATTGAAATTACATGTGTTAGAAAATTGTGAGTATAAGGTGTAGTAATCGACATCGAGATGAGAATCTCGTGTCCATTTGAGGTAAAGTTTACATATCACATAATGAGTGCTTTGTGATTATGTATAATCGAGATTATAAGTGGTTGCTTGACGAGTACTTAGCAACCATGTAGAAATGTGTAAAATGAGTATATACATGGTGAGAAATATATGAAGTATGATATTGTGTATATATATATATATATATATATATATATTGATTTTTGTTTCACAGATGTGACGAGATTTTTGTGTGCGAGTACTGTGTGGTTGAGACCACATAATATATATATATATATATATATATATATATATATATATATATATATATATATATATATATATATATATATATATATATATATATTGATTTTTGTTTCACAGATGTGACGAGATTTTTGTGTGCGAGTACTGTGTGGTTGAGACCACATGTTCTGTGGGGCCACATAACTAGTACTTATGAATGATCACAATGAATGGCTGAGATAGCCAAAAGAGTATGAGTTGAGAAAGACAGTGAGTGTGTAGTTGATTGCACACTATAACTGATTATGAGTTGACATGCTGAGAGATGAATTGTGTAGTTTGGAGTTGTCACATAATGAGATATTTGTGACAGAGTTTTCAGAGGACACTCAAGTAACCACATAAAGAGTACCTTGTGGTTATAATTGAGAGAACCTAGAGTGGTTCAAGTAGGCCTAATTGGCCTAGAGATTGGGTTAATTACCTAATAAATGTGATTGAGACCATATATCCGGTAGGGTTACATATTGAGTAAATGTGATTGAGACCACATATTCAGTGAGGTTACATATTGAGTAAATATGATTGAGACCACATATTCAATGGGGTTACATATTGAGTAAACGTGGTTGAGACCACACATTCTGTGGGGCCATGTATTGACTAGTTAAGGTTGAGATCATATATTTCTGTGGGACCACATAACGAGTACCTTGTCGTTAGAGTAGTGAAAACTGTTGAGACTCAGACAAAAGGAGGAGTAATAGTGAGTCTATATGGCTTGAGACCGAAGCAGAGACCTACTAGAGTCAAATAGAAGATGGATTAAAATCGGAGAATGGTACGAGGTACCATGATCTAATCAGAGCACGGTCCGAAGTACCGTGAGATAGCGATGAATGGCGAGTTTGGAAAACAATACGGGATACTATAAAACAGTGTTGAATTATGAGACCAAAGGATGGTAGGGGGTACCAAGAGCTGAGGCAGAGTGGTGTTATAATGTTGTGCTTGTATGTAAACAAGTATGCACTGTGTAGTGATATAGATTGTTGAGACTACACTATCCTTGAGTGTGGATATGTATGGTATAAATGTGAACCTATACGGTTTGAGACTTTGCGGATTAAGAAGAGGACAAATCAGAGGCGGAGAAACAGTATGAGAGTACTGTGAGATAATACAGTGAGTAATACTGTTGAGAAGTGTTGCTGTGAGTATGTGAGTTTGTCATGTAGTCATGTTGAGAATGTGTGAAATTTCTTGCATGTTGAACGAGATAGAGCTTTATAAATACATGATGAGAAGATATGAGTTAAAAAAGAGGAGGAAAGTAATCGTGATTGTGATTGATAGGATTCGTTCCTTAGCAATCAAACCAATTACTGCCAGTAAGGGAAATGTGTGAATGTCGAGATGATAAAACTATTTATTCGTATGAGACGATAGATAATAGATTTTGTTATAATAATATTGAATTATTTATTGAGATTAACGAGTTACTCGGGTGATGAGATATGATCTCGCCGTAGATATTATGGTGTCAGATGTTATTATTTGAGTCATGTGCAGAGATTATGGTGAGCTATATGTATGACCTATTGGTGTCATACGGATGAATTAGAGATTGCGGTGATAATGATGGAGAACTGGCGAGAGGAAAAATCATTACTGATGGTATGTCAAGAGAAATATATCCGGTTGTGTTGAAAATTTATTAGATAATAATTTATTGAGTTTGATAGAGCTAATGATTTAGTGAGAATGTGATGTGGGTTATCCACATAAGAGAAGATATAATGAGTGAGTACATCAATAGAAACAACATGAGGTATGTTGTTGAACTCGTATGAAGAGGAGCCACTATGGTGGAGGATTGCAAATTGTATATTGGGTAAAAACCTAATATGTGTGCTGAGGTGGGAGCAGAGATGAATGAGTTATGTAACGTGATTGAGACAGTTGAATATCAGTATCCTTGTGTTGTATGAGTGTTTCTTCTACCCTAATCGATGAGAATGTGCAAATAGGAGGATTCAATAACTGTGAGTTATTATTGGAGGAGTAAACTGAGAGACAATTAATGTGAAAGTGATGAGACCAATTTTCTTATTGAGTTAGAGTTAACCGTTTCATGGAGATTTTAAATCATTGTGGACAGATGGCAAATAATGATAGTGGTTGGAGTATCACTTGAAGAGTGAGGTAAGATAGCTTGGTGTCAACGATACCATAGCAAAGTTTGTGGCCTGAAAGAGTGAGTATTTTTCCTACATAGCAGTGATGATAGCCAATATGACTATAGAGATCATCTCGTGAGGATGATAGCAGGTATTATATACCTATATTATGAGTAAATGAGATGCGACAGTATGTACATGTCATATGAGCTGACGAGACGATAATATCATTGTCATACATAATGTGAAATTACGGTGATGAGGTGGTTGTATAAACCATATATATTCCAAGAGATTCCGAGGACGGAATCTTTTGAAGGGGGTAAGAACTTGTAATACCGTGATTTTAAATTATAGAGATTTTGAGTTAATCTTGGTGTGATTAAGATTAGTTAGATTGTTGTATGAGTTTGGGTGATTAGAAACCCATTTAGGAGAAGTTTGGACTTGAAAAATGCCAAAACAAAGCTACACGGGTCGTGTATGGTCACACGGGTCGAGTAGAATTCCTTTAGAAACCAAACAGCAACCCTTTCAGAGTCATACGGGTCGTGTACCTCTAAATGGGTCGTGTAGAGTTTGTTCAAAAAGGATTCTGAAGGTCAAAACAGACCTACACGTGTCGTGTGACCCCACACGGGTCGTGCACGGGTCGTGTGGGTCTACACGAGTCGTGTAGGCCTGACAGCACTACATAATGTGCAGAAAATGCACATTTCGGGAATAATAGACCCATTTTGATATCCAGAGCTTCCTAAGGCGATTTTCCTCTAAATTGAGCTAGGGGATGCGTGGGGAAACGTATGGAGACTTCAATCTAACCCCGTAAACACGCTCACGATTCCTAAATCATCAAGGTGAGTAATTTCTTGATTTTGGGGTTTTGAAACCCTAACTTTCAGTTTCATGATTTTGCCATATATTGTTATATATGTTGTTAGTGGATGCCTTTGGAGTGATTGGTGAGATTATTGTCGAGTTTCTACGGTTGAATTAGTAGAACAGCGAATTTGGGGGTTCGGTAAATATTGAGTTGATATTTACCGTTTATACTCTTTTTGTTTCCTCTTTTGATTTATACATCTTTGAGATAGATGCAATTGAGATGATTGTAGATATTGGAGAATTGATTTAGACTATGGTGATATAACCAAGTCTAGCGAACAGGAGCCCGGGTAAGCGTAATTCGGGGGTTCCATATACTAAATCGTTATCAGGTGAGTACTCTTATGTACTTGAGTAGAATTCTACCTTGTGGTAAACTGAGTATATAAATATATATATGTTAGGTTGTTATTTTCGTAATCTAATTGTGGAGTGAATTGTTATCTGTGAATAACAACAACCGAGTTGAACATACATATTGATTGTATAAACTGAGTAGATGTTAGTGTAGTCACATTAAAGAGTTTTGAGTCAAATTCTATAGCCATGAGGGCTATTGAGCTGGAATAGAGTTGGAGTAATTATGTTATCTGTGGATAACAAGAGATGAGTTGCAATCTATATTGAGTATAAGAGTAGAGTATGTGATAAATTGGTTGAGTTGAAGAGCCTTTGAGTTTAATTGTTACAGGCATGAGAATTGCTATGATTGAGTATAAGTTGGTTGTTAAAAATGAGTATATGTGAGAATGTGGTCGAGTTATGAGTGGTACTAATTGTGGTATTTTTATTGAATTGATGTTATTAAATATTAGTTGGTATTTGTAAAGCTAATATGTTTGCAGATTTCAGAGTTAAGAGAAGGTGGATATTTGCTAATGAGATTAGGAAAAGAGAATGATAAAGATATTTACGGAGAGAGATTACTGGAGTGTAATTGAGATTACTCACTAACTTTATAATCTTACACTTGAGTTGTATGTTGTTTTTCAGGTATCTGTAGTTGTAATAGAGGAAGCCATGTGATAAAAAGAGATGGACAAATTAGAGCCTGTCCTTTTGGTTGTGTTAGGTTTATTTGTAATGCCTGGTCAAATTGTAGGGACCTTTTGTGTAATTAAATATATTGATAACATCTTGTTTACGTGGTTTGAGTACAAGTATACCCATTTTAATGTATTATTGTTTGAAAATTTTTTGGTGTACTTTGTATGAGAAACCGGGCGTTACACTTAGCCTAAAAATGTTCCTACTGGTGTTCCTAGGAATATTAGCATTTGCTATAGCCAAAAACTCATACAGATGATTCGTCCTGCTTGTATCCTCTAATAATTGAGGTCTAATTTCTACCTGACTATCAGCATTATCTGGAATGTAAATAGGCGATGCATCATCATACTCCCGTGGTTGGAAGTGCGATACAACCGACTGCCCGATCGGTTGAGCAAAGTACAAGGGAGGAAGGAAATTACCATCATTATATAACTCGTTCTTATAATATCGTTGCCCTTGCTGCTGATGTTGATATTGCTGTCGTCTCGGAGGTCCCTGACCTCGATTCCATTTTTGATTCTACTGAACAGGATTGTTCGGCATCCATCCTTCATCCTCGTCATCATAGCCTGGATCTCCATCTTGATATTGGTATTGTTGTGGTGGTTGTTGCGGTTGTAATTGAGGTTGAGGTTGTTGTTGTGGTATGGGTTGAAAAGGTGGTTGAGGTTTATAAATGGGTGGTTGGTGTTGTGGTTGCGGTTGGGAAACTTGTACTAGCTGACGTGGACATGGGGTACCATCTCGGGTCGGCACTCCCCAAGTCAACAAAGCAAAAGCAGGGTTCCCAACAGGGTTGGTAATTGGTTTACTCAAAGGTGGAACAGTAGGCTGAGTGCATGATGGTATGGATGAGGGGGCTGAAACTGCACCACCACTAGCACTAGTAGAACCAATATGAAATTCTGATGAAACTGGGGGTATAAATGATGCTTCCCCCATTACCTCGCCAGTTGGCTCATTGGTAATGTCATCGATTGTAACATTATCTGGACTCATATTGATCAAGCGCCTACGCAAACGATTTCTGCGCGCGGTTCGTTCAATCTTAGAATCAAACAAAAGAGGTGATGATTGTTCACCTTGACGCGTACGCATGCACAAGTGCAAACGACCGTCAAAACCAAAAATCAAATTACTAAATCAACTAAATAACCAAAAACTAAAATCAAAATCAGAAAAACAAACCACTGACACTCTAATTTAAGCGCACAACTCCCTGACAACGGCGCCAAAATTTGACACGTCTAGGTCGTTATGCGGTCAAAAATAGTAAATTAAACCTTAGACGCACACTAGTATAGTAGCAGCAAGGGTCGATCCATAGGAGTCAAGTGGTTAAAATATTGTGTCAGAATAAACCAAACTACAGTCTCACGCTATAGTTGGCGGTGTTCCTTACACTTCCCGAAAACCGATAAAATGAAATACTGAAAAGTAAAACTAGCATTAACTAAACTAGACAATTCCAAACTCCAAACCAATCTTACTTTCTGATTCCAGAATGATATTCCAGAAAAATCAGAAGCATTCAATCCCAACAAATCACCAAATAAAAAATAAAGCATAAACCAACACCGAAAACACGCAATTTAACTTAAACCGAATGATTATATTGAATGAAAACCAAAACCAGAAGTCTCAAGGTTCTGACTTCGAAAATAATCCCAATCCAACTTGTCCCAACATATTCTACAAACCAGAATCGATGGAATCAAGCGATAACTAAAACTATAAAATACTAAAAATAAATTAAAAATATGAAATACCAACTTATGACTACTGAATTCCGAAAGCACGAGTCCAAGAAGCCTAGGTTCAACCTTTGGGTATGTTCTTCGCTCACGAAAATCGACCTAGATGCCTCTATTTATAGTTGAAAACTCGAGCTAATCGCGGCGGGCATATGCGAAATCCGCGTCACGCCCTTATCTTTAACCCCGTTTCTGCACTTTGAATTTCAAGTCGTCACCTGATCCTTGACTTTTTGCAACGCGCATGCTCATCAGATCGCTGCGCGCATGTCTTTTCGACTGAAAGTGAACTTTATCCAAAACGTCTTCATTTTGTACGCCTTCAACCCCTGTTTATATCTTTTTTCACACACAAGCACTAGACGCAAAAAGTGAGTAATACAACAGTTTATACGATATAATTTCACTCAGAATAAGGCCTAACGACGACTAAAATATGATATTACTAGGCGTCGTCATGGTCCCACAACTATAACAGACTATGGACATTTTAGAATATCTAAATTATTTCAAGGATTAAACATGCTAATATAGAATACGACGAGTATTAATGAAAATATCATATCATATATATCATATTCAATACAATAGTCGTTATTACATTGTTCCAATGTCAAAATACCAAACTAAAATCACTATAATAACGAAGTAATATAGCTCTAGTTTGACCCTCATGCTTAGCTTGTGGAAGGGGCTTCATGAATCGGTCTGCCAAATTTTGATCTGACGGGGATAAGCGTCCTTCTTTACAAGCTTCTCCCTCCCAAAAAACTAAACCAATAGCACTTCCCTTTTTTTATTCCAGTGACCTTTGTGATACAAATATCTTCTATTTTAACTTCATCCCGAATATAGCTTAATCTTTAGAGAATGTGCATGGTTTTCTTATATGACCTAGGTTCCTTATCTTGTGCCATGGCACGCTCATTCTCGCAATAGATTCCTATGGGATCCTGAGTTGAAGGAACAACCCCTAGATCTTCAATGAACTTCTTCATCCATGCAACTTCTTGTGCAGCTTCTGAAGCACCAATGTATTTCGACTCTGTAGTGGATTGTTCAACCACGCTTTACTTGGAACTCTTCCAATAAACTGCACCTCCATTCATAATGAAGACATACCCCAATTGTGATCGAGAATCATCACGGTTCGTTTGTAAGCTAGCATATGTGTAACACTTTACATAAAAATATTCTTCCAAACCTCTATAGATAAGGAACATTTCTTTGGTTCTTCTTAAGTACTTTAGAATGTTCTTTATAACTGTCCAATGGCTTTCTCCTGGATTTTATTGGTTAAAGTTAGATAAAATCAAGATGTTGTAGTAAGAACTAGCACTAGACTTCTTCCCCTGTCTACTAGTCATGCTCAAGGCATATGTGTTGGATTAGGTGTCTAAGCCATGACTTTATATTTATATTTATCTTGTTAATTGAAGCAAAGTCCATTTGGGTTGCCCTCATAGCTGGAGGTTAGGATAGAGTTCGGTAGAGTAAAAAGTTGATTTATTAATTGTTTAATAAATCAATAGAATTAATTAAATGGTTTATTAATATATTTAATCGTTTATATATTAATTAGAAACTATAATAATTAATTGAGATTTAATCTAGAATTAATTGGATTTAATTTAGTGATTAAATTAATTAATTAAAGTGCAGGGGCTGACTTGTATTTATTCAATAGTTGAATAACTGGCAAGAGATAAGCCAGGGGCCAAAATGGCGCCACCCTGGAGGCTTCTCCTAGGGTTAGCGAAAACCCTAATAGGGTTTTAGGAAGCCTGGTCCAAGTGGCCAACAGGATTGCCCACCTTGGAGGCTCCTTAGGGTTTTAGGTATAACCCTTGGAGGCTATAAAAGAAACCCTCTGGCACCCTTATTCTCTGTGCCTTTTCTCACTGTGATTACTCTGCTGGACTCTCTTCTCCATTGCTTGGGTGTGACACCATCTGAGGCAGGACACTTGTGTTGCTAGCTTCAAGGATCATAAGATCAAAAGGTTGGTTTTCTCAGTTTTGATCTTTAGAAATAATTGTTTCCTTTAGGCTTTAGTTTATTATCTTCATAGAAGAAAACATAGATCTTTCTAGGGTTGCATGTGAACCATAAGAGATTATTTGTTCATTGTTTGCTAGAAAACCCTTCAGTGGTATCAGAGCTTAGGTTTGTTTTCTTATGAATTGATATAAACTGCTTGATTGATTATTGCCTTGAGTGTTTTTGCGAAAAACTCTCTTGGAATGGCCTAAATTTCGTGGCCTAGGATAGGGTTTCCTAACCCTAGCCGCCACCCCTTTGGATCCCCTTGATTTGCTTGCCTTTTATAAGTAGGTTGTTATTTATGGTAATTATTGGATAATTAAATAACTGGAACCCCTTATCTTTGCATGCTGATTTCGTGATCTAGGGATAAGGGTTAGGAAATTAATTTGATTAATTTTTGTGATTCCCTTATTAGATTTAATTAATTTAATTAATTGTTAATTAAATGATAAATTAAATCACCTTAAAGATTTAATTAAAATTTTCGAAAAATACATATAAATTCTCGAAAATTCTTAGAAAATTAAATCTAAAATATTTTAATAAGATTAAAATATATGTTATATATTAATGATTAAAAGTTAATATTTATATATAAGATAAAATGGTTAGTCTTACCGTTAGTACTCATTCACAAAACTGTCCTATAAAGAGAGTATAAGGCGACTGCCTATAAAATGGTAGTATAATGGGTATCTACTCTTACCCACCGATCTCCTGGTCAGTCGAGTGTCGTTAGCCGAACGGGTTTGATAGAACCGCTAAGCCTCTTAAAAGTATAATGCTATAATTGAAAGTACTAGAACCTTGAAAAAAAACCCAATCTAGTTACTTCAGGTTAAAAAATGTGAATTGGTGCTAATCCATGGAATTGCACATTGCATTTTGTGGAACGTTGGTGGAGCGTGTGTGGTTTACCGGCACGCCAACTAGGGTCCGCAAAGAGTTGCAATGGGTTTCTCGATTTTGTCATTATTAACGGAGCGTGTGTGGTTAACCGGCACGTTAATTAGAGATGACAATTGACTTCGAGAGTACCGAGCGAATTTGCATGGTTATTCACACCCAGTTTGTGATCCTCGGCATCCCAGTCACAAATAGTGGGGCACATCCGAGACTAAACATGCCATTGAAAAGTTCAATGTGTCTCAACAGATCTAGGAATTTCATAAGATGAAATTGATAAGTGTATTATCTACCTTAATGACCATTATGTTGTGATTACGGCATCGCTCTTCACATCATAGTTGGGGCATTTTGGGTCCTAGCCTTTATAAATAATAAATTAGGTAATTATTTAAAAGGACTAATTAATCTAATAAAATTCTGTTTATTGTAGATGTCTGAATCAAGTGTCTATTCTCCTCCCTCTCCTCCTTCACCTATTTCTGAGAGCTTCAGAATGCACCTGCTACATATGGTAAGGCTGACTGGCTTAAACTATATGGTATGGCTTCATAAATAGAGAATAGTTCTCTGTTTTGCTGGCAAGCCATATCTGACTGAGTGTCCGCTCCCTAAAACATGACATCACACAGTAGCCTGTGATGAGCATGACTCCTTGATTGTCAAGTCAAGGAAAGTTCGTTGCCTAATACTATTAATCATTGACCCCGAGTTCCACAGGAATTTAGAATTCCTGGAGTCAGATAAGTTAATACAGCTAGTTGTGGAAAGGTTCCATGAATTGGTTGAGAAAGGACGAGCTAAGATCTTCAAAGAGTTTGAAGTGTGCAGGAAGTAGCACCAGTTCACATGTTCTCAAGACTGAGAGACACATAGGTGAACTGTATAAATTTGGTTCCCCTTTTGATCAGGAGTTAAAGCATTTGCTCGGCTCACTGATCCGTTTATTCTGATGTACAAAAAGGGAAACCAGATAAGACAATCGTGGATATACATTCAATGTTGACTCTGTATGAGTCATTCATAGAGAAGCATAGTTCCATTGATTCAGCTGCTTCGGGATTGAGACCAGTAATAGGACACATCAAGCAATGATCCAGATCGTCTGGACCGGTTCCTCGATGTTTCAAACTGGGAATCCACAGGGTGGGACACAGTCACGGAAAGATTGGAAAATGCTCCGAAGCCGAACAGTTTGGCAACTCAGGAATATCTTAAAAACTCAGAACCCCTGATCCTTAATTCCTTGATACAGGATGTGTTTCTCATATTTGCTCTGTATGCATGGACTCTGTAGGATGTGGGATGTTGTTGCACAGGAGCATATTTAGATTGGATCTGAAGCTCATGCAGTTTTAGAGTTTAGTTAGATGTTGAAATCATGTTATTACCTTATTAGATGCGTATGACATTGTCTATCATATAATACATTGTTCAAGGATTTTGTTTTAATAAAATTGTCATTTTTCCTTTTAACACATGTTCTTTGAAATATCCTTGAAATGTTGTATGATTGTGTTGAATGCATGATTAGTAATAACTTGAATATTGATACATCCAAAGTGTTTGGATTTAGAAATTGTGTCCCTTATGATTGTTAATGTTATAAGAATCAATTCAACCAAAGGTCCAGTTGGACAGGACTTTGGAATCATTTGACTTAGAGTCTCATGATGAATTGAGTTCTTAATGTGTTAAGAAATGAATCAACCAAAGATCCAGTTGGACAGGACTTTAGAATCATTTGACTTAGAGTCAGATGATGATTAAGTCCTTTATAAAGCACAAATGGCAAGAAATGAATCACCCAAAGATCCAGAGGATAGGATTTTGGAATCAGTTAACTTAGAGTCAACTGAAGATTGCAAGTCTTGACCAAGATTAACAAAGTCATAAAATTTACATAAAGATGTAATAGACATCAAGATCAGGAGCAACGAACACATCAGTTACTGTGTATTGCTCGAATATTCCAATAGAACACAATTGTTTGTACTTCACAATATTTGTCATTCGGTATGACGAATATGGCTTCGCTTATCAGAATAAAAGATTGGATTAAAACCTTGAACAGTTCAAGGACTTCAAAGGAAGTACAAGACCCACAGAACCTGAGTAACAACATAAACTGGGAAAATGTTTCACAGTTTATTCCCTTCCAAGAACATTAATAGTTGTAATGTGTCTTAGGGAAGATGATGGAGCGTTGGTCGAAACAGTTCGATCCTCGATGTATGAGATGCATTGCCAATTAGTTTCCAGTAAAATTAAACACTAAACCAGTCAGACCATATAAACCATATTCCAACCACATCCTTCGACTAAGTAGGTTTTGCAGACACTATATGAAATGTAAAGCTGGGATTCTCCCGCTTGTACATTAAAAGTCCAGGGTCTTGTAGTGTTCATCCGAACCTCGTGACTAGCCTGAACTTAATCAGAAATGTCGTTTCACTGGCTATCCCGATGTACCTGGAAAAGAAAGAGCTCTTTTAGAAAGAACTCATGTGCTAAGGAAACAGTGGGAGTTGGGACAGTCCTGAATGAGTTCAGGATTAGCCAAGTGAAATAACCTTTAGTCATCACTAGGCTTAGAGCAGAAATCATATTTTTGTTCTAACACTGACATAATCTTGACCAGTAGTATTGATCACCGTCATAAGTAGTTATGATCGGGGTGACATACCAAATAGTGGTAAAACATTAAAGTTGGTACGGATTTACAATCCGACTGCTTGGAAGCATTGGTGAGCCCGGTTGCTGCCAATTATAAGAGAACCTTAGGACGAGATACAGTCTATGTGGCATTTTGATTGATTTTACACCTGGTCTAAAAACCATTGGGAGTAATTGAATCATCAAAAGAAAGCAGCATGGACAGAAACGTACCTTCAGAACATCTGGTTGAGTGAGACGATACCCAGAGTCAAGTAATTGATTCCGGGAGAAGCACTCTCAATAGAAGATAAAATCTGAAAGGATTGTGCATGGCACATTGTAAGTCGTTAGTGGAGCGCGTGTGGATCACTGGCACACTAATATGCACTCACAAAGAGTATGCCAATACAAAGGTACATAGGCCCGGGATTACCCCATGGGCATCTCGCAAGAAAGGATATTCAGATTCTCAAAAATATGCCAAAGGATTGGATTTTAAGAAAGGGCTGAAAGATTTCCATTAAGATTTCAGAAAGGTTTGGATTCTCAAAATGTGCCATAAGCTCTAGATTTTGTGAATAGTACATAACCGTGTCAAAGCCAGTAGGAGTATTGCTGTTATCTACTATCTCCGTATGAGAGTTACATATAGTTTCTAGGATACGTCTCTTTTCATTACAAAGTGTAATGACTTGGTGTTAAGAGACGAATCGCTATGAAAGACTTAATAGAGATACGGCATACTCAGGTGGTTGTAAACATCCATGAGATAGATCGAAACTCTGCTAAAATTATCTTGATGAGACTCAAGATGCATTGCACTAGAAAAGAGTTTTCTGTCATTGCAAAGTGTGATGAACTGGCATGAGAGATATAGAAGGTGCAACATACTCACATAATCCATTGACATATATCAGATAGATGATGTCATCAGTATAGACCTGGCCATAGTAAGCATGATCTTGATAAGATTCAAGATGCATGGAAAAGAGTCTCCGAAAGGAAATAGTTATTGAAAGTCGTGACACAAGGATTGCAACTAATCCTATGATTCCAAAAGAGTTTGGAATAAGACTAAATCGAATCCAACAAGTTCTTAGATCGATCAGAAGTGTCATGAACATGTCTTAATGACTTAGGCCCTGTTTGGTAAGATCTTAATATTTAAGATCTGAATTTTTAAGAGGTCTGAATTTCTAAGAGGGTCTGAATTTTTAAGATCTAAACGTTTAACATGCTGTTTGGTTGGAACCTCTGAATTGTTGTAGTGTGGTAGGGTGGGGTGGGTGAGTAGGGTGGTGGTAAGTGGGGTGGTATGAGGATGGGGTAGGATGTGGTGGGTGGGTTGTGGTGCGGTGGGTGTGACTATGGGTGTCTCTTAATTTTATTCAGACATGGTCTCACCTCTTAATTTTTAAGAGGCTGCTGATAGATTAAGAGGCTTTTATTCAGATGCTATCAAACACACTTAATCTGAAAATTAAGAGACTGCCTCTTAAATTTTCAATTAAGAGGCTATCAAACAAGGCCTTAATGCTTAGAGCATAGTGAGTCAGATTCAGGATATGACCTGGCTGGGAATACTTAATGGCTTTTGTATATACTTGAGAAATCAATGGAAAATGATTGGGGTGAATGTTGATAACAATTTGAAAAGAGTTTTCAAATAAGGACTTAATGGTTAAAGAATTTCGTTGGCATTCCGATGGAGCGCGTGTGGCTCACCGGCACATCGTAACACCTCGAAATAGTCTTAGGGTGCAGTTATGTGAACTAAAGATCCGGAGAACCATGAAAAGTCACAGTACATAGAATGGAGTTGTTAGCGAGAATGACAATATGACCAAATTGAAATGTCATCGGAAGGATATCCGATCGGATGAAGTGTATGAATGTATAACATTTGGATACATGGAAAGAGTGAAAGGTCAAGTAGACATAGATACATAACACGAATTAAAAAGTTTAAAAGGAATCTAGAAACCGATAATAGTTTTATGTAAAATCCGACTTGGTGATTACCTCGTGGAGACTTGGTAATTAGGCAAGAGTAGCCACCAGTCAGATTTTATGTTTCAATTTTGCATGTTTCACTTCCCAAATAATTCGATTATTCAAAAGTCCACAGTCACTCATACTTTTCGGGATTAAGTATGAACGAAGACTGTCGTGAATTGGTTTGTAGTTTGTCTAAGGAGTTAGACATTGCAGTAAGACTGCTACAACTTTCATGAGTACTTAGAAATAGAGATTTGAGTATTGGATAAACCCGCGCTCAATAGATTGCTTCATGGATTACATCACGAGCAATGTTGAGACGATAATATTGTATGATCTTGAAGTGGAGACATATGAGTTGAAATTTATGAGTCGGTTGTGCATTGATAATACGTAAACGCATCGGTAACACGATGTTATAAAATGCATTGTTGTGTACGATTTTGATAAGTAAAAGACACAAGCATATGAGTCAAAGCTTATTCGTTCCTTGACCCTGATGGGAAACAGATATCTGTAGGCCACTCGATGATTTTGAAGTTGACTAAAGTGCTGACCAGCTTGGACTAAATTGATGTGTTCAATTAGAAGTTCGAAAGTCATAAGCAGAATCGAAAATCGGGAAACAGAGTATCGGATAGAGATTGATCTCAATCCATGTCTCGTGTCTGAAATTATCTTGTTGGACGAAGGATCATATGATCACTTATCTATGGACAGAACTGACTGGGTCAGAGTTCGGAAGCAGTTTCTTGGAAGCTGCAGGTTGTTTATTAATTAGAAGATAAATTAAAGTCATAGACTTATCCAAGTGGGAGACTGTTGGATTAGGTGTCTAAGCCATGACTTTATATTTATATTTATCTTGTTAATTGAAGCAAAGTCCATTTGGTTTGCCCTCATAGCTGGAGGTTAGGATAGAGTTCGGTAGAGTAAAAGGTTGATTTATTAATTGTTTAATAAATCAATAGAATTAATTAAAGGGTTTATTAATATATTTAAGTGTTAATATATTAATTAGAAACTATAATAATTAATTGAGATTTAATCTAGAATTAATTGGATTTAATTTAGTGATTAAATTAATTAATTAAAGTGCAGGGGCTGACTTGTATTTATTCAATAGTTGAATAACTGGCAAGAGATAAGCCAGGGGCCAAAATGGCGCCACCCTGGAGGCTTCTCCTAGGGTTGGCGAAAAGCCTAATAGGGTTTTAAGAAGCCTGGTCCAAGTGGCCAACAGGCTTGCCCACCTTGGAGGCTCCTTAGGGTTTCAGGTGTAACCCTTGGAGGCTATAAAAGGTACCCTCTGGCACCGTTATTCTCTGCGCCTTTTCTCACTGTGATTACTCTGCTGGACTCTCTTCTCCATTGCTTGGGTGTGACACTATCTGAGGCAGGACACTTGTGCTGCTAGCTTCAAGGATCATAAGATCAAAAGGTTGGTTTTCTCAGTTTTGATATTTAGAAATAATTGTTTCCTTTAGGCTTTAGTTTATTATCTTCATAGAAGAAAACATAGATCTTTCTAGGGTTGTATGTAAACCATAAGAGATTATTTGTTCATTGTTTGCTAGAAAACCCTTCAATATGACACCTCCAGTATGGCATACATGATGGATCCAATTGCATAAGCATATGGACCACCACTCATTATTTCTAGTTCAACCTTTGTGTTAGGACATTTAGCCATCCTCAAAATGGCACCATGTGGTATTGATAAGAAGCCTTTCTTAGAGTCTTGCATGTTGAACCTTTTCAAGATCTTGTCAATATATGTACTTTATCTTAACCCAATAAATCAATTTGATCTATCTTTATAGATTTTTATTCCAAGAATGTAAGTAGCCTCTCCTAAATCTTTCATTGAGAAACATTTCCTGAGCCAAGACTTAATGCCTTCGAATGTCGGAATATCGTTCTATAGTAGTATGTTATCCACATACAAGACTAGGAATATCACCGTGCTCCCACTAGCTTTCATGTAAACACAAGAGTCATGTTCATTTTTTATGAAACCATACTTTTTGATTTCCTCATCAAAACGAAGATTCCAACTTCAAGATGCTTGCTTTAATCCATAAAGGATCTTTTAAACTTACACACTTTATTAGGATACTTTGGATTCACAAAACCTTCAGGTTGAACCATATAGTCATTTTCAAGTAAGTGTCCATTAAGAAAAGTGGTTTTGACATCCATTTGCCATATCTCATAGTCATAATATGCAACTATGTAAAAGAGTATTCTAATAGATTTAAGCAATACCACTAGAGAAAAGGTCTCATCATAGTTAATGCCATGAGTTTGAATGAAACCTTTTGCAACAAGTCTTGTTTTTTATGTGTGTAAATTTTCATTCAAGTCAGTTTTCTTTTTTGAAAACCCACTTACTCCCTACAATCTAACTATTAGGAGGAATATCAACCGAGTCCCATACTTTATTATCATACATGGATTGCATTTCAGCATTTATGGCTTCAAGCCATTTATCAGATTTAGAATCTGACATAACACTTTGATAGTTGAAGGGTTCATCAGAATCCAACATAAAACATTCATCATTAGACATGAGAGATCCATATCTCTTGGGCTCATGACGAACTCTACCACATATGCAAACACTTTTTGTTTTATTACGTTTCTAATCCATTATTTGCTCAAGTTCAACAACCTCTTGTTAAGAACTAGTGTCAATCTGTGGTGCATTAGGTTGTGGTTCTTCTTCAAGTTCCATATTCCTCCCACTAGCCTCATCCATTATAAACTTGCTTTCTAAGAACTTGACTTTCTGAGAAATGAAAATGTTGTTCTCGGTGGGATTGTAGAAGTAATACCCTATACAATATTTAGGATATCTTACAAAAATGCCCTTAGTAGATCTAGGAGTTTGCTAGAAGATTATTGTCTTATATAAGCTTCACAACCCCACACCTTCAAGTAAGATAAGGATGGAACATTTACATCCCAAATATCATAAGGTGTTTTGTCTACCTTCTTGGTTTGTGCCATATTTGAAATACGTGTCACATTAAGTCGACTTTTTTCCTTCAAAAGTCCACTATTTTGAAGTTGGGATATGTGTTTCTTGTTTATATGGCAAAGTCAACAATTGCATAGATAAGTTTGACTCAAATCACATTTAAGTCTCTTAGTGTTCGCATGATATATATAGAACTGTTGTTTAAAGAACTATCAAGATTCAATTCATGAATTCCAATGAGAGGTCTAGCCTCAAATTAGAGCCAGGTTGGTCGTGAAGGGTTTTCCATAGAAAGAAGGAATTGACCATTACGAGGTGATCGCACTAGTCATGAAGCACAAGACAATTCAGGTTCTTTTGGCTATGGTGAGTGCATTCAATCTGGAGCTTGAACAACTAGCTATGAAGATTTCATTTCTCCATGGAAGCCTCGATGACAAGATCTACATGTCAACGTTAGAAGATTCAACTAGCTATGAAGATTTCATTTCTTGATTCGAAAAAGGATCATGTATATCTGCTAAAGAAATCTCTGTATGGTTTGAAGCAGTCTCTGAAGCAATGGTCCAATAGATTTGGTTCTTTTATGATCTCGCATGGCTTCTATTGAATCATATATGACAATCGTGTATACTCTAAAGAAGTGTTTGAAGGTTCCTTTGTACACTTGTTGCTATATGTTAATGACATGCTCATTGTGGCAAAAAAAAACATGGTCGAAATAAAAAACTTGAACATGCTCCTAGAAACTGAGTTTGATATGAAGGATTTAGGTGTAGTGAAGAGGATACTTGGTATAGAGATCAAAAGAAATAGGAAGGAGGGATTATTATATTTTTCTCAACAGGGCTATATTGAGAATATCCTCTAGTTGTTTCGGCTCGATCAGTCCAAACCAGTTGGAGCTCCTTTAGTATCACACGTTAAATTGGACCCAAGTGTCATACCAACTATCGCTGAAGGGAAGGATTACATGAGCAGGGTTTTGTACCCAAGTGTTGTTGGAAGTCTTAAGTATGTCATGGTCTATACGAGACCTAATTTGGCTCATACTGTTAGTGTGGTAATTAGGTTCACGAGTAATCAGAGGAAAGCTCATTAGGAGGCAATCAAGTGGTTAACGTGATACTTGAAAGGAACGAATGACGTATGTCTGGTGTATGGGGCGAATGTAAGGAACCATAACTTCATAGGGTTCCCAGACTCAGACTATAAGGGTGCTCTAGTGAAGCGAAGATCACTCACATGTTACATCTTTTCCTTGATCAGATGTGCTATGAGTTGGAAGTCAACACTACAAGCTATCGTTGCCTTCTCTACAACCAAAGCACAGTACATGGCTATAACAAAAGGGATCAAGGAATGTGTGTGGCTACAGGGTCTTGTTCAGAGTCTTGTTCTGAACGTGGAGAAGCCAACTCTATTCTATGATAGTCAAAGTGCGCTGCATACGACAGAGAATATGATCTATCATGAGAAGACAAAACATGTTGATGTTCGTTTGAACTTCGTTCAAAATATTTTGGAGGAAGCGAGGTTTCATATTCAGAAAATTGATACCAAGGAGAATCCAAAAAATATGTTGACGAAGTAATTGTCCTTATACAAGTTCAGGCATTGCTTGGACTTGGTGAATGTTCACAGAAGATAAGTCCCTTTAAGTGCAACGAGGCAAGAGAGAGAGGAAGTCCTTGGTTTCATGAAATTTTGGACAAATACTCAAGTTAAGGGAAGCAAGGAATGCATGCAAGGTGTAACAGTTCATCCGAGGCAATGCAGTTCATGCGATACGAGAGGTGAATTTGGACTCAAGTAGAGATATGTCATCAGAGGAGCGTTTAATATCAGGAGTCCAATCTTGTCAAGATATGAAGCTCAACTAGAGAGTCTGGATGTGGTTGGAATAGATGTATGCTGGAACCGAAGCCTTGGTTCGGTTGTCATGCGCCTCGGTTCAGTTATCCGGTGGTACCTTGGTTCGGTTGTCTAGTCATCCTCTGATGGAAGAAGATTTGATGGACTCAGTTTGATGTGGTCCTCGGTTTCAATGATTATCTCATATCTTCTATTTTCGGAAACCTTCATTTTATGTCGGTGTAATTTTTGGGTCCTGTTGGATTAAGGTGTCTAAGCAATAACTATAATTCAGAATTATACTTAAATTGATAGCAGCACAGTCCTTTTGGGTTGCCCTCATAACTAGCAAAGGACTAGATGACTAATAAGAGAGAGAGAGATAATGATTTATTAATATATTATGAGAATAATATATTAATTAGAAATCATAATATTTAATTAATAATTGGGCAACAGAAAATCAGTTTGACATAATGGGTTGGACGAAACCCACAGGCTTGGAGCCTTGTGGATTTCGAAACCCATAAGGTTTTTTTATGGCAGTGATAACCAGATCCTTTTATCAGATAAAAGCCTTATCATATCATGATCTTAAATAAGGCAGTTATACTCCTTAGTGCTGATCACGTGGAGACTATAAATAGAGGCCTTTGGCACCCCTATTCTTCATGCCAAAAAGGAGAAGCCTCCTCCCCTCTCTCTTGCTTATCTAGCTTGCCTAGTTCTTGGGTGTGAGCCACTGGAGGCACGACAATTGTGGTACTAGCTTCCAAAGATCAGCAGGTATAAAATTATTCTTTTGTCGACAGCAGATTCAATAGCTGGGGATCTTGCTAAGAATGAAACTCCTAACCTTAAATCATAGAACCGGGGATGATTTCCAAGAATTTTATTTTGGCCTTAGTTATAGGTTCAATTTGATAAAAACATAGACCCTTATAAGGTGCATGTGAACTTAGGATTTTAGCTCATTGTGAACTAAGGAAAATGTGAATATGTATGCTAACCCATGAAATCACACATTACACTTTATGAATCATTAGTGGAGCGCGTGTGGTTAACCGGCACACTAATAGGGATTCATAAAGGGTGGTAATGGGTATCTCATGAATTATCATTGTTGATGGAGCGCGTGTAGTTAACCGGCACATCAATTGATATGATAAACGACAATGAGGGTACCAAGTAATTTGAATGGTTATTCACACCTTGTTTGTGATCTTCGGCATCCCAGTCACAAACAGAAGGGCATAATCCGAGATTAAACATGCCATTGAATTTTTCAATGAATCTCAAAAGATCTAGGAATTTCACTTAATATGATTATCTTCTGCGGTGAAATTGGTAAATCGTCATTTACCTATCTTTATGTATTTAATCTAGTATTCTAGTTATTATTTTGCAACACATTCTTTAACACCAACATTTTCGGATTCAAATACGCATTAACCATTAAACGATTTAAGTGCTTACTTTCCAAATATTATTTATTTGTTTCAATAGTTATGCTTAAATGTAAAGGAAACACTAGAAAAGGTTAAATGAGCTGTTACATTGATTAAAAATGCATTAAACATGAAAATCGTTTGTCTCAAAACATCAAACTTCATAATTTGATTCACTTTAACGATTTTGTTTCTTTAAAGGATATGGCCGCTAAAATCAAACCCCACGTCTAATTTCTTTGAGCTTTTAAAAAAGAGTTGGTTCACTAAAATACTAAAATTGAAATTCATGTATCATCAAATAATCATTATTTTAATTTATTATCAGATGATCACTTTTGGGTGTATTGGATCATTTTTCAAAACTTTTTATTGACTTATGATTTTTTAAAAGTTAATAAGTCAATAAGTATGTTTAACAAAGCTAACATTATTTCTAGTATAAGGAAATAAGTCAAAATTCATAAGTAATACACTATTTACTTATCAAAACTCCTTAAAACATATTGAAACCAAAAAGACTAAACTGCACTTAAACTCCTTATACTTAAGATCGATGTATTTTGATAAGCTAAAAACGATCATTTTGTGTAAAACAATTTTAAGCAGCAACCAAAAAGCGATTTTGAAATAACTATTATTTTAATATCATTTTAACAAAACCATCAAGAGGATCCAATTACATAATATAGAAACATTATTTGATAACGATGGGATGTAAAAAAGACAACCTTTGAAGACTTTGGTCCCACTTGGTTTTGGGGAGTTGATGAAGATAGTAAGAGAACACAAATGAGAGTTCCTCTATAATGTATCCACCAACAAGAATAAGGCACAAGGAATGCTAGTTCCCTTTTGTATTTGTGACTTCTTAAGCGTTTAAGTGCTTAACACAATTAAACACTAAATGCAAAGCAATTTTACACCGCTTACACTTGCAAAAAAGCTTCAAAAGACATGCAAGAGGGGGGAGAGAATGATGTGGACAATTTTCATCAAGGAATGAGAGAAAAACTAGTTAGTTTTTTGGTCTTACACTTTTTTATATACCCACATATAAGATCTAAGACCCATACCTCTAATAAATGTTAAGTGGTGGCATGTAAGAAGAATGTGTTGTGTAAGAGGGAGGTTGGCAATCAACCTCCCCATCCATTTGATAATTGGCCAACAAGAGAGAGAAATAATCTAGTTTCCCAAACTAGATGTACTCATGTAACTAGAAAGTTGAGTGGAAACCAAAGTATCCAAAAACTTGTACTTGACTTATTAAATCATATTATATGATATAATAACTAGTTTTTAATCTCTTGATTTATTATTTTAATAAAATAGCAATTATATTCTAATTAAATACAAAAGTTGATTATTTATTAATAATCGTATTAATAATAATTCAATATGTGTCATCTTGCTTAAGGTGTGACCCTATAGGATGATATGTTATTGGCAAATGTAATTACTAAAATGATTCTTGAGAATATACATCTAACAATCTCCTACTTACACAAGATTCGTTATAGATTGACATAGACAGTTGTTGACGTCTAGCAACAGACCACTGCCCCAAGTAACACACGACGAAGTGTCATCCAGCAACAACCAATTCCATGTGCTCCAAGCCACAATTGGTTATAAGGTATTGGTATCAGTTATCCCTTTGTTACAGACTGTAAGACCCGTATCCTGATTATAACATATACTTAAAATAAGAGTGTTAGGAATTATATGATCATTGGTAGTTATAAAGCTAAGAAAAACTTTAGTTATAATTTCATATGAAAATCAGCATTTTGTGTCGTTTTTAGAAAAATCATAATTAATTCTAGAAAATTCGTTTGGACCTCAAACCAGTGCACAAAGTTTACAAATAGAGTCTAGTACAATTACCAAAAATAATAGTAAGCTTGAAAATGACATTATCTATGGTAAAAAATGCAATCTTTACTAATTAGTTCGGAATTGACAGATTAGATAGTCTGTTTTAAAAAATTCATAATAAATCATAGAAAAATCGTATAAATACATAAAATACATCACTGGAAAGGTATTGAGATGAATTTTCTGAATATCAAATAAAAACGTGAATTTAATGGGTTTAAGATCGGCTAAACCAGTCTTGAACAGACTGATTCTAGAAGGCCTTTAATTTCAACAAAATTATATTATTAAAATCTTTTGTCAAAAGTGTCATGCCATTTTTTATTCAAGAATTCAAGTATAAATACCCCCCAAAACATCTCATAAACCACACCAACAAATCTCAATCCAATATATAGAGGTTTCTAAGCACTAGAGTGTAAGAAGTGAGCGGAAGGAAGCTCAAAAGCCTACCGAAGAAGTTATAGGTTCCGACGACTGGTCATAAGGTAACTACAAACTTTTCTATAGCTTAATTAGGTATTGTAAAATAGTTTTTGTGTTAAGAAGTAGAATATTTAATAAGTATAACATATGTTATATTATACTAATTTCTAACAATAGTAAACAAAAACCTTAAAATGTCGTTATTATAACAATTCGTAATTTCCGAATATAATACCGATTGATTTACTTACGAGGACGGTGACTAGGCCGATTACTTGGGATCTGGTTGTTGGATTTTACGAAAGGCTAAAATACTGAAAGGATCCTGCCATCCCATCTAATCTTCTACCTGGCCGTTCTTTACTTGATAAATCATGGAGTATCATATTGGAATTATTGAAGAGTTTAATGATGCTACTACAATATAGTTAAGGATTAAGAAATGATAGATTTCTTATTATGTTAACAGTTAAAGTTGAAGGAAATACAAAGCCGAGAAAGATAAACGATATAGTCAACTATAATCAGGTGAGTCTTCTCACTATACTATAGGTGATATTGCATGCGTAGGAAGGAAGATATGTTAGACTAAGGTGATCTTACCTGTTATGATAATTGTATGAATTATTGCTATGATCATGATTGTTGGTGCGGGTATTGTCCAATACTTATTCTCTAATCAAGTACCTATGAATTTGGTCGCAACCCTTTGCCATTTCCATCTCCATGAAAATCAACCAATCCATTCATAGTAGTCTTGCCTCGTATATGCTCCCGCAACCATGGACGACTATGGACATTTAGAATAACCAGGTTACTCAAGGATTAAATATGCTAATATAGAACACAACAATTATTTAATGAAAAGATCATATCCAATATATCAAGTAATTACAATAAACGTTGCTTATATTGTTCCGCTATCCAAATACTAAATTTAATTTGTATGAATTCTATGAATATGATCGTCCCCATAATCAACTTTATTCTAAGTATAGTTGATTATCTTGGAGAGCATGATTGGTGTTCAGATGTGACTTACTATCTTTTAGCTTGATCAAGTACATTATTGCAATCATAAAAGATTTTTAGGTGATCCCTGGATGGAAGGACTCAACCTAGTTTTTCAAACAACCTATACACCCAATCATATAAGAATGCAACTTCTGAAGTAGCAGTGTATTCTATTATGTAATGACTGTATTATTATGTTTTTCTTGGAGCTAATTCCAACAAAAATCATTCTTTATTCATAATGAAGTTATAGTCCTATTATAATTTGCAATTATATATTTTTTTTGGACTCAGCTTCTTATGTACCTCTTTAAATAAAGATCCTTTTCAAAACTGATTAACCCATACACATTCTCTTAGTACTTCTTAACTACTTATAGAATGTCCTTTATAGTCATCTAATGACCTTCCCATGTATCTTATGATTACGTTCATAGCATAATCATATACCAATTATTGTGTATCATATGACATAATGACAGGTTCATTTGTCAAAACAAATGGAATATAAATCATTTTATCTAGTTCAAACCTTTATGCTAAGTCATTTTGAGGCAAGCTCAAAGTAGTGACATGTTGCATTGACAAGGATCCTTCATGGAAACCTTGCATCTTAATCTCTTTCAAGATATTGTCAACATATGCATAAATATTTAAAAACTTTAACATTGATCTTATTCTACCTCCATAGATTTTACATTCCAATAATGTATTTTTGTCATTCTAGAGTCCTTCATTTTAGAAATACTTTCCGAGTTGAGGCAAAAGGGCCTTGCATAGTCAGGATGTAATTTCTTATGATTAAGTATGTCTTATTCATACAAGATTAGGAATATCACTATGGTCCTACTAGTTCTAAGTAAACAAAGATGTTTATCATCATTTTGTTGTAAAACATACTTTGTGTTTTCACAATAAAAGGAGAATTCTAACTTTGATATGTTTACCTTATATCCAAAAAAGGATCTTAAAGCTTATACACTTTGTTAGGATATCTTGGATTAACAAAACCTCCAGGCTAAACTATATAGACATCTACAAGAAGGTGTCTATTAAGGAAAACAGTTTTCTTCAAATCCATTTGACATATCTTATAATCACATTATGAGGTAATTGTAAATAATATCCTTGTAGATCTAATCGTAGCCACTTGAGAAAAGGGTTGGTCATAGTCAATGAGTATGAGAAAATCCTTTTACAACAAATGTTGCTAAAAGTGTATAGATCTCCATGTTTTTCTTTAGGAAAGAATCACTTACTCCTTGTAGTCTCACTACAGGGAGGAGGATTAATCAAGCCCATACTTGATTATTATACATGGATAGCATCTCAATGTTCATGGCTCAAAGTCACTTATCATATTCAAGATCTGACATAGCATTTTGGTACTTGATAGATTTACAAGAAACTATCAATAAAACTCATCAATGAGAGATTCCATAATTCTTATGTTATAGACGATTTCTACCACACATGCAAACAATTTGTGTTTTTGAATACTATTATTCATGTTCAACAATTTCTTGTCAAAACTAGTGCCAACTCTAGCTACATCAGGCTATGGTTCTTGAGCTAGTTCAAGTTCCATGTGCCTTGCACTTGCTTTGTCAGTAGAAACTTACTTTCTAATAACTGAACATTCATAGGAATAAGAGAACTTATTCTTTATGGGTTTGTTTAATCTAAATAACCCTTTTAGAATATTCTACATATGTGTATTTAGTAGATTTTGGAAGCTTTAGTCTTACATAGGCTTCCAAAACATTAATAAAAATGTTTCATCTACTTCTTAGTTGGAGTTTGTATTTGAAATACAATTAATACTGATATGGACATAATCCCAAAAGGATAAAGGAAGATAATTTCTACCAATTAGAAAGTAAACCATATCTAGTAAGGTTTAGATCATCCTTTTTAGTCATTTTACATATATAAGTTAATCTGAACATGGGGTGGGATCAACATAGAACCAAAATTAGACATAGAACCATAGAACCATATGTTTAGAACTGAACATTTGCATTCATAAAACATACACATATGTTCAGAACTGAATATACATATGTTCAGCTCAAAACATATGTATGTTCAGATCTTAACATATGTTCAGTTCTGAACATATGGTTCTATGGTTCTATGGATAAAAAGTGGTCATATGTTGATCCTCTCCCATCCGAACATTTTCTAAAAATGACTTATCAACATATAAGCTATTTCCACAAAATAAGCTAATTCAAACACTTTTTCAAAAATTCTTTTTTCTTCATACAAGTCAATAAACACTTTTTCAAAAATTCTTTTTTTCTTCATACAAGTCAATAAACACTTATATAAAAAAGTGCTTATTTAGTTAAATAAGCAATCTCAAACACGCCTTTTATTATTGAAAATAGCCTTGTGAATTGGTGAAATAGTTTTTCTTGACGAAATCGATTTTATGAAACCTTTGCAATCTTTATGTAATTAGCGTTATACTAATCTGGTGGACGATTTGGTCGATGAGAAAATGCACGTCTAGAGTTCACTCGAATAATTTGGAACCAAAAGCAAAATAATGATATTAAGGATACAGTGACATATAATAGCATCATACTCATATTTTGTTTCTGCTAATAGTTTTCCCTGAAAGATTTACTCACGCAGATAACAACCCACCAAATTTACACCATACCAAATTCGTAATAGTAAAGTTTTCTCCTAGAGACACCAACAAATCAAGCTTAAGTAACGGGGTGGAAAACTTCATGGTAAAATTCCAAAAGTGCGTAGAACCTCATTTTACTTATAGAGAAAATTTCCAATGAAAGATTTATAAACAAAAATTCAAAACAAATAAATGTAATACAAAATGTCCTAAAATGAAATAAACTTACAAAATCTAACACTATCTACCCATCAATTAGTTGACTCAAAATCTGAATAAAAGAAAAAAAAAACTTTATATGATCGTTGAACCAAGACAACCCTCAGAATACACATGGCTCCTTTGCAACATCAATGTCATTACGCACCCACACTTCATGAACCGTGCAAACCCAATGATCCAAAATACCATTCACACACAATAAGAAATTCTTAACTTTCATTGTTGTTTTATCAGAGTCCTATAGAAGTATAAAGTATATCATTGGCTGGTGGAGACTGATGTTGCTATATTTATACATACATTTCGCGTAATATCAAGTGTCAAAAGCTGTGTTTTATGTGAATAATGAACAAAAGGTACTTAATTAAGATTAAATTCTCATTGTGCAGATTAAAAGAAGTATTCGAGTTAAAGGTACAAAATATGAAGCTAAATGAGAAGCGGTTGAAGAATTCAAGCTAACGAGCCATAGCGGCCCTACGCATAGAGGTTAGTGACGCGATCCGAGGATAAACATACCTGGAATGTCAGGGTGTTCAAAATCGGATATTTGAAATTCCGAATAGTAGATATTGATATCTGCATCCGTGTCTGAAATTTCAGATATCCGAATTTCAGATATCCAAAGTTTCAGATACGAATTCGGATATCCGAAATATTTTGTATCGTTTTCAAATTAGTTTTATACTAAAAAAGCATCATTTATCCAATATGTAGACTAAAATAAACATCTTCATCTTCACAGTACAATATTCCAAACAAAAAACACAAAGTAAAAAAATCAGAAACGAATCAGGTAAACAGTGTTCGTATTTGTGGACTTTGTGTGTGTACATACTGAAATTAAATGTAGTTAATGATCATTTGTCATCCAATGTTTTATCATTCCACGTTAGATGTATATATGCATATTCCATGTCAAAATAATAAGTATGTATGATATGTATATATATATATATATATATATATATATATATATATATATATATATATATATATATATATATATATATATATATATATATATATATATATATATATATATATATATATATATATATATATATATATATATATATATATGTTATAAATTCAGCGTTACCACGACAATTATGAACAAACTAAAAACTAGAATATAGATGAAGAAAGAAAGAAAGCTTGAGAGCTTGGAGAGAGTAGAGAGAGTTTATATCACTTGTGAAAGAGTTGATATGAGATGCATTTTCTTCCTTACATTGATGGTCTATTTATACTACCAAATTTACTATTCAAATATAGTTGTTTAATTGGTAAATGGAAGGTGATGACAAAGTGATTACATAATTATGTCATTCACCAATTACTTGTAACACTCCCCCTTTAATGACATCATTCTACATCAGAGTTCAACTTTGAAGTACTGCCTCATTAAAAACCTTGCTAAAGAAAACCCAGTGGGAAAAAACTTTAGCGAAGGGAAAAAGAGTGCAGTGTCTAGTTGACTCCCCCTCATTTAGATATCTAATGACCATTATGTATTGTGCAGATGTCTCATTCCAATACCATGAACATGTTTTCTAAAAATCTTGGTAGGAAGTGCCTTTGTGAAAAGATCTGCTGCATTGTTGCTAGATTGAACATATTTTAATTCAATCTGTTGATTCTTTATACGCTCTTGAGTGTATTCAAAAAACTTTGGAGGAATATGTTTTGTCCTGTCGCTTTTGATGTACCCTTCTTTCATTTGAGCGACACATGCTGCATTATCTTCATAGATTAAGGTTGGAGATTTATCTTTATCAATTCCACAAGAAGTCAGGATAAGTTGTGTCATCGATCTTAACCATGTACATTCTCTACTAGCTTCATTTAGAGCAATTACTTCTGCATGATTTGAAGATGTGGCGACGAGTGTTTGCTTTTGAGAACGCCAAGATATTGCAGTACCTCCATTCATGAATACATATCCAGTTTGAGATCTAGCTTTATGAGGATCAGACAAGTAACCTGCATCTGCATAACCAATCAAGCCTTGTTTTGAACTATTAGGAAAAAATAAACCTAAATCGGTAGTTCCGCGAAGGTATCGTAATATGTGCTTGATTCCATTCCAGTGTATTTTTGTTGGAGATGAACTAAATCTTGCTAATAGATTTACTGCAAAAGAAATGCCAGGTCTAGTACAATTAGTAAGATACATAAGAGCTCCAATTGCATTAAGATATGGTACTTCTGGACCAAGAATTTCTTCATTTTCCTCACAAGGGCGATATGGATCTTTGTCAATGTTTAGTGATCTAACAATCATTGGAGAGCTTAAAGGTTTGGCTTTATCCATATTAAAACGTTTCAAGACCCTTTCTGTATAGTTTGATTGATGGACAAGTATCCCATTTGGCATATGCTCAATCTGTAAACCAAGACAATATTTGGTTTTCCCAATGTCTTTCATTTCAAATTCTTTCTTTAAAAATTCAATCACTTCAAGGATTTCTTTATTCGTCCCAATAATGTTTAGATCATCAACATAGACGGCTATAATCACATATCCAGATGTTGTTTTCTTAATAAATACACACGGACAAATAGTATTGTTTTTATAGCCTTTGCTTATTAAGTAATCACTTAGACGATTGTACCACATACGTCCAGATTGCTTTAACCCATACAATGATCTTTGCAGTTTGATAGAATACATTTGTTTGGGTTTTGCACTTAATGCTTCTGGCATTTTAAATCCTTCGGGGATTTTCATATATATATATCACTGTCAAGTGATCCATATAAGTAAGCAGTAACAACATCCATAAGATGCATATCTAAATTTTCAGAAACTGCTAGACTGATTAAATATCTGAAAGTGATTGCATCCATAACAGGAGAATATGTTTCTTCATAATCGATTCCCGGCCTTTGAGAAAAACCCTAAGCAACGAGCCTGGCTTTGTATCTCACAATTTCATTTTTCTCATTTCTTTTTCGTATAAAATCCATTTGTATCCCAATGGTTTCACAACTCCAGGTGTGAGTATAATAGGTCCAAAAACCTTTCTGTTATTGAGAGACGTTAATTCAGCTTGCATGGCCTCTTTCCATTTACCCCAATCCTACCTATTTTGGCATTCAATGACAGATTGTGGTTCTGGATCCTTATTGATAATATTGCATGCAACTGAATAAGAAAATATTATATCTTCTAATTCATATTGGCTCCTTACTATTTTTATATGACCATAATTAATTTCAATCTCCTTATCATTTATTTCCTCAACTGGGGAAGTAATGTTATTTTGTATTTCTTCATGAACATTTTCATTATGCTCAAATATATTTTCCATTCCTCTTCTTTTTCTAGGATTTGCATCCTTAGAACCAAATGGCCTTCCACGCTTCAGGCGTGCTTTGGATTCTTGAGTTACTTTTTCATCAGATTGTCTATCTGGGAGTTCAATTCGAGCTGGAGCATTAACAGCAGGTATATATGATTTAGTAACTCTTTTTATATCAGTAAATGCATCAGGTAATTGATTTGCAACTTCTTGCAAATGTATTATTTTTTGAACACCCATCTCACATTCTTGTGTGCGAGGATCAAGATATGATAAAGAAGGTTCATACCATGAAACATTCTTTTCTTGGGTTTTCATTTCTCCCCCAAGCATTGGGAAATTTTCTTCATTGAAATGGCAATCAGCAAGACGTGCTGTAAACATATCACCTGTCAAAGGTTCAAGATATCTTATTATTGAATTTGTTTCAAAACCAACATATATTCCCAACCTCCTTTGAGGACCCATTTTTGTACTTTGTGGTGGAGCAATAGGAACATATACTGCACTTCCAAAAATTTTAAGGTGGGATATATCTGGTTCTTTTCCAGAAACAAGTTGAAGGGGAGAATGTGTATGATATGCACTTGGTCTCAAACGAATCAGTGATGCAGCATGTAAAATTGCATGACCCCAAATGGAAACAGGAAGTTTTGTTCTCATTATTAATGGTCTAGCTATTAATTGGAGACGTTTAATCAGTGATTTTGCTAAACCATTTTGAGTGTGTACATGTGCAACTGGATGCTCAACAGTAATTCCTATAGACATACAATAATCATTAAATACTTGAGACGTAAACTCACCTGCATTATCAAGTCTCACTTTATTGATGTTATAATCAGGAAAATGTGCTCTCAGTTTAATAATCTGAGTTAGGAATTTTGCGAATGCCATGTTACGAGTTGATAATAGGCAAACATGAGACCATCTAGTGGATGCATCTATTAAGACCATAAAGTATTTAAATGGTCCAGAAGGTGGATGAATTGGACCACATATGTCTCCTTGAATTCTTTCTAGAAATCTAGGTGATTCCCTTTCAACTTTCAATTGTGAAGGTCTTGTAATTAATTCCCCAAGGGAACAAGAAATACACGGGTTCTTATTACCTATTTGAGGGAACTTCTGGTCCTTTAATGGATGCCCAAATGTATTTTCAATTATTCGACGCATCATTGTTAATCCTGGATGGCCCAGCCTGTCATGCCACAAACTAAATATTCTAGGATCACAAAATTTTTCTTTAACCACCAAATTTGACTCAACTATATTTATATATGTAAAATGTAAACCAGAATCAAATTGTGGTAATTTCTCCAATATATGGTTTTCATTTATTATAAACATATATTTCTTGTTTCCTATTGTTTTGGTGAATGTGTCATATCCGTTAAGATATATATCATTAAAACCCAATAAATTTCTATTTGACTTTGGGGAAAATAACGCATTACTGATTACAAACTTCGTACCATTAGGTAACATGAAACAAGCATTTCCTGCTCCTACGATCAAGTCTACAGGACGTGATATTGTATTTATATGCCCTTTTACGGGTTTTAGTGTGGAAAAATATTTCTTTGTTTTCAAGATGGTGTGTGTGGTACCACAATCAATTATTAAGAGTTCTCCAAGATTTCCTTGGTTTTGTGCTCCAGTTGAACTCATTTTGAACTTCATATAAGAAAAATAAATGATGAGTTATGAACACAATTTTAATAAAAGTGACTCGAAAAACTTTATTAAAAAAGAAAAACATTACAATGAAAAATTAAAAACATGTTACAAAAGCAAACTAGTTTTCTAGGATGTCTAAATCATTGCAAAAGTCAAGAGTGTTTAGTTCAATGTTTCCTAGATCAACACCATCGATGAGATTGACTTCTTTCCCCTTTCCTTTAATGGAATCTTGGTAAAGTTTACAAAGATGGTGATCTGTACGACAGGTCCTTGACCAATGACCTGTGCTACCACATCTATAACAAGAACCTCCGGGGTTCTGTGATGTTCC
The DNA here is from genome assembly GCA_023525715.1 of Cichorium intybus. Taxonomy (NCBI): domain Eukaryota; kingdom Viridiplantae; phylum Streptophyta; class Magnoliopsida; order Asterales; family Asteraceae; genus Cichorium; species Cichorium intybus. The sequence goes on from CM042011.1 coordinate 104,705,153, forward strand.
GACATCATTTCTTTTTTCTTGTGGTTGGACATTATTTCCTTGTGGAGTGTGTTGATTATTGTTTCTTTGACCACGCCCACGGTTATAAGGATGACCGCGTCCACGACCTTGAGTATAACCGCGCCCAAAATTTTGGTTTTGGTTAAAATGGTCTCGACCGCGACCACGGCCTCGTCCACGACCACGACCACGACCACGTCCTCGTCCATACGAATTATTTCTAGGTTCATAAGTGATAGTAGCATTTGCTTCAGGAAGTGCTACTGAACCTGTTGGACGGGACTGGTGGTTCCTTATTAATAGTTCATTATTTTGTTCAGCAACAAGGAGAAGTGTATTAAGCTCAGAATATTTTTTGAGCTTTTGCATACGATATTGTTGTTGTAATGTCATATTTGATGCATGGAATGTGGAGAGAGTTTTCTCCAACATCGAAGCATCAGAAACCTCTTCCCCACAAAATTTTAGTTGTGAACATATCCGAAATAATGCGGAATTATAGTCATGTACCTTTTTGAAGTCTTGAAACCTCAACGATAACCGCTCAGCCCTAGCACTTGGAAGTATAACTTCCTTTTGGTGGTCAAATCTTTCTTTTAAGCTTTTCCAAAGAGTGCTAGGATCGGTGGTATTGAGGTATTCATACCTCAACATTTCATCGATATGTTTGCGAAGGAAAATTATTGCACGTGCTTTATCTTGCGACGTGCACTTATTTTTTTCTTTTATAGTTTCAGATAAATCCATGGACTCAAGATGCATCGTAACATCTATAGTCCAAGGCATGTAGTTCTTTCCGCTGACTTCAAGAGCGGTAAATTCAAGCTTTGTAATGTTTGACATATTGTAGTTCCTAAGAAAAATAAAACTCATTAAATTTGTCGTTTAAAGGTGGGGATGAGTTTTACTATTTCTATTATAGTTACAAACATAATTAAATAGATGAATCTTCTCAAATTAATTTTATTTTAAAATTTAAAATGTTATTTTTAATCGGTTGCGCATAAATAAACGTTAGTATATATAAATAGATGTCAGAGCATGAATAATAGTTAGTATACATAAATAAATGTTAGTGTGCGTAAATAAATATTAGTTTATATAAATAAGCGTTAGTATACATAAATAAATGTTAGTATGCGTAAATAAATGTTAGTTTGCATAAATAAATGTTAGTTGCCGTAAATAAACGTTAGTTTGCATAAATAAACGTTAGTTGCCGTAAATAAACGTTAGTTTGCATAAATAAACGTTAGTATACATAAATAAATGTTAGTTGCATAAATAAAAATTAGTATGCGATAACAAAAGTTAGTTTGCAATAATAAATGTTAATAAAGCGTAAGTAAAGTTAGAATAAGAAATGAACTTCGTTAGTAGTCATAACGTCAAGGTTAAATAAGAAAAGAAATTTGTTAGTAGTCATAACGTCAAGGATAAATAAGAAAAGAAATTTGTTAGTAGTCATAACTTCGAGAATAAAATGTTGTTTTTTTTCGTTGTCGTTATTGTTATTATTATTATTAATTAACATTCTAGTTTTGATGAAATTACATACCTTGATTAAGATCGATGTGTCTTTTAATCGCCTTCGTTAGAGCCTCGTGCTGATAACGTGTTATACTATCAAATTTACTATTCAAATATAGTTGTTTAATTGGTAAATGGAAGGTGATGACAAAGTGATTACATAATTATGTCATTCACCAATTACTTGTAACAATATATATATTATATGTTAAAATAATAAGTATATAACAGAAAGAAAAAAGAAGTGTTGTTTTTTGGGTTTCAGATATCGAATATCCGAATATCAAATAGTTTATGAAAGCACTATCTGAATCCAAAAAATCAGATATTCGAAAATCCAGGTATCAGAAATTTCAGATAATTTCTTATCGGATTTGCAAATATTTGGATTGAATATTCTGATTTAGATATTTTTTAACACCCCTACTGAAATGTTGTGATTCAAATAGAGTAGTCCAAAGACCGAACCGAACCAGACCGAATTGGATTTTTTTTAAAACCAAAGACTGAACCGAATATATATATATTTCGTTCCGGTTTGGTTCGGTTATATCGGTTTTCGGTTTTGGTTCGATTTTCACGATCAAGAGTGGTGTTAGGGTAAGCATGGTCCGGGGACTGGACCGAATCGAACCGAAACCGAATTGGACCAAAACTAAATTAACGTTTTTTAAAAACCGAACCAAATATGTATATTCGGTCGTGATTCATTTTGGGTTCCGGTTCAGTTCGGTTTTCCAGTCCATATGCTCATTCCTAGCTATCCTCATAAATTAGGGTCTCTAAGTTAGGTTGGTTAAAAAAATTTATAAATAGATGTTGTCATGAATACACCTAGGGCAGTTCGGTTCCTATAGGGTTTTTCCACTGACTTTACACCCCAGAAGTCGATTTTAACTGAAGAAGACGGATTCCAAGCAAGAAATGAAGATTTGATCATGAAAATTATTAAGTTTCGAATTCAGTTTGTTATTTCATATGTCTAGCAACTTGATTTCAATTCTTTTCTGTTTTTACAGTCATTACATGGGGTAAAATATATTTTTTCACTTAGGGTACATGAACCCCAGATCTATGGTTTGAGTTTTGAGTTTTGAGTTTTGGTTATTAATTATCGTTTAATCTATTGTGCTTGTTTGATCAAAGAACCATATGTATTAAAGCTATGATATTTTCGACTTATTGCTAAGCTAACATGATTTAGATGACCATTCTGACTGTGTAGCATGAATCATGATTGTACTATAACCATTAGGCAATTATGACTAGAGGTGGATCTAACCCTAGGGTTAAGTCAGTAAATGATGATATTTGATGTGTGTGAATCGCATTAGATGACCATTCTATGCAACTTAGTTAATCATATGACCATTGGGATTAATTAACCCCAATTAAATCTTGCATTATACGAACAAAAAAGCTGATAATAAGTATAATTAATTTACATGACCATTGTGATTAAGTCCTTAGAATCATAGGATTAGTGAGACGGACCAAGTAATGTAATCAGTCTGGGAATCAGTAAACGATGCATTAATGACCATTGCACTAACTTAGAAGTCAAACATAGTCTTGCCAGTAATCGAACATGAGTGAAAGTATCATTATCTTTGCTTGTTTTGATATTTTTTGTTTAGTTGCGTTTTAGTCTAGTCAAACTTCATTCCTTTTAGTTTACTTTTTGTATTGATTAATTGACAATTATAAGTTTCTGAACTGAATCATACTCGTTCCCCAAGAGTTCGACACTCGTACTTGCCATTATTATACTACAATATAATCAGGTACACTTGCATGGTTGTGTAATAGTCCCTACTCCTTAACCCTGGTAATTTACGGTTATAAATTTATAACTGGATTTCATAAATCAAGTTTTTGGCGTCGTTGTCGAGGACCGGTTTCATTTAGTTTATTGAGCTTCATTGTCAGTTTTTAGTTTTTATTAATTTTGTAATCATAGGTTAACTTATTTTTTGTATTTATTATGGAAAACTCGCATATTTCTACTTGCATGGATTGTGATATCGATACGTTTGACACTTTTGTTGATAATGAGATGCAGGAAATTCTTGATAGAACTGTGTTAGATGTGCTGTTGCAAAACATGGAGAACGAATCGCTAAATCCTGAAAGATTCTTGGAAGAACTGGAGAAGTTGTTGGCCGGAGACCGGGTCCAGACAAGCCACGTCCACCTACAAAAGTGTAGCACAATTTTATTCGATATAGATACCAAAACTAGTTCTTCGTGATGTACTGGATTTCATTGAGCTAGACCTTGAATGGCCGGTGTCCAGAATTATAAAGTGAAGTTTGCATGACAATCCGAAGAACAATCTATTGAGCAAAACGGATAAATTTTCACATTCTTCATCGGATACCTTATGGGTCGAGTCTAGCTAATGACTCCTTAATAAAGAAGTGCTTACAGTTTTAGTTTATTTTCTGTATTCTAGGTTTAATGTTTATTATTTTTGTGTAACAATGACACAATGTCATTCATCAGACGAGCCCGACAATTCTTCGTTGTCTTGGACAAAATTCTAAGTGTGGGGTGGCATCGAGACGAAGAGATATTCCAAAAAAAGCTTGTAAAAACAAGAAAATGGGAGTTAGCAGCGCTGCCACGTGTGACGATTTCAGAAATTCACGATCCTTAGGCGGTGCTATCTACTGAGGGTAACGGCGCTAAGTTTCCCGATCAGGTGATAGATTTTTAAAACCCTATTTTTTCCTTTTTCTCTCTTTTCTTTCTACACTTGAATACCGAGAATCTACTGCACAAGGTCGAATTTTTTATTTTATTTTCTCGCATACACACCCATTTAAGGTTTGTCTTCTACACTTATTACTACATTTCTCGAATCAACCATGTATTAAGGAGGTTATTTGGGAAACCGTAAGTTCTTGAAAGATATTGTTTGATTTCGATAATGCATTGCGTTTTACTGAGATTAATGGGATATATAGACTACATTAGGTGTATTGAACAAACTCCCGTTGAGATTTTGACATGGAATGCAGTGATTAACGAGCTAAATCTCGATTTCCTATCACTGTTCTTTGGTAGCAGCGCTATCCACAATGATATCGGCGTTATCCACAACGACGGCGGCGCTAAGTATGAACAATGGGGATAGTCTTTGTTTTCTTGATTGCTGCTCAGTTGGGTTTGTTTCTGATGTGAATTTTGTAGGAAAAATGGCAACAGAAAGACATCTATGCGGGTTTAGGAGGGAGCTGACACCCGAGCCGTTGAAGAAGCTAGCACTAAGGGATAGCTGTCTAGGGACCACTTGTGACCTTTATGTTCGGCTGGTTTAAGTCTATAACCTTACTTCTAAGGCCTAGTTTACTTAAAAATCGACTCTGATACCAACTTGTAACACCCGGTTTCTTACACATATTACAACCCAAATTTTAAACAGAACAACCATATATACATAGGTGTAACATGTAAGTAAGAAAAAATGGTTTACAGGATCTTATCAAGAGATACAACACAATACATAATATCCTCCGACACCGAGTTACACAAGTACAGTCTCAAAAGAACTAGACAACCCTGGTCCATAGCTACCCCTCGGCCACCTTCTTTCCTCTGTCACTACTAGGACCTACAACATGAATACGACATCTGTGAGCTACACGAGTTCAATGAATAATCATATAATAGCTTTGAATATCTGTCAACATTCGTCAATCAGCACATTCTTCTTTATATAAGGCTATGGTACACACATCAGAATCGGCTGTTGGTTGCTATCGACTACACACATATATCAACTATCGGCTATTGTGTGTTATCGGCTACACACAGCTATCGGCTGGTAGTGTGTGTTATCGACTACATACACATATCAGCTATATCGGCTATCGAGTGTAATCAGCTACACTCGTGTATTTCAACTTTTACAAGGATTCACTACTCATATACAACATCCACCATCATATAATTTAATCACACAATTACTCACCTTGAGTTGGATTGGTACGTGATATCCCCGAGCTTCTCGTTCCCGCCTCTTTCCTATGTATATCTCAGTTGTATTTCAACATCATAGACTTAGTCATAATCATCCTCATCAATTACCATTAAACTTGGCTGAAAAGGTTAAGCTATATAAAATATGGAAAGCTTCCGTCCAAAGGCCTTAGCGGCACTATCTACTAATGATAGTGTCGCTATCATCAGGGTAGCTGAAGGCCATCGTGATTAATCGCGAGTTAGTGGCGCTATCTCACACCCTTAGCGGCGCTAACTATGCTGTTCGACCCGTATCTATTTTGATTCAACCATCAACTCTGCAATATTACACCTTCCTAGCTAGAATTTTGACTCCTACAAAAGTTCTAGAAATTCGTGGTTTAGTATTCACGGTCAGCATGATTATTTATGAGGATAATGATCTGTAAGGGTAACGAACTTTCTTCTTTGTACACATTTAGTCACTTATGTTTTCTTTGTCTACATTTAGTCACTTAAGTTTTTTTGTGCTCACATAACCATTAAACTTGTTTTTTTACAAATATGACCATTAATTTATTGGTCATATGTGTACAAAAAGAACAAGTTTAATGGTTATATGTGTATAAAAAACATAACTGACTAAATATCAACAATTTTAAAAGTTGGTTATCCTATCAAGTCATTATCCCTTATTTTGTGATATGGACCGAAAAGATGATGATCTTGATAATTAATGATCACCATAGATTTATGGTAAATAGCTCTAAATAATATTGTGTCAAATCAACTTAAAACATGATCTAGAGCATCTCCATATGCTTAAAAGAAAGATAAGAGATAAATGATATTTTAATATAAGGAAAATGCCTCGAGAAGGTAACCATCTTTTGTGTTTGTTTACATTTGGGTTTTTTTTTTACACATACGACAAACGAATTTTTTTGAAGTGCTCACATATAACCCTTATTACTGGTTGTTGTAGTTTACAGCTAACGTCGCGTACATGTGACATTATGTAATGTCTCAGAAGGTGTCACACCCCGATCCTAGACGGAATCGATCAGGGCGTGATATATTGTTCAAAGTCTCATGACAACTATGTTATAATATGATTAGATTCAATTAAGTACTAAGTATGCAAACAAGATCCACAACATACAAATACAAATCCAAATACGAACAACATTTATTACATCAAATTTAAATAGTCTTGTGGGTTTCTAAAGTACACTCTACTTTTCATCAACTTCATTCTTCAAATCTGCATCATGGGTAAAAACATGTCAATTACGAGTGGTGGTGAGTAATCTAGTTTTATTAAAGAAGATTGTGAGTTTGAAAAATTTATAATTTGAAATTTGTTTTCTTTTGAAGTCGACAAGCAAGTGTTATTGAGATAACGGTTTATAAATCTAAAATTGATTAACAAATGATAACAGCAATAAGTCCTCACCCTATATATATATATATATATATATATATATATATATATATATATATATATATATATATATATATATATATATATATATATATATATATATATATATATATATATATATATATGATGGAGCATCTAATCATCATACACACTCAACCACGTGCGATCAATCACCTTAGCGTCCCAAGACGCTATATATATATATATATATATATATATATATATATATATATATATATATATATATATATATATATATATATATATATATATATATATTAGGAGCATCTATATATATATATATATATATATATATATATATATATATATATATATATATATATATATATATATGTGTATATATATATATATATATATATATATATATATATATATATATATATATATATATATATATATATGGAGCATCTAATCATCATACACACTCAACAACGTGCGATCAATCACCTTAGCGTCCCAAGACGGGGTGGTCAACCCAATAGCGCTATTATTGTCCATAACGTACCTCAAGAATACGGGCATAGTCATGGAGATTAGACTAAAAATGGTAATACACTACAAGTACATGTAGCGTCAACAAACAATAATTACACAAATAATGATTCACGTATAAATGTCCTCACAATGTCTCAATTGTGATAAAATAATAAAGTGAAGTTGGAATATATTAGAACCATATGATACACCCAAAAAGTATTGAAAATTATAAAATATGGGGTAGATTACTAACATTAGTCCAAAACGGAATGCGCGTGTCATATGATAGACGACTCGGGTCAAAATGACGTAGAACCTAATATAATTAATAGTTTTGGCTTAGGAACCGCTAAACGGGAATGGAGTATTAATAAAAATAATTAGACACATATATATTAGATGAATTAACAATAATCCATTTTGATTTGAATATTAAGGTATTCATTTGTTAAATGAATTTTAAATTGAATTAATTACTTTGCATAATTAATTTATATTTTCAATTTAGGCCAGATTTTAATAATTTCTTATTAAAATAATAACTTGCCCAATTATAAGTATTTACAGATTTTATATATTATAAACAATTATTTATATGAAATAATCATTAAAATGCATTTTTACATGCTTAAATACTTAGAAAAATGGTTTTAAATAGTAAACAGTATTGAAAAATTCGAAACTTATTAGGAAATCATTATTTTATACAATAGTAATTACTATAAAATTTTCATATGTTTCTGAACTGTTTTAGTATTTATTTAATATTTTAATGATTAAACAACAACAAAATCCGGGAAAAAGTAATAAATGATTCCCAAAACTTCTGGAACATTAACAATAGTTTTCTAACATGATATAGAGCCTATTGTAAGGATTTTAGATATTTTTGACTATGGGAAGTATTTCTTATATGTTTCATTATTAATTAATCAATAAAATCATAAATAATAGTAAAAATTAAGGGAAATTCATTAAACATTTTATTTATGATTAATATGTAATATATGATATTCTGATAAGGTTTTATAATTTTCGGACATGTGTAGCTATTTATTATCAATTTAAACCATTAAACAATCATTAAATCGGGACAAATACGCAAACATTCTTAAAAAAATCTGTAAATTTTTTTCATGGAGTTTTTATAATGTTAATAAGGTGAGAAAAATATAAAATCTAGTTTTTGACATTCATAACTATATTTTGCTATTTATTTATCTTCAACAAAATAAAATACAAAATAAGCATAAAACAGTAATATAAATGCATGAAACTTCATAAATTATTTTTACACAATATAGGGGTCATCCCATAATTTTCCCAGATATTATTGACTGCAAAAATTATTTTATGTGAATTATTTCTCTATTTTATTGCAATAATTATAGTAATTCGTTAAAAATAAGTTATTTTCTGAATATTTCCAGAACTTCTTATTTTATTGATAGGATTCTGAGAAAAATCAGGTTTATACATAAAATGAGTTTAGATAGTTTGGGGGATTTACTTTGTTTCATTCATGAATTTGAGACTTTTAACAACATACATTGATGAATGCTTCAAGAGGGATGAAGATTTGAGTATAATGAATTGTTCTTGGCTGGAATATGGATCTTTCTTGGATGAATTTCGAAATTGAGAGTGAGATAAAGAATAGAGAGGGTTTGAGTGGTGATGAGAATAATGTATTGGGAGAAATAAAAAGAAAAGAAAGATAATGGGAGGTGTGAGTGGGAGACCATGGGAATAATTAGGTGAGAGGTGTATGTTTTATCTTTGCTTTTGGTGGTTTTCATAATTTCCCACTAACACAAGCGTCTTTTATATCACACACTAATTAATATAAGAGTTTTATAAAATTTAATGTAGCTTTTATAAAAATTGAGTTTTATAAAAGATAGATTATCCATTATTTGATTATAACAATTTACTTTGATTTGAATTTTAATTATAGCATTCAAGTTTGATTTTTTTAATTTAATTAGAGCATCATACTTTGATTTGATTTTAATATGGTATCATTTAATTTGATTATAGTTATAACGTTATACTATGCTATATTGCTATTAACGTAAATTTATATCGGAGTGTATGGGTTTTGATACTATTAGCGTCAAGTGATCTTGAGTAGGGTTTATTAAATTTCCAATTGGGTTTCGGTTGACCCGAATCCATTTTACGCGGATGTCACGGTTTCCCCTACTTTAGAAAATTTCGTCCCGAAATTTAAGAAGAGAGTACCTTAAGAGAAAAGCTGCGGGTATTTGGTACGCATATGATCCTCACGCTCCCATGTATACTCGGGTCCACGTGCTGACTGCCACCTGACCTTGACCAGGGGAATGCGACTTCTTTTGAGTTACTTTTCCTTTCGGTCGGCAGTTTCCAAGGGTTTCTCGAGAAATTGCATTGTCTCGTCGATTTGGATATCCTCGAGAGGAACATGAAGGTTCTCGTCTGCTAAATACTTCTTGAGGTTGGCTATATGAAATACTGGGTGAACTTTCTTAAGCTCTGTTGGTAGATCCAACTCGTAGGCTACTGGTCCGATCCTTTTCAAAATCTTAAACGGGCCTACGTAGCGTGGTGCCAATTTACCCTTACGTCCAAATCGAACTACTTCTTTCCATGGGGACACTTTTAACATGACCATGTCACCCACGGTAAATTCAAGCGGTTTGTGTCGCTTGTCGGCGTAACTCTTTTGTCGGCTATGAGCTCCGAGAAAGTTATTGCGAATCTGAGTGATTTTGTCGGTTGTTTCCTGGATAAGCTCAGGACCAACGATTAAAGAATCCACTGTTGCGCGAATCACGTAGGACTCGCCAATTTCATGCCAGCAAATAGGAGATCGGCATTTACGGTCATACAATGCCTCAAATGGTGGCATCCTGATGCTAGAATGATAACTGTTATTATAGGAGAATTCCATCAACGGTAAATGAGAGTCCCAGTTTCCTCCGAAATCTAAGACACATGCCCTCAACAAATCTTCGAGTGTTTGAATTGTCCTCTCAGATTGACCATCGGTCTGAGGATGATAGGCAATACTGAGATCGAGGCGGGTTCTCATGGCTGCTTGAAGTGATTTCCAAAACCGAGAGAGAAATCTCCAATCACGATCTGAAATGATGCTGAGAGGGATGCCATGCCGACTAACTATCTTGTTGATGTAAATCCGAGCAAGTTTTCGACTTTGAAATGTTCACGGATGGGAAGGAAATGAGCGGATTTGGTCAAACGGTCAATGATTACCCAAATGTTGTCGTATCCCTTTGTGGTACGGGCAAGTTTGGTTACGAAATACATGGCGATCGCTTCCTATTTCCACATGGGGATTTCCGGTTGGACCAATAGTCCAGAGGGTCGTTGATGTTCGGCTTTGACCCTGGAACATGTAAGACATTTGGCCAAAAATAAAGCAATCTCTTTTTTCATTCCCGACCACCAATAATTGGTTCTCAAGTCATGATACATCTTGTCAGCGCCAGCATGAATGGAATATCGAGTTTTATGGATTTCTTCCATCAGTTGTGTACGAAGATTATCACGATCTGGGATCCAGATGCGATCTTGATAATAGAAAATACCATCAGATTTAGTTTCCAACTCCCCATCAATTCCCGTGGGCATGTCATTTTCGGTAATTGCCGAGTGTTGGGCTCCTCGAATTCGGTCGCTAAAATTGGACAAGATAGGAGAACATTTTAGATGAAATGTTTTGGCATGTTCTTTTCGGTTTAACGCGTCGTCTATGACGTTTGCCTTGCCCGGATGATAGCGTATTTCACACTCGTAATCATTTAGGAGTTCGACCCATCGTCTTTGCCTCATATTGAGTTCCTTTTGATTAAGAATATGTTGCAAGCTCTTGTGGTCGGTGAAAATTACGCATTTAGTGTCGTAAAGGTAATGCCTCCAAATTTTAAGAGCGAAAACCACGGCACCGAGCTCCAAATCATGAGTCGTATAATTCCTTTTGTGGATTTTGAGTTGTCGCGATGCGTAAGCTATAACCTTTCCCCTTTGCATCAAAACACAACCTAGACCGAGGTTGGAGGCATGGCAGTATACTACGAAATCTTCGGATCCTTCAGGCAGTGTAAGAATCGGAGCATCACACAATCTTTGTTTAAGGGTTTGGAAAGCGTCTTCCTGCTTGGGTCCCCAATCAAATTACGTACCATTGCAAGTGAGAGAAGTAAGCGGTAAAGCGATATTTGAGAAATTTGGAATGAAACGCCGGTAATAGCCGGCTAAACCAAGGAAAGACCGAATTTTCATGGGGGTACGTGGGGCTTTCCAATTCTTGACTGCTTCAAATTTTGCGGGATCAACTAAAATACCCTTGTCACTTACAATATGACCGAGGAATTGTACCTCATTTAACCAAAACTCGCATTTCGAAAATTTGGCGTAGAGCCGATTTCCTTGCAACGTTTGGAGAGTTAGGTGAAGGTGTCTTTCATGCTCTGCCTTTGTCTTGGAGTAAATGAGAATGTCATAAATAAAGACGATAACAAAACAGTCGAGATAATGTTTAAATACCCGATTCATCAAGTCCATGAATGCGGCAGGGGCATTTGTTAGGCCGAAAGGCATAACGGTGAACTCGTAATGTTCATAGCGGGTTCGGAAAGCGGTTTTGGGGATGTCTTCTTCCCGTACTCGAAGTTAGTGAAAACCCGAGCGGAGGTCAATTTTTGAAAAGTATGAAGCTCCTTGAACCTGATCAAGAAGGTCGTCGATCCGAGGTAACAGATATCGGTTCTTGAGGGTCAATTTATTTACCTCCCGATAATCGATACACATACGAAACGAACCATCTTTCTTTTTGATGAAGAGAATCGGGGCTCCCTAGGGTGAAGTACTAGGGCGGATAAATCCCTTATCGGTTAATTATTGGAGCTGACTTGCCAACTCTTGCATCTCGGCTGGAGCCAATCGATATGGAGACTTGGCTATGGGAGTAGCCTTAGGAACGAGATCGATGCGGAGCTCTAGCTCACGTATTGGAGGGAGTCCAGATACGTCATCGGGAGAGTCTTGTACAATCGGAATATCTTCGATCTTCTTTTTTGTGACCTTTGTTTCCACCACATGGGCTAAGAAAGCCATGTATTCTTTACGTAGATATGATCGAGCTTGAGTACATGACATAATACTAAGCTTTTTCGAACAAGTTTCGCCATAAATCTCATTACGCGCCCACACGTCATGAACCGTGCAAACCCAATGATCCTAAATACCATTCACACACCAATAAGCAATTTTTAACTTTCATTGTTGTTTTATCAGTCTTCTAGAAGTATAAAGTATATCATTGGCTGGTGGAGACTGATGTTGCTATATTTATACATACATTTCGCGCAATATCAAGTGTCAAAAGCTGTGTTTTATGTGAATAATGAACAAAAGGTACTTAATTAAGCTTAAATTCTCATTGTACAAGTTAAAAGAAGTATTCGAGTTAAAGGTACAAAATATGAAGCTAAATGAGAAGCGGTTGAAGAATTCAAGCTAACGAGCCATAGCGGCGCTACGCATAGAGGTTAGTGACGCGATCCGAGGATAAACATATCTGAAATGTTATGGTGTTCAAAGTCGGATATTTAAAATTTCGGATAGTAGATATTGATATCTACATCCGTGTCCGAAATTTCAGATATCCAAAGTTTTGGATATCCGAAATATTTTGGATCTTTTTCAAATTAGTTAATTTATACTAAAAAAGCATCATTTATCCAACCTGTAGACTAAAATAAACATCTTCTTATTTACAGTACAATATTCCAAACAAAAAACACAAAGTAAAAAAAAAAATAAGAAATGAATCGGGTAAACAATTTTCGTATTTGTGGACTTTGTGTGTGTACATACTAAAATTAAATATAGTTAATGATCATATGTCATCTGATGTTTTATCATTCCATGTATGATGTATATATGCATATTCCATGTTAAAATAAAAAAGTTGTTGAATGTATGTTGTGTTGAGGTAAATAGTTGGATTTATATAGTGTAAATATTGGTAAATTAAAAAAAATTAAATTTTTAAAAAAACTAGCCGTTCAACGGCTAAATCTTTCCGAGTGGTCGTTGTCCTCCATGCTCCCTGTCACATTGCCTCACGATCACACCCATCACGATGCACATGCGGCGGTTTGCACGCCCGTGATGGGGCTCCAAGCATCCGACCAAGTCCTGACCGGTACTCCGCATGGTCTAAAGATAATATGTGAACACTTTAAACAATTTTGTTGGTCGTCATATGTGTATAAAAAAGAAGTTACCCTAATATGAACAACTACAAAAGATTCTTATCCTCCTGAGTCATATTCCTCATCCTATTAAAAGTCAGGAAAATAAAAAAAAGGACACTATTTTTAGCAAATTTACTACATTGTCATTTCAACATAAAAGAACTAATTGCAAATTCAGTCCCAATATTTTTAGCTTGAGATAATTGCAATTTTAGTCCCTATTGTTTTAGTTTGAGATAATTGCAATTTTAGTAATGGAAAAAGTCATTATTTTTTTGAAAAAAAAAAAAATAAAAGATTACCATATAACATAAATGAACTAATTACAAATTTAGTCCTTATAGTTTTAGTTTAAGATAATTACAATTTCAATATCTTTAATTTCTAAAACATGACGATCTATTAGAGATAAATAGACTAATTACAAGCTTAGTCCCTATAGTTTTTTAGTTTAATATAATTAGAGATTTAGTCCTTCTAATTTTTAATTTGTATATATTTTATTTTGGATCCTGTTTAAATTCAATAATTACACTTTTGGTCTCTATGATTGATAATTTGTATAAATTAAAATTTGAGTCCCTATAGTATAAAATGGTCTGAAAAAAATAGAAAAAATACATTATTTTTAGCAAAATTACAAGATTGTCATTTCAACATAAATGAACTAATTGCAAATTCAGTCCCTATATTTTTAGTTTGAGGTAATTACAATATTAGTACCTTTAATTAATGATGGAAACATGACATCATTTTTTGAAGAATTACAAGATTGCCATTTAAACATAAATGAATTAATTATAAACTCAGTCCCTATAGTCTTAGTTTGAGATAATTGCAATTTTAGTCCCTTAAATTAGTAATGGAAAAAGTCATTATTTTTTGAAAAATTACAAGATGTCATATAACATAAATGAACTAATTACAAACTCAGTCCATATAACTTTAATTTAAGATAATTACGATTTTAGTCTCCTTAGTTCCTAAAACATGATGATCTATTGTAGATAGTTATACTAAATACAAGTTTAGTCCCTATAGTTTTTTAGTTTAATATAATTATAGTTTTAGTCCTTCTAATTTTTAAATTCAATAATTACACTTTCGGTCCCTGCCGTTTATAATTTGTATAAGTTAGAGTTCCGGTCCCTATAGTATAAAATGGTCCCTAGAAAATAGTCACATTGCAAAATGATCCAAGTGTAATAACAACATTACAGAAATAGTCCTTATGTAAAAGAAAATTTAAATAATAGTCATAATTTAATAAGGAGATTATAAAATGTCATTTGTGTAAAAAAAAAAAAACATTATGTAAATGATGGTAAATGTATATGATTAATAAAACCGCTGCAACGCGTGGACATTTCCATTAATTCTGATGAATATAGGATATAAACGGAGCTATATAAAACCAAAATGGAAATAAAAGACCAAAAAGTGAATAAACAGCCAACGACGAAATAAATCAAAAGAAAACAGATTCTATTTAACCAAAAACTTTGGAATTTGGACACGGCCAAAGGCCCAAATCATACTAATCCTAAATCTGCTGTTTTGCAAGCAGGTCCTCAACTTTTATGAATTTATCACCATGCCCTTCGACTTACCAAATATTACATTCTTTTCTCCACCCACATAAAGTTTTATGAATTTATCACCATGCCCTTCGACTTACCAAATATTACACTCTTTTCCCCACCCACATAAAGTTTTATGAATTTATCACCATGCCCTTCGACTTACCAAATATTACACTTTTTCCCCCACCCACATAAAGTTTTATGAACATGCCCTTCGACTTACCAAATATTACATTCTACATGAAGTTCACAAAAAACCATTTTCAACAATTAGTTTGACAGCTTCTTTTTTTGGTTATTCCAATAACAATCTCCTTTTAAAAACGATAACATCTTTGTTTATGCCTCTTCTTTCGTACTCGAAAGCCAAAAAGATATAAATTCTGTGTATCAAGCTAACCATCCAAACAAGATCAGTTTACTTTGGATTGTAAAACTGTTATACTTAATCATTCGATTTCATCTGACATTTTACAACCTAAATCAATCAAACCATGATCAGAAATTCACAAATTGCCTTCGTTTCGTTAACAAATTGACGAAAAACAATACAAGAAGAATGAACAAACAACATGACAGCTACAAGTTTCGCCTACAAAAGCAGATGAAAGGATTTTTTTTGTCCCATTGAACACGATCAGGCTTTCACACAGCAATTGAAGTAGCTCAAAATGCTTCTCCTCACCTAAATCCAACATTTAATTCAAAACAAGTCAATAAAATAATAATTTGACCGCAAATAACTAAAAGTATATACAATTCAATTTGACTAGTTTTGGAAGAACAAAAACATCAAATGGAATTGCGATTGCCGGTTTATGTATTTATTTATACATGAAAATAATAACTGATGTGATAGTTTGATTGATCTTTTCACAGTTTCGTATATTTACCTATCGAAAAAGGTTTCATTTTAGTTGTTTAAAACATCTGAAGTATACGTTTTGTCAATTTACTATGATCCATTAGTAATTAATTCTCCAACATAATAAAAATTCTCTTAATTTGTTTTGCTAAGAAATCAAACATATTTTTATTAAACTTATACTATAAAATTGTCTTTCCAAAAAATAAAACAATATTTTAAAATTAAAAACGGACAGTATTCCATTAGGTTTCAAAGCCCAATCTCAAAAATACCAATACATTTCTTTTAATAATGAAAAGGCAATAGAAAAAACTAAATATACGAAAGACAAAACCCGAAATAAGAACAGCTGAAGGCCAAGATAAATGATTGATTTGATGATTGGGTAGACAAAAAGCCTTTTCGTCTAACTACAATTATTAGCAATAAATACGCAATACAAAGGATATGTCCGAATATTAATTTTAAATTATAAAAACATTCCATGCCAACCATGCATTATAAGGTGATAACATGGTTGCACATGCACTCAGCATATTCCTTCTTACCTAGGGACTAGGGTACTAACCCATCATCCTTAAACTTTTAACAAATTATATTACATTAAAAAAAATTTATACTGTATTTGACGTGTATCAGATTGAGATTTGACATTAACCGAACAAAAACTCTACTTTTTTGTCTCAACAAAAAACGTGGAAAAAAGGTAAGACGTGGACTCGTGTTTGGTCTCGTTTATGTAAAAGAAAACGTAAATATCCTCCGTATTCAGTCATATCTCGTGTAACAAACACGGTTTTATGGTTTGATTTTGTGTGGTTTAGATTCTTTGATTGGGAAAGTCTAATCATGAATTTGTGAACATGTGTGTCTACATCATGACACAAAATTGTCATGTGGTGGCCAAACAGATTTTGACAAAAATGTCCCACAACCAGCTGCCTTTTATCCAAGGCATGTTTGATTCTTGTTGATAGCAACTAGACTTCCATCTTTGATCCTATCAACTTCAGGGTAAACATCAAGTACAAACAAAAATAGGCATCCAAAAAGTCGATTCGCCTCCCGTATTAATTTTGGTAAAACTTATATTTGTTGGTTATTCTTTCAACAACCCCTGAGTTGGTCTACATTGTCCTGTACCAAGATGTAATTAAATCCACCGTTGGCAACCGATATTTTTCGTTTTCCTTCTTTGGTTTGTTGTATTTAAATTTATTAAATGTGCATTTACGCAATAATGTTTCGTATTTTTCCCAGTTTATGAAACAATATTGTTTTTCGGACAAAACATACAATGAAATGCTTGTTTATGGAAGAATGTTTCATTTTCTTTTTAGTTTTTACCAATTTATGAAACAACATATCACTTTTTTGCCAATTAATGCACCAATGTTCCAAAATTTTACCAATTTATTCAACCGAACAAATAATGCACCAACCCCTTACCCACCCACACCACCCCTACCCACCCACCCTACCCCTATGCCATCCACAGCACAGAGGTTCCAACCAAACAGTATGTTAAAAGTTCAGATCTTAAAAATTCAGACCCTCTTAAAAATTCAGACTTCTTAAAATTTCAGATCTTAAAAATTCAGATCCTGCCAAACAACCCCTTAGTGACTTATAGAATGTAGGAATTGATAGTTAAAAGTGTTGAAAGAGAGATGAGGTACTTACAACTGGAGAGTGGTGGTCCTCCTCATCATAACTATGGTGGGGAGCACTGTTATTTGCTGTGTTAAGTTTTGCAGTGTTGGAAGAGATGAATTCTTCTTCATTGCCAATACTAGCCCTTGATATATCTCTCTTGTTTTGTTTCCTCATTTCTCTTATTTTTGAGAAATCCATGGAGTAGTCCGGGAGGGGTCCCTTTTGGTCCCAGTCCCCAAATTGTGGCACCGACATCCATGGTGCATTTTTCTACACCGTTTAAAAAACATTTATTAATGATTTTATCAGTTACATGCAAGAAATAGCAACGTACTTTCATTGATTTGTTTATTGCAGCATCCTATTTTCATTATGGACATTTTATCCACATTTGGATATGAAGCAATTTTTACTGTTATAATTGAGTAGATTTTTTTAAAAAAAGGGACCCATGTCCCACCATTATGGGTGGGACAAAAATTACTCTCATTGACACGTGAGAGGTGTGACTCACACTTTTAACAAATAGGGCTTATATGACTTGCAGAAATGAAGTATGTCTTATTAGTATAAGATAAGAAAATGCAACAGTCATGGAATATGCGTTATACAAGTTAATAAGAGAAAAAAATGACTTCACTTGTAGAAAATGTAACACAGTGGAAATGTTGAATTTTTGGCATCATTTGATTGACGACATTAATGGCGGATGAGAAAGAATGAAGGGGGAATCTACATTAATATTGCAATATTTAAGTAACAAATTTGTTCAATAAAATGTTTCAATTTTTAATTAAATGTTATAGAATACAATAAACAACACCGACTTTTCAAGAAGACCAATAGAGAATAAATATAATGCACAAATAAATAAATTAACTTGAATTTGTCAAAAATTAAAGAAAGTGAGTTTCCAAACATATCGAAGCATCCCAAATATTTATGAGTGCAATTTTCATGGACAATTTATTTTTTTCCAAATAATGAGCCTTTTCAAGAGGGTTACACATAAAAAACCGGGCATAATTTGCATCTTATGTCATGAAGATTTGTATATTGTACTGTTGTGGACTTGTGGAAACAGTTATGGTCCAAATTAAATGTTCGATAGTGGGTGTCATGATCATAACTTTCCTCAAGTCAATGTTGAATATCATTATGATTTATGAGTTGATTATTCAAACATGACAACACTCGGTATGCAGAATCTAATGTTCCGAAACACACTGTTTTTCCAACAGAAAAAGTCGCCACCCCCAATTTTGGAAAAGGAAAAGCGAATCATACTCAAAACAGACCCCATCGCTGCCCTACTTATATCTAAAGTTTTTGACCTAATTTCAGGCGATCGAATTTTACTAACCATAACAAATGCAAACGCTTCAAAACCTAACTTTCGCATCCGTACTCGTAACAGAGATAGGAGCTACATGTTCAGTAAAATGAATGAAATTCAAGCATCAAACCCTACCGATGTTCAAACAACATCATTTTCCAACACCTTTTAACTTTCTACCAACAAAACAAGGAAGAATCACGAAAAGTAAACTCATAACTTGCTCTATCTACAACTAAATTCACAAATCCTGGTAAAGAAATCGCAAAAAGCCAGAGAGAACACGAACTGTAATAGAGATAAACGAAACCGTACCTCACCCTTGCGATTATCCATGTCAGTCAGATCTTCTCAATTCTCCACCAAACAGAACGATCTAAGTTCCCTTGTCGATTCTGATCAAAACTGCAATAACATAATCCACAAGGTTTCTTAAACACAAACACACAAATTCATTATATAATAAAGATTGAGCAATATCAGTGTGTTCTGTGTGAGAGAGAAAGAGGAACTTACAGCAAGACGACAGCTTCAATAAAGCGAAATGAACAGAGTGTGTGTGGCTTTACAACAATCAATTCAGAATATCGACGTCAGTCAGTTTATCGTTGCAATATTTATAGTTGATTCATTGAGTGTTTGGACACGTTAGAGGTGTTTAATTACGATGGTTGCCATTGTTGGGTCACGCGCTTCGGACACTGAGCCAACTGAGGTTCACTGGTTTCCCGTGATCTGCCTTCCGGGGCCTCCGATGCCACTTCCTCGAACCACGTTTCTATGCTTCGACGTCGTCTTTTGTGCAAGCGAATAGTGTTGTCTACTCTTGAAAATAGTTTGAAAAATCTTTGGATAATATTATCAAAATCTTTAAGTTCGTAAACATTAATCATTTTATATTTTTATTTTTCTATGCATTTATCTTAAATCTTTCATTTAACTTTCTAACTTTATATTTTTTAACTATTACAATGGATTTTTTAGGTTATCTTAAAAGTATTGATAAAAAATCCATCAAGTTTGTAATATTTAATGGTTTTATCTAATGTATATTATTTTTTTATATTTACCTTATGGTTTTATGTAAATTGTTGATTTCATTCGTATATTTGAGTTGTTAATTTTACTTGTTTATACTAGACTATTATCATATTACCATTATCTTACATATATTTGCATAGTTTTTCTTAGCTAGGTATGGTTTTCATATAAACAATGTTGTACTTTGTATATATACCCGTGATTACTGAATGGAGAGGCAAAGTGAGATTTACAATCTCTCATGGTATCAAAGTTATGCATTTTTGGGTGTTTGTGTTATTCAACAACACCTACTATCAACAAACTAGAACCTCCATCTACATTTTGCGTATTTTTTGGTTATCTCAAAAACCACCAAGGTTATTCATGTGTAAGGACTGATTTGACGTGCAAAAAATAAGAACATGAAGATTGAACAAGTAATCACAGCGTCAATGTTTTGATATATGTGAGAGTGTACAATATGATCATGCTACAAGGACATAGTGACCTGAAAAATGTGTAAAGCTAAATACACCTCACATTGTGAGCTTTCTTACAAATGATCTAGCACTAAACTATATATAGAGAGTCACCATACAAGCCACAACATAATACACAAATACAAGGGATAAAACTTAGACACTATAACATCCAATAAATGAAGAGCTTTGCAACCATAACAATCTCATCCTCAAAAGGAATGGGTGACGTGGCGCAACACCAATAATGAACAACTAGTGGAACCGAAGACGATGATGACGCAAGGTGTAGAAGCGAATCCTTGAATTTCAATACATTGGTAGTCCCGAATACAAGCCCTAGGATAGTGACAAAAATATAACCGTCCTATAGAGGAACTCTGAACCTCAATCAACCAAATGTAATCCACAAGACAAGCATAAGCGTAGACTCGTCAAGGAAACCCACTTTAGAATTGAAATCTGAATCGCCTCATAAACGTGAAAAACTCCCAATCTTCGTGTCATCAGTCTCCAAAAATGTGATCAAAGAGTAATTCGTCAAAGGAATAATCGCTAAAAAATGTTATGTAAATAATCCAAAATCACAATTCTCAAACAAACACGGTCGAGAAATACCAAAGTCGATACTCAATAACACTTGAGTCATCGCATCAAATAAACGTCAAAGTATATCGAGACTAAAAATAATACCCAACATCGATAAATCTCACAGACTTCGCTAAAATTGTTGACTTTAAAAATAGACCATAAAAATATGAATGTACATGATAATGTGCTCACCCGGGTAAACCAAATGAATACTCCCCTTGACTTGTATAAAAACATCAATGCTCAAAATTTTGTCTTTGACTTGTAAAAATTCATGGAATCCAAGAATATATATACTGTTCATCCGACATTGATTACTTTTCATCCAAAAAATTTTGATTTTTCCGTTCATAATTCGAAGTCCGAGAAAACTTTTTGCAATCTGAAAGCCCTTTGGATCCAAATCATGATAGTCGAATTGAAAGAATTAGCCCATCGAAAATTATTGCTAGCCCAACAATATTGCCAGCCCAGCAAGATGCACTGAGCGAATACGCATGACTCAACGAACTGAGTATGCGCAGCTCGTGGTGCTGAGTGGAGGAGCACGGCTCAATGTACGATAGTGATGGTGATGTAGGTCGTACATAGTAATGAAACGAGGACATCGTTACTACGTGTGGTTAGTTATTTGGGAATAAAGTGGATGTATAACAAAGTTTTGTATGACATGTTTTATGCGTTGTAGTGATCACTTAATGAGTGCCTAGTGATCATATATATATATATATATATATATATATATATATATATATATATATATATATATATATATATATATATATATATATATATGGTGGTTTCATAACGAGTACTTTGCAACCATATAGTAGGTTGTTGTTGTGAGTGTGTGTGAGAGTGTACAGTGTGGAAATGTTGGGTGATTATAATGTATGGTGCATGTGGGTAAGTGTACATGTACAGTGTAGAAAAGGGGGTTATGTTGTGTGTATAGTTATAAAAGTGTGATTTTAGTTGTGATTGATAGGATCAATTCATTAGCAATCAAACCAATCACCACCAAGGGAAGAGAGGGACAGGGACTAAAATTCCTAACGAGTAATTGGAATTCTAGTTCGAACGGGAATGTGGGTATGCAGAGAAATTTTAAGATCGTAACACCTTGTTATGAGATTCCGAGGACGAAATAAGGGTGAAATACCCCCAACTTTTTGCATGATTTTGAGGACGAAATCTTTTGAAGGGGAGGAGAATTTGTAACACCGTGTTACTTTTAGGTAAGTATTAATGTGTTAATCTTAGTGTAATTAAGATTAGTTATGTTGTTATTGGAAGAAGTTTTAGCTTGGAAAATGTCAAAAGGGACTCACACGGGTCGTGTGCAGGTCACGCGAGTCGTGTAAGGGAAGCAAAAACACCTTAAAGGCTCACACAGATCGTGTGGACCTACACGGGTCGTGTAGGACATGCAGTGGCGAGCAGTGGGGTTCACATAGGCCGCGTAAAGAGACAGGGGGCGTGTTGCCACAGTTAGCGTCGCTAATTGTGGGTTTAGCGTCGCTAAGTTGCGTAGGTCAGCTTTATTTATAAGTCATTTTTGTTCGTTTTGGGGGAAAGAAATCTCAAACCAAATACTCTCTAAACCCTAGAAAACGTCCCTAACCTCTAGAGATCAAATTGAAGCTTTAGAACTCAAGGAATTAAAGTAAGGGTTGAGATATTGCATATAAGAGGTATGACTTCTTGTTCTAGCTTTAAATTAAGGGTTTTAGTTGCTTGGAAAGATTTTGTTGTAGGTGGTGTTGGTAACACACATGCAACTAATGAGGTTGGAGCAAGTAATTAGGGTTGTGATTCAAACCCTAAGCATGTTATAAGACATGGTTGAGTGAATAGAACTATTGTAAAGTAAATACAAGGTATTTACATATATGTGGTGTATGTGGTATGGTATAGATGCTGAAAGTGAAGAGAAGACACTTTGTCCTACCAATTGTACCATCTGGAACGATATGAAGCTACTATATCCATGTGAGTAACTCTACCTAGCATGTTAGTTATAGCATGTTGTATGTGTTGTGTATGCTTGACTGTTGATGATATGTGGATAAGAGTTCACTGTGTGTTAGAGTGAGTGCAAAGTGAGTAACCACATAAAGGGTTTCTTGTGATTACCCATGTTAGGGTTTGGTGGTAATGATATGTAATAAGTGGTATCGAGACAAGAACCTTGTGTCCACTTAAGGTAGGGCTTACATATCGCATAACAAGTACCTTGCGATTATGTGTAATTTCAATATTAGTGGTTTTCTTAGCGAGTACTTAGCAACCATGTGACAGATGTGTACGATTATCGATGGTGAAGTGTATACATATAATCTAGGAATAGTGAATCCTAGACACATGTGATAAATATAAGAGCTAGGTGAGTACCATGTGATTTGGCGGTAATGAGTATGAGTAATAACTAATGAGGTGACATGTTGCTACATGTGAACTTTGTAGTTATATACGATTTGATAGCCTAGAGCCAAGTGAATGCATAACGAGTACCTTGCATCTCACATAAAGTGAGCTAAATGGTCACATAATGAGTATGTTTTGATCATGTGTTAAAGTATAGAGATGTGTGTGATTATGAGGGCCGGGGACATTTGTATGACTGCATAACGAGTACCTTGCAGTCATGTCATTAAGCTTTTATGGCTTAGAGCTATCATATAACGAGATCCTTGTGACAGAGAGGTCGGGGGACAATCTGTGTAACCACATAACGAGTACCTTGTGGTTGAGGTTGTATAGCCCTTTGTGGCCGATAGATTGGGGTTAATCACCCGATATATTTGGTTGGGGCCTTTATGGCTCATACTACAGTAGGGGCAATGGTGACTCTATGTGGCTCAAGATCGTGCTCATACTACAGAGGGGGTGTGGTGAGTCTTAGTGACTCAAGGTCGTGGGGTTGAGGAGGAGACAGATACGAAGCCCTTGTGGTTTACGATCGGAGAGGTCGTAGAGTAGAGGAATATGTGTTGAAAGTGGGTGTGACGGGGTACCGTGTAGTGGTATAGAGTTAAGATTTATGTGTATGCTTGTGTTTCTTGTAATACATCTTGCTTATTCATTGAGTTGGCTTAGGTGTCGGGGGACACCTGTGTGACTACATAATTAGTATCTTGTAGTCATTTAGAGTGAGTATGGCTAGTCCTATATGCTTATATTAATGAGTATTTATAAGTTGTTGCAGGGAATTGTTGCACCCACGAGGGTGATGTGTGGCGTTATAAGTTATTCTATGTTGTTGTAGTGTTACTCACTAAGCTTTGTAGCTTATGTGTGTGTGTGTGTTGTGTTGTGTGCAGGTTAGTAGATTGTAGCGCCTAGCTCGGATCGTGAGAAGATTCTTGGTGATAACTTCTTGTAGTATCCAGAGCACATGAGTATCTTGAAATATTATATATGTTGTAAATGAGATTTTTTTGGGTATGCTATGTGCTAAAAACTGGGCGTTACACTAAATAACACATGTTCCATCACATAATGCATTCACAACACGCGATCACTATGGTGGGCTCCATGCACCAGCCAACCCTTGCGGGTGTCAGGCTCAGTCCGACCCAACCAGGTTTAATCTGAAAGGTTTTCTGCAAACCATGAACTAAATAACCTAAGTTCACATGCAACCTATGAGGATCTATGTTTTCTTCTAATTGAACATATAACAAAAACCTAGAGACCAGAAAAAGAAACTAAAGATCAAAACAGAAAAACCAACCTTTATTTCTTGGAAGCTGAGCAGCAAAATTATCCTGCCTCAAATGAAAGTCACACCCAAGCTAGAGGAGAGGAGATCGAAAATCCAGAGAGAGTCTGAGTACAAAGTGGCACAGAATAGGGTTCCCCAGGACCCCTATTTATAGTTTCCAAATAACCAGTTGATAAGCCTTAAGGATAAACCTTTTTGAATTCAAATAAGATAAACCTTTTATCTTATATTCAAAACCCTAATTATCCTTATTATATTAAAATCGAAAATATATATATATACTATATATAGATTTCGATTTCCACACTGGTCACTCCCACTGTCACTTACTCAACTATTGAATAATTACAGTTTCAGTCCCTGCACCTTTAATTAATTAATTAATCCCCAAATTAAATCCAATTAATTCTGGATTAATTCTTAATTAATTAATATAGTTTCTAATTAATATATTATGACTTTAATATATTAATAAACCATATATTTAATTCCTGTTGATTTATTAATCCCATAATAAATCAACCTTTCTCTCTACCGAATTTTCTACCAAACCTCCAGCCATGATGGCAACCCAAATGAACTGTGCTTCTATTAATTAGGTAAATACTAATTATAAGTCATGGCTTAGACACCTAATCCAACAGTCTCCCACTTGGATAAGTCTATGACTATAATTACCAATTTAGACTCTAATTAACCAGCACTTGCAGCTTCCTAGAAACCAATGCCAAACTCTGATCTAATCAGTCCTGTCCATAGATAAGTAATCAGATGATCCTCCGTCCAACAAGATATTTTCAGACTCAAGACATGGATAAAATCAATCCGGTCTGATTCACTGTTCCTCGATTTCCGATTTGCATATGACTCTTAGACTACCAATTTAGTCCCGGTTGGCCAACCATTTTAGTCTACTTCAAAATCATCGAGAGGCCTACAGATATCTGTTCCCCGTTAGGGTCAAGGGACGAATAAGCTTTGACTCATATACTTATGTCTTTTACCAGACAAATCATTCACAACAACACGTTTTATAACACCGAGTTACCGATGCGTTTTCGAATTATCAATGAACAACTGTCTTAGTAAATCATAACTCATATGTCTTAGCTTAAAGATCAAAAGATATTATCGTCTGATATTGCTCGTGATATAATCCATGAAGCAATCCATTGAGCGCGGGTTTATCCAATACTCAAATCTCCATTTCCAAGTACTCACGAATGGTTCAGCAATCCAATTGCAATGTCTAACTCCTTAGACAATCTATTACCAATTCATGACAGTCTTACTTCACACTTACTCCCTTAAAGTGTAATCGACTGTGTATATTTGAATAATCCAATTATTCAGGAAGTAAAACATGAAAAAATGAAACACAATGATAAAGTATTGACAAGAGTAGTAAACCATAATAAATCTCTATTATTAAATTACAAGAGTCAAATACAATACATTGTTACAAGTTTCGAAACCTATCTAATTACAAAAAACTTATATCATCTCTTAATCCAATGCTCCTAGCATGCTGATTATGCTTAATCCTACTCAGAGCCTTTGTCAAGGGATCTGCATGATTATCTTCCGATGATACCCTCTTTACAAGGAGGTGACCTTCTTCTACCCTATGCCTGATGTAGTGGTACTTTCTGTCGATATGTCTGGACTTTCCATGGTCTCGCGGTTCCTTTGTCAAGGCGACCGCACCTTCGTTATCGCAGAACAGTTCCAAGGGCTCCTGAATGCTCGGGACTACTCTAAGGTCACCGATAAAGTTCTTCAGCCAAGCCGCTTCCTTTGACGCTTCACTTGCTGCTATGTACTCTGATTCGCACGTAGAATCAGCCACTGTTTCTTGCTTGAAACTTTTCCAAGTCACTGCTCCACCGTTCAAAAGGAATACCCAGCCCGACTGAGACCGACCACTGTCTCTATCCGTCTGAAAGCTGGCATCTGTATATCCTTCAACTCTCAAGGTATCACTGCCACCAAGGACTAACACCATGTTCTTTGTCCTTCGTAGATACTTGAGTATATTCTTTACGGCTATCCAATGCGCCCTTCCAGGGTTTCCCTGGTACCGACTGACCATGCTCAGGGCAAAAGCCACGTCAGGGCGAGTACACGTCATAGCGTACATGATCGATCCCACAGCCGAAGCGTATGGTACACGACTCATCTCAGCTATTTCCTCGTCTGTACTCGGACTTTGAGTCTTACTCAGTTTCGCATTACTTTGGATAGGTAGCTCTCCCTTCTTGGAGTTTTCCATACTAAACCTTTTCAATACCTTTTCCAAGTATGTACCCTGACTAAGTCCAATTAGTCTTTTCTTCCTATCTCTCAATATTCTAATCCCAAGAATATAGGCAGCCTCTCCTAGGTCCTTCATGGCGAAACATTTCCCAAGCCAAGCCTTGACATCTTGCAAGGTTGGAATATCGTTTCCCATGAGTAGTATGTCATCGACATACAGCACCAGAAAGGTGACTATACTCCCACTAGCCTTGACATATACGCAGGACTCATCCTCGCTCCTAGAGAAGCCAAACTCTTTGACTTTCTCATGGAAACAAAGATTCCAGCTGCGAGAAGCTTGCTTCAATCCGTAGATTGATCTCTCAAGCTTACACACCTTATTTGGATACTTTGCATCGACAAAACCCACTGGCTGATTCATGTAAATATCCTCAGTCAACTTCCCGTTAAGGAAAGCGGTTTTGACGTCCATCTGCCAAATTTCATAGTCATGAAATGCAGCTATGGCCAGCATAATCCTAATAGACTTTATCTTAGCTACTGGTGAGAAGGTCTCGTCATAGTCAACCCCTGGGGTTTGAGTAAAGCCCTTCGCAACTAGTCTTGCCTTGAAAGTGTGTACCTTTCCGTCCATGTCGGTCTTCTTCTTGAAGATCCATTTGCACTCGACTGTCTTTCGACCCGGTACATTGTCAACCAAGTTCCAAACTTGATTGTCATACATGGACTTGATCTCGCTATCCATGGCCTCTTTCCACTTGGCAGACTCAGGGCCCGCCACTGCTTCCTGGTAGTTAGCTGGTTCATCCAAATTTATCAGTGTCCTATCACTGACAAACGTGTCCCCATCCGAAGTTATATGGAACCCATAAAACTCGGGTGGCATGCTAACCCTACCAGAACGCCTAAGAGGTAAGGATACATCTGTCGGACCAACAGGAACTTCTTCCTCATGTTGGTTGCTAGTTTCTCCTAAGGTTACATCATCTGATGACTCTTGAATTTCTTCCAGATCAATGGTACTCCCACTGTCCTCTTTGAATACGAGCTCTCTCTCTCGAAAGACGGCTCGTCTAGCTACAAAGACCACGTCCTCGATCGGTCTGTAGAATAGATATCCAAAGGACTGTTTGGGATAACCAATGAAGAAACACCTTTCGCTTCTGTCTGCGAGTTTGTCTTGAGTCTCTCGTCTAACGAAAGCCTCACAACCCCAGACCTTGATATGTGCCAACGAGGGAGCTTTCCCCGTCCACATCTCATGAGGTGTTTTCGCAACCTTCTTAGTTGGGACAAGATTGAGGATATGGGCGGCAGTCTCTAAGGCATACCCCCAGAAGTGAATGGGAAGTGAAGCTCGACTCATCATGGAACGAACCATGTCCAACAGGGTTCGGTTGCGCCTCTCTGCAACACCGTTCAACTATGGTGTCCTGGGAGGTGTCAACTGCGAAACTATTCCGCATTCCTTTAGATAGTCTAGGAACTCGATACTTAGATACTCTCCGCCTCTGTCGGATCTGAGCATCTTTATCTTCCTGCCTAATTGATTTTCTACTTCGTTCTTAAACTCTTTGAACTTTTCAAAGGTGTCCGACTTGTGCTTGATTAAGTAGGTATAACCGTATCTACTAAAATCGTCAGTAAAAGTCACGTAGAACCGTGTGCCATCCTTTGTGGTTGATCTGAATGGACCACACACATCCGTGTGAATGATGTCCAATAGACCCTCACCTCTTTCAAAAGACCCTTTGAAAGGTGATTTAGTCATCTTGCCCAACAGACAAGATTCGCATACATCATCCGACTTGAGGTTGAATGATTCCAACACTCCATCCTTTTGGAGTTGGGCGATGCGTTTCTTGCTGATGTGCCCGAGCCGACTATGCCACAGACATGCCTTTTCCACATCACTAGTAGAATCAATATAATTTACACTTTGTCCTAGATTGTCAACACATTTCACAGTTTCATACACACCATCACAAGGATAAGCAGTAAAATTCAAAATACCATTTTTGAAAACAGAAATAGATCCAATATTATTATCAAAAGAAAAATGAAATTCTTGTCTGAATAATGCGTGAAATGAAATAATATTTCTTGCCATTTCTGGCGAATAGCAACAATCTAATAAATCTATACAAACTTCACTACTAAGCACTAAACTATAAACTCCAATCTTGGTAACAGGGGACGATCTTCTATTGCCCATGATCAAGTTCAGTCTACCGTGCTCCACCTCCCTGCTTTCCTTTAGGCCCTGCATATCAGAACAAATGTGAAAACCACATCCTGTATCAAGGACCCAAGAATTAGAAGATGGTGAGTTTTTAGAGATAGTGTATATACCTGCTGTCGATGGCTTTACTTTCCCATCCTTGACATCCTGCAAGTATTTGGGGCAGCTTCTCTTCCAATGGCCCTTCTCTTTGCAGTAAAAACAGTTGGCTTCATCGGGGTTGGCCACACAAGGAATATGGGAAGTCTTGGTTCTCGAGCCATTACTGGATGACCCGATCTGAACCTTTTCCCTCCAATTTTGCTTAGGAGGGCCCTTCCTTTTCTTTCCTTTGCCACTTCCAATGGCTAGGACGGGCTGATTAACCGAGGGTACACTTTTACCCTTCATCCCGTCTTCAGCAACTCGAAGCATGCGATGCAACTCAGTCAGGTTAGCCTGATTGTTGTTCAAATGATAAGCCAGCCTGAATTGGTCATAAGAACTCGGTAGGGAGTTAAGCACTATGTCAACGGCCAACTCCTCCGGTACAGGCATCGCAAGCTTTCTAAGCCGCTCCACGTAACCTTGCATTCTTTGCACATGGGCACAGATGGACTCTCCATCTTTAGGTTTGCTGTTCGTGAAGTCCTTGACCACTTCACACCTTTCGATGCGCTCTTGCTTACGGAACATTTCCGCAAGCTCACGGTGCATCTCATAGGGCCAGTAGTCTTCATATATTCTCTGCAATTCGGGGTTCATTGTGGCAATCATGATGCAGGCCACTTTGGTCGCATCATCAGAATGTTTTTGGTACGAGGCAATTTCCTCGGGAGTAGCAGTTTCGGGGTCGACATCGACAAGCTCGGTTTCGAGAACATATTCTTTGTTCTCATACCTCAGAGCCATCTTGATGTTTCTAATCCAGTCATTGTAGTTTGTCCTGTTCAATTGAACCTTGGAACACAGTGAGAGGATTGAGGGAACACTGGAGTTTGAGTGGGGAGAGGTTTGATCAGCAGAAGACATCTATAAAAGAAGGTAAGTTTAATTAGATACTTGTCGGTCCTTATAATAACCCAATATAAAATAAGGCTAGGATCCAACTATAACAATTTGCAACATAGAAGAGGGATGCCGTAATCTATAAGCAAATTTTATAAAGGTAGGCGAATGACGATTCAGCCGATTCCACCGCGGAAAAATAATCTTATTATAAATGGAATTCCTAGTTTCTTTTGAGATATATTGAACTGTTCAATAGCATGTTTAATCTTGGATATGCCCCACCGTTTGTGACTGGGATGCCGAGGATCACAAACCGGGTGTGAATAACCATGCAAATTAGCTTGGTGCTCTCGGGGTCCATTATCATCTCAAATTGATGTGCCGGTAAACCACACACGCTCCATCTACAATGATAACACCCGAGACACCCATTGCCACTCTTTATGAACCCCCATTGGTGTGCCGGTAAACCACACACGCTCCACCAACATTTCATAAAGTGCAATGTGCAATTTCATGGGGTAGCATCAAATTCACATTTTTCCTAAAGTAACTAGATTGGGATTTTATAAATGGTTCTAGTACTTTGATCATTATACATTTCATAAAGTGCAATGTGCAATTTCATGGGGTAAACCAAATGAATACTCCCCTTGACTTGTATAAAAACATCAATGCTCAAAATTTTGTCTTTGACTTGTAAAAATTCATGGAATCCAAGAATATATATACTGTTCATCCGACATTGATAACTTTTCATCCAAAAAATTTTGATTTTTCCGTTCATAATTCGAAG
The DNA here is from genome assembly GCA_023525715.1 of Cichorium intybus. Classification (NCBI taxonomy): domain Eukaryota; kingdom Viridiplantae; phylum Streptophyta; class Magnoliopsida; order Asterales; family Asteraceae; genus Cichorium; species Cichorium intybus. Next base: position 104,736,407 of record CM042011.1, read on the forward strand.
TCCGAGAAAACGTTTTGCAATCTGAAAGCCCTTTGGATCCAAATCATGATAGTCGAATTGAAAGAATTAGCCCATCGAAAATTATTGCTAGCCCAACAATATTGCCAGCCCAGCAAGATGCACTGAGCGAATACGCATGACTCTACGAACTGAGTATGCGCAGCTCGTGGTGCTGAGTGGAGGAGCACGGCTCAATGTACGATAGTGATGGTGATGTAGGTCGTACATAGTAAAGAAACGAGGACATCGTTACTACGTGTGGTTAGTTATTTGGGAATAAAGTGGATGTATAACAAAGTTTTGTATGACATGTTTTATGCGTTGTAGTGATCACTTTAATGAGTGCCTAGTGATCATATATATATATATATATATATATATATATATATATATATATATATATATATATATATATATATATATATATATATATATATATATATATATATATATATATATATATATATATATATATATATATGGTGGTTGCATAACGAGTACTTTGCAACCATATAGTAGGTTGTTGTTGTGAGTGTGTGTGAGAGTGTACAGTGTGGAAATGTTGGGTGATTATAATGTATGGTGCATGTGGGTAAGTGTACATGTACAGTGTAGAAAAGGGGGTTATGTTGTGTGTATAGTTATAAAAGTGTGATTTTAGTTGTGATTGATAGGATCAATTCATTAGCAATCAAACCAATCACCACCAAGGGAAGAGAGGGACAGGGACTAAAATTCCTAACGAGTAATTGGAATTCTAGTTCGAACGGGAATGTGGGTATGCAGAGAAATTTTAAGATCGTAACACCTTGTTATGAGATTCCGAGGACGAAATAAGGGTGAAATACCCCCAACTTTTTGCATGATTTTGAGGATGAAATCTTTTGAAGGGGAGGAGAATTTGTAACACCGTGTTACTTTTAGGTAAGTATTAATGTGTTAATCTTAGTGTAATTAAGATTAGTTATGTTGTTATTGGAAGAAGTTTTAGCTTGGAAAATGTCAAAAGGGACTCACACGGGTCGTGTGCAGGTCACACGAGTCGTGTAAGGGAAGCAAAAACACCTTAAAGGCTCACACAGATCGTGTGGACCTACACGGGTCGTGTAGGACATGCAGTGGCGAGCAGTTGGGTTCACATAGGTCGCGTAAAGAGACAGGGGGCGTGTTGCCACAGTTAGCGTCGCTAATTGTGGGTTTAGCGTCGCTAAGTTGCGTAGGTCAGCTTTATTTATAAGTCATTTTTGTTCGTTTTGGGGGAAAGAAATCTCAAACCAAATACTCTCTAAACCCTAGAAAACGTCCCTAACCTCTAGAGATCAAATGGAAGCTTTAGAACTCAAGGAATTAAAGTAAGGGTTGAGATATTTCATATAAGAGGTATGACTTCTTGTTCTAGCTTTAAATTAAGGGTTTTAGTTGCTTGGAAAGATTTTGTTGTAGGTGGTGTTGGTAACACACATGCAACTAATGAGGTTGGAGCAAGTAATTAGGGTTGTGATTCAAACCCTAAGCATGTTATAAGCCATGGTTGAGTGAATAGAACTATTGTAGAGTAAATACAAGGTATTTACATATATGTGGTGTATGTGGTATGGTATAGATGCTGAAAGTGAAGAGAAGACACTTTGTCCTACCAATTGTACCATCTGGAACGATATGAAGCTACTATATCCATGTGAGTAACTCTACCTAGCATGTTAGTTATAGCATGTTGTATGTGTTGTGTATGCTTGACTGTTGATGATATGTGGATAAGAGTTCACTGTGTGTTAGAGTGAGTGCAAAGTGAGTAACCACATAAAGGGTTTCTTGTGATTACCCATGTTAGGGTTTGGTGGTAATGATATGTAATAAGTGGTATCGAGACAAGAACCTTGTGTCCACTTAAGGTAGGGCTTACATATCGCATAACAAGTACCTTGCGATTATGTGTAATTGCAATATTAGTGGTTTTCTTAGCGAGTACTTAGCAACCATGTGACAGATGTGTACGATTATCGATGGTGAAGTGTATACATATAATCTAGGAATAGTGAATCCTAGACACATGTGATAAATATAAGAGCTAGGTGAGTACCATGTGATTTGGCGGTAATGAGTATGAGTAATAACTAATGAGGTGACATGTTGCTACATGTGAACTTTGTAGTTATATACGATTTGATAGCCTAGAGCCAAGTGAATGCATAACGAGTACCTTGCATCTCACATAAAGTGAGCTAAATGGTCACATAATGAGTATGTTTTGATCATGTGTTAAAGTATAGAGATGTGTGTGATTATGAGGGCCGGGGACATTTGTATGACTGCATAACGAGTACCTTGCAGTCATGTCATTAAGCTTTTATGGCTTAGAGCTATCATATAACGAGATCCTTGTGACAGAGAGGTCGGGGGACAATCTGTGTAACCACATAACGAGTACCTTGTGGTTGAGGTTGTATAGCCCTTTGTGGCCGATAGATTGGGGTTAATCACCCGATATATTTGGTTGGGGCCTTTATGGCTCATACTACAGTAGGGGCAATGGTGACTCTCTGTGGCTCAAGATCGTGCTCATACTACAGAGGGGGTGTGGTGAGTCTTAGTGACTCAAGGCCGTGGGGTTGAGGAGGAGACAGATACGAAGCCCTTGTGGTTTACGATCGGAGAGGTCGTAGAGTAGAGGAATATGTGTTGAAAGTGGGTGTGACGGGGTACCGTGTAGTGGTATAGAGTTAAGATTTATGTGTATGCTTGTGTTTCTTGTAATACATCTTGCTTATTCATTGAGTTGGCTTAGGTGTCGGGGGACACCTGTGTGACTACATAATTAGTATCTTGTAGTAATTTAGAGTGAGTATGCCTAGTCCTATATGCTTATATTAATGAGTATTTATAAGTTGTTGCAGGGAATTGTTGCACCCACGAGGGTGATGTGTGGCGTTATAAGTTATTCTATGTTGTTGTAGTGTTACTCACTAAGCTTTGTAGCTTATGTGTGTGTGTGTGTTGTGTTGTGTGCAGGTTAGTAGATTGTAGCGCCTAGCTCGGATCGTGAGAAGATTCTTGGTGATAACTTCTTGTAGTATCCAGAGCACATGAGTATCTTGAAATATTATATATGTTGTAAATGAGATTTTTTTGGGTATGCTATGTGCTAAAAACTGGGCGTTACACTAAATAACACTTGTTCCATCACATAATGCATTCACAACACGCGATCACTATGGTGGGCTCCATGCACCAGCCAACCCTTGCGGGTGTCAGGCTCAGTCCGACCCAACCAGGTTTAATCTGAAAGGTTTTCTGCAAACCATGAACTAAATAACCTAAGTTCACATGCAACCTATGAGGATCTATGTTTTCTTCTAATTGAACATATAACAAAAACCTAGAGACCAGAAAAAGAAACTAAAGATCAAAACAGAAAAACCAACCTTTATTTCTTGGAAGCTGAGCAGCAAAATTATCCTGCCTCAAATGAAAGTCACACCCAAGCTAGAGGAGAGGAGATCGAAAATCCAGAGAGAGTCTGAGTACAAAGTGGCGCAGAATAGGGTTCCCCAGGACCCCTATTTATAGTTTCCAAATAACCAGTTGATAAGCCTTAAGGATAAACCTTTTTGAATTCAAATAAGATAAACCTTTTATCTTATATTCAAAACCCTAATTATCCTTATTATATTAAAATCGAAAATATATATATATATACTATATATAGATTTCGATTTCCACACTGGTCACTCCCACTGTCACTTACTCAACTATTGAATAATTACAGTTTCAGTCCCTGCACCTTTAATTAATTAATTAATCCCCAAATTAAATCCAATTAATTCTGGATTAATTCCTAATTAATTAATATAGTTTCTAATTAATATATTATGACTTTAATATATTAATAAACCATATATTTAATTCCTGTTGATTTATTAATCCCATAATAAATCAACCTTTCTCTCTACCGAATTTTCTACCAAACCTCCAGCCATGAGGGCAACCCAAATGGACTGTGCTTCTATTAATTAGGTAAATACTAATTATAAGTCATGGCTTAGACACCTAATCCAACATAATCAAGTTCCAAATCTTGTTGGGCATCAGGCATGGTCCAACCCAAACGGGCCTCAGGCACCGCCAACCTAGTCGGGCGTCAAGCATGACAGTCATAAGAACAAACCATACAACTTGACATCTAACACATAAGACCTTACATGTCTAAGCATACATTTCTACCATATCGAGCCTTAGGCTACACATGCAATGCCACACATAGTATCGTGAGAAAACTCACTTGAATCGCAAGTAGTAGGAATACATACACTCACGTCCCTGGTACATGGTCAGCCACACCTCCTAAATCATAATAGGCATAAATCAGTGGCTTAAACCGACACGAGGTCAACTCCTAGGTCAATGCCTCAAACCCTTTTAAGTTTGACCAAAAAGTCAAACTGGTAAAGTCCACGGTCAAAGTCAAATGTCAAAGTCGACGCTTAACGCCACTACCATGCACCCATAACTTAGCTATGAGGCGCATTCCAGAAACAGGATATGCTGAGGTTAGCGATGTTATCCTTGGATGTTAGCGATGCTACCCCTTCCCCCATGTATCCAACTTCCTTGTTAAGCACTTAATCCGTTAAGACAAATGCTACAAACTTCCAGGGTTCATCCATTTGGTCTGTTGATCCATAAAATATGGACTTTATAGACATACATGTCTAATGCATGTCAAATCTTAAACCTAGGTTAAAAAGGGCTTTAAAACACTTGATAAAGCTTGCATGGGCTTGAACATGCCCTCAACTAGAGTTCAAGAGTTCCAGAAGATGCATAGAATCGATGTAATGTCTGGAGTTCCCTAAACTCCAAAGACAATACCATCATGGACTCAAAACCACCATATCGTAACCTAAACTCCTAGATTTATGAAGAAAGACCTTCAAACAGAGAGCTTTATGACTTACAAAGGTCCAACAGTTGAAGAATGTGCTTGGTCTTGGCTATAGTAGTGTTGGGTATATTTGTGATGAAGTGCTGACGTATCCGAAGCCCCCCTCTAGAAGATCTTTTGAAGAAAAACCCCGAAGTAAGAAATCAATAAAAGACCCCGAAGTCTGAAGACCCCGAAGTGCTGTGCATGGAGGATCCGAAGACTTCACAGCCTGTTCTGTCTTTTGTGTGCACGCGTATAGTACAATACGTGTTGCATGAATCTCTTATCCTATTGGTTAGTACACTGATAGGATATTCTCTGTAATAGTTGTACTATTCGTATCATTGATTCAGTATAAATATCAGTGATACCTTGCCGTGTAAAATGTGTGATTACGAGATTGAAAAACCACAACATAGAAAACCCCATTGTAAAACCATATCTTATAATCAAGCATTCGGCACAAGTTATCCACTTTCACCTTGTTCATTTAACCTTCTTATATTGTTCTTGTGTGATTGATTGTGTTATTGGTATAACCTTTGTTTTAATTCATCTATCAACTGATTTCAACACCCAACAAGTAGTCTTCTTGGTACCAATGCTTCCTTTGTTCTTCCTCAAGCAAGCTTCAAAACCCAATAAATATAGCTAGAACACCAAGAGAGGCTAAGGTTTACGAATTAGGGATTATCAGGGCAGTGGAGGTTGGTAAGAGACGGTCTCCTAGGTTTTAGTGCCTTAAATAGGGATTAAGGCCCGAAAACTAGGGTTTTGTAATAGCGGCGCATACCGTCGCTAAGATAGGTAGATATGAAAGGTTTTCTGCAAATTTATGAACTAAACCCCAAAGTTCACATGCAACCTAAATTGGATCGATGTTTTCTATCATTGAACATATAATAAAATCCCTAAAGGCCAACATAAAAATTCTAAAGAAAATAATTAAGAAAACTAACCTTTGGTTTTAATCTTTGAAGCTAGCCGCACAAGTGTCCTGCTTCAAATGAGATCACACCCAAGGAGTAGGAGGAGAAGGACGAAATTTGTGACACCCCTCGCTAGGGATTATTATTTAAATCATTTATTTGTCATGAAAATACCTTTAGCTCAAAAGAAGTCTCATCATTGCGGAAATATAGGTCCCAAAACAGTTAAAAGTAGTTTAAAAACGTATAGCGAGGTGGTATCATAATTCAAGTACAAAACACGGTTCAAATGGCCACACAATCCGTGGTCTTCTAAATGTCCCCGCCTTGTCACAAGCTTCTATTTTTAACCTGAGTACACATCAAAACTGTTAGGCAATTGAAATGCCTAGTGAGTTACCCGAGGCTATCTCGCTATGAGTGGAAGGATAACCTTACCACTCGAGACAACCTCCAAAAATAGTTTCTTTACACACTAAATATTTATAATAAAACATCATAAATATTTATCAACATAAATGGTCATGTGATGCACATGCAATACAACTACCCCAACCCAAGTCCAACTCATAAAAGTCCATCTCACCTTAATGGCACTCACCTAAGTTCACAAGTAAAACGCACAAAGCATAATACGTGATCCCCGTATGAGTTAAACTAAGACTAGTGGCCATCACACTAGCCTCATGAGGGGTAGCAACTCCCTCATGTGGTTTCCTATTGGCGGAAACATTCCCAAGACATCATTGAGGGTGGCTATCCAGCCCAAGGGCCCTCTACATTGGTATAACATCATAAGGTGGCTATTAAGCCCAAAACATCATAAGTCATCATTAGGAGTCTCACAGTCAATCCCTTCCTACATGCAAATGCAATGCATGATGGAATGCTCAAAACATCTTTTAAAACCTCATCATAGACTTTATTGGAAACATATTTGAAATAACTCTTTAAATGTCATGCACACATAAGGTTTATGCAACAAGTAGCACATATGAAGTATGCATGATAGAAGAATAAAACACACACAAGAGTTTAGAAGAGGGATGTGTACTCCCGGTAACTCACCTTCCTTAGATTCCAAAGAAGGATGCTACTTCCTTGCTCCAACCTCAATTACTCTTCTCCTACAAGAGAAAATAATCGACATTACTAATAGTTCTAAGACTAATTAAACTTCACTAAATAAGTGCAAAATCTTAGTTAGTCATTGTATTGAAATGGGCTTTAAGTCTTAGGACCCAAAGCCCAAACCGTGAAGCTCAATACTCAAAAAGTGCCCAAAAACTGGCCAGAGCCTGACACGGGTCGTGTAACTCACGTATTAGACAGCACGGGTCGTGTTTCGCACATATGCAGCTCCGTTTTTGGTCCCTTTCACCTCATTTTGGTCCCTTTCAAGGTCTAACACAGCCCCAAACTTCTAGATACCTAAAGGACATTATTTCTACCTAAATTACACATCATTTGGTCCGATCAAATAATCCAATGTCCTCTCTATTGAATCAAATCCATACTATGATTCCAACTCTACTTCATAAACTTAGATCAAGGAATGTCTAATTCCATTGAAACAATTGATCAATGGTTTAAGGGATTCCTTCTTCCATTGATTTGAAATCACTAGGAATAACCGAAGCTCTTCATTGAATCTCCTTGAAGGATAAAAGTTGATTAAATCATCCAAGGTTACCCATAAATGAGTTTTTCCCCCAATAATTAGGGTTCATGTGAATCAACAAGCATCCTTAATGGTTCTCCAAGCATAAGATCATCAAATTGTGAAGAGATAATCAGTAGAATTCATAAGATACATCTTTGGGATCATAGAACTCATCTCCCCCAACCATGAAACTCGAAATTGAACTTGATCAACCCAAAATGGTGGGTTTTCAACATGAATAATAGATCTCTTACCTTGAAACCTCAAAGAGATGATGAATTTCACTTAGATCTTGCTAGAAGATAGTCTCCCTCTCTAGACTTCCCTTGAAATCGCCTCTCCCTCCCTTCTTCTTCTTCAAAAACGTGATTTCTAAGAGAAATGGGGTTTTCCCCCAACTTAAACTTCACTCTTTTCACTTATTGCAAACTAGTCCCTCCAGAACTTAAGTTATCTCATTTTTGCACTAAAGGTCCTTCTCCACCACATGTGAAATACTAATTACAAATCAAGTCCTTCTTCTAGAATCCCATATGGTAAATTTCCATATTTACCCTTATTTATATATTCTATACTAAATACCTCTTCAAAATACACATTTTAATTTAATTTGATATAAGTTAATTATTATGATTATTAAATTTATTATTTTTATTTATTAAATTATTTACCCTAGATTAAGGATGTTACAAGTACCTTCCCCTTAAGAAGATTCTGTCCTTGAAATCTCGGCTTCTCCAAAAAGGTGTGGATATCTTCTCCGCATCTCTTTTTCCGTTTCCTACGTAAGATTTGCTCCCGAGGAATGTTTCCACTTGACAAGAACTAAATCAATCATCTTTTTCCTTAACTTTTAACCTTTCTATCTACAGTTTCCTCCGGTTCTTCCACAAGTCTCTTGTTTTCGTCCACCCGAATTTCTTCCAAAGGTAGAAAGTCGACCTTATCACCAAGCCACTTCCTAAGATAACACACGTGAAAAACATTGTGGATCCCGTTCAACTCCGGTGGCAAATCAAGTCGATAAGCTTGCTTCCCAATATTTTCCAATACATTTAAAGGTCCAATATACCTTGGATTAAGCTTCCCTTTTTTCCCAAAACCTATTATTCCTCTCCAAGGTGACACCTTAAGCAACATTTTATCTCCCACTTGAAATACCATGGGTCGATTCTTCAAATTCGCGTAACTCTTTTGTCTACTTTGGGCCGCTTTCATCCTTTCTCTAATTATCTCCACCTTTTTCGCGGTTTCTTGAATCAAGCTAGGCCCCACCAACACTTTCTCTCCCGCTTGTAACCAACAAGAAGGGGATCTACACTTTCTTCCATACAATGCTTCATACGGGGCCATCTTTATGGATGAATGGTAACTATTGTTATACAAAAACTCGATCAATGGAAGATGCCTATCCCAACTTCCTCCAAAATCTAACACACACGCACGTAACATATCTTCAAGCGTTTGAATCGTCCTCTCACTTTGCCCATCGGTTTGAGGATGATATGCCGTGCTCAAACATAACATAGTTCCCAATACCTCTTGCATACTCTTCCAAAAATGTGATGTAAACCGACTGTCCCGATCCGACACAATCGACAATGGCACCCCGTGTCTCCGAACTACCTCATCCACATACAATTCCGCAAACGTCTCAATAAGCCATGTTTCTCTTGGTGCAAGAAATAATGCACTTTTGGTCAACCGATCCACAATGACCCAAATCATATCATGACCGTTTCTTGTTCGAGGTAACTTGGTAATAAAATCCATAGTGAGCTTTTCCCACTTCAATTCCGGGACTTCCAACGGCTCAAGATCTCCATACGGTCTTTGATGTTCGGTCTTCACCAACGAGCACGTTAAACACTTGTTGATATACTTAGCAATATCCACCTTCATAGTCGGCCACCAATACAAAGGCTTCAAATCCATGTACATTTTTGTACACCCGGGATGAATGGAATATTTTTCTTATAAGCCTCATCAAGGATCAATTCCCTCTTTCCACCATAAAATGGTACCCAAACAAGCCCTTGAAATGTCTTCAACCCATGAGAATTTTCCTCAAACTTCACCGACTTGCCAAGTCTTTCCTCTTTAATTTGGTCGTCTTCTTGAGCCTTTTCTTGTACTTTCTTCGACATGTCAACAAGTATAGATACCACTTCAATTCTTAACGCTTTAACCCTCCTTTTCTCACCAATTTCCTTTCTACTCAAAGCATCCGCCACAATATTTGCCTTCCCTGGATGATAGAGGATTTCACAATCATAATCCTTGAATACTTCAATCCACCGCCTTTGCCTCGAGTTCAAATCCTTTTGACTAAATAAATACTGCAAACCTTGATGATCCGTGAAGAGTTTGCATTGAGTGCTGTAACACCACAACACTTTTGTTAAGTATTAAAATGTTAATCATAGTGTATTTATGATTTAACATGGTGTTATAAGTGTTTGAAAGTTTATTCTAGAAAAAAAGGGGTAAATTGGTCATTTTACCACAAAAGGGTAATTTGGTCATTTGACCATGAGAAGGACCAATTGTGTAAAAATATTGTTCCTTGTGGTAAAAATATAAGAAATGAAAGTTTTATGTCATAAAACTTGATTATTGTGGCCAAAGTTCAAGAAATGGAACTTAAGGACCAAATTTGTAAATTTTGGAAGTATAAATAGAGAGGTTGACTCTCTTCTTTGACTGGCCATTTGTGCAGCAACGGGAAGGGTTTTTGAGAGCAAAAACCTGGAAATCTTTGAAGCTTGAAGCAAGGAATTGGTGATTCCTAAGTTAAACAAGGTTAGTAATTTGATTTTCTAGCCAAGTTCTTGAGGTATTCTTGATGGGTTTGATAGAAACTGAAATCTGCAAATTTCAGTTATGATATGTGGTTGAAAGTAGCTTAATACTTCCAATAAGTCATGCTAAAAGGACTTAATTAAAGAAAAATGGAAGTAGGTTGCTATTGTTGATGAATTGGGGTTTTGGCTCAAGAACCCTAATTTCTGCATTTGATTGATTGAGGTTGTTTCTTTGGATTAAAACCTTGTAATATTAAAGGGTTTTAGTCAGTAAACAAACCCCATACGATTAAGAACTGGATTAAGGACTTAATAGGCCAAAACTGCGTGCTACAGTGCACAAATCGCGACTGATCAGGAGACTGCCCAGGCGCAGGGCGCAGTGCGCCCCGGATCAAGGCGGGGTGCGCCCAGGCGCAGTGCGCCTGATACCTGGCGCAGTGCGCCCACTAGACAGGGAGTCCAAAATGCTAACTTTTGTTTGGCTTGTCCGATTTACCTCAAACTTGAACCATAAGTCCCTAATGGTTTGAAAAGTCGGGGCAAATTACTAAATTGAGTTTTCGACTCCTTGGGGGGCACTGTAGATCGATACGAATGCCCCGATGAATAGTAAAACTTGTGAAAAGATGATAAATGGAAAGTTTATCATCTAGGGATGGTTTATAGTTGCATAATATTAGACTCTTATGTATTAGAGTCAATTGAAATGATTATTAACCTATTATCATTTGATATGAAATGGATAAATAGGTATGGGACAAAATGGTTGTGGTGCATGCAAAGGCAAGAAACAACCGGGATTTAAATGCAGCTAACATCCAGGTGAGTAATCTCACTGATATCATATATAATATATGATGATTGAACTGTTACAGGTTGAAACGGCTTCGAGGGACGAAAATGACAAGTGTAAAGATATATGTAAAAGACAATACCAGATAAGCCGTGAGTCTGAGAAAGACAAGAACGGAGCTGTGAGTCAATACATATATATATATATATATATATATATATATAATCTGTGAGTCAGTAATGCGACAATACCAGATAAGCCGTGAGTCATTGCGATGACAATAACGGAGCTGTGAGTCCACTTAAATAAGGCAATACCGGATAAGCCGTGAGTCATTGCGATGACAAGAACGGAGCCGTGAGTCTAGGCAATAGCGGGTAAACCCGTAAGCCATAATTGATTGTGAAATAGACTGTTGATAGATGGTGCGGCCACTTGTGGCTATGATATTGGATGTTATATCCAACCGGTGCGGCCTATATGGCTATGACATTATTAGATGGAAATGGTGCAGCCTTATGGCTATGATTCCGGGTTGTTGAACCCAAACTGGTGCGGCCTTGGGCTTTAAAATAAATGATGAAACTGCTGGTGCGGCCTGCGGGCTATGATTTATACGCTGAAAATGCTTTGGTACGGCTTGTATAGCCATGACAAACGATGCGACTTATATAGTCTAGAAACATGACACAGTCTGATATGACTAAGAAACAGGGGACAGAAACGATAATTGAGAATTTGAATGTTTATTCTCTTTTATATACATATGGCCTTGATGGCAGACAGAATTGATATGATCGGTATGCAAATAACAGATTAGATGTGATAAAGTGATTTGATAATCACATGGTATAAGTTCCAGCCTGTAAGGCTATGAAGTAGGATGCGAAATCCTAAGAGATATATGATTAGCCAGTAAGGCTAGTGCTTTGGATTCGATATCCGAATAGATACATACTATTAGTCGGAAGAGACTATGAAATGGAATTTGATTTGAAAAGATGATTAGAAAGATAATTGTCGTATATAGTGATCTATATATGAATGCATTTCTAATATGTGTTATTTGCATATTTGATTACTCACTGAGCTTTATATCTCACGATATTTGTTAAATGTCCCTGCAGGTTAGCATGATCCTGATAGGGGAAAAGATAGAGTCCGTGACTATGAAGTGGGACTCATAGATGCTGTCAGTAGCAGCCCGGCTTTAAAGGAGATTTGGTATTTTATACTCTCCTTGATACACTTGTACCCGTTTTTATTAAAATATACCCCTTTTGTTATGGTTTTATGTAATGAAACCTTTATTATAAATGAAAAATTTTCAGGGGTGTTTTTGTTTTAAAAGCTGGTCTTACAAGTGCCATATAGATAATGTCTCTAAATCTTCAATGCATGAATCACCGCCGCCAACTCCTTATCATGAGTGGGATAATTTAACTCGTGCTCTTTTAATTGGTGCGACGCATACACGATAACCTTTCCTCTTTGAGTAAGAACACATCCAATTCCCAAACCCGACGCATCACTATAAACCGCAAAATCTTCGGTTCCCTCCGGAAGGGACAAAATAGGAGCTTCACACAATTTCTTCTTTAACAATTCGAACGCTTCATCTTGCTTGACGGTCCACACAAACTTCTCATTTTTCTTGGTCAATGAAGTCAATGGATACGTAATCTTGGAAAATCCTTCTATAAACCGCCTATAATATCCCGCCAAACCAAGGAAACTTCTAATTTCGGTTGGATTCTTCGGTTTCTTCCAATTCATTACCGCTTCAATCTTTGTTGGGTCAACTTTAATTCCATCTTTATTCACCACGTGCCCAAGGAATTGAACTTCCCCAATCCAAAACTCACACTTAGAAAAATTTGTATACAACTTTTCCCTTCTTAGAGTTTCAAGTACCGTCTTCAAATGCTCTTTATGTTCCGCCTCCGACTTTGAGTAAATGAGGATATCATCAATTAACACGATCACAAATTTATCAAGAAACGGTTTGCACACCCGATTCATAAGATCTATAAAATCCGCGGGTGGATTAGTTAGCCCGAAAGGCATTACAAGAAACTCAAAATGCCCATATCTCGTTCGGAAAGCCGTCTTCTCAACATCCTCATCTCTTAGTTTCAATTGGTGATAACCCGATCGAAGATCAATTTTTGAAAAATAACCCGCACCTTGCAATTGGTCAAATAGATCATCAATACGAGGTAGAGGATACCGGTTCTTGATAGTCACCTTGTTGAGATCCCGGTAGTCAATGCACATTCTCATAGAACCATCCTTTTTCTTCACAAACAAAATTGGAGCTCCCCAAGGGGAAGAGCTAGGCCTAATGAAACCCTTATCAAGAAGCTCTTGCAATTGAGTCATCAACTCTTTCAATTCCGCGGGTGCCAAACGATATGGAGCTTTGGCCAAAGGTGCAGTTGCAAGAGTGGTGAAGGACAATTCAGGGAGAAAGGCGAATTGGTGTGTTTCAAATGTGGTGACAAGGGTCATATGGCTAATGCATGTAGCAAAGGGATAAAGTGCTTTAATTGTGAAGGCTATGGTCATAAGTCTAATGAGTGTACTGCTAAGAAGAAGGAGACGAGTGGTGGTGGGAGAAGTGAACCACCCCGAACTCGAGGAAGAGCGTTTCAAATGACTGAGGAGGAAGCTAGAGAAAAGGCGGATGTGGTGTTAGTTATATTTCTTGTTAACTATTTACCCGCTTCTATGTTATTTGATTCGGGGGCTACTTATTCCTATATGTCACCGAATTTTGCGAAGAGATTAAAGTTACCTGTGCATAAACTTGAATATGAAGTAGTAATAGATGTAGCGGGTGGTGCAAGCAAAATTGTGAGTAAGGAGATACCACGAGTGAAGGTAGAGTGTAGTGGGGCCGAGTTTTGGGTTGATCTAATACTTTTGGATGGATTGGCTTGTAAAGTATGATGCCGAATTTTTATGTGGAAAGAAAATGGTTAGAGTGAAGACATCCAAAGGAGAACCAATCCTTATCTATGGAGAAAAAAGAAGAGTACCCACAAGTGTAAGGATTGGTTCTCCTTTGTATGTCTTCACTCTAACCATTTTCTTTCCACATAAAATTTCGGCATCATACTTTACAAGCCAATCCATCCAAAAGTATTAGATCAACCCAAAACTCGGCCCCACTACACTCTACCTTCACTCGTGGTATCTCCTTACTCACAATTTTGCTTGCACCACCCGCTACATCTATTACTACTTCATATTCAAGTTTATGCACAGGTAACTTTAATCTCTTCACAAAATTCGGTGACATATAGGAATAAGTAGCCCCCGAATCAAATAACATAGAAGCGGGTAAATAGTTAACAAGAAATATAACTAACACCACATCCGCCTTTTCTCTAGCTTCCTCCTCAGTCATTTGAAACGCTCTTCCTCGAGTTCGGGGTGGTTCACTTCTCCCACCACCACTCGTCTCCTTCTTCTTAGCAGTACACTCATTAGACTTATGACCATAGCCTTCACAATTAAAGCACTTTATCCCTTTGCTACATGCATTAGCCATATGACCCTTGTCACCACATTTGAAACACACCAATTCGCCTTTCTCCCTGAATTGTCCTTCACCACTCTTGCTCTTTCCTTCAAATCTTGGTTTCTTTTGGTCGATTGCACCTTTTCCATGCGAGTCGTGACCTTCCTTCCTCTTGTTTGTAAATTAGGGTCTCTCCTTGTCTAGTTCCTCCAATGTTTTCTCAATCTTCCTTGCCTTCCTCATGGCAACTTCAAGAGTAGCAGCCTCGAAGTTGAGTCGGTAGTTCTAAGGCAACCCTCCTACATATTGATCTAGTTTAGTGGCTTCATCCTGTGCCAATCTTCTAGCAAAGCTCAAAAGTTTTCGGAATTTGGCATTGTACTCCGTGATGGTCATTTTATCTTTCTTCAGGTCAATTAATTTTCTTTCAAGGTCACGGATCTCTTCTTTAGTACAAAACCTCTCCTTTATCTTCTCTAAGAATATATCCCAAGTTAGGCTCTCCAATACATGCATTTCCATCATTTCCTTAGTCTCCAACCACCACTCAAGAGCTGTTTCCTTGAGAGTTGTGATTGCAAAGTTCACTTGTTGGTCGTCACCACATTGGCATGCAATAAAAGCCATTTCAATCTCAATCACCCAATTATATAGTACAACCGGGTCCAACGTCCCGTTGTAAGTTGGTGGCTTGCAAGAGTTAAAGTCCTTGAAGCCACACTTCTTCCTTGGTGCAACCATGTCTTGGGATACATTGACGCTAGGAGGCCCATGTTGCATGCTATCATACGAGCTACTTGTCTCTTGCCCGCCCGAAGCGGTGTTATCCCCAAACAAGTTCTTCACCTCTTCTCTCAAACGTACTTCTTGATCTTCAATTAACTCTTTCATCTTGCCTACTATCTTTTCTTCCTGTTTTGCCATTAAGTCAAGCATTATCTTTTCAATGCTTGCAAGGGAAATGGGTTGAGATTGAGCCTCATCACCGACCCCTATAAGACCCATTTTAAATTTAGATGCTTTATAAGGTAAGTAGAGTTATTACCTTATAGTCGGTGTGATTCTAGCTATGAGTTTTCTTAGCATAAAGGTGTAGTGATCCTTATGATTTCCTTCGAGTTTTGAGTTTTTGATGAGTGAGAAGAGGTCAAAATCCTTCTTATGTATTAATCTTAGTTTAATTAAGATTATATAAGTAGTACCGAGTGTGGTACTTACTAATGAGTGGGTGTTATTAATAATTAGTTGGTGTTCGTGAAAATAATATGTTTACAGGTTTCCGAGTTAAGAGATGATGGATGTTGATAATAAGATTAGCCAAAGAGAATGAGGAGGATATTTATCGATAAAGATTCATGGAGAGTGATTGAGATTTACTCACTAAGCTTTATAAGCTTACACTTGAGTGTTGTGTTGTTTTGCAGGTATCTGTAGCTGTGATAGGGGAAGGCATGTGATAAAAAAAGACGGACAAGTTTAAAGCCTGTCCTTTAGTTGAATTAGATTTATTTGTAATGCCTGGTCAAACTGTAAGGACCTTTTGTGTAATTATACATGTTGATAACATCTTGTTTTCGTGGTTTGAGTACAAGTATACCCATTTGATGTATAATTGTTCGAAAATTTTTGGGTGTACTTTGTATGAGATACCGGGTGTTACAAGTTGGTATCAGAGCATGGTTTAAGTGAACTAGGTATTTGAATATTGAGTCCTACACTTGAACCGAGGAGAGAGATCCCCTATCACATGCTTGAAAAAGATACGGCTGTAGATGTTAGTGTATGAGTTGAGTATGACTATTCTGTTATATTATTATTGTTGTTTTCTGTGTGTAAATACATATATGGAGTCAGATGAAGGATGAGTTGAGAAATTGGTCAGAGCCGGTTAGACGAATAGTGAATGATGAGACGAGATTTTGGCTGATATAAGATATCAGCTAACGAGGAGACAAGAATTACAATTGATAATGAGATGTCAACTGAATATGAGATGAAATACTAATTGAGATGAGATCCTAGCTGATGGCGAGATTCCAGCTGATGATGAGATGAGATCCTGGTTGAGGCGAAATTCCAACTGATGATGAGAAAGAGTATGAGCATAAGCTGAGCATGAGCTAAGAGTTGAGATATGTGAGTGTAGCCGAGTACACTCAATAGTTGAAAGCCGAAGTACGCAAGTTTCAACTAATGAGGAGACGAGAATTTGTTGCTATGAGGTATGTAAGTAATTTTACTTAACATGTTAGCTGTAACGTGTCGCGTGTATTTAATTGTTGATAATACATGTAATAGATTATGTGTAAAACATGTGGACACATAAAAGATCAATTGAAATTACATGTGTTAGAGAATTGTGGTTATAAAAATGTAGTAATTGGCATCGAGATGAGAATCCCATGTCCACTTGAGGTAAGATTTACATATCACATAACGAGTGCTTTATGATTATGTATAATTGAGATTATAAGTGGTTGCTTGGCAAATACTTAGCAACCATGGAGAAGAGTGTATAATGAGTATATACATGGTGAAAAATATATAAATTATAATATTATATATATAGTGTTTGTAGTTTCACAGATGTGAAGAGATTTCTATATACGAGTACTATCTGGTTGAGACCACATATTGATTGATTAAAATGAATGGCTGAGATAGCTAAAAGAGTATGAGTTGAGAAAGACAGTGAATGTGTAGTTGATTACACACTATAGCTGATTATGAGTTGACATGCTGAGTGTTGAATTGTGTGGTTTGGAGTTTTCACATAATGAGATATTTGTGAAAGAAATGTCAGAGGACATTTGAGTAATCACATAAAAAGTACCTTGTGGTTATAATTGAGAGAACCTAGAGTGGTTCATATAGGCTTCATTGGCCTAGAGATTGAGTTAATTGCCTAATATATGTGGTTGAGATCACATATTTTGTGAGGCCACATATTGAGCAAAGTGGTTGAGACCACATATTTTGTGGGGCCACATATCGAGAAAAGTGGTTGAGACCACATATTTTGTGGGGCGACATATCGAGCAAAGTGGTTGAGACCACATATTTTGTGGGGCCACATATCGAGCAAAGTGGTTGAGACCACATATTTTGTGGGGCCACATAACGAGTAAATGTGATTGAGACCACATATCCTGTGGGGTCACATATTGAGTAGTTGAGGTTGAGACCATATATTTCTGTGGAACCACATAACGAGCATCTTATGGTTAGAGTAGTGGGGACATTTGTGACTCAAATAAAAAGAGGAGTGATGGTGAGTCTATATGGCTCGAGACCATAGGGGAGACCCACTGGAGTCAAAGAGGAGATGGATTGAAATCAGAAAATAGTACGAGGTACCATGATTTGATTAGAGAATGGTATGAGATACCGTGAGAGAGTGTTGAGCAATGAGGTCAACGAACGGTACGAGGTACCATGAGATAATGTTGAGTAGTAAGTTTGGAGGACAGTACGAGGTACTGTAAGATAGTGTGAGTGACGAGATAGGAGGATGGTACGGGGTACCATAAGCAGAACTGGAGTGATGTTGCAGTGTCATGCTTATGTGTAGCCATACATGCACTATATGTTGATGATATGAAATATTGAAACTGTACTATTTTGAGTATGTGTGAGTTGTGTTTAGACGATGTTGAGGATGATATTGAGTTATAATTATGTGTTAAAATATTAATTTGAGAATGTGTGAAACTTATTTGATTATTGAACGAGATAAAGTTGTATAACTATGAAATGAGTTAAAAAGAGTATAAAAGTAATTGTGATTGTGATTGATAGGATTCGTTCCTTAGCAATCAAATCGATTACTGCTGATAAGAGAAATGTGTGAATGTTGAGATGACAAAACTACTTATTCGTATGAGACAATCGATAGTCGATTTTGTTATAATAATGTTGAGGTATTTCCTTGAGATTAATGAGTTAGTCGAGTGATGAGATATGATCTCACCATAGAGATTGCGGTGTTGAACATTATTAACTCTTTGTGAGTTGTGTGTAGAGATTACGGTGAGCCGTATGTATGTATGATTTATTTTGTGTCATTATAATGAATTAGAAATTTAGATGAGAATGACGGATAAATGGCAAGGGGAGAATTCTTACTAATGATGTATCGGGAGAAATATATGCGATTATGTTGAGAATTGATTTGATAATAAATTGCCGAGTCCAATAAGACTAATGATTGATGAGAATGTGATGCGGATTCTCCACATAGGAGATGATGTAATTAGTGAATATATCGAGAGAAATAACACGAGGTATGCTGTTAAATTGAATTGAAGAGGAGCCATTTGGTGAAAGATTGTAAATTGTATATTGGGTGAAAACCTAATGAGTGTATTGAGGTGGAAGTAGAGATAGATGAGATTCTAGAGAGTTAGGGTACAGTTGTAGAGAAGAAACAACTGAAAAAGAGTTTTGTTTGACTAAAGTGTCGAGGGTTAAATACAAAATCCAAGAGAGATATAAAGGAAACTTGAGATAGTTTCTAATGTTCTAATTAATTCTGAAATTATATTCTGTTGTTGATGAGTCGTGTGATGTGAGTGAAATAATTGAGTGTCTGTGTCTCTTATGTTGTATTAGTGTTTCTCCTACCCTAATCGATGAGAATGTGCAAGTAGGAGAAATCAATAACTGGCGTGTCGTTATTAGAGGAGTAAATTGAGAGAGAATGAGTTATGAAACAATGAGATTGTTTTTCCTTACTGAGTTAGAGTAAATCATTTCGAGAAAATTTAGAATGGAAGTTGAGTTCCAGATGTCTATATGAGACAAGCTGAACTAATACACGTACATTTTTTTTTTATTTTGCTACTTGGGTTGCTTCTGGATAAACTTGTTATTATCCAGTTCTTGTACATTGTGAGTGGTTGTCCACATAGAAATGGTAATAACCAATGTGGTTGTAGAGATCATCTTATGAGAATAATGGCGGGCGTTAAGATTTTGCGGAAAAAAAGTCGAGTGAGAAAGTTTTTAAATGTAATGTGAATCGAGAAAGTTTGAGTTCTATAGCTATATTATGAGTAAACGAGATGAAATGATATATACATGTCATATGAGCTGACGAGAGGATAATATCATTATTGTATGTAATGTGTGATCGCGATGATGAGATGGTTGTATAAGCCATGCCTAATCTAAGAGATTCCAAGGAGGGAATCTTTTGAAGGAGGAGAGAACTTGTAAGACCCATTTTAAATTGAGATGCTTTATAAGGTAAGTAGAGTTATTACCTTATAGTCGGTGTGATTCTAGCTATGAGTTTGCTTAGCATAAAGGTGTAGCGATCCTTGTGATTTCCTTCGAGTTTTGAGTTGTTGATGAGTGAGAAGAGGTTGAAATCCTTCTTATGTATTAATCTTAGTTTAATTAAGATTATATAAGTTGTTATATGTGTTAGTGTGGTTAGAGGACCTTTTGGGAGAAGTTTAAGTTTGAAAAATGCCAAAAGGAACCAACCCGGGTCGTGTTGTATCTTCTGAACAAGCGGAATAAATGTCGCGAAAGGAACCCGGGTCGAGTTCTGTAACCCGGGACGGGTTTCGCCTACAGAGCATTTAAATAGACAACAAACCCTCATTCGAAGAAAAACGGTTCTTTTTCGATTTTTTGAGAGCTCCAAATGACGATTTTGAGTGAAATGAAGCCTGGAGGTTCATGGGGAAACATATTGAAGCGTGGATCTAACCCAGTAAACGTGTTCTTGCCTCCTAATTCGTCGAGGTGAGTATCTCTCAGTTTTGGGGGTTTTAAACCCTAGTTTTCAATCTTCACGATTTTGCTATATATTGTTATATACGTTGTTAGTAGATTGTTAGTGGATGCCTCTAGAGTCGTTGGTGTGATTATTGTCGAGTTTCTATGGTTGAATGAGTAGAACCGAGGATTTGGGGGTTTCGGTAAATATAGAGTTGATATTTACCGTTTATATCCCCTTTTTGCTCTTTCAATTACTACATATTTTGTGTTAGATGTTGTTGAGAGGATTATGGATGTTGGAGAATTGATATAGACTGTGGTGTTACAACCAAGTTTAGCGGACAGGAGCCCGGTACACGAAGTATTTGAGAATTTCATGTACCAAGTCGATAAAAGGTGAGTACTCCTTTGTATTTGAGTAGAGATATGTTTAATGATTGTTGAGATACATGTAATATATATGTGGTTGTGTCATGTTATGGTTATTATGGTAATTTCTGATTGAGTGAACTGATATATGCAAGTAACAATAGCCGAGTTAAAGGTACATATTGATTGTATAATCAGAGTAGATGGTTAAATGGTTGTGTTATAGAGTTTTGTGTGGGATTGTATAGCCATGAGGGCTATTGAGCTGGAATATAGTTTGTCGTTAAATGAGTGATTATAATAGATTATATAAGTTGTACCGAGTGTGGTACTTACTAATGAGTGGGTGTTATTAATAATTAGCTGGTGTTCGTGAAACTAATATGTTTGCAGGTTTCCGAGTTAAGAGATGATGGATGTTGATAATGAGATTAGCCAAAGAGAATGAGGAGGATATTTATCGATAAATATTCATGGAGAGTGATTGAGATTTACTCATTAAGCTTTATAAGCTTACACTTGAGTGTTGTGTTGTTTTGCAGGTATCTATAGCTGTGATAGGGGAAGGCATGTGATAAAGAAAGACGGACAAGTTTAAAGCCTGTCCTTTAGTTGAATTAGATTTATTTGTAATGCCTGATCAAACTGTAAGGACCTTTTGTGTAATTATACATGTTGATAACATCTTGTTTCCGTGATTTGAGTACAAGTATACGCATTTGATGTAATTGTTCGAAAAATTTTGGGTGTACTTCGTATGAGAAACCGGGTGTTACAGCCCCACTCCCTTGAACTTCAACCGACGGAGCCTTGCGACGAGTATTCACCATTTTGAGAAAGATGAACCTTAATCTCATAATATACAATTATTTAGCTAATACATAACCTTCACTCGTGAGCACCTTAAGTTTAAGTCTAAGTACTAATCCTAGTACCTAGTTCACTTAAATCGATGCTCTGATACCAAATTGTGACACCCCTCGCTAGGGATTATTATTTAAATCATTTATTTGTCATGAAAAATACCATTAGCTCAAAAGAAGTCTCATCATTGCGGAAATATAGGTCCCAAAACAGTTAAAAGTAGTTTAAAAACGTATAACGAGGTGGTATCATAATTCAAGTACAAAACACGGTTCAAATGGCCACACAATCCGTGGTCTTCTAATTGTCCCCGCCTCGTCACAAGCTTCTATTTTTAACCTTAGTACACATCAAAACTGTTAGACAATTGAAATGCCTAGTGAGTTACCCGAGGCTGTCTCGCTATGAGTGGAAGGATAACCTTACCACTCGAGACAACCTCCAAAAATAGTTTCTTTACACACTAAATATTTGTAATAAAACATCATAAAGATTTATCAACATAAATGGTCATGTGATGCACATGCAATGCAACTACCCCAACCCAAGTCCAACTCATAAAAGTCCATCTCACCTTAATGGCACTCACCTAAGTTCACAAGTAAAACGCACAAAGCATAATACTTGATCCCCGTATGAGTTAAACTAAGACTAGTGGCCATCACACTAGCCTCATGAGGGGTAGCAACTCCCTCATGTGGTTTCCTATTGGCAGAAACATTCCCCAGACATCATTGAGGGTGGCTATCCAGCCCAAGGGCCCTCTACATGGGTATAACATCATAAGGTGGCTATTAAGCCCAAAACATCATAAGTCATCATTAGGAGTCTCACGGTCAATCCCTTCCTACATGCAAATGCAATGCATGATGGAATGCTCAAAACATCTTTTAAAACCTCATCATAGACTTTATTGGAAACATATTTGAAATAACTCTTTAAATGTCATGCACACATAAGGTTTATGCAACAAGTAACACATATGAAGTATGCATGATAGAAGAATAAAACACACACAAGACTTTAGAAGAAGGATGTGTACTCCCGGTAACTCACCTTCCTTAGATCCCAAAGAAGGATGGTACTTCCTTGCTCCAACCTCAATTACTCTTCTCCTACAAGAGAAAATAATCGACATTACTAATAGTTCTAAGACTAATGAAACTTCACTAAATAAGTGCAAAATCTTAGTTAATCATTGTCTTGAAATGGGCTTAAGTCTTAGGACCCAAAGCCCAAACCGTGAAGCTTAATACTCAAAAAATGCCCAAAAACTGGCCAGAGCCTGACACGGGTCGTGTAACTCACGGATTAGACAGCACGGGTCGTGCTTCTTAAGCACGGGTCGTGCTTCTTAAGCACGGGTCGTGTTTCACACATATGCAGCTCCGTTTTTGGTCCTTTTCACTTCATTTTGGTCCCTTTCAAGGTCTAACACAACCCCAACCTTCTAGATACCTAAAGGACATTATTTCTACCTAAATTACACATCATTTGGTCCGATCAAATCCTCCATTATCATCTCCATTGAGTCAAATCCATACTATGATTCCAACTCTACTTCATAAACTTAGATAAAGGAATGTCTAATTCCATTGAAACAATTGATCAATGGTTTAAGGGATTCCTTCTTCCATTGATTTGAAATCACTAGGAATAACCCAAGCTCTTCATTGAATCTCCTTGAAGGATAAAAGTTGATTAAATCATCCAAGGTTACCCATAGATGAGTTTTTCCCCCAATAATTAGGGTTCATGTGAATCAACAAGCATCCTTAATGGTTCTCCAAGCATAAGATCATCAAATTGTGAAGAGATAATCAGTAGAATTCATAAGATACATCTTTGGGATCATAGAACTCATCTCCCCCAACCATGAAACTCGAAATTGAACTTGATCAACCCAAAATGGTGGGTTTTCAACATGAATAATAGATCTCTTACCTTGAAACCTCAAAGAGATGATGAATTTCACTTAGATCTTGTTGGAAAAGAGTCCCCCTCTCTAGACTTCCCTTGAAATCGCCTCTCCCTCCCTTCTTCTTCTTCAAAAACGTGATTTCTAAGAGAAATGGGGTTTTCCCCCAACTTAAACTTCACTCTTTTTTCACTTATTGCAAACTAGTCCCTCCAGAACTTAAGTTATCTCATTTTTGCACTAAAGGTCCTTCTCCACCACATGTGAAATACTAATTACAAATCAAGTCCTTCTTCTAGAATCCCATATGGTAAATTTCCATATTTACCCTTATTTATATATTCTAGACTAAATACCTCTTCAAAATACATATTTTAATTTAATTTGATATAAGTTAATTATTATGATTATTAAATTTATTATTTTTATTTATTAAACTATTTACCCTAGATTAAGGATGTTACAATTACCTTCCCCTTAAGAAGATTTCGTCCTCGGAATCTCGGCTTCTCCAAAAAGGTGTGGACTTTGCTTCTATTAATAAGATAAATATAAATTATAAGTCATGGCTTAGACACCTAATCCAACAGTCTCCCACTTGGATAAGTCTATGACTTTAATTGTCCATTTATCTTTTGATTAATCAGCAAATTGTAGCTTCCTAACAACTGCTGCCGAACTCTGACCCAGTCAGTTCTGTCCATTGATAAGTGATCATATGATCCTCCGTCCAACAAGATATTTTGAGACTCAAGACATGGATTAAGATCAATCTCGGTCCGATACTCTGTTTCTCGATTTCTGATTTGCATATGACTTTAAGACTACTAATTGAACACATCAATTTAGTCCAGGTTGGCCAACACTTTCAGTTAACTTCAAAATCATCGAGAAGCCTACAAATATCTATTTCCCAATAGGGTCAAGGAACGAATAAGCTTCGACTCATATTCTTTATATCTTTTACCAGTCAAATCACTCACAACAACACGTTTTATAACATCGAGTTACCGATGCGTTTTCGCATTATCAATGAGCAACTGCCTTGCAAATTATAACTCATATGTCTCCACTTCGAGATCATAAGATGTTATCATCTCAACATTGCTCGTGATATAATCCTTGAAGCAATCTCTTGAGCGTGGGTTTATCCAATACTCAAATCTCCATTTTCTAAGTACTCATGAACGTTGTTGTAATGCTGTCGCTATGTCTAACTCTTTAGACAATCTACAAATCAATTCATGACAGTCTTCATTCATAGTTACTCCCAAAAAGTATGAGCGACTGTGGATATTCGAATAATCATATTACTCAGGAAGTAAACATGAAAAATGAAGCACAATGATAAACAATTGACAAAAACAAGTAAACAATACTCATTAATAAATCTCTATTATTAAATCACCAAAGTCAATTACATTTATATTGTTACAAGTTTCAAAACCTATCTAATTAAAAAAACTAATATCATCTCTCAATCCTATGCTCCTACCATGTTGATTGTGCTTGATCTTACTCAGAGCCTTTGTCAAGGGATCTGCAGGATTATCTTCAGATGATACCCTCTTTACAAGGAGGTAACCTTCTTCTACCCTATGCCGAATGTAATGGTACTTTCTGTCAATATGTCTGGACTTTCCATGATCTCGCGGTTCCTTTGTCAAGGAAACCGCTCCTTCATAATCACAGAACAATTCCATATGCTCCTGAATACTCGGGACTACTCCAAGGTCACCGATGAAGTTCTTCAGCCAAGCCGCTTCCTTGGACGCTTCACTCGCTGCTATGTACTCTGATTCGCACGTAGAATCAGCCACCGTCTCTTGCTTGGAACTCTTCAAAGTAATCGCTCCCCCATTCAAAAGAAAAACCCAGCTCGACTAAGACAGACCGTTGTCTCTATTTGTTTGGAAGCTGGCGTCTTTATACCCGCAAAATCTCAATGTATCACTGCCACCAAGGACCAACACCATGTTCTTTGTCATCCGCAGATACTTGAGTATATTCTTAACAGCTATCCAATGCGCTCTACCAGGGTTCCCCTGGTAACGACTGACCATGCTGAAAGCAAAGGACACGTCGAGACGAGTACATGTTATAGCGTACATGATCGATCCTACCGCTGAAGCGTAAGGTACCCGACTCATCTCAGCTATTTCCTCATCGGTACTCGGGCTTTCAGTCTTACTCAACTTTGCATTACTTTGAATAGGCAGCTCTCCCTTCTTAGAATTTTCCATACTAAACCTCTTTAGTACCTTTTCCAAGTATGTACATTGACTAAGTCCTATTAGTCTCTTCTTTCTATCTCTCAGTATTTTTATCCCGAGAATATAGGCAGCTTCTCCTAGGTCTTTCATGGCGAAACACTTCCCAAGCCAAGACTTGACATCTTGCAAGGTTGGAATGTCGTTTCCCATGAGCAGTATGTCATCAACATACAGCACCATAAAAGTGACTATACTCCCACTAGCCTTTACATATACACAGGACTCATCTTCACTCCTAGAGAAGCCAAACTCTTTGACTTTCTCATGGAAACAAAGATTCCAGCTGCGAGAAGCTTGTTTCAATCCGTAGATTGATTTCTCAAGCTTACACACCTTATTAGGATGCTTCGTGTCTACAAAATCCTCTGGCTAATTCATGTAAACATCGTCAGTCAACTTCCCATTAAGGAAAGCAGTTTTGACATCCATCTGCCAAATTTCATAGTCATGAAATGCAGCTATGGCGAGTATTATCCTAATAGACTTAATCTTGGCCACTGGTGAGAATGTCTCATCATAGTCAACCCCGTGGGTTTGAGTAAAGCCCTTCGTAACCAGTCAAGCCTTAAAGGTGTGTACCTTTCCATCCATGTCTGTCTTCTTCTTGAAAATCCACTTATACCCAACTGTCTTTCGACCTGGCACATTGTCAACCAAGTTCCAAACTTTATTGTCATACAGGACTTGATCTTGCTGTCCATTGCCTCTTTCCACTTGGCAGACTCACGGCCCGCCACTGCTTCCTGGTAGTTAGCTGGCTCATCCAAATTTGTCAGTGACCTATCACTAACAAACGTGTCACCATCCGTAGTTATATGGAAACCATAAAATTAGGGTGGCATGCTAACTCTACCGGAGTGCCTAAAAGGTAACGAAATGTCTGTCGGACCAACAAGAACCTCTTCCACTTGTTGGTTGCTAGTTTATCCTAAGGTTGTATCATCGGATGACTCTTGAATCTCTTCAAGGTCAATGGTACTCCCACTGTCCTCTTTGGATATGAACTCTCTCTCTCTCTCTCTCTCTCTCTCTCTCTCTCTCGAAAGACTCCTCGTCTAACTACAAAGACCACGACCTCGCTTGGTCTGTAGAATAAGTATCTAAAAGACTATTTCGGGTATCCGATGAATATGCACCTCTCACTTCTTTCTACGAGTTTGTCTTGAGTCTCTCGTCTCATGAATGCCTCACAACCCCAGACTTTGATATGTGCTAACGAGGGAGCTTTCCCTGTCCACATCTCATGAGGTGTTTTGGCAACCTTTTTAGTTGGGAAAAGATTGAGGATGTGGGCGGCAGTCTCTAAGACATACCCCCAGAAGTGGATGGGAAGAGAAGCTCGACTCATCATGGAATGAACCATGTCTAACAGGGTTCGGTTACGCCTCTCAGCAACACCGTTCAACTGTGGTGTTCTAGGAGGTGATAACTGTGAAACTATTCCACATTCCTTAAGATAGTCAAGGAACTCGATACTAAGATACTCACCGCCTCTGTCGGATCTAAGCATCTTTATCTTCCTGCCCAATTGATTCTCAACTTCATTTTTAAACTCTTTAAACTTTTCAAAGGTATCTGACTTATGCTTGATTAAGTAGATATACCCATATCTACTATAATCGTCAGTGAAGGTCACATAGAACCGAGTGTCATCCTCTATGGTTGATCTGAAGGGTCCACACACATCTGTGTGTATGATATCCAACAAACCTTCACCTCTTTCAAAAGACCCTTTAAAAGGTGACTTTTTCATCTTGCCCAACAAACAAGATTCGCATACATCATCCGAATTTAGATTGAATGATTCCAACACTCCATCCTTTTGGAGGTGGGGGATGCGTTTCTTGTTGATGTGCCCAAGACGATAGTGCTACAAGCACGCCATTTCAACACCACTAGAAGAATCAATATGTAATACACTATTTCCTAAATTGTCAACTCAAGTCATTGTTTCATACATACCATCACAAGGTAAAGCTTCAAAAGTAAATACACGATTCTTAAAGACAGAAATTGAACCATTCAAATTATCAAAAGAATAATGAAAACCTTATCAGAACAATGTATGAAATGAAATTATGTTTCTTGCCATATCCGGTGAATAGCAACAATTCAGTAAATCTAAACTAACACCATTACTAAGCACTAATCTATAGACACCGATCTTGGTAACAGGAGACGATCGCCTATTGCCCATGATCAGGTTTAATCTACGGTGCTCCACCTCCCTACTTTCTTTGAGGCCCTGCAAATCAGAACAAATGTGAAAACCACATCCGGTGTCAAGGACCCAAGAACAGGAAGATGATGAGTTTTTAGAGATAGTGTATGTACCTGCTGACGATGGCTTCACTTTGCCATCCTTAATGTCCTACAAGTACTTCGGGCAACTTCTTTTCCGGTGACCCTTCTCTATGCAATAGAAGCAGTCGACATCTCGGGCCATTGCTGGATGAATCGACTTGAACTTTTTCCCTCCAATTATGCTTGGGAGGGCCCTTCCTTTTCTTTCCTTTGCCATGGCCAATTGCCAAGACCGGAGCCCGTCCACTGCAGTCTACAACATGTTATGCAACTCAGCCAAAGAGGTTTGAGTGTTGTTCAAATGATACGCCAGTGTGAACTGGTTATAAGAACTCGGTAACGAGTTAAGCACCATGTCAATGGCCAACTCCTCATCGACTTGCATTCCTAGCTTTGGCAGCCTCTCAACATAACCTTGCATCCTTTACACGTGAGTGCAGACGGACTCTCCGTCCTTTGGCTTGCCGGTCATGAGGGCTCGGACAACTTCGCACTTCTCGACACGCGCTCACTTACGGAACTTTTCCGCAAGGTCCTTGTGCATCTCGTAAGGCCAGTAGTCTTCGTAGAATATTTGCAATTCAGGAGTCATGGTAGAAATCATGATGCAGGCCATTTTGGTCGCATCATCATAATGTTTTTTGTACGACGCATATTCCTCGGGAGTAGCGGTTTCGGGATCAACTTCAATGAGCTTAGTGTCAAGAACATACTCTTTGTTCTCAAACCTCAAAGCCATTTTAATGTTCCTCATCCAATCATTATAGTTCGTGCAATCTAA
The DNA here is from genome assembly GCA_023525715.1 of Cichorium intybus. Classification (NCBI taxonomy): domain Eukaryota; kingdom Viridiplantae; phylum Streptophyta; class Magnoliopsida; order Asterales; family Asteraceae; genus Cichorium; species Cichorium intybus. The sequence goes on from CM042011.1 coordinate 104,765,288, forward strand.
TGTCACTTTAGAACATAGTGAAAGGATTGAAGTGACGTTGCTGTTATTAGAGTGGGATACGGATTGGGAAGCAGAAGCATTAGTCGGAGACATCTATAAAAGAAGGTAGTTTTTAATTAGATATATAAACTCCTTAATATTAACCCAAGAAGAATAATAAGGCTAGAACCCAACTATATAATTCACAACTTAGAAAAGGGATGTCGTAATCTAATTGTAAATTTTATAAAGGTAGGCGAATGACGATTCACCAATTCCACCGCGGAAGATAATCATATTATAGTGAAATTCCTAGATCTTTTGAGATTTATTGAACTGTTCAATAGCATGTTTAATCGTGGATATGCTCTACTGTTTGTGACTGGGATGTGTTAGGTGTTGAAATAAGAGAATAGATGAACAAAGATTGATGTTGAATCAATAACACAATCAATCACACAATAATAATGCAACAAAGCTGAATGAGCAAGGTGATATGAATAACAAGTGCCGAATGTTTGATTAGAACTTTGGTTTTACAATTGGGTTTTCTATTTTGTAGACATACAATTCTCGTAATCTAATCTTGTAGTCTCACTATTGACACGGCATGGTATCACTGATATTTATACTGAATCAGTGATACCAATAGTACAACTTTTACAGAGAATATCCTATCATTGTACTAGCCAATAGGATAGTAGATTCATGCAACACGTATTGTACTATACGCGTGCACACAAAAGACAGATGACAGGCTGTGAAGTCTTCGGATCCTCTATGCATAGCACTTCGGAGTCTTTAGACTTCGGTGTCTTCTCTTGTTTATTCACTTCGGGGTTTTCTTAATCAACGAACTCCATGAGTGGGACTTCGGATACGTCAGCACTTCATCACAAATGTTCTCAACAATCTCCCCCTTTGTGTGAAGTACATCCGAAGCCTATACACGAAAGTTTCTCTTGTATGTCCTCTTCAAGGTTTTTCTTATTGCTAGATACCAGTTCATATGATCCATGAACTTCTTCTTTTTCTCGGTGGAATTTGCATGGCAGGCATTCACATAAGAGATCATCCCAGAGATAAAGGAGGAGGGATGGAGGCCAATGTAGTCTATTTCAAAGAACTTGATTGTGACTTCGGTTTCATTTCGAAGTCCTTTGAAAACTACGCCATATGGTTCGTCGAAAATCTCTCCATTCTTGAATCTGGCTATGTTCCGAACTACAATAGGAGGAGTGTTCAAAGGTTGTCTGTAGTAGGAACATAACTCCAGGTCGTGTTTTGCAAACCTGAGAAGATAATTGTTAAGGAAGCCCAGGATGTGGTTTTTGATGGCGAGGGCAGACATTGCAGCATGAGCAGCCTCACCGCTTCGCAAAAGATCAAGAATCTGGATGAAGTCCATAGGATTTATGATTGGGAAGTCTGCAATTGAGGACCTAGATTCAACTTCATCTGCCCCCCTAAGAACAAGAAATTCATAATTCCTGAAGCCCATGTAGACTTCAGCTTCTTTGATCGAAAGAATTTTCTTTATGTTGTTCAAGCTCCAAACATAACTCTGTCGTTGAATGTATTTGGCATGGAAATTGATTTTGTTGGTCCAAAAACTTGCTTTCTGATCCTCGGGTACCGAAGAGACGAATTGAAGAAAAGCGAAAGTCTTCGGATTAAAGGGGATGTCAAGCTGGGTGTCTTCGGAGTCAATAGTTGCAAAACTCCGAAGAGAAAGTCTGTTAAGTACATTTGGATTTTGGAATCCAAATTGTTTGATTGCCTCAACAGTCCACTCACCATTATCATGAGCAAATTTGTTTATTTTGATCATTAGATTGTAATCTACTCGCCTGGCCTTGTATATTTCCTCCATGTGTGGGGCAATTATGTTTTCTAGTGATCGGTCTGTCGAGCTTCCAGCTCCAGCCGATCCACTAGCACCCATGGTAGTGGTTGTAATGGTTGAGGTTGAAGGACCTGCTGTGCCTGCAGAGATCTGTCTAGGCCTGCCTTGTGGCCTAGACAACCTATCAGAAACGTTTATCAGAGGTTGAAGTGCAACTCTCAACTTTGCAATCAAGTCTTGTGTGAGAGCTGCATTCGTTCGTTGCAGTTCCTCTGTAAACTTAGTGATATCCGAAGTGGTTTGGGCAGCTGTGAGCTCTTCGATTTTTGCTCTAGCCTCATCAAGCTGTTTTTCAAGCTTAGTAGTTTGCTGGGATTCACTCTGAAGTCCTTGCAAGGCTTTTATGACTTCGGAGTTTGATTTTTCCGTCTTCTCAGCAAGGGCATCAAATTTCTTGTTGATGGAGGTGACAGCGGATTCCAACTTCTTTTTGAAGGAGGATTGCATCTTACTTTGTTGCTCCATGAGCTTTTGTTCGAGCTTTTGTATGTAGTCCTTGAATTCTTTAGACAAGGAGAACTCCATAGATTCAATCTCTTCGGTGATGTCAACCAAGGAGGGTTTGGTGGGATCAAAGCGAGTTTCAGCTTGAATGAGAGTGTCAAGTTTGGAGTTAAGGACTTTGTACTGTTTCATTAGTACAAATCCTTCATCTGGCAAATCTTCATCCGACACTCCTTCAACATTCAAAGGAGCCAAATGAAAGGCTTCAAAGAAAGCAGCCGAAGTGGGGTTTTGTCTTGAGGGTGATGGGGGTAAGTCAAACTCTGGTAATGAAAAATCAATACCAGAGATAGGTACTTCGGAGGTTAGAGGAGCAGTTGTTGTTGGTGGTGGTGGTATATCAGATGTAGTAGTGTGAATGGTGGTAGTTTGTTGAGCTGTTGTGGGAGGTGGTGGAGGAGGAGGTATAGTATGTGTAGGTGTGGGTGGTCTGGTTGTTTTAGGTGGAGATGGAAGAATGGTAGTTTGCATTGGAGAGGTTGGTCTGGTTATTGATGTAGGTGAAGGAGGTTTATCAGCAAATTGTTCTTCTTCTTGTTCTTCTTCATGGACTGTGGATGGAGTCCTTTCTGAGTCCGAAGACTCATCCACAGCCATTATTTTCCTTTGCCTCTTCGGCTGTTTCCTCTTCGATGTTGTTTTCACCAAAGTCTTTCTTTTCTTCTCTTCTTTCTTAGGACCACTGGGTCCACCAGCCATTTTCCTCTTCCCTTTTCCTTTTGGAAGCTCTCTTACAGGTGCAACCTGACTCATATCGCGAGTTGGGTAAGGAATTACTAAAGTGTTACGATAGGAGTTTACCTCATTGCATTCCAGGGGAACTTTGGAGAGCATGACATTTGGAATTTGAGCACATAAGTCAGCAGGTTTATCGTCTAGAATAGGAATTGCAATGGGAGTGAACTTCATCTCTCCAAGAGAGGGATCAGGAACATATCCTATCTGCTGGTAGTGGGCATGAACAACGATTGCCCAAAATCTTGCATTAGCAATTTCTGTCCCCTTCATACTGTGATTGATGTGGGAGCAGAAATCGGTCCACAGAATTGTTGCGAAGTCCACCTTGACATCGTAGTAAATTCCGTAGAGGAGACCTTGGAATGTAACACTCGCAGAATCAAGGCCTGAGGTTCTTCCAGAGAGACATCTCAAGAAGATACTGAAGAAGTATTTCCAGAGGTCAGGGAGTTGGTTTTTCTTGAAGGTGATTATTCTTTCAAGCTGGGGTTCATACCCCATTTCGTTGAACATACTAACCAGTTGGTCAGCAGATGGGACCACCATTTCCTTTGAGTTGTAGATTGGAAGTCGGAGAGCTTTAGCAAACTTCTCCTTGGTTAATTGCACTTTCTTTGTTTTGCCCTTGGCATCAATAGCCTCATAGAACACAGATTTGACCTGGTTGTTGGAGTCAAATAGGGCATTGGATGTGTAGTGTGCCCTGTGAACCAGAGTCACAGGGACTGAAGGAGTACAGGTTAAGGCATAACCTAGTATAGACCTTTTCATGCATTCCACCAATGCATCGATTGGTTTAGGGTAAAGAGACAGATCGTTTCGTAGCACTAGGTTTGATGATTGACTCTTGAGATTTGGAACAGACATGGCTTCAGTGGTTTGCGATGATGCTTCAGCCGCCATTAATGATGAGATGAAGAAGATGAAGAGGATGAAGGGTTTGTAGATATCTTCGAGAGTAAGTTTGCAGAGAGAAATGAGAGTTGTGTTCGCATAAAGAGTGCAATGGAAGAGGTGAGAAGTTTATATAGTATTCGTGGTCCCTAGGTCATTTAATGCACGATTGAAATGGTCTTGTAGAAAATGGACACCTCAGCACCTGCTCGTCCCACTATCTCTGCAAAAAGGAGAAATATACGGCTGTCAGTTGCAATGATTCAAAATTTGAACTGCTACTTTTTGAGAAGTCATTATGGTTAATGTTTTCCATTTATTTCTCATTGACAGCTGTAAACAAACGGTTATAATTCAAAGAATGTTTGTCTCTGTGATTTATCATAAATGTGGAAATCATTTGATCATTTAATTGACTTCGCAGATATGAAAAATTATGACCGTTGAGGGTACGCTTCGGAGCATAAAGTTATGTTTGACTCCGAAGAGTGTTCTTTCACTTCGGTGATTGACATGTGATTGCAGAGTGTTCATCAATGTACCGAAGTCCATATGTTTTTCTCTTTGTTTTTCTATGAATTTTTTATTTTACTTTTGACTGATGCAATATGTCGTTTAACCTTAACTTCCATGAATATTATGAAAAGATGATTTAACGAGTTAATGTTCAGAATCATTCGAATCATGTTGGAAGACCATTTTTCATTTGGAAGTTTGTTTGATTCAATATCGGTCATGGATGTATAAGTCTAATCACCCCATCACTAACTTGATTTCGCATTAGGAAACATGTTTTGAGTTGTGCTTATGTGCTTCAAAATTTTCAAATATAATAAAGATAACATCCTTTGCATTTGAAATTTAAAGAAGTTTTCATTCATGAATTGAGAATCAGAAGTGTTTCTGAAAGTTGGATTGGATTGTTTTGAAGATTCATTTGAAAAATTTATTCCTTTTCATCAGTTGAAGTGTTTGGATACTAAGCTCTGATGACAAGCCTTTGAGCTTCGTACACCACTCCTACTTTATCATTTAAGATAGACTACTTGAAATGTTCATATTCTTCTACAAGGTACTTGACTATGTTATAGGAGCTCCTTGTATCGTTATTTAAAGTAGAAGAATAAGCCTTTGAATGCTGATTTTTCTTTTGCATTCCCTTGGTTATCTTTTTGGTTTTTGTTTGTCTTTGTTTCTTTTGACAATTGGTTATCTATTTTTCTTTCTTGTTTTCTATTATGAATTTCCTTATCCGAGGACATAGAACATCACCATTTGGTTTCTTTCTTTGGTGCTTTTTGTTTTTGTATTAAACAATCCTTGTGAGTAAAAATTTTCATATAGTTCAATTTTGTACCATTAATGAAAAGAGATGTAAATTTACTTTTCAAACAATGTTGGTACTATTTTTGAGGAAAACTTCGGAGCACTTGAATTATCCTGTGTAGTTTTGAGGCTACATGATTAGTTTGAAGTTGAAGCGAGTCAAGTTTCGAAGGATGGTTAGAAATAGACATTATGTTAAGGTTATTGGAATCAAACAAGACTTCAAATTGTAAAATAGCCTTGACCTCACTTCGAAGTCTGTTTTCTTACCAATGTTTCAAGTCGATTCCTAAATACCTTTTAGTGCAATAAGGTATGATTTTCATAATCTAAAATCAAAGTTTTGTCCTTTACTTGGTTAATTCATGAGAGAAAAGTTAGACTTTGTCATAGTGCAACAGAATTTTCTTTTCGTTTGGTATGAATTTTCTTGTTTTTGAATTTCCTTTGACTTAAACAACTCTTTATTTTTATCCTTGAAACATGAAGTCAACCAATGTTTAAGTGATTTTCAAATTTGGAGAGTTTATTGTGAAGAGAAGTTTGTTCCGCAGACTTCCGAAGTGATATTTTACTTCGGAATACTGCTGTGAAGTAGCAAGTGTTTTTGCTAATTTTTCTCCGATGAGCTCCGAAGCCAAAATTGACTTCGGGGGTCTGCGGAGTTTAGTGTTTTTGTAAATTTTCAAAGTAGCAAGTGATATTTTCAAATTTTCAGAAAAGAGTAAGAGTGAGCAAATCTGGAATTTATTGAAGAGTTGATCCATCTATCATTCCAAGTCCACGAACGATTTTTGTGAATGCTTCTTCATTTAGAGCCTTTGTGAAGATATCTGCCAATTGTTCTGTAGTGTGAACAAAGTGCACCTCAATATTCCCCTCCTCAACATGACTTTTGATGAAGTGGTAGCGAAGAGCTATATGCTTCGTCTTCGAATGTTGAATTGAATTGTGGCATATACAAATTGCACTTTGAGAGTCACAGAACAAAGGAATTTTTCTCATATTAATGGCATAGTCTTTCAATTGACTTTGAATCCAAATGATCTGCGAAGTACACGCTGCAGCTGCTACGTATTCAGCTTCTACGGTGGAAATAGAGACACAAGTTTGCTTCTTGGATTGCCAGCTGATAAGTTTTCCATCTAAGAATTGACAACCTCCAGAAGTGCTCTTGCGATCAATAGAGCATCCACCAAGATCGGAGTCTGAGTAAGCTTGTATGTAGAAACCAGAGTTTGCTGGATACCACAGACCATAAGCAGTAGTTCCATGAAGATATCAGAATATTGTCTTAACCGCAGCCAAGTGAGGTTCCCTTAAGTCAGCCTGATATCTTGCACAATTGCAAACTGCAAACATGATGTCAGGACGACTGGCTGTAAGATAGAGCAATGATCCAATCATGCTTCGGTATTGCTGTATGTCTGTCTTCGGTTTGTCCAATGATGGATTTAACCTTGTACCTGCAGGCAAAGGAACTTTTGCTTTGGAGCAGTTAGTCATTCCGAAGCGTTCAAGCAAACTCTTCGTATACTTTAGTTGATTGATGAATATCCCCTCCTTGGATTGTTTTATTTGTAATCCAAGAAAGAAATTAATCTTCCCCATCATACTCATTTGAAATTTGCTTTTCATTAATTTTTCAAAATCTTTTGACAAATTAAGGTCAGTGGATCCAAAGATTATGTCATCCACGTAAATTTGGACTAACATTAAGTGAGATCCAACTTTCTTTCTAAAAAGTGTTGGATCCACTGATCCCTACTTAAAGTTTGATTCTTTCAAAAATTTAGTCAAGGTCTCATACCAAGCTCTTGGGGCTTGTTTTAAACCATAGACTGCTTTGTCTAGCACATAGCAATGATTCGGATGAGTTTTACTTTCAAAGCCAGGTGGTTGTTCAACAAAAACGGTTTCCTCGAGATCACCATTCAGAAAAGCACATTTAACATCCATTTGATAGACATCAAAGTTTTTGTGAGCAGCATAAGCTAAAAATATCCGAACTGATTCGAGTCTGGCAACAGGAGCAAAAGTTTATTCATAATCGATCCCCTCCTGTTGACAATAACCCTTGACAACTAGCCTAGCCTTGTTCCGAACTACATTGCCTTCGGTGTCTAGTTTATTACGGTACACCCATTTGAGACCGACAATTGAGGCATTTGCAGGTTTTGGAATTAGCCTCCAAACTTTGTTTCTTTCAAATTCTTCTAATTCCAACTGCATTGCTTCAATCCAGTCTGAGTGATCAAATGCATCGTTGACGTTCTTAGGTTCTACCTTAGAAATAAAGACATTGAACATGCGCAACTCAGAAGTTTTGTTAAGATCTAATTGTCTTTGGTGAAGTTGTGCACGAGTCAGTACTTTATCTCGAACGTCACCGATGACAAGTGATGGAGGATGATTTCTCGTCCATTTGTCCAAAGGAGGATAGTTTGGATCGAAATCAGGAGGTCCTTCAGCATCAATGTCCTCAATGTCTGAGGGATATCCCGAAGTGGAAGGAAAATCACCCATTAGCAAGTGATTATTTGAATTTGTGTTGGTTTGTGGTGTGTGAATTTGTGAAGTTGAGATTGATGTGTGCTCCCCCTGGACATTTGTTGGTGTTGAGGAAGTGGTAGCTTTATCCGAAGCGATTGTTGTGGCTGAATTCGGAGTGACAATCTCTGGCTCCCCCTGGATTGTTGGATACAGGGATATGATATTTGAGATTGACTGGGGAGTAGAGATAGGAGTGTTGGTTCCTTTTAGACTGTTGTTTGATTCCCTATCAGTACTTGGAGTGCAAGCACTTCGGTTTGATGGATCCCCCTCAACACTTGTATTTTCTATACTCTGGTTAGATGGCTCCCCCTCAACAAAAGATGGTCTTTGTATGCTGCTTGTAGAGGAGTCATCAGGTCCATCTGTGAGCTTGGAGAGTTCGGACTCATGGTTATCTGGTGCCCTAGCTTCGGAGTCCACAGCTCTCACAGGTTGATCAAATAAAAGTGAGAAGTCTGTGTCAAATGTTGTGATTGAAACAGCATCTACAGCAGGCTTTGGAAAGATTGAAGACATAGGAAATGGATGCAGAGACTTCTTGATGTAGTAGTCATCAAACCTTAGATTAAAGGTTTCTTCGATTTTGTGAGTTCTCTTGTTCATGACTCTGTAGGCTTTTGAGTCTTGAGAGTAACCAAGGAAGATGCCTTCTTCTGATTTGTCATCGAACTTGGTCAACTGATCCTTCATGTTTAAGATAAAACACCTACAGCCAAAGATGTGAAGAAATTTGACATTTGGCTTTCTTCGGTTGAGTACTTCGTAAGGTGTAATATGAAATCGTTTGTGAATGTAGGATCTGTTTTGAGTAAAGCATGCAGTGGAGATTGCTTCAGCCCAGAAGTACATGGGCAAGTTTGCGAAGTTTAGCATTGTTCTGGCTGCTTCACACAAAGAGCGATTTCGTCATTCCACAACCCCATTTTGTTGAGGAGTATAAGGCGCAGAGAAGTTGTGACTAATTCCCTTTGTCTTCAAGAATCCATCCAAGGTCTGATTTTTGAATTCCGAACCGTTGTCACTGTGCACAGTTCAGACTTTCTTGTTGAGCATCAATTCTATTTTCTTTATAAAGTTGATGATTTCTTCAGCTGCATCAGATTTGTTTCTTAGGAACAACACCCAAGTAAACCTTGAATAGTCATCAACAATAACAAGAATGTACTTCTTCTTTCCTATTGATTCTATTGCAGATGGTCCACACAAATCTATGTATAGAAAAGAAAGGGGTTCGGTGATTTTGGGGTTGATCACTATAGGATGCCTTTGTTTTGTCTGCTTGCCATGTTCACAAGCAGAGCAAAGAGAATCATTGTCGAATTTGAGAGCCGGCATACCTCGAACCAAATCCATAGCCACCAATTTGTTCAGGTCTTTGAAGCTCAGATGGGCGAGTCTTCGGTGCCATAACCAGCTGACATCGGAGTTGGCTTTGGAGAGAAGACATAAGGATTGCCCACTGGTCACTGGCTTTAGATTTAAGGGAAACATAGATCCCTTCCTTTCTGATTTCAGTAAGACTTCATTTGTTGCTTCTTTGGTGATTACACTCCCTTGGTTGTTGAATATGACAGCGTTTCCTGTTCCAACCACCAATTGAGATATACTCACAAGATTATGTTTTAATCCTTCAACAAATGCCACTCGGCTGATAGTGAAATTGACCATTTGTTATTTTTCCATATCCCCGAATTGGACATGTTTCATTATTACCAAAGCGAACATTTCCAGCATCATCCAAATTCTTGTAATCCCTGAGATATTCCTTCTTCCCAGTCATATGTCTTGAGCAGCCACTATCCATGTACCATTTTGAATCATACCGCTCATCAGACATAACCTGCAATCAATCAAGAAGGAGTTGGTACCCAATCAATCTTGGGTCCTCAGGGTAAGCAAAGGATTCTTGAATCCATTTTTCTACGGCCTCTTCAGAAATTTCATTTGCATCTAAATTAATCAAATTCTCCGAAGCCTCATGTGATGAGCACGATTCCGAAGTGTTTGAGCAGGATTCAGAAGAGTTTTCAGTTAAAAATGATGAGTCCGAAGTGACTGACAAAATGGTAGACTTCGGAACCCATTTTTGAATGGAATATTTTGATTTTGAGGATTTTGAAGATTTTGACGATTTTGTTTTTGCAGTTAAGTTTTCTTTCAAGTCATTTCTTTTCCAATTTTGTTTTGGTTTTTCAGTTTTTGACTTCGTTGAAATTGAGCTGCACAACGTAGAGGTACAAAGATACTCTTCGTATGCCATTTTAAAGTCATTTAATGAGAGATCCTTATCCTTGAACATATCCAAATTGTTGTCCAGCCATTTGTGGAATGTATCTATCAGATTGTTTCCTTTTGAAAATGTTTTCTTCGTAGGTTTTTGAAATTTTGGATTTGGAAAGTTAGGTTTCCTTGGTGTAAAAGTTGGTTTTTCATTTTGACTTTTGACTTCTGAGATTTTTGAACAAACCGGTTTTGTATCAAAAGTGGAAGCAATTGCTTCATTTTGTTTCAGATCTCCAAAAGGAGTTGTTCTTTTCACAAGATTTAAGGTTTGCTTGGTTTTTGAATCTTCAACAGTGGGTTTTTATGTTGGTTTTGAAATCACCACTGCTGATTTTGGTTTTTGTAGAATTTGTGGTCTTTTCAAAATTTGGGGTTTTGGTGTCGAGGTTTTGTTGGTTAAAACTTTTGATTTTGAAACTTCATTATCAGGATTGTGTGAAAAAGGTACACATTCACAAGATTCCATTAATTCCAATACATCCATCTTCGGAACTGTGGGTTTTTTCACAACTTGAATTTGTTTGTAGTTTTGATTAATGTAAATGTGATCATCGTTCTTGAGATTTAGTAAGTGTGACATGTTTTTGGGTATTTTCTCTTTTTCAAAACAAAGACGATTATACACGTTGTGACCGTATAACTCTTGTTTCCTTATATTTATTTTTACTTCCATTTTCTCGTTCATTTCGTTCTCGACCATTTTGGATGATGAGAAAAACCCTTCATTTGTAACTGTGGAGTTATCCTTTTCAAGAAGTTTTTGCAATTCATTATCAATTGAGGGTAATCCACCGGGTTTTACAAAAATTCTGTTTTTGAAGTAAGAAACCTTAGGATAGATACATGCCACTTTGACTAGCCTTTTTGAATCATCCTTGAGATATTGATCATAAGAGTCGGATTCATCTGTGATTTGAAGTTTGAAATTTGAAGTTTCTTTGGTTTCAAAAATTTTTGATTCACAATCCATTTTTGTTTTTCCTTTGTCCACCGAAGACATTTGTGAAATAGAGGATGACTTTAACAATATCAAAGAAGAACAATCAATCTCCTCCATGTCCGAATCGCTTTCAGAATCCTTCTCAGACATGTTATTGACAAGTTCCATTTCCTTTGTTTCAATTTGAGGTACAGCCTTTTTTAGGATGGGAATTTCTTGAGGCAATATTTTCAACAAGTTATCAGCAGTTAGATGTTTTTCTATAGATATTAGGCCATGTTTATATGATGGATTTGTAACTTCAGAACCTGATACTATGGATTCGCATTCATAAGATATACTATCGACTTTCTTTAATTTAAACTCAATTAAAGGCAATAGTTGTCTATGTTGGACATTGAAAACATCAGCTGAATGATAAATTCTAGTAATATGCGCATATAATCGTTTGGCTGTTTCACAAAATATGTTTCGCTGTTTCAAGATTACATCATGATTGTTTAGGAATTTTTCTCTGTTTTCTTCTAACAAGGAGATTCTAAGATTGGATTTTTCTAATGCTAGCTTCAGGCTCTCTACTCTCCCCCTCAAGCTTAGAAGCTCCTGCTCAGTGAGCACTTCCCTATTTTTAGCATCAATGAGTAATTTATGCATAACAGACCAATCACGAGTTATTTCATTTATAATTGGAGCAGAATGAGAAATAGGAATTTTAAAAGATGAAAGAAGTTTTGATACCTGTTCTGGGATTGTCAAACGGGTGTCATTTGCCATCAAGCACACTTCCTCATCATCATTAGAAGAGTCTTCAAACCAAGTCTTCAGAGTATCAGCAGCTGTCATTTCCAATCCCTCCGAAGTCACAAACCCAGGACCCGCAGTTGCTTCAACCTTCATCATTTCCTCATCATTTAACTTCTCCGAAGTGTCTTTTAGAAAGCTCTTATCGACATCATAGGCCATGAAAGCACTATGAGATGGCTTTCTCACTTCGTCATCATCTGAGTCAGAAGACCAAACTTGATATGATCCTTGACGATCATCAGCAGCCATTAAGGCTAGGTCTTTGGTCCTTACTCTAACTTCCTCCATTTTTCTTGCGTAATATGCTTCATCCTTCACTTGTTGTTTCTTTTCGTTGTGCTTCCGAAGCATGCAGTCTTTTGCAAAATGATTCTTGCCATGACAATAATTGCAATCATAACCAGAATCACCTGAGATCTTCTTCTCTTCAGACTTTTCTTTGGATGACTCCGAAGCCAATTTTCAGATGGCTTCGAGGTTGACAATTTCAAGTTCTCCTCCTTTGGAGTGAATATTTCAGGTTTAGGCTTAGAGTTGAAGTTTGATTTGTTAAATTTTTTCACAAATGGCTTTCCAGAGTTGTTTTTGAAGAAGGGTTTCTTGAATCTACGATTGTTGGCGGCATAGAGAGCAACAGTATCTCCATTATCATCTACCATGTAGGCAGCAATGTCTTCATTACTTGATTCTTCCTCTTCTTTTGACACGAGAGCTAGTGGTCCAGAACTAGCCATTTCACTTCTTCGACCCACCACATCGGGTTCATGTGATTTTAATAGATTGTATAGGGCAGCCAGCTTGTATTTCTCAATATTCTCATAGGATTTGACCATGAGCATGATTGGCCTCCACTCCTTGCGAAGACTGTAGAGAAATTTGATATTTATTTCTTGTTGGCTTATTGTTTCCCCATACTTATCTAGTGTGTAAATCATGTTGCTCAAACGTTCATAACAGGCTTCTAAGGACTCGTTTTCTTCTTGCTTAAATTCCCGAAGTCTGCAAGGATTTCTTGAACTTTGCTAGTATGGAGGATTTTATCTCCTCCAAAGCGGAGTTAAAGATTGTCCCACATCTCCTTTGCAGATTTCGCATCAGCAATGTGGTGGCTGACATCGGGACCCAAGCCACTTCTCAGTTCACACATGGCCCTCTCATCGTTTTCAAGCTTCTTCATGTCTGCAGCATTAAGGACAACGGCTTCTTCTCCGTCAGGAACAACGAATCGACCAGCAATGTCTGTGTGTGGACCTTCAGTCACAGACCTCCATAGATCTTTGTCCAGTCCAATAAGATAATCCTTCATTCGACCAGCCCAATAATCATAGTAAGAAGTTACTAGAACAGGGGCCTTTGTTGCAGAACTGATGAGGTTTGCATAGTTAAGCATATTGGCATAAGTTGCTGTGGAATCAGTCATCTTGATGTATTTCAACTGGATCTTTTCAGTAAAAACGGGTAGTAGATATTTGCAACAGTTGCGGAAGGCAAGATCTGAGAATCTATTCAGATCTAGAGCTGAAGCAAACGAATTCGAACTCTAGCAACAGGTTTTTGAGCTGACTTGCTCTGATACCACTTGTTAGGTATTGAAATAAGAGAATAGATGAACAAAGATTGATGTTGAATCAATAACACAATCAATCACACAATAATAATGCAACAAAGCTGAATGAGCAAGGTGATATGAATAACAAGTGCCGAATGTTTGATTAGAACTTTGGTTTTACAATTGGGTTTTCTATTTTGTAGACATACAATTCTCGTAATCTAATCTTGTAGTCTCACTATTGACACGGCATGGTATCACTGATATTTATACTGAATCAGTGATACCAATAGTACAACTTTTACAGAGAATATCCTATCAGTGTACTAGCCAATAGGATAGTAGATTCATGCAACACGTATTATACTATACGCGTGCACATAAAAGACAGATGACAGGCTGTGAAGCCTTCGGATCCTCTATGCATAGCACTTCGGAGTCTTTAGACTTCGGTGTCTTCTCTTGTTTATTCACTTCAGGGTTTTCTTAATCAACGAACTTCATGAGTGGGACTTCGGATACATCAGCACTTCTTCACAAATGTTCTCAACAGGATGCCGAGGATCACAAACTAGATGTGAATAACCATGCAAATTAGCTTGGTATTCTCAAAGTCAATTATCATCTCTAATTTATATGTCGGTAAACCACACACGCTCCATCAACAATGATAAGATTGAGAAACCCATTGCAACTCTTTATGAGCCCCTACTAATGTGCCGGTTAACCACGCACGCTCCACTAATGTCTCATAAAGTGCAATGTGCAATTTCATGGATTAACATTAATTCACATTTTTCCTAAAGTAACTAGATCGGGATTTTATAAAACTGTTCTAGTACTTTGATTAATAACATTATACTTTTAATGAGATTAAGCGGTCCTATCAAACCCGTTCGGCTAATGACCCTCCACTGATCAAGAGAGCGGTGGGTGAGAGTGGACACCCATTAGACCGCCATTTTATAGGCAGTCTCCTTATACCCTCCTTATAGATCAGCTTCGTAATTGAGGCCTACTATTGATTTGAATAACCAATTTATCTTATATATATAATATTAACTTTTAATTATAATATATATAAGATGTATTTTAAACTTTTAAAATATTTCTGGTTTATCTATTTAATTTTCAAAAAATTAACTATTAATTTAAAAATTAAATTTAAACCTTTAAATGATTTAATTTATCTTTTAATTAAACAACTAATTATATTAATTAAATCCAGATAGGCATGACAAATTAATCAAATTAATTTAGTCCTATCTTAAACCCCTAAATCTCAAAAATAGCAATTAAGTGGGTTTAAGGTTTCCATTTATTAAATAATCACAATTACCAAAAATAGAAAACCTTCTAAACCCTAGCAAAAGAAATCGCAGATAGAGGGGGGAGGCTAGGTTTTCGAAAACCCTAGCCCTAAGTTTCTATCAAGCCTCCATTTAGGGTTTAGTTTCTATAAACCCTAAATCTAAGAATTACAATTATAGCAATTCAATTAGAAAACAACCAAATAGCTCTGATACCACTGAAAGGTTTTCTGCAAATCTATGAACTAAAACCCTAAGTTCACATGCAACCTAAATTAGATCTATATTTTCTATCATTGAACATATAATAAAATCCCTAAAGGCCAACAGAAAAATTCTAAAGAAAATAATTAAGAAAACTAACCTTTAGTTATAATCTTTGAAGTTGTTAGGATTCTGATTGTGATGAGATTTGACATCCAAAGTGTACTTGTTCCTGTCCGAAGGTAGATGTTGATCTGAAGCTAGTGGTTTGATACGAAGTCGTGATGCTTATCAGAAGTCATTTTATTTTGTACTTATCTTTTGAATAGAGATAATGTTTAGGGTTATGCTTATCTGTAACTAATAGTATTACGTGTTTATCCTATTAGACATTAGTATTTAAACACCATTAGCCCTAGATGTTTAGACGTACTTTTTGATAGCCGTATTCACTGTAACTTTCATCATAGTTGCTCATTACGTTTTATGATTTGGAGCACTATCTTTATTATTGTGAATAAAATCATTCGGCACATTGAATATTCATACTTAGTGTTCTTGTTGTTTGCTTTCGTTCGTATGTTAACCTAACAAGTGGTATCAGAGTGGGTTGATTACCAATCTGTTGCTGAGATTATTTACATTCTTTGTTTCGTGGTTTCAAATTTTTCTTGAATCCACTCTTCCGTGTTTCAAAGATTTAGTCTTTGTAACCTGTCTGCATCGATCTGTAATTCTCGATGGCCTACAACGCGAACAACGCTATAAGGAATTATGTTGCTCTACTTGGTTCCAGCAACAAAGCCCCTATGCTTATTCCTGAACACTACGGTCAATGGGCTGACCGTATGGAAGATCACTTATCCAGAATTGACAAAGATCTGCTGCGATCCTTGAAGGAAGGTCCATTCAATGCGAATGTTCAAACAAGATTTGTTGCGAAATCAGGTGAAGCAACTACTCCTCCAGTCGAGACAGAAGTCACCATTGCTGCAAACAAGAAGAAGGTTGAGAATGGCAAGCGCTGCATGTGTGAATTGAAGAGCGGTCTACCTCCTGTTGCCTTCAATCTGATCCGAGGGTCCAAGTCTGCAAAACAAATATGGGACAGATTGAAGATGTGATACGAAGGTAATGATGTTATGAAAAAGAGCATTGTCAATAACATCCTGACTGACTTCAGTAATTTCAAACAACTGGACAATGAGAAGATGGACCAGACCTTTGAAAGGTTTAACGATGTAGTCTATGAACTGGAGAAATATGGTGTATCAAAGACATCGCATGAAACAAACTTCAGGTTCATGCAATGTCTACGAAGGGAATGGAAGCAGATCACCATGATGGTGAGATCCCATGAGAAGATCAACTCATACTCACTTGAAGAACTCTATAATCTGCTCAAATCCTATGAGTATGATGTTTTGGAATCAGTTGGTGAACTATCCAATGCTGTCTCTTTAGCCTTTGTTTCCAAAACTGAATCCGAAGAAGTTAATGATGCTGATGATGAAGGTGAAGTGGACGAAGAAGGTGACTCAATGGCCTTATATTCTAGCAAAAACTGGAACTTTTGGAAGAGGCCCCTAAATAAACCAAACTTCAACCGAAGTTTCAACAATGGTAAACAACCATCAAAACCTGCTGATCATACGAACAAACCAAAATCCGAAGTAACTTCTCAACGAGAAAAGAAGCTATTAGGAGATTCGGGTTACGACTTCAACTACTGCTTTGGAAAGAACCATTTAGCCAAAGACTGCATGTTGAAGAAAGCGAATGAGAAAAAGGAGAGAATCAAGGATGATGCATATTACACGAATAAACTAGAAGAGGTTCGTGCTAAGACACAAAGCCTATCTCTTGTTGCTCCAAAAGGAGGTGATGGTACCTACCAAATCTCGTCATCTGGTTACGATGATGATGAAATTCGTAAACCAACTCATGGTGCAATGTATGTGGTTCATACTGGTCGAGGTATATGGTTAGATGATGAGAGTTTGGACGAAGAGGAGGAAAGCAACATCAATGGTGTCTGTCTTATGGCACAAGGGACTAACTCATCGTCAAATGCTCGTATTACCATCCGTGAACAGGTATCACTCTTACTTCAAAACTTTAATGAACCAGAAGAACGTTTTATTAACGACCTTAACAAAATTACTTCTGACAGTCTGCATATGAATCAACTACTTGTTTCAGCAAATATTGATGCGTGTCAGGCAAAGGATGAAGTAACTTCGCTTAAGGGAAAGCTAGAAGGAGTGCGTGGGGCATTAGAGAAAAGTCAATTGCGAATAGAGATTTTAGAAGAAAGTAGGGAACAATTGAAGGGTTTTCTAGCAAACAATGAACAAATAATTTCTTATGGTTCACATGCAACCCTAGAAAGATCTATGTTTTCTTCTATGAAGATAATAAACTAAAACCTAAGGCCAACAATTATTTCTAAAGTATAAATCAGAAGAACCAACCTTTGATTCTTGATTCAGAAGCTAGCAGTACAAGTGTCCTGCCTCAAATGGAATCACACCCAAGCAATGGAGGAGAGAAGACAGCAGAGTATCCACAGAGAGATAGAGTTAGCGCAGACTTTAGGGTTCCTAGGGGTTCCTTATATAGCCTCCAGAAGGCTACAGTCAAAACCCTAGAGGAGCCCACTCATAATTTCGCCAAAACCTAGCTCCACTGGCCAGTCAATTATTCAACTATTGAATAATTACAGAACCAATCCATACACTTTTAATTAATTAAATTAATCACTAAATTAAATCCAATTATTTCTAGATTAATTTCTAATTAATTATTATAGTTTCTAATTAATATATTAACACTTAAATGTATTAATAAACTATTTATTTATTTCTATTGATTTATTAAACACTTAATAAATCAACCTTTCCTCTATTGACTTCTACATCAATCCTCCTGCTATGAGGGCAACCCAAATGGACTTTGCTTCTATTAATAAGATAAATATAAATATAAAGTCATGGCTTAGACACCTAATCCAACAGTCTCCCACTTGGATAAGTCTATGACTTTAATTTATCTTCTGATTAATAAACAACCTGCAGCTTCCTAGAAACTGCTGCCGAACTCTGACCCAGTCAGTTCTGTCCATAGATAAGTGATCATATGATCCTTCGTCTAACAAGATATTTTCAGACACGAGACATGGATTGAGATCAATCTCTGTCCGATACTCTGTTTCCCGATCTCCAATTCTTCTTATAACTTTAGGACTTCTAATTGAACACATCAATTTAGTCCCGGCTGGCCAGCACTTTAGTCAACTTCAAAATCATCGAGAGGCCTACAGATATCTGTTTCCCACCAGGGTCACGGAACGAATAAGCTTTGACTCATATGATTATGACTTTTACTTATCAAATCGTACACAACAATGCGTTTTGTAACATCGAGTTACTGATGCGTTTTCACATTATCAATGCACAACCGACTCGTAAATTTCAACTCATATGTCTCCGCTTCAAGATCATACGATATTATCGTCTCAACATTGCTCGTGATGTAATCCATGAAGCAATCTATTGAGCGCGGGTTTATCCAATACTCAAATCTCTATTTCTAAGTACTCATGAACGTTGTAGCAGTCTTACTGCAATGTCTAACTCCTTAGACAATCTACAAACCAATTCACGACAGTCTTCGTTCATACTTACTCCCGAAAAGCATGAGCGACTGTGGACTTTTGAATAATCAAATTATTCCGGAAGTGAAACATGCAAAATTGAAACATAAAATCTAACTGGTAGCTACTCTTGCCTAATTACCAAGTCTCCACGAGGTAATCACCAAGTCAGATTTTTCATAAAACTATTATCGGTTTCTAGATTCCATTTTAAACTTCATGTTATGTATCTATGTCCGGATGACCTTTCACACTTTCTATGTATCTAAATATCATACTTTTATACACTTTATCCGATCGGATATCCTTCTGATGATATTTCAATTTTGGTCATACCGTCATTCTCACTAACAACTCCATTCTATGTACTGTGACTTTCCATGGTTCTCGGGATCTTTAGTTCACATGACTGCATCCTAAGACTATTTCGAGGTGTTACGATGTGCCGGTGAGCCACACGCGCTCCATCGGAATGCCAACGAAATTCTTTAACCATTAAGTCCTTATTTGAAAACTCTTTTCAAATTGTTATCAACATTCACCCCAATCATTTTCCAATGATTTTTCACGTATGTACAAAATCCATTAAGTATTCCCAGCCAGGTCATATCCTGAATCTGACTCACTATGCTCTAAGCATTAAGTCATCAAGACATGTTCATGACACTTCTGATCGATCCAAGAAACTTGTTGGATTCGATCTAGTCCTATTCCAAACTCTTTTGGAATCATAGGATTAGTTGCAATCCTTGTGTCACGACTTTCAATAACTATTTCCTTTCGGATACTCTTTTCCATGCATCTTGAATCTTGTCAAGTTCATGCTTACTATGGCCAGGTCTATACTGATGACATCATCTATCTGATATATGTCAATGGATTATGTGAGTATGCTGCACCTTTTATATCTCTCATGCCAAATCATCACACTTTGTAATGACATGAAACTATTTCCTAGGGCAATGCATCTTGAGTCTCATCAAGATCATTTTTGCAGAGTTTCGATCTATCTCATAGACGTTTATAACCACCCGAGCATGTCGTATCTTTATTAAGTCTTTTATAGCGATCCGTCTCTTAACACCAAGTCATTACACTTTGTAATGAAAAAAGACGTTTCCTAGAAACATTATGTAACACACATATGGAGATAATAGATAATAGCGACACTCCCACTGGCTTTGACACAGTTATGGACTATTCACAAAATCCAGAACTTTTGGCACCTTTTGAGAATCCAAACCTTTCTGACATCAAAATCCAATCCTTTGGCATATTTTGAGAATCTAAATATCCTTTCTTGTGAGATGCCTGCGGGGAAATCCCGGGCCCATGTACCTTTATACTGGCATATTCTTTGTGAGTCCCTATTAGTGTGCCGGTGATCCACACGCGCTCCACTAACGACTTACAATATGCAGTATCCTTTCGGATTTCATCTTCTATTGAGAGTGCTTCTCTCGGAGTCAATTACTTGACTCTGTGTATCGTCTCACTCAACCAGATGTCTTGAAGGTACGTTTCTATCCATGCTGCTTTCGTCTGATGATTCAATTACTCCCATTGGTTTTTAGACCAGGTGTAAAATCAATCAAAATGTCACATAGACTGTATCTCGGCCTAAGGTTCTCTTAATTGGCAGCAACTGGGCTCACCAATGCTTCCAAGTAGTCGGATTGTAAATCCGTACCAACAATAGTGTTTTACCACTATTCGGTATGTCACCCCAATCATAACTACTTATGACGATGATCAGTACTACTGGTCAAGAGAAGGTTATGTCAGTATTAAAACAGAAATCTAATTTCTGCTCTAAGACTAGTGATGCCTAAAGGTTCTTTCACTTTGCTAATCCTGAACTCGTTTAGGACTGTCCCAACTCCCACTGTTTCCTTAGAACATGAATTCTTTTAAAAGAGCTCTTTCTTTCCAAGGTACAGCGGGATAGCTAGTGAAACGACATTTCTGATTAGGTTCAGGCTAGTCATGAGGTTCGGACGAACACTACAAGACCCTGGACTTTTAATGTACAAGTGGGACAATCCCAGCTTTATATTTCAGACAGTGTCTGCAAAACCTACTTAGTCGAAGGATGTGGTTGGAATATGGTTCCTAGGGGTTCCTTATATAGCCTCCAGAAGGCTACAGTCAAAACCCTAGAGGAGCCCACTCATAATTTCGCCAAACCCTAGCTCCACTGGCCAGTCAATTATTCAACTATTGAATAATTACAGAACCAGTCCCTGCACTTTTAATTAATTAAATTAATCACTAAATTAAATCCAATTAATTCTAGATTAATTTCTAATTAATTATTATAGTTTCTAATTAATGTATTAACACTTAAATGTATTAATAAACTATTTATTTATTTCTATTGATTTATTAAACACTTAATAAATCAACCTTTCTATAGTATTGACTTCTACATCAATCCTCCTGCTACGAGGGCAACCCAAATGGACTTTGCTTCTATTAATAAGATAAATATAAATATAAAGTCATGGCTTAGACACCTAATCCAACAACAATTTAGAGTTAATAATGAAATCTTGTTGAAACAAAGAAATATTTTTTGTGAAACAGCTAAAAGATTATATGCCTTTATTACTCGAATTTACCATTCTTCTGATATTTCATTAGATCATCATAAAAAGCTTTTACCTTTTATTGAGTTCAAGTTGCAAGATGTAGACTCACTTTTATTGAGTTCAAGTTATTGATCCTTCGGATGACTTCACAAAATTTTCTGTTGATAAAACCAAAAAGCTTGTTGAACTAGCATGTACGTATCTAAAGGTTGCTACTTTCAAAAACATGGTTATCATTAAACAAGGAGTAAAACTTGAA
This sequence comes from Cichorium intybus, assembly GCA_023525715.1. Lineage (NCBI taxonomy): Eukaryota > Viridiplantae > Streptophyta > Magnoliopsida > Asterales > Asteraceae > Cichorium > Cichorium intybus. The sequence goes on from CM042011.1 coordinate 104,786,786, forward strand.
GAGAACTGTGAATTACTCTCCCTTATGAAAGAAGATAACGCAAAAGTAATACCTGAAGGGTTTTTCTCAACAGAGAAAATGCTTGAAAATAATTTAAATGAAGAAATGGAATTTAAAATAAATAAAAGAAAACAAGAAATATATCAGTTGAAAAAGCCCTTCGGACGTCAGAATAATCTTCAAAAGTTTTCAATCAACCGAAGACAATTTCGTCAAACACCTTCTTATGAAAAACATAAATGATTTTATGACAACCGAAGAAGAAGGAACTACAGAAATTCTCAAAATAAATAGAAAGAATTTAGAAATCAACAAAAACTTTCGAATATCAGGAAACCTTCTGATGCTCCTCGAAAGCTTGTTTTTAAACCTGAAAAGCCTATTTGTACAAACCTAAATTTTGAAAGAATGACAAAGAAAATTTTTTCTAAGGGAAGCAACTTAGTTGACACGTTTCATGTGTGGTTGGGCAAGAACATTAACCTTTTCAAAAATAAATATTTAACGATACAAGATTTCAAACTTGCATACGAAGAATTCCTATGCGAATCTACTCATTATAGTTCTTCGTCTAAAAACACTTCAATTTCAAAGAAAAGTGGGTTCCTGTTAAACCAAATTCTTTACCTATAGTTAAACCCAAAATACAAAAACCAAAGAAAATTTTGAAATGGGTTCCTAAAGTCACAATATCACACACCTCCACACCATCACTTTTGCCTAATATTGCTTCTTCATCTGGCACCAAAAAGGATGATATGGTTGCATCATGGATCTATGATCCGAATACTTACCCTCAAGGACCCAAGCCATGTTGGGTACCTGAAATTTCTCTCTAAATTGTAGGTAATGATCGATAAGCGGTACGATAAGGAATGGTACATTGACAGTGGCTACTCACGACAAATGACGGGGATGATTTAATATTTAAGGGACTCCGGGAGCTAAGATGACGGAGGAGATGTGAAATTTGGAAACAATGAGACATGTCCCATCAAAAGATATGGGAAGATAACCAATGGAAAGTTTACTATCAATCGCGTACCATATGTAGAAGGTCTAAAACACAACCTAGTCAGCGTTTCTCAACTTGTTGTGGGAACTGGGTTAAAAGTCTCATTTGATGAAGCGGGAAGTACTATTAAGAAGAAAAAGACCAAGGAAGTTCTGCTAAAATCAAAAAGGAAGGGTGAAATGTTTCCACTGGACATGAAACCAATTGTTGGGGCACCTTCCATCTGTCTACTCTCTAAAGCTCCTTCAGATCTCAGCTGGTTATGGCATCGGAGACTATCTCATCTGAACTTCAAGAACATCAACAAGCTGGTTGCTCTTGACTTAGTCCGGGGAATGCTGGCACTGAAGTTTGACAATGACACTTTGTGTGCTGCATGTGAGCATGGGAAGCAAAAACGACAAGCTCATCCGAGTACCATAGACTCCAAGATCACTGAACCACTTGAATTACTACACATTGACCTTTGTGGTCCTTCAACGGTTGAGTCTCTTGGTGGCAAGAAATACATATTGGTTATTGTGGATGACTTTTCACGATTCACTTGGGTAATCTTTCTACAACAAAAGTCAGACACACCTATAGAGCTCATTGCCTTCATCAAACAAATCGAGCTTCATCTCAAGAAACTAGTTCGAGCTATCCGAAGTGACAACGGCACTGAATTCAAAAATAAAACTATTGACTCGTATCTGAAGGAGAAGGGCATCACTCATAATTTTTTTGCCCCTTATACTCCACAGCAAAATGGAGTTGTTGAGCGAAGAAATAGGTCCTTATGCGAAGCTGCAAGAACAATGCTTGACTACGCGAATCTTCCAATGTACTTCTGGGCCGAAGCTGTTGCAACTGCATGCTTCACTCAAAATCGGTCTTTCATTCATAGAAGATTCAATATCACTCCATACGCGTACTTACTAAGACAACAAGGAAGATCGAGGAAACCTTCAATCTAACATTTAATGATCATCATATCAAGAAAGCTGAAACAATCTTTCCTCGTTCCCCTATTTTTCCAGCTACACCAACCGAAGTCATACCCCTGGACTCTTTTGATCTTGATTTCTCTTTCTTATTTGACAGTCCTGATCGTGCAATAGACGCTGAATCAAATGCGAAGGACAATAACATACCAGAAATCAACAAGCTCACTGACGATCAATCCTCTACTGATACATAAGAGGATAAGTCTTCTTCGGTTGAGGGGGAGTGTGAGACTTCCTACGCAAAAGGTCCTTCGGCTGAGGGGGAGTCTTCAACTTCTGCTTCATCCAAAGATCCAAAGGATACTAACTCTAAAGAACCACCAAATACATCATCTACACAAACCCCTTCTCAAATTGAGGGGGAGTCATCTGACAAGGCAGCTTCTGTTGAGGGGGCAACCAATTCCTGACACTACACCTAAAGATAATCAGTCAACTTCAGACTATCCATCTGATACGGAAGAAGTGCATGGAGAAACACTGCCAGAATATGACCCTGCATACCCTCCTCTTGACAAATGGACACGGGATCATCCGAAGACTCACGTAATTGGTAATCTAGATGAAAAGGTACTTACTCGATCTTAATTAAAAGCAAAACAACATGAATTAAACAAAAGATCGGATTTTTGCATGTTTAACGTTTTCATTTCAAAAGTTGAACCTAAAACTGTTAAAGAAGCTTTTCAACACTCAGATTGGGTTGAGGCTATGCAGAGTGAGTTGGCTGAATTTGAATAAACAAGGTTTGGCGTTTAATTCCTAAACCCACCAACTCCTCTATAGTGGGTCTTAAATGGGTTTTTAGAAATAAACTTGATATTGAAGGTAACATTGTACGAAACAAAGCTAGACTCGTTGTCAAAGGTTATTGCCAACAGGAGGGAATCGATTATGATGAGAACTTCGCTCCTGTTGCTAGACTTGAGTCCGTCTGAATATTTTTGGCATTTGCCGCCCATAAAAACTTTGATGTTTACCAAATGGATGTCAAATGTGCATTTTTAAATGGCGAACTCGAGGAAACAGTGTTTGTAGAACAACCCCCTGGTTTTGTAAACGATAAGTATCCAGATCACTGTTATATCCTTGACAAGGCTGTCTACGGGCTAAAGCAAGCGCCACGAGCCTGGTACGAAACTTTTACCCGGTTTTTAAAACAATCAAACTTCAAAAAAGGCTCTGTTGATCCCACTCTTTTTCGAAAGAAAGTTGGTAATCATCTCATGTTAGTTCAAATCTACGTGGATGATATCATCTTCGGTTCAATAGACCCTGCACTTTCAAAAGAATTCGAAGCCTTAATGAAAAGTAAATTTCAAATGAGTATGATGGGGAAGATAAATTTCTTTCTCGGATTCCAAGTGAAACAAACCTCTGAAGGCATTTTCATAAATCAAGAAAAATACACACAAAGCCTTCTGGAAAAATTTAGAATGGAAAATTGTTCAAATGCGAAGGTTCCCATGGCTGCTGGTACACGACTCTCTCCTTCGCTTGACAAACCGGCTGTTGATCAGAAGGTCTATAGAAGCATGATCGGCTCTCTCCTCTACCTGACTGCTAGTCGACCAGACATCATGTTTTCTGTATGCAACTGTGCAAGATATCAAGCGAATCCACGAGAACCACATTTAGCTGCAGTCAAAACGATCTTTTGTTATCTCCATCGTACACCCTCACTTGGATTATGGTACCTTGCCAACTCAGGCTTCTTTCTTCAAGCCTATTCAGATGCTGATCATGGTGGTTGTGTGCTGGATCGAAAAAGCACTTCGGGTGGATGCTAGTTTCTAGATGGCAAACTCATCAGTTGGCAATCAAAAAAGCAAACTTGTGTCTCTATCTCCACAGCCGAAGCTAAATACATTGCTGCTGCTGCTGCATGCACTTCTCAGATGATTTGGGTTCAAAGTCAATTACGCGATTATGCCATTCATATGCGACGAATTCCACTTTTTTGTGACTCCCAAAGCGCTATACGAATTTGTCACAACCCAGTTAAACATTCGAAGACTAAACATATTTCCCTATGCTATCATTTCATTAAAAGTCATGTAGAAGAAGGAAATATCAAGGTACACTTCATCCATACGAATGACCAGTTGACAGAAATCTTTACCAAAGCTCTAGATGAGAAAGCTTTCACAAGGATAATCCATGGACTAGGCATGCTTGAGTCATCCGAAGTTCCACAAACATAATATGCTAAGTGTTCTGAACCCTGTACCTTTGTTTTTTTTTCGGTTAAAGACCTGTTTACAAACTCGTTCTTCGGATACCTGGGCGCCTCTCTATCGTCATATCTTACTTGCACCCAGTGGTTCTTACCTTCGCTTCAATAATTAACTAATCAAAAAGACTTGCTCTTTTCAGGATCTATTGTCTCAAAACTAACTTGGCACTATACATTTGATGATTCCTGAAACGAAGAAAATCAAAACATTTAGAAACGGGATGTCGACTTTTCACACATGAAAACTATGTTTATATCTGTTTCACCAAGCAAAATGAATAAATGAATACTATTCCAAAAAGCTTAGAAAGAAATTGCAACGAATATGCATTCAAACAATTGGGAACTGTAATTATTAATCAAGGAGTTACAAAACTCTATATGCTTCGCACCAAAAATATGTGCTATACAAAACACTCAAGGCTTACCCCCTGTCTTCAATGCAATAACCAGGATCTCCAATGACATAGTTAAGAACCGTGTTGGGGGTATGAACATCTCAGTAACCTGTCTTCAGTGACAAGGGTGGAGTAGTGCACAATTCTCAAAGGCTTGTCATCCGAGAAGCATGTCCAAATACTCCATCTGGTGAATCGAGATATCTTCTTCATCCCACAACTGAAGTACTAAATTATATGCAACGTTTATCTTTGGATTATAAATTATCATCTAAATCTATGCTAGGTAATACTTTGAGATCACAATATGAAAAACAATGTTTTTATGCATGCAAAGGAAGAATAATTACACTGGGTTCAACTATCGTATGATGGCTAGATTCATTCACACATGTTCGAGCATGCGTGTGTAATCAAGACTTCCAAGAATTATCAGCTCTCATCCTCAGAAAATAACCCACAAATTCGTTTTTCACAAGTCAATCAACACTTTCGTTTGAGCTTCGGATGACGAACGTTACTGACTAATAAGTGCATTAACATTATAGTCTTATAAATTCGATAATATAAAAAGATTTTCCTTTCTTAGTTTCTTTTATTTTTTATTAAACCTGATCATTTTATCTAGTTACGCTGGTAGTTAGGATTACACGAGAAATCAGGGATTTAATCTGATCCTAGCTTGCCTTGGGAAATGCACGAACCAATCACAATGAGGTATAACGGTTACATCTGGATGACGAACCTGCCATGCGACAAAAAGGGAATGTCCCTTCAACTTATGGGTGATGTGGAGACATATAATTCGACCGTCTTATACGAGCATTAATTGCTCACCCTCTCTCTCCATTCATTACCCCAAAATCAACACTATAAATATGGCAAAACCCTTCATTCACCCCTTCCGTTCCCCCAATCTTCAAATCTGCAACTATTTCTCTGCCATCTTCAACTCGCAAAACTCTCACAATATCTGCAGATGCTGTATCGTTCACTGCCGCCGATGCCGACTCCGTTCCAGATCTTTGATCATTGTCGACAAATCACATTGCCAATCTTGATCCAAATGCTTACTCTTCAACCATGGCAATGCTGGTTCTCTGCCTCCAACACTCTCCTTTGGGATATGCCATAACTGTAAATCCTCAAGTTCCACAGTTATGGGTGGATCGTGCTCATCATACTGCACGTCTGAATGTGGACAGCCAATCAATCGCTTTCGAGATAATCACTGCCAACAAAACCAAGAAGACGATAATGGTCGGAAAAGAGCAATTCGCAAGGGTTCTCCGTTTACCGGTAACTAGAATGTTTCAGATGGCCTCTCAATCGGAGATCATAAACATGCTGAACGAAATGGGTCACACTCCTGTCACACGATCCATGAGTAATTTCAAGAAGAAACACTTGCCTTCAATTTGGGCATACTTTTTCAGCATACTACTGAGGAGCCTCTTTGGAAGGACCTCTGGCCTGGATTCAGCTTCGTACACCTTTCTCCAACTACATTATGGTATCTACTACAATTGCCCTGTTGATTATGCTGGCATTTTATGGACCGATTTCCTTGTATATTTGAACCATGTGAAGCGTGCCACTGACATCGCATCAGCACGGTTCTGGGCTCTAATAGTCCAGGCTCTGTATGCTCATGAGAAAGGTCCAGTGCCTCAGGATTTTCCTGTACACGATTTCGGATTAGTTCAAGTACCCAACGGGTTCCCCTTCGGATGCAAATATGGACTTTGTGGCACAAATTCCTGAAGCGATGTTGTGCAAAGTTCCCACTGACAACCTCACCCTCATTGCTTACCGTCAAACACTCACTATTCCACACCCTATTCAAGTCTTTCAAAGGGTGGTGGAAGCAGAACTACCTAAGGCCAAGGGTGGTAAGCGAAAAGGTACAACTGAGGCATCCGAACCACATGCAAAGAGAACCAGGACACGCAAGAAGACCCAAGCTACTAAACCATCAAAGAAGAAACCAGCACAATCTTCAAGACCACCAACACCCAAATCCGAAGATGAGGAAGAAGCAGACGAATATTCTCATCCTGAGGACACAATGATCCCTCCTTCACCAACTGAGGCGACTACTTCCACGGTACCACCTTCTGATCCCATTGTTTCCTTAACTGAAAACCCGGTGGTGTCCGCACATATGACCACTGTTGAAACATCTTATGTGGAGACAAGTCATATTGAGACCCCTGTGAACACATCTAATGTGGACACAAGTCTCGCATCCGGTGATCAAACTGCCAAAGATCCACCTTCTCCACCACTAAAGCATACCACACCCTTTGTCACTTCCACAACCGAAGTTCCTCCTCCTATACATTCCTTTTTCATGGATGATCTGGCTGATTCTCCCTCTTCCTACGAAACTGACAAAGGTGAAGAGCATTTTTTTTAAACTGCTCCCATTCAAATACAAGACGACGATGATGATGAACCAGACACAAGTCTGGTGTCAATGAAACAATTTCGTCAACTCAATGCAAAGTTAAATCTTCTGATACAAGCCCAGACAACTTACACTTTGGATAAAGGGTCTGGGGTCACTACTGAACATTTGGCTGAGTCCCTTACATCGTTCGAAGGGTCAATCACTGCAAAAGTAAACAAGAACATTGATGATGCGGTGAAGCTGATAGAAAGTGATATCAAACAGATGACTCGTAATGTCTTGGAGAAAATAGACTTGCGGTGTAAGACAATTGAGAAGATGATAGAAGAGAAAACTAAGCACATTCAGGAACAACACACTGAAAAACTCACCGAAGTGGTCACCAAACTCAATACTGCCCATACAAATGTTCAAGCCAAGCTTACTTCCTTGTCTACTTCGGTTGAGAACCTTTCAAAAAGAAGTGCTGAGGAGTTTGATGTTCAACTTACAAGCTTACAGAAAGATGTTGATATTGCGAAGAAAAAATTGCAGAACCGAAGGTGCACGAGTTGAACGCGAACAAAGATGCACAGAAGATCAGCGACCAACAGATGAAGATCTTAGTATCTCACACGACTGAGTCAATCCGAAAGGATATTGCGCCTCTGCTTGCGTTAGTTAGTCGACTTCCTGGTGCTCCGAAGCCTGCCCTGCTTTCGTCACAAGCGGGAGAAGGTGTTGGATTAGGTGTCTAAGCCATGACTTTATATTTATATTTATCTTATTAATTGAAGCAAAGTCCATTTGGGTTGCCCTTATAGCAGGAGGATTGATGTAGAAGACAGTAGAGAGAAAGGTTGATTTATTAATTATTTAATAAATCAATAGAAATAAATAAATAGTTTATTAATATATTTAAGTGTTAATATATTAATTAGAAACTATATTAATTAATTAGAATTTAATTTAGAATTAATTGGATTTTAATTCAGTGATTAAATTAATTAATTAAAATAGCAGGGACTGGTTTGTATTTATTCAATAGTTGAATAACTGCTAAACCAGTAGCCAGGGGCCAAAGTTGGCGCCAATATGGAGGGAACTCCATAGTTGGCGAAAACCCTAATTAGGGTTTAGAAGCCTTGGTCCAAATAGTCAACAGGCTTGCCCATTAAGGAGGCTCCTCTATGGTTTCAGTTGTAACCCTTGGAGGCTATAAAAGGAACCTCCTGGCTCCCCTTTTTCTACGCCACCTCTATCTCTCTGAAGTTACTCTGCTGTCTTCTCTCCTCCATTGCTTGGGTGTGACTCCATCTGAGGTAGGACACTTGTGCTGCTAGCTTCTGGATCAAGAATCAAAGGTTGGTTCTTCTATTTTATACTTTAGAAATTATTGTTAGCCATTAGGTTTTAGTTTATATCTTTATAAAAGAAAACATAGATCTTTTAGGGTTACATGTGAACCATAAGAATTTTATTTGTTCATTGATTGCTTGAAAACCCTTCAGTGGTATCAGAGCTATGGCTTGTTTTCTTGTGATTTGATATAAACTGTTTATTTGATCATTGGGTTTTCGATAATAAACCCTTGAGGAGGCCTAATTTTGTTCATGGTGGCTAGGGTTTCAAAACCCTAGCCTCCCTCCCCTTATTTGGCGATTTTGCATGCTTATGGTAAGTAGGTTTCTTATTTTTGGTAATTGAGATCTATTAATAAATGGAAACTGCTCCCATTCAAATACAAGACGATGATGATGATGAACCAGACACATGTCTGGTGTCAATGAAACAATTTCGTCAACTCAATGCAAAGTTAAATCTTCTGATACAAGCCCAGACAACTTACACTTCGGATAAAGGGTCTGGGGTCACTACTAAACATTTGGCTGAGTCCCTTACATCGTTCGAAGGGTCAATCACTGCAAAAGTAAACAAGAACATTGATGATGCGGTGAAGCTGATAGAAAGTGATATCAAACAGATGACTCGTAATGTCTTGGAGAAAATAGACTTGCGGTGTAAGACAATTGAGAATATGATAGAAGAGAAAACTCAGCACATTCAGGAACAACACACTGAAAAACTCACCGAAGTGGTCACCAAACTCAATACTGCCCATACAAAAGTTCAATCCAAGCTTACTTCCTTGTCTACTTCGGTTGAGAACCTTTCAAAAAGAAGTGCTGAGGAGTTTGATGTTCAACTTACAAGCTTATAGAAAGATGTTGATATTGCGAAGAAAAAATTGCAGAACCGAAGGTGCACGAGTTGAACGCGAACAAAGATGCACAGAAGATCAGCGACCAACAGATGAAGATCTTAGTCTCTCACACGACTGAGTCAATCCGAAAGGATATTGCGCCTCTGCTTGCGTTAGTTAGTCGACTTCCTGGTGCTCCGAAGCCTGCCCTGCTTTCGTCACAAGGGGGAGAAGGTGTTGGATTAGGTGTCTAAGCCATGACTTTATATTTATATTTATCTTATTAATTGAAGCAAAGTCCATTTGGGTTGCCCTCATAGCAGGAGGATTGATGTAGAAGTCAGTAGAGAGAAAGGTTGATTTATTAATTATTTAATAAATCAATAGAAATAAATAAATAGTTTATTAATATGTTTAAGTGTTAATATATTAATTAGAAACTATATTAATTAATTAGAATTTAATTTATAATTAATTGGATTTAATTCAGTGATTAAATTAATTAATTAAAAGAGCAGGGACTGGTTTGTATTTATTCAATAGTTGAATAACTGGTAAACCAGTAGCCAGGGGCCAAAGTTGGCGCAAATATGGAGGGAACTCCATAGTTGGCGAAAACCCTAATTAGGGTTTAGAAGCCTTGGTCCAAATAGTCAACAGGCTTGCCCATTAAGGAGGCTCCTCTAGGGTTTCAGCTGTAACCCTTGGAGGCTATAAAAGGAACCTCCTGGCTCCCCTTTTTCTACGCCACCTCTATCTCTCTGAAGTTACTCTGCTGTCTTCTCTCCTCCATTACTTGGGTGTGACTCCATCTGAGGTAGGACACTTGTGCTGCTAGCTTCTGGATCAAGAATCAAAGGTTGGTTCTTCTATTTTATACTTTAGAAATTATTGTTGGCCTTTAGGTTTTAGTTTATATCTTTATAGAAGAAAATATAGATCTTTTAGGGTTGCATGTGAACCATAAGAATTTTATTTGTTCATTGATTGCTTGAAAACCCTTCAGTGGTATCAGAGCTATGGCTTGTTTTCTTGTGATTTGATATAAACTGTTTATTTGATCATTGGGTTTTCGATAATAAACCCTTGAGGAGGCCTAATTTTGTTCATGGTGGCTAGGGTTTCAAAACCCTAGCCTCCCTCCCCTTATTTGACGATTTTGCATGCTTATGGTAAGTAGGTTTCTTATTTTTGGTAATTGAGATCTATTAATAAATGGAAACCCTAATCTCATTGCTTGCCTTTTTCGAAAATTAGGGGATTAGATAGGATTAAATTAATTTGATTAATTTGTGATGCCTATCTAGATTTAATTAATTTAATTAATTGTTTTAATTAAAAGATAAATTAAATCACTTAAAGAATTAATTAAATTTTCGAAAAAATAGAAATAAATTTGCGAAAATTCTTAGAAAATTAATTCTAAAATATTTTAATAAGATTAAAATATATCTTATATATTTATGATTAAAAGTTAATATTTATATATAAGATTAAACTGGTTAGTCTTACCGTTAGTATGCGTCATTCACAAAACTGCCCTATAAAGAGGGTATAAGGCGACTGCCTATAAAATGGTAGTCTAATGGGTATCCACTCTTACCCACCGCTCTCCTGGTCAGTCGAGTGTCGTTAGCCGAACGGGTTTGATAGAACCGCTAAGCCTCTTAAAAGTATAATGCTATAATTGAAAGTACTAGAACTTTGAACAAAACCCAATCTAGTTACTTTAGGTTAAAAATGTGAATTGGTGCTAATCCATGGAATTGCACATTGCACTTTGTGGAACGTTGGTGGAGCGTGTGTGGTTCACCGGCACGCCAACTGGGGTCTGCAATTGACTTCGAGATGACAATTGACTTCGAGAGTACCGAGCGAATTTGCATGGTTATTCACACCCGGTTTGTGATCCTCGGCATCCCAGTCATAAACAGTGGGGCACATCCGAGACTAAACATGCCATTGAATAGTTTAATGTGTCTTAATAGATCTAGGAATTTCATAAGATGAAATTGATAAGTGTATTATCTACCTTAATGACCATTATGTTGTGATTACGGCATCCCTCTTCACACCATAGTTGGGGCATTTTGGGTCCTAGCCTTAATAAATAATATATTGGGTAATTATTTAAAAGGCTGACTGGCCTTAACTATATGGTATGGCTTCATAAATAGAGAATAGTTCTCTGTTTTGCTGGCAAGCCATATCTGACTGAGTGTCTGCTCCCCAAAGCATGACATTACACAGTAACTTGTGATGAGCATGACTCCTTGATTGTTAAATCAAGGAAAGTTCGTTGCCTAATACTATTGATCATTGACCCCGAATTCCGCAGGAATTTAGAATTCCTGGGGTCAGATAAGTTAACATAGCTAGTTGTGGAAAGGTTCCATGAACTGGTTGAGAAAGGACGAGCTAAGATCTTCAAAGAATTTGAAGTGTGTAGGAAGTAACACCAGTTCACATGTTCTCAAGACTGAGAGACACATAGGTGAACTGTATAAATTTGGTTCCCTTTTTATCAGGAGTTAAATCATTAGCTCGACTCGCTGATCCGTTCATCCTGATGTACAGGAAGGGAAACCAGATAAGACAATCGTGGATGTGCATTCAGTGTTGACTTTGTATGAGTCGTTCATAGAGAAGCATAGTTCCATTGATTCAGCTGCTTCGGGATTGAGTCCAGTAATAGGACACATCAAGAAATGATCCAGATCGTCTGGACTGGTTCCTCGATGTTTCAAACTGGGAATCCACAGGGTAGGACACAGTCACGGAAAGATAGGAAAATGCTCCGAAGCCAAAAAGGTTGGCAACTCAGGAATATCTTAAAACTCAGAACACCTGATCCTTAATTCCTTGATACAGGATGTGTTTCTCATATTTGCTCTGTATGCATGGACTCAGTAGGATATGGGATGTTGTTGCATAGGAGCATATTCAAATTGGATCTGAAGCTCATGCAGTTATAGAGTTTAGTTAGATGTTGAAATCATGTTATTAGCTTATTAGATGCGTATGACATTGTCTATCATATTATACATTGTTTAAGGATTTTGTTTTAATAAAATTGTCAATTTTCTTTTAACACATGTTGTTTGAAATATCCTTGAAATGTTGTATGATTGTGTTGAATGCATGATTAGTAATAACTTGAATATTGATACATCCAAAGTGTTTGAATTTAGGAGTTGTGTCCCTTATGATTGTTAAGATAAATGTTGTAAGAATCAATTCAACCAAAGGTCCAATTGGACAGGACTTTGGAATCATTTGACTTAGAGTCTCATGATGAATTAAGTTCTTAATGTGTCAAGAAATGAATCAACCAAAGATCCAGTTGGACAGGACTTTGGAATCATTTGACTTAGAGTCAGATGATGGTTAAGTTCTTTATAAAGCACAAATGGCAAGAAATGAATCACCCAAAGATCCAGAGGATAGGACTTTGGAATCAGCTGACTTAGAGTCAACTGAGGATTGCAATTCTTGAACAGAATTAACAAAGTCATAAATTTACATAGAGATGTAAAAGGGATTAAGATTAGGAGCAACGAACACATCAGTTGCTGTGTGTTGCTCGAATATTCAAATAGAACACAATTGGTTGTACTTCGCAATATTTGTCATTCCGTATGACGAATATGGCTTCGCTTATCAGAATAAGCGATTGGATTGAAACCTTGAATAGTTCAAGGACTTCAAAGGAAGTACAAGATCCACAGAACCTGAGTGACAACATAAACTAGGAAAATGTTTCACAATTATTTTTCCAAGAACATTACTAGTTATAATGTATCTTAGGGAAGATGATGGAGCATTGGTCGAAACAGTTCGATCCTTGATGTATGAGATACATTGCCAATTAGTTTCCAATAAATTGAATACTATACCAGTCAGACCATATAAACCATATTCCAACCACATCCTTCGACGAAGTAGGTTTTGCAGACACTGTCTGAAATGTAAAGTTGGGATTGTCCCACTTGTACATTAAAAGTCCAGGGTCTTGTAGTGTTCGTCCGAACCTCATGACTAGCCTGAACCTAATCAGAAATGTCGTTTCACTGGCTATCCTACTGTACCTGGAAAAGAAAGAGCTCTTTTAGAAAGAACTCATGGTCTAAGGAAACAGTGGGAGTTGGGACAGTCCTGAATGAGTTCAGGATTAGCCAAGTGAAAGAACCTTTAGTCATCACTAGGCTTAGAGCAGAAATCAGATTTCTGTTTTAATACTGACATAATCTTCTCTTGGCCAGTAGTATTAATCAACGTCATAAGTAATTATGATCGGGGTGATATACCGAATAGTGGTAAAACACTATAGTTGGCACGGATTTGCAATCCGACTACTTGGAAGCATTGGTCAGCCCGGTTGCTGCCAATTAAGAGAACCTTAGGACGAGATACAGTCTATGTGGTATTTTGATTGATTTTACACCTGGTCTAAAAAACCAGTGGGAGTAATCGAATCATCAAAAGAAAGTAGCATGGACAGAAACATACCTTCAGAACATCTGGTTGAGTGAGACGATACCCAGAGTCAAGTAATTGATTCCGGGAGAAGCACTCTCAATAGAAGATGAAATCCGAAAGGACACTGCATATTGTAAGTCGTTAGTGGAGCGTGTGTGGATCACCGGCACACTAATGGGGACTCACAATGAGTATGCCAGTATAAAGGTACGTGGGCCCGGGATTACCCCATGGGCATCTCGCAACAAAGGATATTCAGATTCTCAAATATGCCAAAGGATTGGATTTTGAGAAAGGGTTGAAAGATTTCCATTAAGATGTCAGAAAGGTTTGGATTCTCAAAATGTGCCATAAGCTCTGGATTTTGTGAATAGTCCATAAATGTGTCAAAGACAGTGGGAGTATTGTTGTTATCTATGTCAATATGTGTGTTACATACTGTTTCTATGAAACATCTCTTTTCATTACAAAGTGTAATGACTTGGTGTTAAGAGACGGATCGCTATGAAAGACTTAATAAAGATACGGCATGCTCAGGTGGTTACAAATGTCTATGAGATAGATCGAAACTCTGCCAAGATGATCTTGATGAGACTCAAGATGCATAGCTCAGGAAAGGAGTTTCCTGTCATTGCAAAGTGTTATGAATTGGCATGAGAGATATAAAGAATGTGCAACATACTCACATAATCCATTGACATATATCAGATTGATGTTATCATCAGTATAGACCTAGCCATAGTAAACATGATCTTGATAAGATTCAAGATGCATGGAAAAGAGTCTCCGAAAGGAAATAGTTATTGAAAATCATGACACAAGGATTATAAATGATCCTTAGATTCAAAAGAGTTTGGAATAGGACTGGATCGAATCCAACAAGTTTCTTGGATCAATCAGAAGTGTCATGAACATGTCTTGATGACTTAATGCTTAGAGCATAGTGAGTCAGATTCAGGATATGACCTGGCTGGGAATACTTAATGGATTTTGTACATACGTGAGAAATCATTGGAAAATGATTAGGGGTGAATGTTGATAACAATTTGAAAAGAGTTTTTAAAATAAGGACTTAATGGTTAAAGAATTTTGTTGGCATTCCGATGGAGCGCGTGTGGCTCACCGGCACATCGTAACACCTCGAAATAGTCTTAGGGTGCAGTCATGTGGACTAAAGATCCCAAGAACCATGGAAAGTCACAGTACAATGTATGGAGATGTAAGTGAGAAAGACAGTATATGACCAAATTGAGATATCATCAGTTGTATGCCCGATTGGATAAAGTGTATCAATGTGAGACATTCGGATACATAGAAAGAGTGAAAGGTCATATAGAGATAAATACATAACATGAACTAAAAGTTTAATAGGAATCTAGAAACCGATAATAGTTTTATGTGAAATCCGACTTGGTGATTACCTAGTGGAGACTTGGTAATTAGGCAAGAGTAGCCACCGGTCAGATTTTATGTTTCAATTTTGCATGTTTCACTTCCCGAATAATTTGATTATTCAAAAGTATACAGTCACTCATACTTTTCGGGAGTAAGTATGAACGAAGACTGTCGTGAATTGGTTTGTAGATTGTCTAAGGAGTTAGACATTGCAGCAAGACTGCTACAACGTTCACGAGTACTTAGAAATAGAGATTTAAGTATTGGATAAACCCGTGCTCAATAGATTGCTTCATGGATTACATCACGAACAATGTTGAGACGATAATATCGTATGATCTTCAAGCGGAGACATATGAGTTGAAATTTACGAGTCGGTTGTGCATTGATAGTACGTAAACGCATCAGAACTCGATGTTATAAAACGCATTGTTGTGTACAATTTTGATAAGTAAAAGACACAAGCATATGAGTCGAAGCTTATTCGTTCCTTGACCCTGATGGAAAACAGATATCTGTAGGCCGCTCGATGAATTTGAAGTTGACTAAAGTGCTGACCAGCCTGGACTAAATTGATGTGTTCAATTAGAAGTCCGAAAGTCATAAGCAGAATCAGAAATCGGGAAACAGAGTATCGGACAGAGATTGATCTCAATCCATGTCTCGTGTCTGAAAATATCTTGTTGGACGAAGGATCATATGATCACTTATCTATGGACAGAACTGACTGGGTCAGAGTTCGACAGCAGTTTCTAGGAAGCTGCAGGTTGTTTATTAATCAGAAGATAAATTAAAGTCATAGACTTATCCAAGTGGGAGACTGTTGGATTAGGTGTCTAAGCCATGACTTTATATTTATATTTATCTTATTAATTGAAGCAAAGTCCATTTGGGTTGCCCTCATAGCAGGAGGATTGATGTAGAAGTCAGTAGAGAGAAAGGTTGATTTATTAATTATTTAATAAATCAAAAGAAATAAATAAATAGTTTATTAATATATTTAAGTGTTAATATATTAATTAGAAACTATATTAATTAATTAGAATTTAATTTAGAATTAATTGGATTTAATTCAGTGATTAAATTAATTAATTCAAAGTGCAGGGACTGGTTTGTATTTATTCAATAGTTGAATAACTGGCAAACCAGTAGCCAGGGGCCAAAGTTGGCACTAATATGGAGGGAACTCCATAGTTGGCGAAAACCCTAATTAGGGTTTAGAAGCCTTGGTCCAAATGGTCAACAGGCTTGCCCATCAAGGAGGCTCCTCTAGGGTTTCAGCTATAACCCTTGGAGGCTATAAAAGGAACCTCCTGGCTCCCCTTTTTCTGCGCCACCTCTATCGCTCTGAAGTTACTCTGCTGTCTTCTCTCCTCTATTGCTTGGGTGTGACTCCATCTGAGGCAGGACACTTGTGCTGCTAGCTTCTGGATCAAGAATCAAAGGTTGGTTCTTCTATTTTATACTTTAGAAATTATTGTTGGCCTTTAGGTTTTAGTTTATATCTTCATAGAAGAAAACATAGATCTTTTAGGGTTGCATAAGAACCATATGAATTTTATTTGTTCATTGATTGCTTGAAAACACCCTTCAGAAGGTTCTCGACCAACTGGAAGGTCAACAAAACAAAGGCAAACCACCTTCATACCAACAGCAACCATTACAACCTTCACACCCATCACTCAGACAACAATCACCACCTCAGGTATTCAAACAACCAAACCTTTCTTTGGATTTACTTCAGCGCCTTCTTCCACAACAATTTCTGCTACATCACCATCAACCACGATTCCTCTTACTTGGGGACGTCCTTCGTCTACACCTATCTCAACCGAATCCACCTCGAGTATCATCAAAAGATTCTCGAGTGGAATTAAAATCCAAACAAGTTCTGCACCATCAACCACTTCAACGAAAACAACCACATCTCAAGTCCCACTTGAGTCAGGTCCTTCTGTAGACAAGGGAAAGAAAATCGCACAAGAACTATCCAAGTCTGAACAGCAGAAGCAGAAGGTAGAAGAGTATGAGAAGCTAAGGCACTTGTATGTGATTTCAAGGGATAGAATGGGAAAGAAAGAAGTCTTGGGTCCAGTGAACAAAATATGGACATATGAGACGATCATGTCTTTGGCTTTCACCATAGTAGAGATGTTTGATCGAGTCCCACTTGTTTCGTATAGTATAGAAAACACAACTGAGATGCAACTGGATGTTCCATTCAATCTGAAGCTCTATGCGGCAAATGTTTATAACATTGAGTTTGACACTGCTGAGAAAAGAAAGTTTCAAGAACAAAAAGCTAGGTTTCATGCGAACCTTGGTGTTGATCAAACTCATGTCTGGTCATGCTTGAAGATTGTTGGGATAGACAGAATCGAGACGGTGAATTGTTTGAAGAAGTGTATCAAAACTACACTTATTATGTCTGAAGAGGTGAACAAAAGATTGAAAGCTCATTCACTGTTGCTGAATTTCCTCTAATGAATCCGAACGACTTTATCGTCCTTGTTGAAAGATTCTACAGCCTGACTTAGAAAAGAATATTCAAGCAGGTGGGTCTCACTAAAGGTCAAAGGATAATTGGAAGGTTTATGGGTTCGTATCTCCGAAACTTCTCTATATACGATTATGAGATTGCGAAACTATTTAAGGAATCTGTTCCAGCTACGGATAAGGAGCTTACAGGAATATCCAAATACAGCGATGGAAAGATTTTACAAAAGCTTTGGGGAGTTGTCTACAAAGGAAAACTCACAAGGAAAGGACCTCTAAAAAAGTTATTCTTTAATATAGACGAGAAAGAGAATGTAGGTACACAAATCCTAGATCTACACACAAATGGTATCAATCTTTCAAACACAATAAGAACAAGGAGATGATAAACTTCAATGCACTCTTTGATTAATCCAAAGACTTGTACATAAGTTCCTCTTTGGTTGCCAAGAACACAAGGATTCTCTCTCTAATTAGCACACAATTCTAGGACAACCCACCTCACAAATGAGGCTATAATTTCCTTAAATACCCTAGACCTAAAACCTAGCAAAACCCTAAGCCCATTTACACAAGCCTAGCCGAACAACAAAGAAGCCCAACCGAACAACTAAGGGTTGTTCGGTCCCCAACCGAAATATCCAATTTAACCTATATTTTCAATTTTAAGCTCGAAATAAATATTCTTTTAAGCCCAAAATGCAAAGATTAAACCATAATAAATTATGACCCAACAATCTCCCCCTTGGTTTAATGCTTTCATTTGTCTTCGAGCTCTGTCTTGATCTCGCCTTAGATTAATCATTGCAAACGAAATCTAACAATCTCCCCCTTAATGAGTGACGGGCACAGATGTTAATAACATTCAGCTCGTTGCAAAGACAATTTTGACTTCGGTGTAAAGCTGTCTTCATATATTGCTTTGAAAGTACTTTGGGCGAACAGGCTTCAGCAAAGGTCTTGAATCAGCACATCCAGTCTTTTGATTTGACATTGACTTAGACTGGAGTCTGAATCTTCACTTCTTCTTCATGATCACGTACAGGTGCAAATGTAGAAACAAGCTGGCTGAGGAGGAATTCAAGTAGCCTGTCACATGGAATTGAGCTTTCACCTTCTTTAGGAACAAATATTTGTGTCGAAACTCTTGAACTTCACTTTTAGCTGATGCTTCTCGATACGATCTTTGACTGCAAATCCTGTGGGTCATGGAGTTATAAACTCTCACCATAGTTGTTCAAGGATTCATCCTTGGCTCAGAATGAGACTTCTCGCAGTATCTGTGTGAACCCGGAGGAACGCATTGTGATTGTTTGAGTATCGGAGAACTACTCGTAGCCGTTTAGATTTAGGCCCCTGCATATCCTTGATCAGAGATCTCAATGCAGTTGACAAGTCAACAAGGCTCTTGGCGAGACGTTCAATGGTATCCAAACTCTAAGGAGTGTACCATCCTAGTGCCAATTTTGAATCCGGTGAAGTTGTTGGGGTCTCACAGCAATTGTGGTTAACAACAACGATCACTGACCTAGAGTTACAATGTTTCATCAATGCGAGGTAATATTGAAGGGTTACTATGCAATCAATGAACAAATAATAACTTATGGTTCACATGCAACCCTAAGATGATCTATGTTTTCTTCTATGAAGATTAGAACTAAAACCTAAAGGCAACAATTATTTCTAAAGATCAAAACTGAGAAAACCAACCTTTTGATCTTATGATCCTTGAAGCTAGCAGCAAAGAATCCTGCCTCAAATGCAAGTCACGCCCAAAGCAATGGAGAAGACAGTTCAGCAGTGTTATCTTGGTTCAAGTTGGCGCAGAAAAGGAGGTACCAGGTGCCTCCTTTTATAGCCTCCAAGGGTTACAGCTGAAACCCTAAGGAGCCTCCTTAGTGGGCAAGCCTGCTGGCCACTTGGACCAGGCTTCTAAAACCATAGGAGGGTTTTTTGCCAAACCCTAAGGGAATCCCCAAGGTGGCGCCACATTTGGCCCCTGGCTAATTACCTGCCAGTTATTTAACTATTGAATAATTCCAAGTCAGCCCCTGTACCTTTAATTAATTAATTTAATCACTAAATTAAATCCAATTAATTCTAGATTAAATCTTAATTAATTATTATGGTTTCCAATTAATATATTAACACTTAAATATATTAATAAACCATTTAATTAATTCTATTGATTTATTAAACAATTAATAAATCAACCTTTTACTCTACTGAACTCTATCCTAACCTCCAGCTATGAGGGCAACCCAAATGGACTTCGCTTCAATTACTAAGATAAATAGAATTATAAGTCATGGCTTAGACACCTAATCCAACAGTCTCCCACTTGGATAAGTCTATGACTTTAATTGTCTGTTTACTTTCTGATTAATATCAGTTTCCCAGAAACTGTCTTGAACTCTGACCTAGTCAGTTCTGTCCAAAGATAAGTGATCAAATGATCCTCCGTCCAACAGGATATTCTCATACTCCAGACATGGATAAGATCAATCTTGGTCTGATGCTCTGTTTCTCGATTTCTGATTTGCATATGACTTTTGAGACTACTAATTGAACACATCAATTCAGTCCCGATTGGCCAACACTTTTAGTTAACTTCAAAATCATCGAGAGCCCTAAAGATATCTGTTTCCCATCGGGTCAGGGGACGGATAAGTTTTGACTTATACGTCTGTGTCTTTTTCCAGTTAGAGTACTCACAATAGTGTGTTTTATAGCACCTAGTTACCGGTACGTTTTCGCACTATCAATGAGCAAATGACTTGCAAATTACAGATCATATCTCTCCACTTAAAGATCAAAGGATATTATCGTCTTAACATTGCTCGTGATATAATCCATGAAGCAATCTGTTAAGTGCGGGTTTATCCAATACTCAAATCTCTATTTTCTAAGTACTCATGAACGTTGTAGCAGTCTTACTGCAATGTCTAACTCCTTAGACAGTCTACAACCGATTCATGACAGTCTTCGTTCATACTTACTTCCTAACAGTATGATCGACTGTGGAAATTCAAATAATCTAATTACTAAGGAATTTTAAGCATGCAAATATTGAAACACAATGATAAACAATTGACAAAGGCAGTATCAATACTTATTTATAAATCTCCATTATAAAATCACCAAGTCAGTTACATTTATACTGTTTACAAGTTTCAAATCTATCTAATTGCTAAAACTAATATCATCCTTCAGTCCAATGCTCTGAGCATGCTGATTATGCTTAATCCTACTTAGTGCCTTAGTCAAAGGATCAGCAGGATTCTCTTCTGATGATACTTTCTTAACCAGTAAGTGACCTTCTTCCACTTGATGTCGAATATAGTGGTACTTTCTTTCGATATGCCTGGACTTTCTATGGTCTCGCGGTTCTTTTGTCAAAGCGACCGCTCCTTCATTATCGCAGAAAAGTTCCATCGGCTCCTGAATACTCGGGACAACTCCAAGGTCACCGATAAAGTTCTTCAGCCAAGCCGCTTCTTTAGACGCTTCACTCGCTGCAATGTACTCTGATTCGCACGTTGAATCAGCCACCATTTCTTGCTTGGAACTTTTCCAAGTGACCACTCCACCGTTCAAAAGAAATACCCAGCTCGACTGGGAACGACCACTGTCCCTATCTGTCTGAAAGCTGGCATCTGTTTATCCACTCACTTTCAAGTCATCACTGCCACCAAGGACTAGCACCATGTTCTTGGTCCTTCGCAGATACTTGAGTATGTTCTTAACCGCTATCCAGTGTGCCTTTCCAGGATTACCCTGGTACCGACTAACCATTCTCAATGCAAAGGATACTTCGAGACGAGTACATGTCATAGCATACATGATCGATCCTACTGCCGAAGCATAAGGTACTCGACTCATCTCAGCTATTTCCTCATCGGTACTCAGGCTTTGAGTCTTACTCAATTTGGCATTGCTCTGGATTGGTAGTTCTTCCTTTTTGGAATTTTCCATGTTAAATATTTTTAACACCTTTTCCAAATATGTACACTGACTTAACCCTATTAACTTTCTTTTTCTATCTCTCAATATCCTTATCCCGAGAATATAAGTAGCTTCTCCAAGGTCTTTCATGGCGAAACACTTCCCGAGCCAAACCTTAACTTCTTGTAAGGTCGGGACGTTGTTTCCCATGAGCAGTATGTCGTCAACATACAGCACCAGAAAAGTGACTATACTCCCACTAGCTTTAACATACACACAGGACTCATCTTCACTCCTAGAAAAACCAAACTCTTTGACTTTCTCATGGAAGTAAAGATTCCAGCTGCGAGATGCTTGTTTCAATCCGTAGATTGATCTCTCAAGCTTGCACACGTTATCAGGGTGCTTAGCGTCTACAAAACCTTCTGGCTGATTCATGTAAACATCCTCAGTCAGTTTCCCGTTAAGGAAAGCGGTTTTGACATCCATCTGCCAAATTTCATAATCATAAAACGCAGCTATGGCAAGCATTATCCTGATCCACTTAATCTTGGCTACTGGTGAGAAGGTTTCATCATAGTCAAACCCCAGCGTTTGAGTGAATCCCTTCGCAACCAGCCGAGCTTTATAAGTATGCACTTTACCATCCATGTCGGTCTTCTCCTTGAAGATCCACTTGCACCCGACTGTCTTACGACCCGGCATATTGTCAACCAAGTTCCAAACTTGATTGTCGTACATGGACTTAATCTCGCTGTCCATTGCCTTTTTCCACTTGGCAGACTCGGGGCCCGCCACCGCTTCATGGTAGTTAGCTGGCCCATCCAAATGAGTCAATGTACGATCACTGACCAACGTGTCACCATTTGAAGTTATACGGAAACCATAAAACTAAGGTGGCATGCTAACTCTACCCGAACGTCTAAGGGGCAATGAGATGTCGGATGGTCCAACAGGAACTTCTTCCTCATGTTGGTTGCTAGTTTCTCCTAAGGTTGGTTCATCGGCCGTCTCCTGAATTTCTTCAAGATCGATCGTACTCCCACTGTCCTCTTTGGAAATGAGTTCTCTCTCTCGAAAGAATCCTCGTCTTGCTACAAAGACCACGTCCTCGCTTGGTCTATAGAACAAGTATCCAAATGACTATTTCGGGTATCCGATGAAGAAACACCTTTCACTTCTCTCCGCGAGCTTGTCTGAAGTCTCTCGTCTCACGAAAGCTTCACAGCCCCAAACTTTGATATGTGCCAACGAGGGAACTTTCCCCGTCCACATCTCGTGCGGTGTTTTCACAACCTTCTTGGTTGGGACGAGGTTAAGGATATGGGCGGCAGTCTCTAAGGCATACCCCCAGAAATGGATTGGAAGCGAAGCTCGACTCATCATGGAACGAACCATGTCCAACAAGGTTCGGTTTCGCCTTTCAGCAACACTGTTCAACTGAGGTGTTCTTGGAGGCGATAACTGTGAAACAATTTCACATTCCTTAAGATAATCGAGAAACTCGATACTAAGATACTCACCGCCTCTGTCGGATCTAAGCATCTTTATCTTTCTGCCCAGTTGATTTTCTACTTCGTTTTTAAACTCTTTGAACTTTTCAAAGGTATCTGACTTATTCTTGATTAAGTAGATATACCCATATCTACTAAAATCGTCAGTAAAGGTCACATAGAACCGCGTGCCTTCCTTTGTGGTCGTTCTGAAGGGACCACACACATCCGTGTGTATGATGTCCAACAAACCTTCACCTCTTTCAAAGGAACCTTTGAATGGTGATTTTTTCATCTTACCAAGCAAGCAAGATTCGCATAGATCGTCCGACCTGAGGTCGAAAGGTTCCAACACTCCATCATTTTGGAGTTGGACGATGCGTTTCTTGTTGATATGGCCAAGACGACAGTGCCACAAGCATGCCTTTTCTATACCGCTCGAAGCATCAATAGCTAAAACATTTTTTCCAAAATTATCAACACACATAATAGATTCATACACTCCATCACAAGGCATAGCATTAAATATAAAAACATTATTTTTTAAAACAGAAATTGAACCATTCAATTTATTAAATTCATAATAAAAACCTTGTCTGACCAATGCATGAAAAGAAATTATGTTCTTTTTCATATCAGACGAATAGCAACAATTATGTAAATCTAATCTAACATCATTACTAAGCGCTAATCTATAGACACCGATCTTGGTAACAGGTGACGTTCGCCTATTGCCCATGACCAGGTTCAATCTACCGCGCTCCAGCTCCCTACTTTCCTCTAGGCCCTGCAAATCAGAACAGATATGAAAACCACATCCTGTATCAAGGACCCAAGAACGGGAAGATGAGTTATTAGAGATAGAGTATGTACCTGCTTGTGACGGTTTCACTTTACCGTCCTTGATATCCTACAGATACGTTGGGCAGCTCTTCTTCCAGTGACCCTTTTGCTTGCAGTAAAAGCAGTCGGCATCTTTGGGGTTCTGAACATGCAGAATGCCGGAAGACTTGCCTTTCGGGGCATTGCTAGATGACCTGACATGAGTCTTTTCCCTCCAGTTCTGCTTAGGAGGGCCTTTCCGTTTCTTTCCTTTTCCAGATCCAATAGCTAGGACAGGCAGGTTGGCCGGGAGAACACTCTTCCCTTTCATCCCGTCCTCGACAGTACGAAGCATGCGGTGGAGTTCAGCCAAAGTCTCCTGACTGTTGTTCAAATGATACGCCAGTGTGAACTGGTCATAAGAACTAGGTAGAGAATTCAGCACAATGTCAACTGCTAAATCCTCATATACAGGCATCTCCAGCTTTATAAGCCTTTCGACATAACCCTGCATCCTTTGCACATGGGTGCAGATGGACTCTCCATCCTTAGGTTTGCCGTTAGTGAATGCTTTAATCACCTCACGCCTTTCTATGCGCTCCTGCTTGCAGAACTTTTCCACGAGCTCTTTGTGCATTTCGTAAGGCCAGTAGTCCTCATAAATATGCTGCAGTTCAGGGTTCATTGTAGCGATCATGATGCTAGCCACTTTGGTTGCATCATCAGAATGTTTGGTGCACGAGACGATTTCCTCGGGAGTGGCGGTATCTGGGTCAACCTCAACCAGCTCGGTTTCTAGAACATACTCTTTATGTTCAAACCTTATAGCCATTTTGATGTTGCGGATCCAGTCATTGTAATTAGTGTCGTCCAACGTCACTTTAGAGCACAATGACAGAATCGAGGTGACATTACCGGGGTTCGAGTGGGGAACGGATTGGTCAGAAGACATCTGAATAAGAAGAAGGTAGTTTTAGTTAGACATTATAAAGTAATCCTTATATTCACCCAAAATAAATATAAGGCTAGGATCCTACAATAACAATCTACAATATCGAAAAGGGATGCCGTAATCTCAATTGTAAATTTTATAAGGTAGGCGAATGACGATTCAGCCAATTCCACTGCGGAAACATAATCTGATTATAATGGAATTCCTAGTTTCTTTTGAGATTTACCGAACTGTACGATAGCATGTTTTAATCTCGGGAATGCCCCGCTGTTTGTGACTGGGATACCGAGGATCACAAACCGGATGTGAATAACCATGAAAATTCGCTTGGTACTCTCGAAGTCAATAGTCATCTCTAATTAACGTGCCGGTTAACAACACACGCTCCGTTAATAATGACAAAATCGAGAAACCCATTGCGACTCTTTGCGGACCCCAGTTGGCGTGCCGGCAAACCACACACGCTCCACCAACGTTCCACAAAGTGTAATGTGCAATTTCATGGATTAGCACCAATTCACATTTTTGAACCTAAAGTAACTAGATTGGGTTTTGTTTGAGGTTCTAGTACTTTCAATTATAGCATTATACTTTTAAGAGGCTTAGCGGTTCTATCAAACCCGTTCGGCTAACGACACTCGACTGACCAGGAGAGCGGTGGGTAAGAGTAGATACACATTAGACTACCATTTTATAGGCAATCGCCTTATACCCTCTTTAGAGGACATTTTTGTGAATGAGGCCTACTAGCGGTAAGACTAACCAATTTTCTTATATATAAATATTAACTTTTAATCATAAATATATAAGATATATTTTAATCTTATTAAAATATTTTAGAATTAATTATCTCATAATTTTCGCAAATTTTAAGCCAATTTTTGAAAATTTAAATTAATTCTTTATATCGATTTAATTGATCTTTTAATTAACAATTAATTAAACTAATTAAATCTAAGGTAGATAACACAAATTAATCAAATTAATTTTCCTACCTTAAACCCCTAATGGATCGAAAATTGCAAGCAAGGGTTTAAGTGTTCCAGTTATTTTATTAATCCAATTACCAAAAATAACAACATACTTTCCAAAGCAAGCAAAGGGGGGACCATATGGGGTTGGCGGCTAGGGTTAGGAAACCCTAGCCTTGAAATCGACAAAGCCGTCTCCCAAGGGTTTAATTTCGCAAAAAAACCCTAAGGCACAAACTTGTTCAAATCAAATCACAAGAAAACAAGCTAGCTCTGATACCACTGAAGGGTTACTATGCAATCAATGAACAAATAATAACTTATGGTTCACATGCAACCCTAAGATGATCTATGTTTTCTTCTATGAAGATTAGAACTAAAACCTAAAGGCAACAATTATTTCTAAAGATCAAAACTGAGAAAACCAACCTTTTGATCTTATGATCCTTGAAACTAGCAGCAAAAGAATCCTGCCTCAAATGCAAGTCACACCCAAAGCAACAGAGAAGACAGTTCAGCAGAGTTATCTTGGTTCAAGTTGGCGCAGAAAAGGAGGTACCAGGTGCCTCCTTTTATAGCCTCCAAGGGTTACAGCTGAAACCCTAAGGAGCCTCCTTAGTGGGCAAGCCTGCTGGCCACTTGGACCAGGCTTCTAAAACCCTAGGAGGGTTTTTCGCCAAACCCTAAGGGAATCCCCAGGGTGGCGCCACATTTGGCCCCTGGCTAATTACCTGCCAGTTATTCAACTATTGAATAATTCCAAGTCAGCCCCTGTACCTTTAATTAATTAATTTAATCATTAAATTAAATCCAATTAATTCTAGATTAAATCTTAATTAATTATTATGGTTTCCAATTAATATATTAACACTTAAATATATTAATAAACCATTTAATTAATTCTATTGATTTATTAAACAATTAATAAATCAACCTTTTACTCTACTGAACTCTATCTTAACCTCCAGCTATGAGGGCAACCCAAATGGACTTCGCTTCAATTAATAAGATAAATACAATTATAAGTCATGGCTTAGACATCTAATCCAACAAATATCACATTGAATCACGAACATTTGTTTAGAAGAAGTTTTAGGTCAAGAGTGGTATGAGCTTGTAATATGTCTTGGTTACTAGACATACCCATCGGCTAGACTTTCGAATTGTCATCAGTGTATGGTTTATTACACTAAGTCATCCAACTCTTGATTTAGAAGCTTTGTAGGTAAGAATGGTTATCGATGCCTCACATCTACTACTGGTGTTGTAGCAGAGATCACTGGCATAAAGTGTCGAAATATCATCATCACTTGGTTTAAAGTGATGAGTCGTCTATTTCTTGCATCAGAAATTGTAAAGATGGTTAAGAAAGGATTGGTGCGTGTGATAGACTACGGTATGCAGTCTAACCATCGGCACAGACTTTTTAACTTTCGACTTCGAGTGGTTTCTCTCAAAGCATCTAGAAGTTGATGTTACACAAGAAAAACCTTAGATTGGTTAAGATGCTGTTGTCAGTGCTTCACACTCATTGAGGTGTATCAATGAGGATCACAAACACTTAAAAGTTACCTCAGCAGTGAGTGGTATTAACTCGGTGCGTCGTCGGTAGATAATATTTTTGGATTTTTAATTTTCTGAAAGGAAACGACATAAGAAGAGGAAAATATTTTTGTATTTTTGAAATTTTGTAATTTTTGTTTTGTTTTTAATTCTCCCCCTAAATTTGTGCATGGAAGAGAATTGCGGAAGTAAAAAACCATGAAAAATTTTAACTAAACAAAAATAGAGAAAAATATTTACAGAACTGAGTTAACAGTCATCAAAACGTATCAAATCCAGTTTGGAACGAAGTTACCTGTTCAATCTTCAACACGTCGTTAGTTACGATTCCCGCGTGATCATCTTTTCCTTTCTCCCCTCCCGCAAAGGACACATACTCTCCATAAATGATTTGAATGGCGTGCATCTGAGAGTTGTCTCCAATCATGTGCCTGGAACAGCTACTATCAACAAACCGAGGTCCAAAGATATTCCTCCGTAGATTCTCCTGCACACGTGCGGGATCAATTGGTCTTGGGAACCCAGTCCATCTTGAAAATGGGTCTGCCATTACTGTCTACACACTTCACACACTCCCATGACATATCCTGCTTATCAGATAAGAATAAAGAGTTAACAGAATTATGAAATGAGTTGGAATGTTGGCCCTTTGGTACCCATCGGTAGTTTGGTTTTGGTTTTTTGTTGTTTGACCGGATGGGTGTGTCAGCACATGAGTTTGAAGAAGCACTCCCCCTTGATTTGTGCTTCTGTTGCCAGCATGGACTCGAGGATGATCCTTGAGATGAGCTTGACCTTACCGATTTCGATTTGGCAGAGTCATCTCTCAAATCGGTCTTCTTGCCCTTGGGGGTCTGCTTCTTGGCCTTCGCAGCGTTCCAATCACCGTCTCTTGAACGAGATTTTGAGGGCTTTCTTTTGGAAGATCTTCCCTTTGGCACATTCTGCCAGTGTTGTGCATAGAAGGGAGTGTATAGATGGTATGGACAGTTCCTGGCGATGTGACCTGCAATGCCACAGTTAAAGCACATCTATCTCTTCAAAAAAATGAGATTGTGACTTGGTCCTTGTCCAGATGAGTTTTTCAAGGAATTTCCACAAGAACAAGCACAACCACATTTATTGGAACTAGGTCTAGGCCCAACAGGAACTTCCCCTTCTTTTACAAACTTCTTTGGACTAAATTTTCCAACATGTGGATTTTTGGAATTTGAACCATCACCACAAGAAGTTGTAGAGTCAGCATCAACGGTTTCGGTGCAATCATTAGTAACAGCAGAAGATGAGGCATTAGATGTTGACGTGTGTTCAGTAGAACTAGGACTATCTTTGTCCTCCTCGCTCGCATCTTCCACTATTACTTCATTCTCAGCGGTGCCAGACTGATCCTTTGGGATGAACTTGGAAAGATAGCACTCTTCTAATTCTTCGGTGTCAAGGTTTGAGATATATTTATGATTAAACGGAGGTGCAACAGCTTTGAATCCAAGACCTTCACTATCCGTAGCTTCTTCAGTTTTTCTTGATTCCTCAGCTTGATGTCGGGCATCCATGAGCTGGTCAATTTCATCACGCTTCCCTCTTTCTCGTTCAGCTTTTTCTCGGGCAAGCATGACTTGATCACAGAGGCTTAAGCCCGGAGGATAATCGTCATTATAATGGGTTGGTACACTTTTATACCCCAAACCCTCGCCCTGTTTATTCAGCTATTTTAGTTGCTACTCAACTATTGATTCAACAACCGTACTTGATGCATCAAACTTCTTTATATTAAAATCAGCATCTTTATATTTGGCTTTTAATGCTTCAAGCTCGGTAGTTAAACTGGCTATCTTTGCTTTGGCAAAACGATATCGAGTGGCCGCTGTACTCCAGTCCTCTTATACCCTTTTAAAGTCAGATGTCTTAGCATCTAGTTTTTCTTGCAGGGGTTTCAATTTCTTTTTAGCATCATAGACAAGATTTTTAAGGTCGAAGACTTCTCTCAGCAGCCGGTCATTGTCTTCACGGTATTTGGCAATAATCTTTTCGCAATCGGGAGTGCATGGATTTTCGCAGGTGCCTTTTGTCGCCATTTTAAAGATTCTAGAGGACTGAAAAAGCCTTCAAACGCCAAAAGGTTGATCGAAAAACCCCAAAAAATTTCTGGCGAAAAACCAAAATTTAACCCAGATACCTTTCGAAAAAAAAAATTTATACTGTAGCACCGAATAACCTGGACCGAACAACCACTTGACCGAATAACTGACTACACCGAGAAATCTCTAAACCGAGCAACAAAATGCGAAAATGAATTGAGCTACTTGACTGAGAATCAGGTACACCGAGCAACAAGGCGAGAAATAGTATGCCGAACAACCTTATACCGAGTAACACAACCTGACCGAGAAACCGCTTGCTGGACCGAAAAACAGGTTGTTGGACCGAGAAACTGCTTAAAGGACTGAGCAAACCAAACAAACCCTAATCTCTACAAGCCGTCGCCGATTAACCACCTTAGCTGACCGAACAACAGCAGCAGCAACCGAAAAACCTTCAGAAACCCTTGTTTGACCTAAGCTGCCGCCGAATAACACTTGGAAACCCTAAGGCGCCGTGGAACAACCCCAAGGACAGACTGAGCAACCTTAAAAACACACAAACAAGTCCGCAAACAGTCCTTTTGGATCAAAAATGAATTTTTTTTAATGATTTTGCTTGAAGATCAACCACGAACACCAAGAACTTCAAGAACAAAACATCAAAAACAGTCCAAAACTCGATGAAAACGGATCAAACACTCCAAAATCTCTAAGAACAAATAAAAGATCGATACCAAAAACAAGCTCTGATACCAATTGTAGGTCCACAAATCCTAGATCTACACACAAATGATATCAATCTTTCAAACACAATAAGAACAAGGAGATGATAAACTTCAATGCACTCTTTGATTAATCCAAAGACTAGTACATAAGTTCCTATTTGGTTGCCAAGAACACAAGGATTCTCTCTCTAATTAGCACACACTTCTAGGACAACCCACCTCACAAATGAGGCTATAATTTCCTTAAATACCCTAGACCTAAAACCTAGCTAAACCCTAAGCCCATTTAGACAAGCCCAGCCGAACAACAAAGAAGCCCAACCGAACAACTAAGGGTTGTTCGGTCCCTAACCGAAATACCCAATTTAACCTATATTTTCTATTTTAAGCCCGGAATAAATATTCTTTTAAGCCCAAAATGCAACGATTAAACCATAATAAATTATGACCCAACAGAGAAATTTCCTTTAACTTTTCTGGAAGGAATGATTACAAGACTGACAGTCAACAATGAGAATTCTAATGATGCGAAGCTGGAGTTATGTACGCATTTGAAGTGGTGGTTAGAAGTTCGGAAGGAACTAATCAAAGCCTTTAACATGTTATAGACTTCAGATACCTGACATCTTCACCGCAAAGGGGGAGAATGTTAGGATTCTGATTGTGATGAGATTTGACATCCGAAGTGTACTTGTTCCTGTCCGAAGGTAGATGTTGATCCGAAGCTAGTGGTTTGATACGAAGTCGTGATGCTTATCAGAAGTCATTTTATTTTGTACTTATCTTTTGAATAGAGATAATGTTTAGGATTATGCTTATTTGTAACTAATAGGATTACGTGTTTATCCAATTAGACATTAGTATTTAAACACCATTAGCCCTAGATGTTTAGACGTACTTTTTGATAGCTGTATTCACTGTAACGTTCATCATAGTTGCTCATTACGTTTTGTGATTTGGAGCACTATCTTTATTACTGTGAATAAAATCATTCGGCACATTGAATGTTCATACTTAGTGTTCTCGTTGTTTGCTTTCGTTCGTATTTTAATCTAATAGAAGCTAGCAGCATAAGTGTCCTGCCTCAAATGAGATCACACCCAGGGAGCAGGAGGAGAGGGACGAAATTCCAGAGAGACAGAGTGTAGTTGGCGCAGGTTTTAGGGTTTCCAGGGAGCTCTATTTATAGCCTCCAGGTGGTGACAATCAAAACCCTAGACAAGCCCAAATCTAGATAAGCCTTTTTTTCATTTGGACCATGCCAATGAGCCTCCATTCTAGGGTTTCGAAATTATGGATAAACTCTCCATAATTTCGCCACCTTTATAATAAACTGCCCAGTTATCACTCAATTATTGAGTAATTACAAAATCAGTCTCTGCACCTTCAATTAATTAAATTAATCACTAAATTAATTCCAATTAATTCTAGATTAACTTCTAATTAATTAATATAGTTTCCAATTAATATATTATCACCATAATATATTAATAAACCTTTTATTTAATTTCTATTGATTTATTAATCATATAATAAATCAATCTTTTTCTCTCTTAGAATTTCTGTCAAACCTCTAGCTATGAGGGCAACCCAAATGGACTTTGCTTCTATTAATAAGATAAATACAAATTATAAGTCATGGCGTATACACATAATCCAACAAGATATGGCCGCTATCTGCAGTGCCCCTCATCCGCATTAAACCCTCCTTAGCGCTGCTGCTATCCCCTACAGGTAGCGCTGCTAAGGGCCTCAACATACAAAAACTATTATTTAAAGCATTTAAGGTTAATACCTTGGAATACAGATCTTACACTATGCTCCGTCTTCTCCATTCGCTAAGATAGGTAGATATGACCGCTATCTGCAATGCCCCTCATCCGCATTAAACCTTTTTAAGCGCTGCTATCCCCTACAGATAGCGCTGCTAAGGGCCTTAACATACAAAAACTATTATTTAAAGCATTTAAGGTTAATACCTAAGGTTAATACGGATCTTACACTATACTCCGTCTTCTTCTCTAATGAATGGAATCTAATCACCGAAGGCAACCAGACCACTTCGGTTCCATCTTTTCCATCAACACCTTCCCATCGAAGCCAATCAATAGTTCACGATTTCCATCGGCGAAGTCATCTAATCGCCGAATCCATAGATCTTACTTCCCATTCAATTCCTGTAACCTTCACATCTATTCATTTTCTTCTTAATCATCATCGATCCCTTCGTTGTTGTCATCGATTTCAGAAAATCACAGTATCAGGTTTTTTTCATCACAATTTCAAAACGTCCTTTCCAGCCACCGACGAAGGCACAACTACTTCAGCATCGTTGTTGTCTCCTTCTTCACCGGTCAATAAAGGAACCAAAGTCATTAGGTAATCAATTTAACCATTGATTCTGCATCTACCCTTTCCGACATTGAATCTGATCGACACTTCCCATTTGAAAATTTCAGAACCAATCACTGGTTCACCATCGTCAAATTTAGTCCCGAATCACAAACATCATTTCGCAAATTAATCACGTGACCGAAGATCTGCACCCATTTTCGTCAAAGATATCACGTCACTTTGAAGAACATCAACAATACTCAAGAACATTCATCAGTAGATCTAAATCGATTCCCGATTCAATAACAGGTGGGTTTTTTATTTCATCAGTGATTGTTTTTGTATTTTCATTGTCGATAATCACAGATAACGATAGAATCAATATCTCTGTGTAAGGACAAATTTATCCTTGATACCATTGATTTTTGAAGGTTTTGTTCGTATCAACATTTTCAACAGATTCATGTCGGTG
This sequence comes from Cichorium intybus, assembly GCA_023525715.1. Taxonomy (NCBI): domain Eukaryota; kingdom Viridiplantae; phylum Streptophyta; class Magnoliopsida; order Asterales; family Asteraceae; genus Cichorium; species Cichorium intybus. Next base: position 104,819,744 of record CM042011.1, read on the forward strand.
CATAATCATTTTGATGAATTGAGATGTTTAAGTTGGATAGGAATTTCTAAATAAAGTGGATTAACTAAAAATCTATGAAGCATATCGAGATTGAAACTAAAATCGATGATTATAAACTGCGAGAAATTGACCAATATCAATCCGATTAAGAGTAAACATATTTATTTGAATTGCATAATAACTGGAATATTCAGGCATGGTAATAGAATGAATGAGACCAGGATGAAAATTATATGAGAAAATTAAAGAATAACAATCGAATATCGAACATTGTGAACCTAGATTTGCGTTAAGTTTGTGAAGAATATTCTGAAGAACAAATGATTATGATAAGAATGAATCTGATACGGATAGATTGAATTAGACAAAATTTTGGGCTCAAACATAGATTATGAGCCGTGGAAACTAGATATGATAATAATCAAATGAACAATGAAAAAATGAGTATAATAATCCGTTTGATTTGTATCTGTGAACAATGACCAATCAAAGTTGATAGAACACATGAATATCCAGATGAACAGTAACAAAAACATAATATGATTCCTTAATTGATTTGAGCGTCTCACAAAAAATCCTTGAAACTTGAAACAATCTTGCAAAATTTGTTAAATTGAGATTGTTCCCTCCAACAAATCGCTTAGATCTTCAAGGTACGGCTCGAATACCACATGTAAGCACTGAATTGACGTGTGGAAAATAAGAACATGAAGATCGAACAAGTAATCAAAGTCTGAAATGCTTTGATATATGTGAGAGTGTACAATATGATCATGATCCAAGGGCATAACGACCCGAGCAATGCGTGAAGCTCAATACACCTCACATTTTGAGCTCTCGTACAAATGATCTATCACTGAACTATATATATGGAGTCACTGTACAAGTCACATAGCATAATACACAAGTATAAGGGATAAAACCTAGCCACTATAACATCCAATATACAAAGAGCTTTGAATCCCTAACATCATGCTTTGACATCAAGACCAACAAAATAATTCTCTCTCGCAACGTCTTATTCAATGAGACAATTTTTTCGTTCCAAAAATGTCAAACCCCACCCCACTAACTACAATTTCTTTATTAACCCCATACATCCTTACCGGTTCTTCCTTGCTACCACTTCGTCATTGCTGTTGGGCCACCCAGATCTGCCCGAACAACATCGTAAATGGGATTGCTACCGTTTTGCCAACTTCAGTTGCCCAACACTAACGCCAGTGACATGTGCAGTCGTTGATGCGATAAAAAATAATAACACCTCACTCTTATAATAGCTAGGTTAAGTAAGGGTCGAACCTAGGAGTCCGTGATTGACCCCTACACTCTATTTTATTCCTGACGCGTTCATTGTTGCGTCTTTTCACTGGATCGGTCTCTGGACGGCTTTCATCACAAATGCAAGTACAAGGATCAACCCTGCAATTTAAACAAAGTCTACATCTCAAGCGTTTCGTTGTTCTATCGCAAAGGAGTGGATTCTTTTTCTCCCTTCGTTTTTATTTCTTTATTTATACAATTGGGACATTGTATGATTTAAGTGTGGGGTGGGGACGGTTGAAAAAGTATCGATGTTTTTAGCCGAAAATTTAAAATTTTAACATTTTAAAAAAAAACTTTGAGATAAAATTGTAGTTAGATTTGCATTGCTGAAGAAATGAATACTTTTTGAAAATTTTAGCACATGGTATTTTTCAATGAACATTATTTTAGTTGTTAACAATGCTATACATTGGTTAAAATAGGTTGAGTTAGAGTTCAGACGGTTGTACAAATGATATTATTAAAATAAATAGTTTGACTTAAAAATACCATAAGATTGAGATTCAGGAGGGAAAAGTTCAATCAATAGCCTATGGTATTCAAGCTATAGACTCGAAAAGGGTGACCCTTGGGCACTAATGCACCTCATTACTTAAGATCGTCTGGTCTGGCATAATGTTGTTAAAAGCTTGTTACACGAGTACCATAAAAAGTCATGGAACATCCTTAACGACCTATAGAATTTGAATAAGTAGGTTCTATACAGTCTTGAGTTAAAATTTGTAATAAAGAGTTCTATAGAAAGTCGTAAATTCCAAGGGTACAAAAGGTCACAAATGTAATATTAAGTACAACACAAAGTTGTATAATCATTTATTTTTGGAAGTGTGTACTGGAAAATGACAATAAACCTTGAAATTAGAGATTTTCAACTGTGTACATTTTTAAGGAATGCAAAAGTAGGATTGTTTTCTCAAAACTTTATTTTAGAAAAGTTTTTAAAACAAAAGCTCTAATTTGCTTGAGGACAAGCAAAGTCCAAAGGGGGGGGGGGTATTTTTAGTTGAATTATTGTTATAACTCGATTGAATTCTGTAAGACCCGTTCCGCCGAGTTGCGGCCCGAAGGAGTCCGCGGCGCGGCTTTTGGAAGAATCTAGAATCGCGTAGGATTTGTACGTGCGGCGCGGTTCTAAAGAACCCGCGATGCGGTGCGCCTCTAAAGTGAAAAACCCTAATTCGGATTTAAACTCCTATATAAAGGGACCCAGCCCTAGGGTTCGTGTTTTTGGGGAGTTTCTAGAGTAGAGGTGTCTGGTTTCGGCAGATACTCTTTGGTCTCGAGGCGTTGAAGGTTTTGGGAGATTAGAAGAAGGAGATCCAACACGGGAGAAGGTTTAGGACGGATCGTGGGCATCACTCCGTCCTTCAGAAGTAAGGTAAGAAGATTTACTATTATGACTTTCCTTTTTATCCCGTCATATGGTGTTACCAGTTGGTTTGTAGCTTTAGACGATTTGTAGCACTTAGGGTTTGAACCAAGGACATGCATGGACTTGCATGTCCATAAGGAAGTGACCTTAGGGTAGTTTCTGATCCCAGGAAGGGTGTAGAAAGGAACCCTAGCCGATTGATGTACTGTTAATCGCTGAAAAACATTTTGAAATGTTACGAGCCGCGACGCGGACTGGCTATGTCAGCGGCGCGGACTCGGCTGAAACCCCGTAATTGTGCAATGGTAGCCGCGGCGCGTAGGGCGAGGAGCCACGCCGCGGCGAGCGACTGTTTGACCAGAAATTTAGTTTTGACCACGGTTTGATGGCAAATAGTGAGTCTAACCTTTAGACGTGTCTGTAAGAGCCTAGTCAGTAATTGATATGTTGTATGTGTGTGGGATTTAGGTGTGTGGACGAGCTAAGTGGGGATATTAGAGAATATCTGTGCGGTTTCGAATCAGGTGGGTATCCTCACCTTACTATATGATGTTGCATGTTAGGCATCTTGTGTGTTGTTTACAGCTATATGATTGCTCTATATCTGTGGTTATTTGTTGTTGGGCTCAGTACTGATGCGTGTCCCCTCGTAGCTGTTGTATGGCGAGTTGGACTATTGCCTTGTCCCATAGCTGTTGTATGATGGGCTGGGCCATAACCGGGAACCCATGGCTGTTGTATGATGGGTAGAACCGCCCCGTGTCCATAGCTGTTGTATGATGGATGCCCGTAGCTGTTGTATGGCGGGTAGGGTCGGGTCGTTCTCGAGGACGGGTTGTTTAATGTGTGGGCATGTATGGTAATTTGGGGACTCACTAAGCTTTAAGCTTACCCATTGTTTTTATAATATTTCAGGTAATTCAATTGACAAAGGGAAGGGCAAGGCTTGACGGCAGCGCGTCGCATTCAAGAGATTGATATCAATGAACTATAATAGTATTTTTAAATGTTTCCGCTGTTAATTTAAGTATCATGTTGAACAGTTTTATGTTTTGAAATAAATATTTTATTGGAATCTTGGTAATAAATTTTTTTTTTTTAATTTTTGAAATTGGGGCGTTACAAATTGGTATCAGAGCCTTGGTTTGAGGGATTTGGATGAACTATATTGGGAATCCAAACTCAAACTTAGGACTGAGCGATTTTGTTAAGAAAATGTTTTTGGAAGGTTAAATTAAAGTAAAAGAAGATGTGATGCGAACCGTCAGCCGAGCTCAAGTAAGTTTTATGATTCCCAATTACCCATGCCAAGTTTGTGTTATGTGACAAAATGTATTGTGCTAGGATGTAAAGCTGCCTGGATAATATACTTTGTAGACTGTTTTTGTACCATATGTGCTGCTTTGGAATTTTATGCTACTGCCGTTAGGTTGCTTAGTGAATGCTGGTAGGTTATATACAATTAGGGTAAGATAGCCTAAGAATTCTTGGTCTGGCCTTACTGGCTGTTCCTTGTTTGGTTGTGACTTTAGGGTAGATCAGCTATTCAAACGTCTATCTTATTCCTGATTGTGTACGGCTGTGCGTCCGTGAGGTGACTCGACGACATTAGCAATAGTTCTCTTAGGCACGTGTGAGATGGAGAGTTAGATCAAAAGATTAGGCACCACGGTGCATGACCACATGAGTCAAAGGAAATGGTTTAGTGCGTGTGACGTTTTAGGAGGATGATTGACGAACTTGGAACAAGGGCGAATAGGTGTGGAAGGTAGTACTAGGCCAGTATTACCGAAAGCACAGGATTCACGCTTGAGTCAAGAGTAGTCAAACAAAGTCCTAAAAAGTCAAGTAGTTGGATAGATAGGAGTGACTCGAGTATTGATATTAGAAACTGTTGCGTATTTTCAGAATGGCAGTCACTCGAAGTAACGGTGGACCAGATGCGGGTGCCTCAAGTGGGGGAGGACCGACTGATGAGAATCTCCGTAACCTGATAGCGGAGGAGGTTTCGCGAGAGGTGTTGGCAGCGATACCTCAGTTCTTTGGTACGATTAAGGTTGAGTTATGGGCAATGCTCGAGGAACGACTGGCTACTCAGGGCACATCACGTGCTAGGGATGCAAGTTATAAGGACTTTTCGGCTTGTTCGCCTCCGATGTTCGATGGGGGCAGGGATCCGATTGTTAGCATGCGGTGGATTTCCGCAGTGGAGGGTGCTTTCCGCACATGTTCCTGTCATGAGAACTCCAAGGTAACGTTTGCGGTGAATCTTTTAAGAGAGGGTGCGAAAGATTGGTGGGAGATTCGAACGAAAGATCTCACTCCTGCTCAGTTGGATGCCATTACATGGCCGCAGTTTAAGGAACAGTTCAAATTGGAGTATGTTCCACAGGTGGAAATGGAACGCTTGGCACAAGAATACCTAAATCTGACCTAGACTACTGAGACGGTGACGGAAATCACCAAGAAGTTTAATGAACGGGCACTCTTCTGTCCAGAGTTTGTGGCAACCGAGCGCATGAGGATGACCCGATACTTGGCAATGCTTCGCACAGACATTCGGGAATTTGTGTCTGCTGCTAGGCACCAAACTCTTACTGATATGATAGCGGCCGCTCGGGCCCGAGAGTTGGAACTGGAAACCCAACAAAAGCAGAAGCGTCCGGCGCCTACTCAAACTCAGCAGGTGTCAAAGAAATTTCGAGGGACAGATCAGGGAAAGCAAGGGCAAAGGAGCCAGGGTAAGTGTGGTAAATGTGGAAGGAATCATGAGGGGCGTTGCTGGGTGCTAATATGCCATAAGTGTGGAAAGGAGGGCCACTATGCTAAAGATTGTCGGCAAGAGGTCAAGATTTGTTTTAATTGTAATCAGGTAGGCCATTTCAAGGCCCAATGTCCCCGTCTGACTCAGGGAGTGGTTCAGAATCCGGCACCCACTACACTCCGGATTACCGATGGTAGGCAGGGGAAAGGGGAAGCCCCTAAGACCAAGGTCGAGCATTCGTCATGACCGCCGAGGAGGCACAGGATGCGCCCGACGTCGTCACGGGTACTCTTTCTTTACTTGCCTCGTGTTGTGGTGTGTGTAATTAATATGTCTATTATGCTTTGATTAGGAACATTCTTAGTCAACTCTACGCCTACCTTTGCACTATTTGATTCGGGTGCTAGTCATTCTTTTGTGTCTGCCGCGTTGGGAAAGAGTTTCGGTATTGCTTTAGGAACTCTTCATCAGCCATTAGAAGTGGAAATTGCGGATGATAAAACCGTGCAAGCGACTAGTGTTTATCGGGGATGCGAAGTAGTGATTCAAGGAATAAAGTTTCTGATCGATCTCATCCCTATACCGTTGAGTGACTCCCGAGTCATCATCGGTATGGATTGGATGGGTCAGCATGAATCATGGATCGATTGTAAGAACAAGCGAGTGTGGATTCAAACCCCAAGTGGGGGAGAGCTGGTTATGCAGGGCGAGAGAAAGAATCGAGGTGCAGTTTTCTGTTCAGCTGCTATGGCACGCAGACATTTTCAGCATGGAGGTTCGGGATTTGTGGCTTATGTTGTTGACGCACGAGAAAGGAAGCCACAGCAGAAAGCAGGTGATATACCAGTGGTTCGGGATTTTCCTGATGTTTTTCCCGAGGACCTGCCTGGCGTGCCGCCAGAGAGACAGGTGGAATTTAAGATCGACTTAACTCCCGGTGCAGCTCCGATAGCTAAAGCACCGTATCGTCTTGCGCCTCCGGAGATGCTGGAGTTGTCTATTCAACTTCGAGAATTATTAGATAAGGGATTTATTCGACCCAGTTGCTTGCCGTGGGGAGCGCCTATTTTGTTTGTTAAGAAGAAGGATGGTTCCAACAGGATGTGCATAGATTATCGTGAGTTGAATAAGCTTACGGTGAAGAATCGATATCCATTGCCTCGCATCGACGACTTATTCGACCAACTGCAGGGCGCTTCGTGGTTTTCAAAAATTGATTTGCGGTCAGGTTACCATCAAATGCGGGTGCGGGAGGAAGACATCCCGAAAACGGCTTTTCGGACGAGGTATGGCCATTTCGAGTTTGTAGTGATGCCGTTTGGACTGACCAATGCCCCTGCAGCTTTTATGGACTTAATGAATCGGGTGTGTCGACCGATGTTGGATCGGTCGGTCATAGTTTTCATTGACGACATCTTAGTCTACTCTCGGAGTAGGGAACAACATGAACAACACTTAAAGGAAGTATTAGAGACCTTAAGGAAGGAGAAGCTTTATGCAAAATTATCCAAGTGTGACTTTTGGCTACGGGAGGTTCAGTTTTTGGGTCACATTGTAAATGAGCAAGGAATCATGGTAGACCCGGCTAAGGTGGAGGCCGTGATGCGGTGGGAGGTTCCGAAGACTCCCTCGGAGATTAGAAGTTTCTTGGGTCTGGCTGGTTATTATCGTCATTTCATCCAAGACTTCTCAAAGGTTGCAGTACCCTTGACCCGACTAACTAAGAAAAATGCTGCTTTTCGGTGGGGTGAGGAGCAGCAGCAGGCTTCTGAGACTTTACGGCGGAAATTGTGTGAAGCTCCGGTTTTGACTTTGCCTGAGGGCATGGAGGATATGGTAGTTTATTGCGATGCATCAATCTCGGGATTGGGGGCAGTCTTGATGCAACGAGGCAGGGTGATTGCTTACGCCTCGCGACAGTTGAAGCCCCATGAAACTAACTACCCAACTCATGATTTGGAATTGGGAGCGGTGGTCTTCGCTCTCAAGATTTGGAGACACTATTTGTATGGAGTGAAGTGCACCATTTTCACGGACCACAAGAGTTTGAAGTACCTGAAGGATCAGGCAAACCTCAATATGAGACAGAGAAGATGGTTGGATGTATTAAAAGACTATGATTGTGAGATACACTACCACCCTGGAAAGGCCAATGTGGTAGCGGATGCGTTAAGTCGTAAGGCTTCGAGTGCACCCCTTCGAGGAGTTTGTCTAAGGATGACAATTGTGACACCGCTGCTTGAGCTGATTAGGAAAGCCCAGGTGGAAGCAAGCAAGAGCGAGAATCAGAAAAGTGAGAGGATTGTGGGTCAGTTGGCAGCTATGGTCAAAGATAGTATGGATTTGTTAACTTGCCATGAGAGAATTTGGGTACCGAAGCTGGGCGGGGTTCGTCAAACCCTATTGGAGGAGGCACATAAATACAGGTTCTCTATCCACCCTGGAGCAACTAAAATGTATAGGGATCTGCGCGAATATTATCGGTGGCCAGGCATGAAGAGGGAAGTAGCTTGGTTTGTCGAAAGATGCATGACCTGTCGTAAGGTCAAGGCCGAGCACCAACGGCCTCATGGTAAGTTGCAGCCTCTTGAGATCCCAGAATGGAAATGGGAGCATATCACAATGGATTTCATCACGAAGTTGCCAAGAACCCCTCGATATATGGACACTATTTGGGTTATCGTGGATAGGTTGACCAAAAGTGCTCATTTTCTCCCCATCCAAGAGACTTACTCTGCAAAGGAATTGGCTAAGGTCTTCATAGATGAGATTATCTCTCGGCATGGTATACCGGTCTCGGTGATATCCGACCGGGATGTCCGGTTTACGTCTAGGTTTTGGAAGAAGTTTCATGAGGAATTAGGCACTCGCCTTCATTTCAGCACAGCATATCATCCTCAGACGGATGGGCAGAGTGAAAGGACGATTCAAACGCTGGAGGATATGCTTAGGGCATGTGTCATCGATTTTGGCGGGAGTTGGGATTCCCATCTCCCTTTAGCTGAGTTTTCTTACAATAACAGTTATCACGCGAGCATTAGCAGAGCTCCCTTTGAAATGTTATATGGAAGAAAATGTCGGACACCTATTTGCTGGGGCGAGGTTGGCCAGCAGGTATTAGGTAGTACAAAGGTGGTGCTCAAGACAACTGAGTTAATTCAGAAGGTTCGGGAGAGATTGTTAACCGCTCAAAGCCGACAGAAAAGTTATGCAGATAGGCGACGGTCCGATCTTGAGTTTCAAGTTGGGGATTATGTTCTTCTAAAGGTGTCACCTTGGAAGGGAGTTATTCGTTTTAGGAAGCGAGGAAAGCTTGGCCCTAGGTACATTGGATCATATCGAATTGTCGCCCGTGTAGGTGAGGTAGCTTACCGGTTGGAGCTGCCCGAACAGCTTAGTCAGATTCACGACACGTTTCACGTTTCGCAGCTCAGAAAGTGCGTGACTGAGAAATTCACAATAGTACCTTTGGAGGATATTCAATTAGATGAACGTCTAAATTATGTGGAGCGACCAATTGCCATCATTGAAAAGAAGATAAAGACTTTGCGGAATAAAACAATAGGATTAGTGAAGGTTCAGTGGCAGCATCGAAAAGGGTCCGAATGGACTAGGGAATCGAAGGAGGAAATACGGAGGCATTATGCAGAATTATTTACCGGCATGGATTTCGGGGACGAAATCCAGTTAAGTGGGGGAGAATTGTAAGACCCGTTCCGCCGAGTCGCGGCCCGAAGGAGTCCGCGGCGCGGCTTTTGGAAGAATCTAGAATCGCGTAGGATTTGTACGCGCAGCGCAGTTCTAAAGAACCCGCGACGCGGTGCGCCTCTAAAGTGAAAAACCCTAATTCGGATTTAAACGCCTATATAAAGGGACCCAGCCCTAGGGTTCGTGTTTTTGGGGAGTTTCTAGAGTAGAGGTGTCTGGTTTCGGCAGATACTCTTTGGTCTCGAGGCGTTGAAGGTTTTGGGAGATTAGAAGAAGAAGATCCAACGCGGGAGAAGGTTTAGGACGGATCGTGGGCATCACTCCGTCCTTCAGAAGTAAGGTAAGAAGATTTACTATTATGACTTTCCTTTTTATCCCGTCATATGGTGTTACCAGTTGGTTTGTAGCTTTAGACGATTTGTAGCACTTAGGGTTTGAACAAGGACATGCATGGACTTGCATATCCATAAGGAAGTGACCTTAGGGTAGTTTCTGATCCCAGGAAGGGTGTAGAAATGAACCCTAGCCGATTGATGTACTGTTAATCGCTGAAAAACATTTTGAAATGTTCCGAGCCGCGACGCGGACTGGCTATGTCAGCGGCGCGGACTCGGCTGAAACCCCGTAATTGTGCAATGGTAGCCGTGGCGCGTAGGGCGAGGAGCCACGCCGCGGCGAGCGACTGTTTGACCAGAAATTTAGTTTTGACCACGGTTTGATGGCAAATAGTGAGTCTAACCTTTAGACAGGTCTGTAAGAGCCTAGTCAGTAATTGATATGTTGTATGTGTGTGGGATTTAGGTGTGTGGACGTGCTAAGTGGGGATATTAGAGAATATCTGTGCGGTTTCGAATCAGGTGAGTATCCTCACCTTACTATATGATGTTGCATGTTAGGCATCTTGTGTGTTGTTTACAGCTATATGATTGCTCTATATCTGTGGTTATTTGTTGTTGGGCTCAGTACTGATGCGTGTCCCCTCGTAGCTGTTGTATGGCGAGTTGGACTATTGCCTTGTCCCATAGCTGTTGTATGATGGGCTGGGCCATAACCGGGAACCCATGGCTGTTGTATGATGGGTAGAACCGCCCCGTGTCCATAGTTGTTGTATGATGGACGCCCGTAGCTGTTGTATGGCGGGTAGGTCGGGTCGTTCTCGAGGACGGGTTGTTTAATGTGTGGGCATGTATGGTAATTTGGGAACTCACTAAGCTTTAAGCTTACCCGTTGTTTTTATAATATTTAAGGTAATTCAATTGACAAAGGGAAGGGCAAGGCTTGACGGCAGCGCGTCGCATTCAAGAGATTGATATCAATGAACTATAATAGTATTTTTAAATGTTTCCGCTGTTAATTTAAGTATCATGTTGAACAGTTTTATGTTTTGAAATAAATATTTTATTGGAATCTTGGTAATAAATTATTTTTTTTTAAATTTTTGAAATTGGGGCGTTACAAATTCACTTTTCTTGGAAGTTGTATTAGGTAGAAAATGTGCTAACTGAGATGCTAAGATTGAGAGTTTGTGACACCAATAAAGAGATAACCCATAATTAAAATCAATTAGATATCGGGAAAACAGTGGGTTATCGATGCTAACCGAGGCTACAACATCCATCGAGTATTCTATGGATCTCAAAGTTTGTTTGTGTTCTTAGTGGATTTCTTTTCAATAGTTTCAGTTAGATGTTTATGATTTTGGCTTTTTAGCCCGTTTTCGTAGTTTGATATCAATTCGGTGTTGGAGTATTCCAAATCTAGGAATTTCTCTAATTACTTGACGTTGAGTTTTAGATCTCAGGAGAATCATTTGACTCAAGTAGTTCTTTGGTAGTAGTTTGGTTAGTTAGAAACGATTTTTAAGGTTTTGGGTTTTTAATTAAAGGAAGTATTTTGGTTTTAAAGTTGTATTTGATCTGTAGTTACTTGAGCACAAGATCTGAAGTTTTTATTTGCAATTGAGCAGTTTGCGTTTGGTTTGTTCCATGTGTTTGCGGTTCTCTGACTATAAAGTGACACTATAGTTGGATAGTTTATTAGACACAGAGTATCAGCCACGGATTCTTTGGTTCGATTCTAACTTACCCTAGCTATTAGAGGAGTGATGTTTTATTATTTTTGACCGCATCAACGACTGCACACGTCAAGATATTCGAGTTAATAACACTCGACGTAATGCATGCATCTTATCAAAGAACCAAATCAATATTTTTCATTTAACGTTGCTTTAATTACAAAGTGTATTATATATAATTGACGTTACTTTAATTACATTTTTTATAATTAATGCAATTTATATAGTAAATGCAATATATAAATGTCAATATAAAAAATAAATGTAAAAAAAACACACACACACACATATATATATATATATATATATATATATATATATATATATATATATATATATATATATATATATATATATATATATATATATATATATATATATATATATATATATATATATTTGTAATTAGAGTAGTGTTAATTATAAAGTATTTCTTGCTTTACTGATAAGACGTATACATTACGTCTATGAGGTCTTGAGTTTGAACATTCTTATCACCATATATATATTTATTTTTATAAGACGCTGTCATGGTATGCCATGTCAACACAAAAATGTCCAACCAATGTGAATCCGGAAAAAATGTGAAACAAGTAAAGTTAACAAAGTACATAATGGTAAAGCTAAAAAACACACATAGGGTGTACGATATCGAGCGATAGGTCAAGTGGGTTTGAAAGAGGGGGGGGGGGTGCCAGGATCGCCGACGTCAATGGCGTCACGGTTCCCTGGTCTGCGGTTTTCAAATGTGGTAGTCTTGTATGGGTTGGTGACTTTGCGGCTTGTTTAATGTAAAAAAATATTTTTTTTTAACCAAAATTATTTCATCCCCACCATTATGATATAATTTCAACCACTTCAAAAACCACATTTTTTCATGTATTTAGGTTTTTAATTCCCGTTTTTAGGATTTAAATTATCGTTTTTAGGATATTTCATTTTGTAATGGTGTGTTTTTTTAAATTAAATATTATTTGTATTTTTAATTTTATTTATTACATTTTAAACTAGTTTATATTTTAAATTAAATGTTATTTTCTTTTTTTTTTGTTTTATTTATTTGATTTTTAATATAGAAAAACTAATGTGATATTAAAGGAAAGTTGATTAGATATTATGGGTTGGAAGGATTAGGAGAAATAGATTTCCCCATCCTTAAAATAAAACCATAAAAAAAATTACAAATTAAAAAATTTTCTTACAAATGTCATTTTAAAATAACCTAAGAATCGATAAGTATAAAAGAAAAGAAGCTGAAATTAAAAAGTTGAGTGAAGGCTATGAGCTAAAACCGACAATAAAACAAAAAAAAAAAAAAAAATTATAAACATAAGATTTTCCTAACATTATCCCGAAGGTCTTTCTTTAAATCTAATCAATATATAAATTATTTATAAATGTTAAGAGTAAATTACAATTTGGTTTATTACACGTACACGTAGTCAAGGTCTTGATTAAATATTATATTGCAAAACCAATATGGATTGTGTCATTCCCAATTAATCGCGAAACCAAAATGTTATTATAAATCTACCGCCCCTTAAAAACCAGAAAAGAAATGCAAAAATGGGTGGTTCCTTCGATTTTGTTAGGTCTCCGTTTAAAAGGTTTCAACTTGTACCAATCGATCCAATTTACATTTTAACATATTTTTCTTATTGAAATGACCTCTGAACTTACATATTATCGTCAATGATTTGTAGTGTTCACCTTCATTAATTTAAAACGGAGGTGTTACTTTAATATAAGACGAAAATTACATTTGAACATACTTCTTAAGTATGGTAATTAAAACATTAATTGGCCAAACAAGACATAAGAGTAGTTAAACTAAATGCCATGAACATATAGGATGCTTCCAAGGATCGTTGTTTTAGGAGGAAAACTTGTTGGAATGTAGGGGTGTGAGTAACATAACAAGTTCCGGTTAGGACTTAAGGCTTGCGAAATGAGTTTTCGTGTAAATTTTATGGATGCTTGCTTCGAAAGATTTTATTGATATTATATGAGATTACATTTTGTTGATGTTTTTGTCAAAAGGATTTTATATTGATTATATGAAATAGTTTTTTTTTTTTTTTTTTTTTTTTTGGTGAAATGTGAAACTGAAAGTTTTGCGATGTCACATGTTTGTAGTAACTTACTACATGATCCTAAATATTAGTCGTTGTATAGGGTGTTAGTAAACAATGGAGAGTCTTAGGTGATAGCCTATACTCTGTTTACTAACCCAAGCATATTTGTTGTGTCTATCGGGGAGGATTGGGTTTCATGAACCCGTTCTTTGGCCAAAATATATTAGTTCCCTAATGTCTGTCACCAGGATGTGAGAAGAAAAAAAAGTTTTTGACAAAGTATGTATTGTTTTACATATGGATGTCAATATGCACGAAAATCACAAACTCATTAGACCATAGGCTTATCTGGTTAGAACTTAAACTCCGTGTAACCCAGGAAACTATTTCGCAAGTGACAGCAAAAAGGGTAAGAAGAAGGCTTATTCGTAAAGATGATAAAGGAGTTTCGTAAAGACGTAACACCCGCAGTTCTCCAATCGAAGACCTTATTTTACTTTTTTTTTTTTTTTTTGCTTCCGTTGTAGTAGACAATAATAAGAGTTGGAACTGATCTCCGAAAATGTTGGAACCGTTATTATTTTGTTATTATCCTTGAAAATTTGGGTTGTTATAGTGTAATAAAGGGTGGAGGGGTCTGAATATGGCAGCGGTTGAAGGTGGTTCAGAGCGCTGTTGGTTAGGTTTTTTCGGCTAGATAAGGGCAATGGCGGTTTAAAGTTATGGGTGAACCGGTCATCGACAATAAAAGAGGAGAGGGTGACATTAATGGGGCGGTGATAAAATGGTGGGGTGGGGATGACGGTTAGGGATCTACTAAAACAACCCCTAAAAGAAAAGATTTTAATAAAATAAAAAAAATGACCAGATAATAGAATAAAGGTATATTGATCATTTTACAAGTATTTAGCTATTATTTTCTATTGGTGTTGCAAAATTTTGAAACCATGAAAGCCATCGATATCAAAAAATTAAATTCTAATAACAACTATTTGTGTTGCTTTTTGCCAACTACATGATCATCTGCATAATTTTGTCTTTTGTTTATTATAGAATCTCAATCTCTAAAGCCATATTGCTAAGAGAGCTTTGATGCTTATTGAATTTTACTAATAACCAAATTAGGACCATGATGAATAGCAATGTGGCTAAAAGTACATAACTTCAAGATTAGAAAGGTTTCATCCGCAAACAGAACACCATCGGCTCATAAAATCTCGCGAGATATTCATTCTTTTCTGTTTTCTGAATCCAGAACTAGTTCAAGATCGATAATCTATTCCTATATTTCGCGTAAACTATGTACAACAAATCTTCAAATTCTCTATCTTCTTCAATTCCATCTTTTTGCATTCTTCAATCCCTTTGATTTCTGTTTCGCTTGCTGAAATGCCTGCATCTTTTTCTTCTTGCGAGCTTCTCTTTCCTCCTTTGTACTTGTCAATTCTTCCATCTTTTGCTTCTTGCGAGCTTCTCTTTCCGCCTTCATACATATCAAAAACATTTACTCCCAATAACTTTATGGGAAATCTCCGATAAAGTCCCATTATTTTGAGCCAATTTATGAAAAAGTCCCAAAATTAATTTTATTTACAGAAAAGGACAACATACCGGCTAACGTATTCAGTTTAGCCCTTTTTTTCCGGTTTACCAAGTTTCCTAAATTGGAAATCACCAATAAAGTCCAATTATTTTGGGTCTGTTTATGAAAAAATCCTATTATTTTGTGTAAAAAAATTCAACATTTGGATTTTTTCATAAACTGACCAAAAATAGTGGGACTTTATTGAAAATTTCCAATCTAGGAAACCTGGTAAACTGGATGAAAGGGCTAAATTGCATACGTTAGCCGGTATGTTGTCCTTTTCTGTAAATAAAATTAATTTTGGGACTTTTTCATAAACTAACCCAAAATAATGGGACTTTATCGGAGATTTCCCTAATTTTATGTATCAACTAAATACTGTTTTTAAGGTGATCAAAAATATTATTTTCTATTTATGTTACCTTTGTCATCTTGGATTTGGCTTTTGCTTTAGGGTACTTGTCCTCTATATCGGCTTCTCTTTCTAGTGCCTTTTCTCTTGCATCAAGGTTCTTCTCAAGATAATACTGTTAATAATTTCAAATCACATACCATTAATAAATATGATTCTAATTAGATACCTAAAATACCCTTGAATAATGATCAATGTAAGAGTTTTGTTGAAAGAAAACGGTATGTATATAAATATCATGATAATGGTACCAAAACATTATAGATTATTCTTCTTTATTAAATGGGAAAATGACTTATAAGGGTAACGAAGTATTAAAATTGTTCAAAAAGTATCATTGAACTTTTTTTGTACACATATTACCAACAAACTATAGCCGTTGTACACGTATGACCATTAAAGTTTATCATTTGTACAAAAAATACCATTGAAATTACCAGAACTATATGTTACCAGCCAATGGTATTTTTTGAACAAATGATTAACTTTAATGGTCATACGTATACAACGGCTATAGTTTATTGGTAATATGTGTACACAAAAAACTTCAATGGTATTTTTTGAACAATTCTGATACTTCGTTACCCTTATAGATCATTTTCCCTAATTAAATACAGGGCAAGATACATAAAATCACTTGAATTTTCACCATTTTATCGACGTTAATTATTCTATCAATTAGCAATTAGCTACTTAAATATTGTGTTTTTCGATTTATTCGGTGAACGATTATTATACCACTCATAAAAAAATGATTTTTAGTGGCTAAATCGACAATATGGTGAAAGTACGTTGTCTTTTTCTATATTTTTCCCCTTTTACAATAATCATGAGGTAGACAAGCACTTAAAACAAGAAACATAAATAATTTGGTAGAATGGAAGAAAAACTTACATCATAGTCACCAATATAGTCTTCCAAATCACCATCTTTGACTTCAAGAACTCTATTCACTATTTGTTTTATAAAGTATCGATCATGAGATACGGTAATCACGGTTCCCTCATACTCAGAAATTGCTTCCTAAAAATACAAAAAGTTTTCAAAGCATTAATAAGTACATGACTTAATACAAGAAATCACAAAAGGTGTTTTTTTTTTCCTTCAATTTTCCTAAATACTTTTTAAAGATCATTTATCTTGACAGCACTTAAAAAAAAAGAAACGGGGACTTGGTATGTTTTCTTTTGTTTGCTTTTTCAAGAAATGAAATGTCAGGTAATATAAATGATAAATGGTAATATAATTTATATAAATAAAGATGATTTATGAAAGGGAAAAAAGCAAACCTCAAGCATTTCTTTGGAAGGTATATCCAAGTGATTAGTCGGCTCATCAAGAACAAGTAAAGTGGAAGGCTTCACCATGAATTTACAAAATGCAAGTCGGGCCTGAAACATAATCAAATTAAAATTATTTATCTGCCAATTTAAGAAAAATTTATGGATCTTGATCTAGGTTCACAAGATTCCTTATTAAAAGGGCATTTTGGACATTTCAAAACTAGTAGAACTTTGTCGTTTTAGAAATGAAAAGCAACTCAAATTTTGAAAAAGGGGAGTAAAAATAATACGATATGGAATCTTCAAATTAAAAATATTTATCTGCCCATTTACAAAAAATTTGTTGATCACTTGATCTTGATCTAGGTTCTCAAGATTTCCTCTTTTGACCTTATTAAAGGGCATTTTAGACATTTGAAAACTAGTAAAACATCTTTCTCGTTATAGAATGAAAAGCGACTCAAGTTTTGAGAAAGAGGACTAAAAATAATACAATATGGAATCTTCATTATAAAAATATTTATCTGCCCATTTATGAAAAAATTGTTGATCTTGATCTAGGTTTTCAAGATTTCCTCTTTTAACCTCATAAAGGGCATTTTAGACATTTGAAAACTAGTAAAACTTCTTTCTCGTTTTAGAATGAAAAGTGACTCAAGTTTTGAAAAAGAGGAGTAAAAATAATACAATATGGAATCTTGAAATCAAAAATATTTATCAACCCATTTACGGAAAATCGTTGATCTTGGTCTAGGTTCACAAGATTCCTAATTAAAGGGCATTTTAGACATTTGAAGACTAGTAAAACTCCTTTTTCATATTTGAAATGAAAAGCGACTCAAATTTTGGGAGTAAAACCAATAATACTATACAATGTGGAAAAAGACCATATTGCCCTTGTGGAAACACAAAGATTTACCTTTTCACCACCACTCAATAGAGAGACTTTTCTATCCAACATATCGGCCTTGAAATTGCAACGTCCAAGAAGTCCTTTTATATCATCAAGTCTCCAATCTTCTGCAACTTCTGCTACCGTATCAAGCACCGTTTTCTCTAAATCAAGAGCCTCGGCCTAAAAATAACATCAATTAATTATCACCACAAAAACTAGAATAATATGTTTCTTTTTGACTTAATGAGATACCACTTAAACAACAACTTAATGGAGAAATTTAGAGAAACAAGACTTTCCCCATTAAGTTCTAAATTTTTACAAATTTGCCATCGTCTCAACATTTTCACACCAAACACAAATATTTGACGAAAATGCCCTTCGTCTATTGGAGCATTTTTTTGCTTTCCATGTTAAGTCAAATTACCTACTTGCCCATTAAGTTCTAAATTTTTACAAATTGGCCCTCATTTCAAAAACCAAACAACAAGAATTTGACGAAAACGCCCTTCATCTATTTAGAACTTTTTTTGCTTTCCATTTTAAGTAAAATCACCTACTTGCCCATTGTCATCATTACAAATGATTGGTAATATGAGATTAATATAGAAAATCTACGAAAGAAGTCTTTGCCCATTAAGTCCCAACTTTTTTACAAATTTGCCCTTGTTTATTTTTTTCCTTCAATTTCCTCAAGTGTGCCATCATTTTCTAATTTTTTTAGACAATTCTAAACATTAACAAACTATGAACAAAAAAAATAAAAAGCATCACCTGATTTTGCTCAAAGTAGTTTGGTAACACGTTATGTTCACCAAGAATCACTTCACCACTATTGGGCTTTTGTAGGCCCATAATCAACTTTAAAAGAGTACTTTTTCCACAACCATTCGGTCCAATTATTGCAATTTTCTCACCCCTTTCGATTGATACGTTAGCTTTTTTAAAAAGAACCTGGATATAAATTATAATATAATACCAAAATCATCGTGTTATTATATATTTATGAGAAAAAAAAAAGATTTGAGTGATGTAGTCATTTTATTTATTATTAATTACCTTTTCTCCATAACTAAATTCCAGATTTTTTATATTCACAACGGATCTTCCACTTCTTCCACGTTCGGGGAATCTGATCTTCATTTGTTTTCTAATAAATGGTTTATCAATTTGTTCTTCATCTTGAAGCTTCTCTAGTTTCTGAAAAAGAATTATGAAAAAAAAAAAGAAAAAAGAATGAGTTTTTGTAAAAATGAAAGTACAGCTAAATTATGTAAAACTAGAAGCAAGAAATATAAGAAAAAAATCTTTGTACTTATTTATTTGTACTAAATTACTCATTCTTGAAAAGTTAGGGTAAATGCAAGAAATAGTTACATTTTTAGGTGTACAATATTTAGAAGAAAAACCTGAAAGTAGAATGTTATAATTGGATAGATTTTCAAAGTACCATGTCTTAATAAGAAAAAAAAAATGTAAGTACAAGGTTACGATAAATCGATAATAAATTATTAACATTTGAAAGTAAGATGCTACAACAAACAAATAAATAAAAGAGTAAATTACAATTTTGGTCCCTGTGGTTTACGCCAATTTACAGTTTTGGTCCTAGTTTTGAAAATCTTGCATCGATGGTCCCTTGGTTTCCAAACCTTTCACTTTTGGTCCTTGTGGTTTCTAAATCTTTTACTTTTGGTCCTTTCCTCTCTTACTGTTTGTGTAAACCATAGGGACCAAAATTGAAAGATTTGTAAACCATTCGGACTAAAAGTGAAAGGTCTGGAAACCACAAGGACCACCAAGATTTTTAAAACTAGGACCAAAACTGTAATTTGATGTAAACCACAGGGACCAAAATTGTAATTTACTCTAAATAAAAATACATTGAACTTTGAAAAAAAAAACTAGGCAATTATAGCATTGTACTTTCAATTAGTTTTATCATTATATACTTTGAAAATCATTCTGTATACAATGGCATTGTTATAATTAGGTAAATTTTTAACATTGTAATAGGATGTTATAATAAACAAATAAATGAAAGTACATTGCTATTTCTGAATGAAAAAAAATACCTTTTCAGCAGTAGATGCGCGCCCTGAATTTGCTCCAGCACTTAACCTACTAATTAATCCTCTTTGATGCTCCATTAACTTTTGTTGTTTTTCCCAAGCTGTATTTTGAGCTTCAATCCATGTTGCTTTACCAATTATATAATGCGAATAATTTCCATTAAATGTTCTTGAAACTCCCATGTCAGTTTCCACTATCTTTGTGCATAATTGATCAAGAAAAGCCCTGTCGTGAGATATAATCACCATTGGAACATCTTGCTGGTTTAAATAACCTTCAAGCCACTCAATCGTGTCTAAATCAAGATGATTTGTAGGTTCATCTAGTAGTAATAAATCAGGATCCTGAAAAATATTAACATATTCAAAGTTCGAACCCAAAAACTGATTGATAAAAGAACTATAATTCGATAATTTGAAGAACGAATTGACTGAATTTATCATCGGAAACCAAAAATTGATTCAAAATCATACCTGAAGCAATATTTTCCCGAGTGACATTCTCATTTGCCAACCGCTGCTAAAAGACGCAACAAGTCTATCTGAATCTTCAGGCGAAAATCCAAGTTCAGGCATCAATTTATTGATTTTTACATCGACCATATCCAAATTGATAGCCTGTGCTTTCCTTTGAAGCAGATCGAATTCATCTAAAAGCCTCCCCATTAACTCCAAATCATCAACGGAACCTTCAATTGCCTTCTGAACTTTCTCTAATCTGTTTGAAATATCCATTTCCTCCTTGAACGCATGCAAAAACTCCTCCCTCACCGTTCTCGTCATTGAAACGTCAAATTCTTGGCTCAAAAATGAGATCCTCATGTTGGGTTTCGCCTTCACGACGTTACCTGAATCGGGTTCTTCCAGGCCGGAGATAATCCTCAATTGGGTAGTTTTTCCGGCACCATTAACACCTACTAACCCTACTTTCTCCCCCTTTTTAACCTCCCAACTCACATC
The DNA here is from genome assembly GCA_023525715.1 of Cichorium intybus. Taxonomy (NCBI): domain Eukaryota; kingdom Viridiplantae; phylum Streptophyta; class Magnoliopsida; order Asterales; family Asteraceae; genus Cichorium; species Cichorium intybus. The sequence continues at coordinate 104,840,270 of CM042011.1, forward strand.
TTTCAACACTGTAACGCCCTTGTAGCTTTTACTAATGTTCTCTAACCTAATACCAGATGATATACTCGACGCCCCACTTCCCGATTGTTTGTTCCCTCGTCTATAATCGAGTGTTTCTGAGTCTTTCGAAAAGAGACTCTCAACATCGTCTTCATCTACGGTAGTAATAGCACTAGTTTCAGTATCTACGGCAACGGCAGATAACCTAATTGAATGATGTGGGTGGAATATTTTTGTGGGTTTGGAACAACTGGTTATGGGTGTCGAAATTGGGCGTATTCGTGGCCGGAAACAGGGTTTACGCAAGTCAGAGAGAGCTGTGCTGGTTAGGAAAGTGGAACGAAGGTCGATACTGTGAAGTTTAGTGGTTAACTCCATTGTTGTTGCAGAGCTTCCGTGACTCTCGTCGCAGAAGACAGTGGAACAACTCTGCAATCTTGGCGTGGAGGGGAGATGAAGAAGTTCAAGATGATTATTTGTGATGGGTATTCGCTTGTCGTTCTGAAAAACGAAAAAATTAGTGATGGGTATTCGTCGGGTATATTTTTGTTAATTTCTGAACCACAAAAGGGGAAACTGGAATCAAGATAATACATGTCCCGATATTGGCCATCCATTTTTTTTAGTTGATTAATTACAAGGTAATACATGTAGCGATATACATACATGCTTGACTATTTATTTTTATATGATTATTAGTATTTTGTTTGGTCGTTTTATATTTATTTAAATTTTAAAAAGTTATTTGGTTTATAAATTATGTTTCAAAATGATTATTATAACCGGCATTAATAAGTTATATATTTTTAAGTTATTTAAAGTCATAGGATTTCTCTTTTTGGTTATATAATGTTGATTTTTTTATACTTAATTAGTCATTAAACTTTTAAAATTGTGGTTATTTGTTTATATATATATATATATATATATATATATATATATATATATATATATATATATATATATATATATATATATATATATATAGGGTCAAATGTGGAACATAAATATTGTGTGAATGTGTGAGACAATATCAGTCATTAGATGAAAAAAATGAATGGTTAAGATGATGATGACATGATCGTAATTAATTGAATAAAAATTAATTATTTTTAATTAAATAAAATCAATAAGGGTAAATTAGTCAAATTTACCCATGACACATTTTGGAATATGCGGATTTTTAGGGATTAAAATTTAATTAGTTATCTTGCATGATCGTACTTTCCATTCTTATAATTCTTACATATTTGAATCATTTTTTATTTACAACCAGATTTAATTCTTTAACAATGTGTTTGTTCGTATTCTTACAGAATTTAGGTTAAAATACTTGGATAGAAATTAAAAACGCAAGTATTTACTCATATTACGAAGAATACATGTCATCACTGAATCATTTTTAAAAAACATGATTTCATTCTAAAAGAATATTAGGACCACTAATAATATAAACAAGAACATATACAATATTATTGAAGAATATTGTCAACATTCAATACTAAACAATAATATATACAATATTCTTGAAAAATATATAAAAATTCTATATAAAGTATAAAAACATAAATGACAATGTACACATTCTGTGATAATGAAGCATAAACTATTGTATCACCACATTCATTCCGAAATAATATTGCTTATTTTGTTAGCTCAATCTTCAAACTCTGCTAAATTCTGAAAGATTATACCCATGTCCTGATACATTCTAAAAGAATTTGTTGATGATAGTTGGCACTGTCCATTCACCATCTTCCTCGTCATCCCAATCTTCTAGCTGAAATTTTAACAAATACGCGAACACCATACGGAAATTATTGTTCAGTTCTTCCTGTTTGGTATTTTAAACTCATTTTTCTTCGATTCTAATTTCAAAATATTTGAAAAGATCTTGAGACACCAATAAAATGAAAATATGTTTAAAAAACAACAAAGCATAACTGGGATTAGGAGATATGATAACGTAAGTTTAGATGCAACAACGAATTATATACTAAAGGGAACAACTTGCAACCGTAAATTTTTGGCAAAAACCCACTTAGTGAATAAACATCATTGAGAATTTAGGTACCAGGAGATATGGAATTGGTGGAAAGAAACCTGCCGGCAAAAAGAAAAAAAAACTACTTTGATCGCTTATTATTCGTAGCTACTATGATTAATTGTTCCAGGAGATGTGGAATTGTTCCTTCTACCGCCAAAGAAAATAGATTAGTGTAAGATTTGAGACAAATTGTTCCAGGAGATATGGAATTGTTTACGCCACTTTGATATGGAATTGTTCCTTCTACTATGATTAATTTCAATTTTCAGACATTGTAGTTGCAAATTCCACAAAATGTCATATCAAATTTGTTAGCCGCTCTTTTCATCGTGAATTTACAACTATTAGTGTAAGATTTGAAAAAAATTGTAGAATAGGCATTCATATTACCTTTTTTAGGTCTTTCTCGATCGCTCGAGTATTCGATGTTGCTCCACCTGAAATTTTACTTTTTTCAACGTTCGTAGCTTTAATCGATTACTGGTACTCTTCTTTGCCCTCCCCTACTGTGACAACTATCAAATTAGGTCAACGAAAGTCAACTCAAGTCAACCAAAACAGACGATGAAATGTAAATTCCATAACCTCTATAATTTATTATTGGATATTATAATAATATGTACGCTAATACGAACAAACGCTATTAAGTTAGATATTTTTAAAATAAAATTATTTTTTTACGTCGTGAATAGTGTCCGACGTGAATAGTGATCCGGCATGAATAGTATCTGACGTGAATAGTAAACGGTAAAAGTCAAAACTCTTCGGAATGTTATAAATGTTATATCAAAACGTAGATAAAAATATGACGGATCCGAATATGTATTTATATTTTTACCAAACGTTATATATAAAAAGTTATGATAGAAAAACGGTAAAAATGTAAAACTATTCGGATATTACAAATTTTATATCGAAACGTAGATAAAATTACGACGATTCCAAATATATATTTATATTTTTACCAAACGTTATATATAAAAAGTTATGATAGAAAAACGTTTAATTTAAGTTGAAAATGATTTTAATTATTATAATATATTTATAAAAAAAAAAATCTCCACCGGTTGGTGGAGTTTGAATTCAAAGTTTGAAAAAAAAATTATTTTATTTTATTTTAATTTTATTTTATATAAAGTGGGCCCCACTTCATTATATAATCAATTTTACACATTTTACCCTCAAAGAATTTGTATTTTCATTTCGAACACTACGTATTCAATACGTATTTTTTAAGTTTATCAATAATATTATGATGTTTTATAAAACGGAAAAATTACCGTCAAAACAGTATCGTCGATACGAACAATCTGACGTCAAAATTTAATATTATTGATATTAGTTTTATATTTAATATTTTTTTTCTTTAAAATGAAATTGTATTTACATTTAAACCCTATATTTTTATTAAACTTACAATTAATACCCTTTCGTTAATTCGTTAAAGACTTTTAGTTAAAAAGTGGATATTATTAAACTACGATTTTCGTAGATTATATTTTTATAAACAAAAATCATTTATTTTATATAAAAACTATTAAATCTATTTAAAGAGTATTTTAAGGGTATGTTTTGTCATAAACAAATTTTAAAAGTTATAATTGTCAAATATCCGTATCTTGAGGGCCGCTATACGAAAATAAATCTACTATAAATAGAGGCTCAAATCCTCTCATTTTCTCACAACTCATATCTGGATCTCTATATCACTAGATAGTATTGTTAGAAGATTCTTCGATATATATAGATATATATACGAAGAATGAGCGTTAGAAATAGATATTCAGTTATAAATATAGTGAGTTCGAGTTATAAGCACGAAAAGTCGGGCGATCTAACAACAATTGGCGATAAGGTCCTAGTCGACAGTGAGGTGAGTTCATACCCCTTCTTTTTATATTTATTCAAGTTTTTAAGAGGGAGAATTCAAGTTATACTATAAAAAATAGCTATTTATACTCATTTGTAACAGTAGTAAACAAAATGTGAATTTTGTAAACATCATTATGACAACAATTCAATTATAGTTCCAAAATATAATATCGAATGATCTACTTACGAGAGCGGTGTCTAGGCCGATCATTTGTGTAACACCCCGTTTTCCGATACGTTTTTGTTTTCCGCGAATTAATTATTTTAGTGCATAAATTATATAAATAAATATAATTAAAATAAAAGTAATATTCATATTAATAACCTAGAAATTAAGATATGTTAAGGAGGGGGTATATTGTCGTTTTAGTAGACTCCTTTTGATGGAAATAATTATTTGAGGCTTTTAAAAATTAGTGTGCCAAAGTAGAAGGACCAAACTTGACTTTTTCCTAAAAAGTTTGAATGAACAGTGTTTGTGCAATTATATATGTGTGTCGGATGAGTCTTGGAGCTCACACTAGTGAATCACTCAAACCTTCACCTTCTCCATCGCTCTTTATTCCCGTTTTTGAAGATACAACCTTAGTGTTTGATGATTTCCCAGAGATTCAGATATTGGATCGCCACAAAATTTTAAATGAAGGTTCCCAAGACATAAATGAAGGGCCTGATCGAAGGGTTTTCGATTTCAATGTCTAGAAGTGGAGTTATGAATTTCGCAACATGACCTAGGGTTTCTGGCAGATTCCTCTGGAGAGTCTCTCTTCTTGCGAAAATCATATCTGGAGTTCCAGAGGTCAAATAAGGTTAGTATCGGTGCACACGGTTCACAAATTGAGTTGAGCAACTTTCTACAGTAGATCATTATCTGTTTTAAAGAACGGATGTATGGGGTAATTGCTCATCTTTACATACTGCTCTAATTCCGTTCAGATTAGCTATGCTGTTTTGTTTATTTTATAAAAGGAGTTTGGAGAAAGCTTTTTACATAATTCCGCCTCCTAGAATCATTGTATTTAAGTAAAGTTGATATCTGGAAAAGATGGATGTCTGATTCCATTCCCAAGTTTATGGTAATTGGGAAATATCACAGACCAGTGTTTTTCTCATCAGCACTATCGTTTCTGATTTGTTCTGTATTGTGAATTTTATATCTTGAGTTCGAAAACGTATTTTGAGTTGGTTCCAACTCTCAGACCTCTATTTTTGAGTCTAGTTTACTCATGAGTTTTCCTAGGGTCTGGTTCCATACGAACGTTGGGTGGAAGTTGCAATTTGCACCAGCAGGTCCAGGACTGTCCTATACAGTGAATTATGTTTTCAGAAATTCATAAATAATTGTACAAAAATATTTTGGGGGCAAGACCAGTGGTGAAAGTTCGTGCTATGTGTCTAGTTTCTTCCTACAAAATACCCGAACCTAGCTCTATGTCTAGTTTGTGTTATGGTTCTATCTTTAAAGAGTGGTTCAGTAGGTGGACTGATTGTATCAGTCATCTTTTGGGGATTTTTCGTTTATTCTTGAGAAATGAAAATGACATGAGGTCAGGGCGTGTAGTTTTGAATTAGGGTCATGTTTGTCCAATATTTTTCCCAGAATTTATTGATGATCATTTCTAGGTTTAAAGTGGCAATCTTTGCAATCTGGTCTGGATTTAACATATTTTGATACCCAATCTTGGTTAATTCATATAAAATAGAGGAAAAATAGTTAATACATGTTCCTTACATCCCTGGAAAGGTAAAGAGATGGTCTAGGTAAATATCTAAAAATATCCTTGATTTGTTGAGGTTACGATGAGCTTAAGTGGTCACAAACAGACTTTCTGCTTTGAGGTTAAAAGCTAAAAGATAAATATAATAAGTGTTTTAATTCTAAAAGTATATAATTAAGGTACGACTTAATTATTATGACATATAATAACTTAATCTACCTTATAGGAGTATAAGGTGTGCGGTTTTGAGCTTAGTTGGATTTGCGGAGTTGCCGCATGGATTTCTACATTGCCGACTTGAGGTGAGTACATGCAGTATTTTTACCCATTCTGGGGTACATGGCAAGTAAGTATTTTCAAGATTCTTCTATAAAATTTATATATGTGGAATTATATGCAAGGGTATTGTTTCTAAATTGTTGTGAAAGTATAATGATTTATTTGAAGCTAAGTTTTAAACTACAAATTATATTAAGTGAAAGTATGTTGGTCTATGTACCAATTATGTGAAAGTATATTTTGAAATATAAGTTATACATGTTTGAAAGTATGGATAGGCATATAGCCATATTGTGTTTAAGAAGTATATTTTGATTACAAATTGTATATGTTTTCAAGTATGAATGGGCATATAGCTATAAAATGTTTAGAAAGTATGATTTGGCATTAAGCCTAAAATGTTATAAAGACATGTTTTAAACATATGGTTTATGTGAAACGAAAGTTATAAATTTGGCATTTAGCCATAAAGACAAGAAATGGTGAAGTTTGGCAATTAGCCACTATGTAAGTAAGTAATGTTAAAGTAAGCAGAAAGTGTTTTGTATGACTGGTAATTGTAGCAAGCAGTGTTAGTAAGGGAACTATGTTCCAACCTACCCGGGTTAGGTAAGGGGTCTACTGGGGAAAAACCCCATCACGAAGTAGACTGCCTCAGCACTTCTATGGTGAGGATTGATCCGTTCTTTCTAGCCATAGAGACTTGGGGTATCACTTATAGTGATTAAAGCCCTAAGTATAAAAATCCAGCAAGCTTATAAAACCAGTCAAAGAAAGTAAGAAAGAAGCTATTTTTGTAAAGTATGTTATGAAGTGATATTGAAAAGTAAAGATTTATAGTATTTTACTACTATAAAGTTTTGAAAGATATTATTTTTGTAAAGCATATTATGAAATGATTTTGAGAAGTAAAGAGTTATAGTATATTATTACTATAAAAGTTTTGACAGAAGTTTTATGTTGTAAATTTACAAAAAGTTGGAAAAAAAAAGTTAGAGGTTTGAGTCTAAAACTCATGTAACTCACGAGACATTATTGTCTTACGTATTTTATGTTTTGCCATGTATTCCAGGTTAAATGCTATACTATAATTGGATGAAGTTTAGCTGGAGTGGAACCACATAGCTCCTATATTGAACTCAAGGTTTAATCCTTTCTTGCTTACTATGGTTAGTTTTGGTATGGATTTGTAACACCCACTGTTTTTTTAAGCATGAAAATTAACGGTTTTTGATAAACCGTATTTTTGTATTCATGTATTTATACGAAAAACCATAGTATTTGCAAACAGTAGAAATGGGGTGTCACAATTTGGGCTAGGTTGCTGGATTTCCTAAAGGCTTATACGCTGAAAGGATCCTGCCTCCCCATTTGATCTTCTACTGGCCGTTCTTTATTTGATAGTTATGAAATATTATATTTGAATTAATAAAGAGTATAACCAAGTTATTACATTACTATTATGGAAAATATTTTAAAATATGTTGTTTATAGCCATTTAAATAAGTTATTTCATATATATTCGTAAATATATGCTTTTCACGACAAGAATACTAAAAATAAACTATTATAGGAATAGTTTATGGTTACAAATGTTACTATAACCGTTAGAACAAGATAATTAATTATATACAAATATATAATTATTATACATTAGTATATTATCATGGGAAAAATGATAATGGGCAAATACAAGGGTTTTTCATATACAAACTTTACGTAAACAAGTTGATTGATACATACATTTTTGTGAGACGGGTCTTCACAGTGCTTATTTAAGTACATACTATAAGTCCTGAAATTTATAAACAGAGTCTCGGTAAGAGTGTTGGATTAGGTGTCTAAGCCATGACTAATAATTAGTATTTACCTAATTAATAGAAGCACAGTCCATTTGGGTTGCCCTCATGGCTGGAGGTTTGGTAGAAAATTCGGTAGAGAGAAAGGTTGATTTATTATAGGATTAATAAATCAATAGGAATTAAATATATGGTTTATTAATATATTAAAGTCATAATATATTAATTAGAAAATATATTAATTAATTAGAAATTAATCTAGAATTAATTGGATTTAATTTGGTGATTAATTTGATTAATTAAAGGTGTAGGGACTAAAACTATAATTATTCAATAGTTGAGTAAGTGACAGTGGGAATGACCAGTGAGTTTCGAAATTATATATATATATATATATATATATATATATATATATATATATATATATATATATATATATATATATATATATATATATATATATATATATATATATATATATATATATATATATATATATATATATATATATATCGAAATTAATATAATAAGATAAATAGGAGTTTGAATTGTAAGATAAAAGGTTTATCTTATTTGAATTCAAAAAGGTTTATCTTTAAGGCTTATCAACTGGTCATCTGGTAACTATAAATAGGGATCCCTGGAACCCTATTTTCTGCGCCATTTTTGACCTAGAGTCTCTCTGGAATTTTCGATCCCCTCTCCTCCTAACTTGGGTGTGACTTTCATTTGAGGCATGATAATTTTGCTGCTTAGCTTATAAGAAATTAAGGTTGGTTTTTTCTGTTTTAATCTTTAGTTTCTTTTATTGGCCTCTAGGTTTTTGTTATATGTTCAATTAGAAGAAAACATAGATCCTCATAGGTTGCATGTGAACTTAGGTTATTTAGTTCATGGTTTGCAGAAACCCTTTCAGTGGTATCAGAGCCTATTTTGTTTTCTTGTTGAATTGCTATAACTGTTTTAGGGTTTTAAGCCTATAAACCCTAATTTCTATTAGGATCGATTTCTAGGATTAAGGTTTTGGAAACCCTAATCCCCCCTTGCTATTTTCGAAATTTGCTATTAGGGTTTTAGGAGGTTTTCTATTTTTGGTAACTTTATTTGTTAATTAAATGGTAACCTTAAACCCCCATTATTTGAATTTGATATCTAGGGGGTTTAGGATAGGTTTTAATTAATTTGATTAATTTGGATAAACCTATCTTCATTGAATTAATTTAATTAATTGTTAATTAAAAGATAATTCAAAAGGGATTTAATTAATTTTAAAATTGCGAAATTAATGGAATAAATCCGGAAATTTTTTTTAAAATGTTTAAAATATTTATATTTAATTAATTTAATTTATTGGTGATTAAAATTGATTAAATTGATTTTAAGGTTTAATTTAATTTGAAATTTAATTGTTAAATTTGGTAAATTAAAAGATAAACCTTGAATATTTTAAAGGGGTTTTAAAATACATCTTATATATGTGATTAAAAATTAATACTAAATATATATGAGATAAATTTGGTTAGCCAAATCAATAGTAGGCCTCATTCACGAAGCTGATCTATAAAGTGGGTATAAGGAGACTGCCTATAAAATGGTAGTCTAATGGGTGAACACTCTCACCCACTGCTCGCCTGATCAGTGGAGGGTCGTTAGCCGAACGGGTTTGACAGAACCGCTTAATCATTAAAAGTATAATGATCAAAGTACTAGAACTATTTACAAAAAAAAATCTCAATCTAGTTACTTTAGGGAAAAATGTGAATTTGATGCTAACCCATGAAATTGCACATTGCACTTTATGAAACGTTGGTGGAGCGTGTGTGGTTTACCGGCACACCAATGGGGGTTCATAAAGAGTGGCAATGGGTGTCTCGGGTGTTATCATTGTTGATGGAGCATGTGTGGTTTACCGGCACATCAATTTGAGATGATAATGGACCCCGAGAGTACCAAGCTAATTTGCATGGTTATTCACACCCGGTTTGTGATCCTCGGCATCCCAGTCACAAACGGTGGGGCATATCCGAGATTAAACATGCTATTGAACAGTTCAATAAATCTCAAAAGAAACTAGGAATTCCATTTATAATAAGATTATTTTTCCGCAGTGGAATTGGCTGAATCGTCATTCGCCTACCTTTATAAAATTTGCTTATAGATTACGACATCCCTCTTCTATGTTGCAAATTGTTATAGTTGGATCCTAGCCTTATTTTATATTGGGTTATTATAAGGACCGACATGTATCTAATTAAACTTACCTTCTTTTATAGATGTCTTCTGCTGATCAATCCGCCCCCCACTCAAACTCCGGTGTTCCCTCTATCCTCTCACTGTGTTCCAAGGTTCAATTGAACGGGACAAACTACAATGACTGGATTAGAAATATCAAGATGGCTCTGAGGTACGAGAACAAAGAGTATGTCCTCGAAACCGAGCTTGTCGATATTGACCCTGAAACTGCTACTCCCGAGGAGATTGCCTCGTACCAAAAACATTCTGATGATGCGACCAAAGTGGCCTGCATCATGATCGCCACAATGAACCCCGAATTGCAAAGGATATACGAAGACTACTGGCCCTTCGAGATGCACAAGGAGCTCGCGGAAAAGTTCCGCAAGCAATAGCGCATCGAGAGGTGCGAGGTGGTCAAAGACTTCACGAACAGCAAACCTAAAGATGGAGAGTCCATCTGCGCTCATGTGCAAAGAATGCAAGGTTACGTGGAGCGGCTTAGAAAGCTTGTGATGCCTGTACCTGAGGATTTGGCCGTTGACATAGTGCTTAACTCCTTACCGAGTTCTTATGACCAGTTCAGGCTGGCTTATCATTTGAACAACAATCAGGCTAACCTGACTGAGTTGCATCGTATGCTTCGGGTTGCTGAGGATGGGATGAAGGGTAAAGGTGTACCCTCGGTCAATCAGCCCGTCTTAGCCATTGGAAGTGGCAAAGGAAAGAAAAGGAAGGGCCCTTCTAAGCAAAATTGGAGGGAAAAGGTTCAGGTCGGGTCGTCCAGCAATGGCTCGAGAACCAAGTCTTCTCACATTCCTTGTGTAGCCAACCCCAATGAAGCCGACTGTTTCTACTGCAAAGAGAATGGCTATTGGAAGAGAAGCTGCCCCAAATACTTGCAGGATGTCAAGGATGGGAAAGTAAAGCCATCGACAGCAGGTATATACACTATCTCTAAAAACTCACCATCTTCTAATTCTTGGGTCCTTGATACAGGATGTGGTTTTCACATTTGTTCTGATCTACAAGGCCTAAAGGAAAGCAGGGAGGTGGAGCACGGTAGACTGAACTTGATCATGGGCAATAGGAGATCGTCCCCTGTTACCAAGATCGGCGTTTACAGTTTAGTGCTTAGTAGTGATGTTAGCTTAGAGTTATTTAATTGTTGCTATTCGCCAGAAATGGCAAGAAAGATTATTTCATTTCACGCTTTGTTCAGACAAGGATTTCAATTTTCTTTTGACAATAAAATTGGTTCGATTTCTGTTTTCAAAAATGGTATTTTGATTTTTACTGCTTATCCTTGTGATGGTGTGTATGAAACTGTTGAATGTGTTGACAATTTAGGACATAGTGTAAATTATATTGATTCTACTAGTGGTGTAGAAAAGGCATGTCTGTGGCATAGTCGGCTCGGGCACATCAGCAAGAAACGCATCGCCCAACTCCAAAAGGATGGAGTGTTGCAATCATTTGACCTCAGGTCGGATGATGTATGCGAATCTTGTCTGTTAGGCAAGATGACTAAATCACCTTTCAAAGGGTCTTTTGAAAGAGGTGAGGGTCTGCTGGACATCATTCACACGGATGTGTGTGGTCCATTCAGATCAACCACAAAGGATGGCATGCGGTTCTACGTAACCTTTACTGACGATTTTAGTAGATGCGGTTATATCTACTTGATCAAGCACAAGTCAGACACCTTTGAAAAGTTCAAAGAGTTTAAGAACGAGGTAGAGAATCAATTAGGCAGGAAGATAAAGATGCTCAGGTCCGACAGAGGCGGAGAGTATCTAAGTATCGAGTTCCTAGACTATCTAAAGGAATGCGGAATAGTTTCGCAGTTGACACCTCCCAGGACACCACAGTTGAACGGTGTTGCGGAGAGGCGCAACCGAACCCTGTTGGACATGGTTCATTCCATGATGAGTCGAGCTTCACTTCCCATTCACTTCTGGGGGTATGCCTTAGAGACTGCCGCCCATATCCTCAATCTTGTCCCTACTAAAAAGGTTGCTAAAACACCTCATGAAATGTGGACGGGGAAAGTTCCCTCGTTGGCACATATCAAAGTCTGGGGTTGTGAGGCTTTCGTTAGACGAGAGACTCAAGATAATTTTAACACACATGCCCTTACAAGGCATATGTCAACCCTTCTAGGAATACTTGGAATCCCACCCCCACCCTGCTATTCTACCTAAGACGGAACTTCCTCCAGTGATGACAGGTTGTTTCGCGCACGTAGTTGTATACAATATCGAACTAAACAGTCTTTCAAATAAGAGAATCTTCCCTAAGGCAACAACCAAACAAGGAACATGCAATAAGGTCAACTCACACATTCTATGACTATTCAGTCTATATTGTATACAACTTAGTGGAAATCTCTAAGCAACCTATCGGCACTAGCATACAGTTCTATTAACAAATAGCAGATAATAATACAACAATGTGTGATCTCTACCAGGCATTTCAGCAAACATATACCATATGTTTTTTTTAACATCTACAATATTAAATACTTAACCCCTTTTCTCATACTGGCGTCGGCTGGCGGTACACACTGTGTCTTCACTTCACCCTTCGTAAAACATCCTTCTTTCGTAAAAATGTTTTAAGAAAACTCTTAAGCCTCAACTTGAGTCCAGAACTCACTAAGTGAGCCTGATTCTCTCAAGCTGTGCTCTGATACCAACTTGTAACATCCCAAAATTTTAGGGTAAATTTAAAAAATTTTAAACGAAAACTTCAATACAAGAAAAGCCACTTAATTAATTTTCATAAAATTCCATAACTTATAAGTTTAATGAAAACACCCCAGGATTAACAGAAGTTAACGAAATCTCAATATAGCGGAATATTAATTCAAAAACAGTCCTCCAATGAAGCAGCACAGTGTATACACGTCACGCCTTGCCATCCATGGTACCTGATGTACCTGAAACAATAGTTTATATAGGGAAAGGGTAAGCACGAAGCTTAGTGAGTTCCTCAAAATACCATACGATCCATCACATAACATACAACACATCATAACCATTCATATGTCTGTGAGACTCGTGGGCTATCCCTGTTCCGCTGAAGACTCACGGGCAATTCCCGTTCTTGTCTTATCGCTCGCAGGCTTCTCCCGTTCCGTCTAATGACTCGCAGGCTATTCCCGTTCCGCCTATTGGCTCGCGGGCTATCCCGTTCCGTCTAATGACTCGCAGGCTATTCCCGTTCCGCCTATTGGCTCGCGGGCTATCCCGTTCCGTCCACAAACAATCATTATCATAGCAATAATTCATACAATTATCATAACAGGTAAGATCACCTTAGTCTAACATATCTTCCTTCCTACGCATGCAATATCACCTATAGTATAGTGAGAAGACTCACCTGATTATAGTTGACTATATCGTTTATCTTTCTCGGCTTTGTATTTCCTTCAACTTTAACTGTTAACATAATAAGAAATCTATCATTTCTTAATCCTTAACTATATTATAGTCGCATCATTAAACCCTTCAATAATTCCAATATGATACTCCATGATTTATCAAGTAAAGAACGGCCAGGTAGAAGATTAGATGGGGTGGCAGATCCTTTCAGCATTTTAGCCTTTCGGAAAATCCAACAACCAGATCCCAAGTAATCGGCCTAGTCACCGTCCTCGTAAGTAAATCAATCGGTATTATATTCGGAAATTACGAATTGTTATAATAACGACATTTTAAGGTTTTTGTTTACTATTGTTAGAAATTAGTATAATATAACATATGTTATACTTATTTAACACAAAAACTATTTTACAATACCTAATTAAGCTATAGAAAAGTTTGTAGTTACCTTATGACCAGTCGTCGGAACCTATAACTTCTTCGCTAGGCTTTTGAGCTTCCTTCCGCTCACTTCTTACACTCTAGTGCTTAGAAACCTCTATATATTGGATTGAGATTTGTTGGTGTGGTTTATGAGATGTTTTAGGGGGTATTTATACTTGAATTCTTGAATAAAAAATGGCATGACACTTTTGACAAAAGATTTTAATAATATAATTTTGTTGAAATTAAAGGCCTTCTAGAATCAGTCTGTTCAAGACTGGTTTAGCCGATCTTAAACCCATTAAATTCACGTTTTTATTTGATATTCAGAAACTTCATCTCAATACCTTTCCAGGGATGTATTTTACGTATTTATACGATTTTTCTATGATTTATTATGAATTTTTGAAAACAGACTATCTAATCTGTCAATTCCGAACTAATCAGTAAAGATTGCATTTTTTGCCATAGATAATCTCATTTTCAAGCTTACTATTATTTTTGGTAATTGTACTAGACTCAATTTGTAAACTTTGTGCATTGGTTTGAGGTCCAAACAATTTTCCTAGAATTAATTATGATTTTTATAAAAAACGACACAAAATGCTGATTTTATATGAAAGTGTAACTAAAGTTTTTCTTAGCTTTATAACTACCAAAAATCATATAATTCCTAACACTCTTATTTTAAGTATATGTTATAATCAGGATACGGGTCATACAAGTCTCCCCCACTTATTTGGATTTCGTCCCGAAATCCGCATTCTCGAACGCCTCTATGTATTTCCCATCGAGTCCTTATGTTCTTCAAAAATCCTCCTCATCTTATTGTCGAACCTTTACAAGGTTTCATTATCTTTCCCTTCAACTTTCACATGTCTCTGTAATAATGCTTAAGGTCCTATTATTCTCATTCACTTCATACTTCTTTTCTTCTAGTTACTCTAGATGTAAAACTCTAACTGTTTCTCACAGTCCCACACATCAACTTGACCGGCTACTTTCTACAGTACATATTTAGTACTTTCTAATCTTCATGTATACATAGTTAACCTAGTTAACTTGCAATACCTAATTTTTAACACTATTTCGTATTTATATGAATTCGCATATTTCAACACACATTTGTCTCAATTCAATATTTTCTTTTAAATACTTTTTGGCTAAATAATTCTATATTTGTAAAATCTCCAAAGATTTTTGTTTTACCGAAAAATATAAAATTTACATCATCTTTCGTAAGTTCTTTTTTTTTTCTTTGAAGTACTAAACACTCTTTAAACTATTTCCATTATATGGAGACATAAAATTTTGTTTTATTTCAAGAATCTCTTTATTATCTCGTTCTCACCAGAGTCAAGCAGGGAATTTTGAAAAAAATGTCACTTGGGGTAGTGAAAAGTCGCATCTACTGTAGTTGGTTTGAATTTCGGTAATTAAAACGTGAGGTGTCCTTTCAGTTCCGTGTGACCTTTCGGTTCCAGCTGCAAGATACTATATATACAGGTATGTAGTATCATTCATTTCCACATTCATTTTCAGTCTCGTCCTCTCTTATCACTAGTTTGTTCATAAACGAACTCATATTTAAAGCCGAGTCATGGAAAACAGATCTTCAATGGGCGATCTGTCGAACCCTGGACCTGGTTTTCCGCAAGGAGAGGGTACTTCAAACCAAGCATTCTTAATAGAGTTCGGTGACTCTAACATTCTAGACATCTATTATCCATACTTCGATTACCTTTCTAATGTTTTATTTGATTTTGAATTATGGTACAGTCTTCCAGATATACTACCAATAGAGCAACTCCACGGTGAGCCGGAAATTTTTCCTGAGTTGAACATTAACTCAGATGTTACGGGGCATGCATCTGACTTTGCACTTGATCAGACTCCATGCCTTCTACCAGGTTAAATTCTTTTGAATGATCCATTTATAAGTATTCTATTTTGTTTTATCATTTGACATGTGTTATTTGTAGACCCATTTGTGGATGGTCTAACTGAGTACAATCCATTCATCGACGTACCCTCAATGAGCAGTGAGATCATCCCCATGAATCAAGGATTCATGGCTGACATTCAAAATGACAATCAATTACAGACGATTGATAACATCAATTTAGATATGAATCCCGAGTTTGGGGTTGGTTTTCAATACCAAAATCACCTTCAGGTGATTCAAAGGAATCTAGAAGGATTTCAGAATCCTGAGATTTTAGTTGAAAACCAACAATTATTACCGATAGAGGCCACTAATTTTGATGAATCAATGTCCATCTTTGGGTCAGAAAATCAGGATCATGTTCAAATGATCCAGAATGATAACAATACAATTGGATTTGAATCTTCTAGTTCAGAAAACATAGCAGGTGGCAGTGGAAGAGGTTTCAGACATTTATTAAGTAGGGAAATAATAGCTGAACACTTTAACGAACCAATTGAGAAAGCTGCGAAGGAACTCAACATTGGAACGACACAATTAAAAAAACGCTGTAGAGAATTAGGTATCAATCATTGGCCCCAACGACAACTTACGAGTTTGCAAACCCTTATTGATCGTGCTGAGGTAAAGAACTATATTTTTTTAATTCCTTTATATCATAAGGTTGAAATTACTAAAATTATTTGTGCCACAGGAATTTGGTAATGAATTTATTGAGGAAACAGAATTATCGGGAGATTTAATACCCAACCTAAAAAAGGAAAAAGAAGCGATAATTGAAGGGTCACAATCGGGTCTAACAGACGGCACAAAGAAGTTAATACAAGCTGCTCATAAGGTTGTATTTAGGAAAAGAAAATTTCTGGAAAAGGGGGAAACTTCATCAAGAACTCATACACAGCAGCAATCTCTGCCATCTAACTCTGGTATGAGTAGTATTAATGCTGGTTTACTCGAGCCTAGGAGTGAGGATAATTTTGGAGGCTTTGTAGGTGACCTAGCCTGGTTTCCTCCTTCTTATAGCTATCCCCAACTGGTTCCGAATTGGAATCCTTCCTCATCACTTCCCTACTTACACACTCCCCAAACGAGTCGATTTTTAGCCCATAATCATGGGGTTACGGGTTCCAACCCTATTGAGACCCCATACCTTGGAGCTCCTCCTCCAATAACCGGAAGCATACCCCTTCCTAATCCTCAAGAAGGTACAAGTCAACGTAATGATGATAAAGAGTGGAGTGTAGAAGATCTTTTCTCACATCTTTCTGATTCTCCAGTTTAGGTTAGTAGTTCTGTAAACTTTTCTTAATGTATTAATATAAAGTTATAGTAATGAATTAAATATATCGACGTGTTACTATAATTTTAATGATTTCATCGATTCTATACAATATTCATGTTGTTCCCTTAATTTTGTATTCCTCCCCCACTTGGACTAAAGTCCAAGTCTGTTTCTTCGATTTATAATTTTTTTACGAGCCCTTACTCTTGAACGAAAACCAAGCCCACTCTGCTCAGCCAACAACTTGCATTAGGGGCAAACACCATCTCAATAAACATGTTTCGATAATGTAGAGACGTTTACATCAACCACCATATGTTACTCATCCGCTTGCGACCCTAGTCAACACCTCTATCGTCAGTTTCCTCAATCACGAGCGAGTGATCCAGACTCTCAACCCACACGACTTGATTAATCACTCAAGCAAGATCAATACAAGGGTAGGTAGCCCCTATTACACAGCACTAGGCATGTACAGAGTCGACTCAAAAATACCCGCTATCATCTCAGGCGCCGCTTGCACCTCTTTGACCGTGAGTTGGAAAACTCACCCTTGCATCCTCTAGTCCCTGTCTGACTTGTGCACCCATTAGTTGCATGAAAAATATCTACCACAATAGCATTTTGACATTCTCCCTTTCAACAGTCTTTAAGCTCAGTATTCAACTTAAGCATGATCGGTCCAACCAAACTGCTATGATCGCATCTTAATTGTTCCTACTGAACCTCACAATCAACATTCAAAAATCGAATGGATAAAAGTTTACCACATTACACTAGCATTTAAGTTAATTATGCTAGACACTCACATACTCAGCTCCTTGGATCCTTCGTGACGAACTCCCGACTCGAACGTGGATCCTGTGCTTTCGATAGTAGGAGCTCTACTACTACCTTCCACACCTATCCATGTCCGTTCCAAGACCCGTCTCGAAATATCCAATTCGCTTCTCACCGATAATTTTAACACACATGCCCTTACAAGGCATATGTCAACCCTTCTAGGAATACTTGGAATCCCACCCCCACCCTGCTATTCTACCTAAGACGGAACTTCCTCCAGTGATGACAGGTTGTTTCGCGCACGTAGTTGTATACAATATCGAACTAAACAGTCTTTCAAATAAGAGAATCTTCCCTAAGGCAACAACCAAACAAGGAACATGCAATAAGGTCAACTCACACATTCTATGACTATTCAGTCTATATTGTATACAACTTAGTGGAAATCTCTAAGCAACCTATCGGCACTAGCATACAGTTCTATTAACAAATAGCAGATAATAATACAACAATGTGTGATCTCTACCAGGCATTTCAGCAAACATATACCATATGTTTTTTTTAACATCTACAATATTAAATACTTAACCCCTTTTCTCATACTGGCGTCGGCTGGCGGTACACACTGTGTCTTCACTTCACCCTTCGTAAAACATCCTTCTTTCGTAAAAATGTTTTAAGAAAACTCTTAAGCCTCAACTTGAGTCCAGAACTCACTAAGTGAGCCTGATTCTCTCAAGCTGTGCTCTGATACCAACTTGTAACATCCCAAAATTTTAGGGTAAATTTAAAAAATTTTAAACGAAAACTTCAATACAAGAAAAGCCACTTAATTAATTTTCATAAAATTCCATAACTTATAAGTTTAATGAAAACACCCCAGGATTAACAGAAGTTAACGAAATCTCAATATAGCGGAATATTAATTCAAAAACAGTCCTCCAATGAAGCAGCACAGTGTATACACGTCACGCCTTGCCATCCATGGTACCTGATGTACCTGAAACAATAGTTTATATAGGGAAAGGGTAAGCACGAAGCTTAGTGAGTTCCTCAAAATACCATACGATCCATCACATAACATACAACACATCATAACCATTCATATGTCTGTGAGACTCGTGGGCTATCCCTGTTCCGCTGAAGACTCACGGGCAATTCCCGTTCTTGTCTTATCGCTCGCAGGCTTCTCCCGTTCCGTCTAATGACTCGCAGGCTATTCCCGTTCCGCCTATTGGCTCGCGGGCTATCCCGTTCCGTCTAATGACTCGCAGGCTATTCCCGTTCCGCCTATTGGCTCGCGGGCTATCCCGTTCCGTCCACAAACAATCATTATCATAGCAATAATTCATACAATTATCATAACAGGTAAGATCACCTTAGTCTAACATATCTTCCTTCCTACGCATGCAATATCACCTATAGTATAGTGAGAAGACTCACCTGATTATAGTTGACTATATCGTTTATCTTTCTCGGCTTTGTATTTCCTTCAACTTTAACTGTTAACATAATAAGAAATCTATCATTTCTTAATCCTTAACTATATTATAGTCGCATCATTAAACCCTTCAATAATTCCAATATGATACTCCATGATTTATCAAGTAAAGAACGGCCAGGTAGAAGATTAGATGGGGTGGCAGATCCTTTCAGCATTTTAGCCTTTCGGAAAATCCAACAACCAGATCCCAAGTAATCGGCCTAGTCACCGTCCTCGTAAGTAAATCAATCGGTATTATATTCGGAAATTACGAATTGTTATAATAACGACATTTTAAGGTTTTTGTTTACTATTGTTAGAAATTAGTATAATATAACATATGTTATACTTATTTAACACAAAAACTATTTTACAATACCTAATTAAGCTATAGAAAAGTTTGTAGTTACCTTATGACCAGTCGTCGGAACCTATAACTTCTTCGCTAGGCTTTTGAGCTTCCTTCCGCTCACTTCTTACACTCTAGTGCTTAGAAACCTCTATATATTGGATTGAGATTTGTTGGTGTGGTTTATGAGATGTTTTAGGGGGTATTTATACTTGAATTCTTGAATAAAAAATGGCATGACACTTTTGACAAAAGATTTTAATAATATAATTTTGTTGAAATTAAAGGCCTTCTAGAATCAGTCTGTTCAAGACTGGTTTAGCCGATCTTAAACCCATTAAATTCACGTTTTTATTTGATATTCAGAAACTTCGTCTCAATACCTTTCCAGGGATGTATTTTACGTATTTATACGATTTTTCTATGATTTATTATGAATTTTTGAAAACAGACTATCTAATCTGTCAATTCCGAACTAATCAGTAAAGATTGCATTTTTTGCCATAGATAATCTCATTTTCAAGCTTACTATTATTTTTGGTAATTGTACTAGACTCAATTTGTAAACTTTGTGCATTGGTTTGAGGTCCAAACAATTTTCCTAGAATTAATTATGATTTTTCTAAAAAACGACACAAAATGCTGATTTTATATGAAAGTGTAACTAAAGTTTTTCTTAGCTTTATAACTACCAAAAATCATATAATTCCTAACACTCTTATTTTAAGTATATGTTATAATCAGGATACGGGTCTTACAAGTCTCCCCCACTTATTTGGATTTCGTCCCGAAATCCGCATTCTCGAACGCCTCTATGTATTTCCCATCGAGTCCTTATGTTCTTCAAAAATCCTCCTCATCTTATTGTCGAACCTTTACAAGGTTTCATTATCTTTCCCTTCAACTTTCACATGTCTCTGTAATAATGCTTAAGGTCCTATTATTCTCATTCACTTCATACTTCTTTTCTTCTAGTTACTCTAGATGTAAAACTCTAACTGTTTCTCACAGTCCCACACATCAACTTGACCGGCTACTTTCTACAGTACATATTTAGTACTTTCTAATCTTCATGTATACATAGTTAACCTAGTTAACTTGCAATACCTAATTTTTAACACTATTTCGTATTTATATGAATTCGCATATTTCAACACACATTTGTCTCAATTCAATATTTTCTTTTAAATACTTTTTGGCTAAATAATTCTATATTTGTAAAATCTCCAAAGATTTTTGTTTTACCGAAAAATATAAAATTTACATCATCTTTCGTAAGTTCTTTTTTTTTTCTTTGAAGTACTAAACACTCTTTAAACTATTTCCATTATATGGAGACATAAAATTTTGTTTTATTTCAAGAATCTCTTTATTATCTCGTTCTCACCAGAGTCAAGCAGGGAATTTTGAAAAAAATGTCACTTGGGGTAGTGAAAAGTCGCATCTACTGTAGTTGGTTTGAATTTCGGTAATTAAAACGTGAGGTGTCCTTTCAGTTCCGTGTGACCTTTCGGTTCCAGCTGCAAGATACTATATATACAGGTATGTAGTATCATTCATTTCCACATTCATTTTCAGTCTCGTCCTCTCTTATCACTAGTTTGTTCATAAACGAACTCATATTTAAAGCCGAGTCATGGAAAACAGATCTTCAATGGGCGATCTGTCGAACCCTGGACCTGGTTTTCCGCAAGGAGAGGGTACTTCAAACCAAGCATTCTTAATAGAGTTCGGTGACTCTAACATTCTAGACATCTATTATCCATACTTCGATTACCTTTCTAATGTTTTATTTGATTTTGAATTATGGTACAGTCTTCCAGATATACTACCAATAGAGCAACTCCACGGTGAGCCGGAAATTTTTCCTGAGTTGAACATTAACTCAGATGTTACGGGGCATGCATCTGACTTTGCACTTGATCAGACTCCATGCCTTCTACCAGGTTAAATTCTTTTGAATGATCCATTTATAAGTATTCTATTTTGTTTTATCATTTGACATGTGTTATTTGTAGACCCATTTGTGGATGGTCTAACTGAGTACAATCCATTCATCGACGTACCCTCAATGAGCAGTGAGATCATCCCCATGAATCAAGGATTCATGGCTGACATTCAAAATGACAATCAATTACAGACGATTGATAACATCAATTTAGATATGAATCCCGAGTTTGGGGTTGGTTTTCAATACCAAAATCACCTTCAGGTGATTCAAAGGAATCTAGAAGGATTTCAGAATCCTGAGATTTTAGTTGAAAACCAACAATTATTACCGATAGAGGCCACTAATTTTGATGAATCAATGTCCATCTTTGGGTCAGAAAATCAGGATCATGTTCAAATGATCCAGAATGATAACAATACAATTGGATTTGAATCTTCTAGTTCAGAAAACATAGCAGGTGGCAGTGGAAGAGGTTTCAGACATTTATTAAGTAGGGAAATAATAGCTGAACACTTTAACGAACCAATTGAGAAAGCTGCGAAGGAACTCAACATTGGAACGACACAATTAAAAAAACGCTGTAGAGAATTAGGTATCAATCATTGGCCCCAACGACAACTTACGAGTTTGCAAACCCTTATTGATCGTGCTGAGGTAAAGAACTATATTTTTTTAATTCCTTTATATCATAAGGTTGAAATTACTAAAATTATTTGTGCCACAGGAATTTGGTAATGAATTTATTGAGGAAACAGAATTATCGGGAGATTTAATACCCAACCTAAAAAAGGAAAAAGAAGCGATAATTGAAGGGTCACAATCGGGTCTAACAGACGGCACAAAGAAGTTAATACAAGCTGCTCATAAGGTTGTATTTAGGAAAAGAAAATTTCTGGAAAAGGGGGAAACTTCATCAAGAACTCATACACAGCAGCAATCTCTGCCATCTAACTCTGGTATGAGTAGTATTAATGCTGGTTTACTCGAGCCTAGGAGTGAGGATAATTTTGGAGGCTTTGTAGGTGACCTAGCCTGGTTTCCTCCTTCTTATAGCTATCCCCAACTGGTTCCGAATTGGAATCCTTCCTCATCACTTCCCTACTTACACACTCCCCAAACGAGTCGATTTTTAGCCCATAATCATGGGGTTACGGGTTCCAACCCTATTGAGACCCCATACCTTGGAGCTCCTCCTCCAATAACCGGAAGCATACCCCTTCCTAATCCTCAAGAAGGTACAAGTCAACGTAATGATGATAAAGAGTGGAGTGTAGAAGATCTTTTCTCACATCTTTCTGATTCTCCAGTTTAGGTTAGTAGTTCTGTAAACTTTTCTTAATGTATTAATATAAAGTTATAGTAATGAATTAAATATATCGACGTGTTACTATAATTTTAATGATTTCATCGATTCTATACAATATTCATGTTGTTCCCTTAATTTTGTATTCCTCCCCCACTTGGACTAAAGTCCAAGTCTGTTTCTTCGATTTATAATTTTTTTACGAGCCCTTACTCTTGAACGAAAACCAAGCCCACTCTGCTCAGCCAACAACTTGCATTAAGGGCAAACACCATCTCAATAAACATGTTTCGATAATGTAGAGACGTTTACATCAACCACCATATGTTACTCATCCGCTTGCGACCCTAGTCAACACCTCTATCGTCAGTTTCCTCAATCACGAGCGAGTGATCCAGACTCTCAACCCACACGACTTGATTAATCACTCAAGCAAGATCAATACAAGGGTAGGTAGCCCCTATTACACAGCACTAGGCATGTACAGAGTCGACTCAAAAATACCCGCTATCATCTCAGGCGCCGCTTGCACCTCTTTGACCGTGAGTTGGAAAACTCACCCTTGCATCCTCTAGTCCCTGTCTGACTTGTGCACCCATTAGTTGCATGAAAAATATCTACCACAATAGCATTTTGACATTCTCCCTTTCAACAGTCTTTAAGCTCAGTATTCAACTTAAGCATGATCGGTCCAACCAAACTGCTATGATCGCATCTTAATTGTTCCTACTGAACCTCACAATCAACATTCAAAAATCGAATGGATAAAAGTTTACCACATTACACTAGCATTTAAGTTAATTATGCTAGACACTCACATACTCAGCTCCTTGGATCCTTCGTGACGAACTCCCGACTCGAACGTGGATCCTGTGCTTTCGATAGTAGGAGCTCTACTACTACCTTCCACACCTATCCATGTCCGTTCCAAGACCCGTCTCGAAATATCCAATTCGCTTCTCACCGATAATTTTAACACACATGCCCTTACAAGGCATATGTCAACCCTTCTAGGAATACTTGGAATCCCACCCCCACCCTGCTATTCTACCTAAGACGGAACTTCCTCCAGTGATGACAGGTTGTTTCGCGCACGTAGTTGTATACAATATCGAACTAAACAGTCTTTCAAATAAGAGAATCTTCCCTAAGGCAACAACCAAACAAGGAACATGCAATAAGGTCAACTCACACATTCTATGACTATTCAGTCTATATTGTATACAACTTAGTGGAAATCTCTAAGCAACCTATCGGCACTAGCATACAGTTCTATTAACAAATAGCAGATAATAATACAACAATGTGTGATCTCTACCAGGCATTTCAGCAAACATATATCATATGTTTTTTTTTAACATCTACAATATTAAATACTTAACCCCTTTTCTCATACTGGCGTCGGCTGGCGGTACACACTGTGTCTTCACTTCACCCTTCGTAAAACATCCTTCTTTCGTAAAAATGTTTTAAGAAAACTCTTAAGCCTCAACTTGAGTCCAGAACTCACTAAGTGAGCCTGATTCTCTCAAGCTGTGCTCTGATACCAACTTGTAACATCCCAAAATTTTAGGGTAAATTTAAAAAATTTTAAACGAAAACTTCAATACAAGAAAAGCCACTTAATTAATTTTCATAAAATTCCATAACTTATAAGTTTAATGAAAACACCCCAGGATTAACAGAAGTTAACGAAATCTCAATATAGCGGAATATTAATTCAAAAACAGTCCTCCAATGAAGCAACACAGTGTATACACGTCACGCCTTGCCATCCATGGTACCTGATGTACCTGAAACAATAGTTTATATAGGGAAAGGGTAAGCACGAAGCTTAGTGAGTTCCTCAAAATACCATACGATCCATCACATAACATACAACACATCATAACCATTCATATGTCTGTGAGACTCGTGGGCTATCCCTGTTCCGCTGAAGACTCACGGGCAATTCCCGTTCTTGTCTTATCGCTCGCAGGCTTCTCCCGTTCCGTCTAATGACTCGCAGGCTATTCCCGTTCCGCCTATTGGCTCGCGGGCTATCCCGTTCCGTCTAATGACTCGCAGGCTATTCCCGTTCCGCCTATTGGCTCGCGGGCTATCCCGTTCCGTCCACAAACAATCATTATCATAGCAATAATTCATACAATTATCATAACAGGTAAGATCACCTTAGTCTAACATATCTTCCTTCCTACGCATGCAATATCACCTATAGTATAGTGAGAAGACTCACCTGATTATAGTTGACTATATCGTTTATCTTTCTCGGCTTTGTATTTCCTTCAACTTTAACTGTTAACATAATAAGAAATCTATCATTTCTTAATCCTTAACTATATTATAGTCGCATCATTAAACCCTTCAATAATTCCAATATGATACTCCATGATTTATCAAGTAAAGAACGGCCAGGTAGAAGATTAGATGGGGTGGCAGATCCTTTCAGCATTTTAGCCTTTCGGAAAATCCAACAACCAGATCCCAAGTAATCGGCCTAGTCACCGTCCTCGTAAGTAAATCAATCGGTATTATATTCGGAAATTACGAATTGTTATAATAACGACATTTTAAGGTTTTTGTTTACTATTGTTAGAAATTAGTATAATATAACATATGTTATACTTATTTAACACAAAAACTATTTTACAATACCTAATTAAGCTATAGAAAAGTTTGTAGTTACCTTATGACCAGTCGTCGGAACCTATAACTTCTTCGCTAGGCTTTTGAGCTTCCTTCCGCTCACTTCTTACACTCTAGTGCTTAGAAACCTCTATATATTGGATTGAGATTTGTTGGTGTGGTTTATGAGATGTTTTAGGGGGTATTTATACTTGAATTCTTGAATAAAAAATGGCATGACACTTTTGACAAAAGATTTTAATAATATAATTTTGTTGAAATTAAAGGCCTTCTAGAATCAGTCTGTTCAAGACTGGTTTAGCCGATCTTAAACCCATTAAATTCACGTTTTTATTTGATATTCAGAAACTTCATCTCAATACCTTTCCAGGGATGTATTTTACGTATTTATACGATTTTTCTATGATTTATTATGAATTTTTGAAAACAGACTATCTAATCTGTCAATTCCGAACTAATCAGTAAAGATTGCATTTTTTGCCATAGATAATCTCATTTTCAAGCTTACTATTATTTTTGGTAATTGTACTAGACTCAATTTGTAAACTTTGTGCATTGGTTTGAGGTCCAAACAATTTTCCTAGAATTAATTATGATTTTTATAAAAAACGACACAAAATGCTGATTTTATATGAAAGTGTAACTAAAGTTTTTCTTAGCTTTATAACTACCAAAAATCATATAATTCCTAACACTCTTATTTTAAGTATATGTTATAATCAGGATACGGGTCTTACACAGGGTAACCCTGGAAGGGCGCATTGGATAGCTGTGAAAAATATACTCAAGTATCTGCGAAGGACCAAGAACATGGTGTTAGTCCTCTGTGGCAGTGATACCTTGAGAGTTGAAGGATATACAGATGCCAGTTTTCAGACGGATAGAGACAGTGGTCGGTCTCAGTCGGGCTGGGTATTCCTTTTGAACGGTGGAGCAGTTACTTGGAAAAGTTCCAAGCAAGAAACCGTGGCTGATTCTACGTGCGAATCAGAGTACATAGCAGCAAGTGAAGCGTCAAAGGAAGCGACTTGGCTGAAGAACTTTATCGGTGACCTTGGAGTAGTCCCGAGTATTCAAGAGCCCTTGGAACTGTTCTGCGATAATGAAGGTGCGGTCGCCTTGACAAAGGAACCGCGAGATCATGGAAAGTCCAGACATATCGACAGAAAGTACCACTACATCAGACATAGGGTAGAAGAAGGTCACCTCCTTGTAAAGAGAGTATCATCGGAAGATAATCCTGCAGATCCCTTGACAAAGGCTCTGAGTAGGATTAAGCATAATCAACATGCTAGGAGCATTGGATTAAGAGATGATATAAGTTTTTGTAATTAGATAGGTTTTGAAACTTGTAACAATGTTATTGTATTTGACTTTTGTGATTTAATAATGGAGATTTATTAATGAGTAATGGTTTACTAATTTTGTCACTAATATATCATTGTGTTTCATTTTGCATGTTTTACTTCCTGAATAATTGGATTATTCAAATATCCACAAT
This sequence comes from Cichorium intybus, assembly GCA_023525715.1. Classification (NCBI taxonomy): domain Eukaryota; kingdom Viridiplantae; phylum Streptophyta; class Magnoliopsida; order Asterales; family Asteraceae; genus Cichorium; species Cichorium intybus. Next base: position 104,867,269 of record CM042011.1, read on the forward strand.
CACTCATGCTTTTAGGGAGTAAGTGTGAAGCAAGGCTGTCATGAATTAGTTGTAGATTGTCTAAGGAGTTAGACATTGCAATAAGATTGCTGCAACATTCATGAGTACTTGGAAATGGAGATTTGAGTATTGGATAAACCCGCGCTCAATGGATTGCTTCATGGATTACATCACGAGCAATATTGAGACGATAATATCTTTTGATCTTTAAGCCAAGACATATGAGTTATGATTTACTAGACGGTTGTTCATTGATAATACGAAAACGCATCGGTAACTCGGTGTTATAAAACGTATTGTTGTGAGTAATTTGTCTGGTAAAAGACATAAGTATAAGAGTCGGATTTTATTCGTCCCTTGACCCTAACGGGGAACAGATATCTGTAGGCCCCTCGATGATTTTGAAGTTGACTAAAATGGTTGGCCAACCGGGACTAAATTGGTAGTCTAAGAGTCATATGCAAATCGGAAATCGAGGAACAGTGAATCAGACCAGATTGATTTTATCCATGTCTTGAGTCTGAAAAATATCTAGTTGGACGGAGGATCATCTGATCACTTATCTTTGGACAGAACTGACTAAGTCAAATTTTCGCAATGGTTTCTAGGAAGCTTAAGGTGCTGGTTAATTAGAGGCTAAATTGGTAATTATAATCATAGACTTATCCAAGTGGGAGACTGTTGGATTAGGTGTCTAAGCCATGACTAATAATTAGTATTTACCTAATTAATAGAAGCACAGTCCATTTGGGTTGCCCTCATGGCTGGAGGTTTGGTAGAAAATTCGGTAGAGAGAAAGGTTGATTTATTATAGGATTAATAAATCAACAGGAATTAAATATATGGTTTATTAATATATTAAATCATAATATATTAATTAGAAACTATATTAATTAATTAGAAATTAATCTGGAATTAGGCCTACATGGTCACAGTATGGTTATAGGACGTCTCGCATGGGAAATCAACTTTATAAATTGATTACGTGGAAATATACATTTTCAAGGGTTTTATACTACAAACTACGCTATACCTTTTAGTCTTTGGATTTTTAAGACTTGGATACATTCATAAGAAAATATGGGATTTTCTTGGAGTACAATACTACATTTTACAAGGAAAGAGATTCCTTATACAAGTTTTATGGTATTAAAACTACATTTTTACAAATTACAAATATAAGTATGGTTTTACTTATATACACTGGTTCTATGGGAATTAAAACTACGTTTTATAAAAGATATAAATATAAGTACGAATTACTTATATATACGAGTTTTATGGAATTAAGTCTACGATTAGTCTACAAGTAAACATCTATTTACATGGTTTCATACAACAATAAAACTACGTAATACTATTTTCAAGTATAGAAATACTTATACATTTACGGTCTTTGGGTTTTAAGACTACGACTCATTTATAAGAAAATATTGGATTTTCCGGTTTCAAACAATATCTTTTTACAAGGAAAAAGGATTATGGATTTTCTCATACAAAAATCTTATGAACTCACCAACGTAATGTTGACACTCTTTCAAACTACTTGTATTCTCAGGAAATTGATAAGGTAACTACAACCTTTGACGATGGGTCGCTATAGCGTCATACTATGTATTTTGATATCATATTGTAATTGTATTTAAAACGTACAATCTTTTGAACTCTTGTAACATTTACAATTATGTATATGATGGATGTGTTTGCTTTGATCACTATTGTATAAACGTTGTTGTGATACTGTTCATGAAGTCATCCACCCTCAGACGTTTCCGCCACCATGGTTTGGGGGTGTGATAGATTGGTATCAGAGCATTGTTTATAGTGAACTAAGTATATCAATCCATTTAAGATATACAACTATAAATACAATGGGACTAAAACTCTCTAAAACAATCTGTACAAAGTATACTTTAAAATACAATGATATTTTTATAAAGTATAAGTACAAGTACATACATACTAGAACAGTGTCATAACCAGAACAATACAAGAGTAATAAGATGAGTTGAACACTACGAGTAGGCCTAGGTAGTTATGTAATCATACCTAGGACAGATAGAGCCTGATCAACTGTATTTGTCCAAGATATGACTAACATGTACTTAGAAATAGTCGTAGTGAACAACAAGTCTCAAAACTTACCAAGAACCATATAGAAAGAAACTCTAAAACAAAATATAAAGCTAAAATACTACAGGAGTATTTTATAATACTATAGAACCATACATCTAGACACTTTATGTACCTCTTATACCCCTATCCTTACATAGTAGACCTAACAATTCGATAATACCTGACCAATAACTATTATCGAAAACCTACCATCATTCCTACCAACAGTTCCATTAAACTAATATTGGTAGAAATTCAATCTGAAAGCCGAAGGCGGGCTAAGTCACCTGCCAAGTCTTCTGGGCCCTCTTCACTTTTGATATTGAGAAAATCATGTTTAAAACCACTCATAGCAGAATTAGAAGGTAGAGATTGCTGCTGTGTATAGGTCCCTGATGAAGCTTCCTCCCTCTTCTGAACCTTTCTTTTCTTGTAAACAGTCTTAAAGGCAGCTTGCCTCAATCTCTTTGTGGTATCAGTTATCTTCGAACTGGAACCCTCGACTATTGCTCTTTTCTCGTTCTCTAGACCAAATATTATGTCTGCTCTACTAGGATTATTATCCAATTTCTGTTGCATAAATACTTTCAGTCATTACAATCTCATGGCATTGAAATTGTGGAGAAAGAAATACAATTCTTAACCTGAGTATGGTTAATAAGAGTTTGTAGACTCTTAATCTGTCGTCGAGGCCAACTTTTGATGCCTAACTTCCTACAGCGTTGCTTCAACTATGTTGATCCAACGTTGAGTTTCCTTGCAGCTTCCAAAATGGGCTTGTCAAAATGCATGGATATTGTTTCCTTACTCAACGCATGTCTAGAACCCCTTTTTCTACGAATTTCAAAGGTTCTTGGAATCGAGGTTGAAATGTTTTCATTTTGGATCAATTGTGTATGATCCTGATCACTAACACTTTCATTGTTACCTATTATGGGTAATAGTTCTTGATTTCCAAAATCAACCATAAACCCAGAATTCCCATTCTTGAAACTTTCTAAGTTACTTTGGATCAATTGAAAATGATCCTGATATTGAAAACCACACACGAACTCGGGATTCGCTTAAGCGAGCCCGATAGTGTTATCATGGATCGGCTGTATTTGATCTTGATTTTGAATGTCAGTTAAAAACCCCCGATTTGTTAAATCTACTCCACTATGCAGCATGGGCACGTTCATGCTTAGATTATCATTAGTAAGATCATCTTCGAATGGATCTGTGTATAACGTATGTTAGATAATTAAGCAAAACAAACATAAAGCTTAAGAAAATGACTTAACCTGGAAGTATACATTGAGATTGCCCAACAACGATGTTTTGATTTAAAGGCAGTGGATCTTCAGGGAGAATACCCATCAGAGGAAAGACTTCAGGATCATCTTGAAGTTGATCCAGCGGTAATATATCTGGAAAATCTATACCTCACATAGTTTAAAACAAAATCAAAACGCTAGAGAAATGAATAAGAAATAAAAGGAGTTAAGGATATTATAATTACCAAACTCCAGTAGAGGTATCTGATTAAACGATAGGGAGGTACCCTCTTCCCTTAGGAAATTCTGCTCAGCGTTTGACAAGTTTTCCATATGAGATCTGTTTTCCATGCCTCGATTGGAAATCTGAAATTATATAAGAATAAACTAGTAGTAGGAAAGAATGAGACTGAAAAGATCTTAGATACAAATGATGATACATACCCATTTATATAACATCTTACAGCAGGAACTGAAAAGACAACTCACGTTTTTAATACCGAAATTCAAAATATCTACAGTAGATGCAATCTTTTCACCACCCTAAGTGATATCTTTTTCCAAATTGACGGCTTGACTCCGATGAGGACGGGATAACGAAAAGACATTTTTTTAAATATATATATATATATATATATATATATATATATATATATATATATATATATATATATATATATATATATATATTCTGATAACGGAAATAGTTCAAAGAATAGTTAATCCAATTATATAGTAATCTAATCATAAATAATGAATTAGAACCTACTCATCTTGTTGGAAATCAAGGTTCATGTAATTAGTTTCAAAAACAAGAGTTTGCAACGGAAGCATAAAATCATGAACACAAATTCCATTTTCAAGAGGATCATGCTACATGCATGTAGAGATAAGATGAAGAACAAACATAGTTTAAGTTCAAGATCATAACCTTTGTTCTTGGGTTTGGTTTGGATGATTTTGATAGCTAGGAATCAAATTAGAATCCCTCTATAGTTGATCCACCACAAGCTTGAACACCCTTGAATGCTAGTTCCACAACTTGCAAGATATGACTCCTTTTCTTATGAAACCAAAAACCAATTTTTTCTAAGAACTTAAGGAGAGTTTTTGGCTGATTTCTTGAAGCAAGAATGATGTACACATGCCCTCAAATTCGTCCAACATATATCCCACCAAGGCAAAAGAAAAGCACATGCAACTAGCTTAAAAGAAAGATCCATTTGATTTCTATAATCAAAAGCTAGAAGACACAAGGCATCTTCCTTTTCTTTTAAGTTCTTAATGCATTCTTTTCCTTCCAATATGGATGATTTTATGATGACAAATGAAGTGCTAGTGGGTTGTTATTATTTATAAAACTTAGATAATAAAAGCTTATAAATAATACATCTTCTTATTTCTTAAATGGGATAACATTTAACCCATAATCATATACATAAATAAACCATCTAAATATACAATCTTAATTGTATACTTATATATATACATATATATATATATATATATATATATATATATATATATATATATATATATATATATATATATATATATATAACAATATATATATATTTTATTTAATTTACCAATTAAATTAAATAAAAGGCTTACTTATAAATCAATTAAATCATTTAACAATTTAAACAATTTAATTGTTACACTTAATTAATTCATCACATATGAATTATTAATCAACCTTTAATTTTGTAGTTATTATTATTTACCTCAAATAATAATAACCTACAAGATTAAATTGCAAGTTTAGTATCATTTGATGTTAAATCAAATTTAACGTTCTAAATGATCAATTGGTATCAAACTTGTTGTTGGTGTGACCCTATAGGATCATGTATTATTAGTAATATCATTTTATGATCATCCTTGGGCATATAAAACTAACAATCTCCCACTTGCACAAGGTTGTATCATAGAATGATATCGACAGTGGTAAACGTCTAGCAACATTTCACTGCCCCCAATAACACATGACATTGTGCCATTCAACAACATTCAATTCTTCAGAAAACACGAGGCTCTAATTGATGTATAAGGTTATATATCAATTATCCCTTTGTCACAGACATCATGTTGAACATGAGACATGGATCTTAATCATTCTCATTTTATGTTCAACTTTCAAACAGGCGCCTTAGATGTCTAACTCTCAACACATAAGAGGAACAAATCCCGTCTTGACTACATACGTCCCTCATATAGTTAGTACTATGCATGAGTATGTCCTTTATGGTTGTCTGTATTTCAAGAACAACAGTAAACCATATCAAAGCATAGTACATTCTACACTTGAGTCCCAAATATGTATCTCAGGTCAAAGGATACAATGATAATACCTTTATTCAAGAATCACTTATGATGATGATCCATGGAGTGATCTTGAAACGGGTCAAGTCCAATACTTGTTCACTGACAAGTACCTATGAATTTGGTTGCAACCTTTTGCTACTTTTACCCATAAAAGTCAACCAATCCAATTCATATTAGTCTTACTTCATAATTTCTCTCACAACTATGATCGACTATGGAGGTTTAGAATAACTAAATTATTCAAGGATTAAACATGCTAATAAAACACAATAATTATGAATGAAACATCACGTCACATATATTACATAATTCTTCTCGTTTACATAAGTTCATATTCATAAAACATTAAACACAAATCAAATCCATTAAATAGAAAAACGGAGTCCTATACCCTTAGCATGACTTTCATGCTTAGTTTGGGGTAAAGGTTTCGTGAATGGGTCTGCCAAATTTTGATCTGTATGAACCTTGTGAATACTTATTTCACCATTCTTAACTTCATGTCTAATGTAGTTATACCTTCGGTGAATGTGTTTGGTTTTTTGATGCAATCTAGGTTCCTTTGCTTGAGCTATAGCACCTAGATTGTCACAGAAGATTTCTATAGGGTCCCGAATGGAAGGAACAACCCCTAAATCTTCTATGAACTTTCTCATCCAGACAGCTTCTTGAGCAGCTTCTGAAGCAGCAACATATTCTGATTCTGTAGTGGATTGTGCAATCACTTCTTGTTTGGAACTCTTACAAGACACGGCTCCTCCATTTAAAATAAAGACATACCCAGATTGAGATTTCGAATCATCCCTATCTGTTTGGAAGCTTGCGTCAGTGTAACCCTTTACCTTTAAGCTTTCTTCCAAACCGCCGTAAACTAAGAACATATCTTTAGTTCTTCTCAAGTACTTAAGAATGTTCTTTACAGCAGTCCAGTGGGCTTCACCTGGGTTCTGTTGATACCTACTAGTCATACTTAAGGCACATGAGACGTCGGGCCTAGTGCATAACATGGCATACATGATGGACCCAATTGCCGAAGCATATGGGACATGTTTCATCCTTTCAAGTTCAGTCCTAGTGTTTGGGCACTGAGACTTGCTTAGGATGGTGCCATGCGGCATTGGCAAGAATCCTCTTTTGGAGTCTTACATCTTGAACCTTTTCAAGATTTTATCAATATATACACTTTGGCTAAGACCAATAAGTCTCTTAGATCTATCTCTATAGATCTTTATGCCTAATACATAAGCAGCTTCCCCTAGATCCTTCATTGAGAAACAACTCTCAAGGAACGCTTTGACACCTTTTAAGGTTGGGATGTCATTTCCAAATAAAAGTATGTCATCTACATACAATACTAGGATTATGACAATGCTCCCACTAGCTTTCTTGTAAACACAGGAGTCATCCTCATTTTTTATGAATCCAAAACTCGTAATCTTTTCATCAAAACGGATGTTCCATGTTCGAGACGCTTGCTTTAATCCATAGATAGATCTTTTAAGCTTGCACACTTTGTTTGGATGCTTTGGATCGACAAAACCTTCAGGTTGATCCCTATAGACATCTTCTAATAAGTATCCATTAAGGAAAGCGGTCTTGACATCCATTTGCCATATCTCATAATCATAGTACGCGGCTATGGCAAAAAGTATCCTAATCGACTTGATCATTGCCACTGGAGAAAAGGTCTCATCATAGTCAATACCATGAGTCTGTGAGTGTCCTTTAGCGACAAGTCTAGCCTTAAAAGTGTGAACATTTCCATCCACGTCGATTTTCTTCTTGAAAACCCATTTGTTCCCAACAGTCTTACAATTGGTGGGAAGATTAACCAAGTTCCAAACTTGATTATCGTGCATGGATTGCATCTCAGTGTTCATGGCCTCAAGCCATTTATCAGATTCAGGATCTGATATTGCACTCTGATAGTTGACGGGTTCATCAGAATCTATCGTATAACATTCCTCTTTCATCAAAAGGTAACCATACCTTTCTGGTTCAATTCGAACCCTACCAGATTTGCGAACACCTTGTGTTACAATTTGTTCCTGATCAACCGTTTGTTCAGGTTCAACAATTTCTTGTTGAATGCTAGATTCAACTTCTTGTGTATCAGGTTGTGGTTCCTGAAGTTCCTCAAGTTCCACAAACCTCCCACTAGCCTCTTCCGTCAGAAACTTGTTTTCTAGGAATTCAGCTTTTCGAGAAATAAATATCTTATTCTCGATGGGATTGTAGAAATAGTATCCAAGACAATCTTTCGGATACCCTACAAAGATACATTTAGTTGAACGGGGTTCTAATTTGTTTGAAGCTTCTTGTCTAACATAAGCTTCACAACCCCATACCTTGAGATAGGATAAAGATGGAACCCTTCCATGCCATATCTCATAAGGCGTTTTATCTACCTTCTTAGTAGGTGCCATGTTTAGGAGACGAGCAGCTGTTTGTAAAGCATAACCCCAAAAAGATAAAGGTAGAGTACTTCTACTCATCATGGATCGAACCATATCCAATAGTGTTCAGTTTCGCCTCTCAGACACACCATTATGTTGTGGTGTTCCAGGTGGAGTAAGTTGTGAAACAATTCCACAAGACTTAAGATGATCCATAAAGTTTGTACTTAAGTACTCACCTCCTCTATCAGAACGAAGAACTTTAATTGTTTTGTTGAGTTGATTTTCCACTTCACTTTGAAACGTTTTGAACATTTCAAACGCCTCATGTTTATGTTTAATCAAATAAACATATCCAAAACGACTAAAGTCGTCAGTGAAGGTGATGAAATATCTTTCACCATATCTAGTCATTGGCTTGAAAGGACCACATACATCCGTATGTATGATTCCTAACAAGTCCTTTGCTCTCTCATTGGTTCCGGAGAAAGGAGCTTTAGTCATCTTGCCATGTAAACAAGATTCACATATATCAAATGAGTCATTCTCATTTGCCTTCAAAAGTCCACTCTTTTGAAGTTGGGATATGCGATTCTTGTTTATATGCCCAAGGCGACAATGCCATAGATAGGTTTGACTCAAATCAAATTTGGGTTTCTTGGTGAAAGTGTGGTATAAAGAGCCATTGTTAGTCTTTTCATCAAGGTTTACTTCATAAATTCCATTTAAAGGCCTAGCCTCAAAATAGAATACATTATTTTTGTAAACACAAATATCATCATTATTAAAGGAAAGATCAAATCCACATTGTCTTAATTTAGCAACCGAAATAATATTCCTAGTCAAGTTAGGAACATAGTAAACATTCAACAATGTCATACACAAGCCATTAGGTAGTAATAAATCAAAACTTCCAATTGAATCCACCGCAACCCTTGCATTGTTTCCAACTCGAAGTACTACTTCATTTGCCTTCAGTCGCTTACTCCTTTTGAACCCCTGCAACATATTACATATGTGAGTTCCACAACCAGTATCAAATACCCATGTGTTAGGAGATAAATTATAAAGTTCTAGGTCTATCACATAGATACCTGAAGTGCCTTCACCGGCATTCTTCTTCTTCAACGCCGCAAGATAGGTAGGGCAATTTCTCTTCCAATGCTCAACCTTGCCACATTCGAAGCACGCGTCTTCTTTGGCAACTTTTGCCTTCTTCTTGGGCGGACGGGATGATTGGACAACTTTCTTGCCCTTTCCTTTGAAAGCTTTTGCTTTCCCCTTGCCCTTGGGGTTGGTGGGGTGTTCTGGTCTAGTTCTCTTTGTGCCACCTTCCTTGATCATGAGAACTTGAGTGGTTTTCTTAGGCAGATTCTTTTCCGCGGTAATTAGCATCCCATGTAATTCCGGGATAGTCTTGTTGAAACCATTCATGTTAAAATTCATGACAAAAGGATCAAAGGACTTTGTCAAGGAGTTAAGGATCATATCCGTTGCTAGCTCTTCGGGCATCACAACTCCAAGACGTGCCAAATGATCAATGTGACTCTTCATTTTGAGCACATAAGAGCTTACCGACTGCCCATCCTCCATCTTGCAAGCATGGAAAGCCCGAACAGTTTCGAACCTTTCCGTTCTTGCAAGTTGTTGGAACATTTCCTTTAGTTGATGAATCATGTCATAGGCTGAATGATTCTCCAAATCCTTCTGAAGGTCAGGAATCATGGTTGCCAACATGAGGCATGATGCATCGATGTAATCATCCATCTTTTTAAGCCATGCATCGTGTGCGGGCTTAGGAATGGCAGGGGGCTCTTCTGGAAGTGGTTCATTGAGAACATATTCTTTCTTTTCTTGTTTGAGAACAATTCTCACACTACGGTGCCAATCCAAGAAGTTTGTATGGTTAAGTTTTTCTCCTTCAAGGAGAGACCGTAGTGAGGTTTTGTTAGGAGCCGAGTGTGTGTTGTTTGGTGCCATCTACAAAATTTTAACAAGGTTCTATTTAGTAAATTATGATATTAAGTCCTTAATAATTAATACCCTTTCTTGTTTCATAAACTTTAATTAATTAAGGTCTAGAATCCAAGTTGCATTACGAATAAGTGGTTAGGTATCCTTTATCCCGCCTATTCGAATCAACAAGGTAGGTAACGGTTTACCAATTATATCCAAATATAATTTCTAGAGTTATGGGATCCCATTATAACATTTATAAGTTTGGCATGTTTGATCCCATCTATGCCTTGGATTTCTAATGCTTAGGTGACCTTTATCACAAGAGATTTCCAAACGAATCATCCTACTTAAACGGACGTGTAGTTTTGTCAACTATTGATGGTTAGGTGTCCTTTATCCCATCAATATTTGCAAAACTACTTCTTGTATCACAAGAAGACTCCAAGTGGTTAGGTATCCTTTATCCCACAGGGAAATACAAGTGATACATGAGTGTCTTTAAGAGGGACGGCATTGATTCGTATTTCATAAGGGATTTGAATGTTTTACAATTCTAATTTTGAAAAACATATGGTATCATGTAGATTGCATGCATCCAATGAACATGGTACCATTAAATCTTATTTTGTTAATTGGTTCCTTAATCATAAAATCTCCATTTTATTGATTCTTTGTTTGTGGTCAAGATTACAATTAATATCCAATATTAAGTTTGAGTTTGATCACATATATTAGAACCAATTTATAATCCTAAATAATTACCATTATTACTTAGGGTTGGAGTTTGTAAGAGTTCATAAAATCTCCATTTTATTACTTGTTTCAATCATTTTCAAAACTTGACTTAATAGGTTTTATAACAAAACCCATTTTAATAAAACCAATTTTATCACATCTTATGTTTTAATTGTCAACTTTTGAAAATACAAACTCCTTGATGATTATGTTTAATTATCTAGGTTGTCTAGCATGCAAAATCTTATTTTCATCCACAACATAACATAATAAAACATTCAAACATCACAAGCATGCATGGGTGCATAAACACAAGCCAACTAGTTTGATATTTCATGTGAGCCACACATGAAATATCAAGTCCAAACCTAGGGACAAAAAGGTGACAAAAACTCAACCAAATGATATCCGATTTGGCTACAATTTTGCCAAGCTTCTTATATCACCAAATGACACTTGAACCACCATTTCTTGACATCATAGAGTGAGATGTGAATTTTCTTCTGCCACTTCAAAACTTGCGAAAATCAGGGGCAGCATGAAGAAAAATGTGGTTTTTGTTGCATTTTTCAATTCATTCTTGGCCATATTGATGCTAATACTTGTTGAAACTTAATGTATATACTAGATATTAAAGTTACCAACAAGTATATCACCAAATGATCAAGATATGAATTTATAAAACACTTCCAAAACATTTTTGAAATCTGGACAGCAGCTCTTCAGAAAGTGCTGCTGTTGGGTGCAATCTTTTCTTACTTCCTTCTCTTGTTACATTTTGTGAATGAAATAAAATACAACTATTCTAACAATTACAAAATGAATAAAAGAAGTAAATAACTAATTATTATTACAAACCATTTGAATAAAAGAATAGATTACAACCAAATCGAATACAAACACAAAACATGCATCATATGGTCCTTGGCTTGTTTATGCACCATTTTATCACATAAAATCATAAGAAAATCAACACTTTGTTTTTCTAAAGCAACATCTATGTAACCAAATGCATGCATACATAAAATATAGTTGGTTACATAAAATCATAGATTATATATTTGCATGTTGCCAAAGAAGCCATGCATGAAACTTTCATTCAAGAAGATGAACATTCATGGCTTCCAAAAACCAAGTTTATCCAAATAAACTTATTATCTAAACATGCAATATAGCCATGGCTCTGATACCAATTGTTGGAAATCAATGTTCATGTAATTAGTTTCAAAAACAAGAGTTTGCAACGGAAGCATAAAATCATGAACACAAATTCCATTTTCAAGAGGATCATGCTACATGCATGTAGAGATAAGATGAAGAACAAACATAGTTTAAGTTCAAGATCATAACCTTTGTTCTTGGGTTTGGTTTGGATGATTTTGATAGCTAGGAATCAAATTAGAATCCCTCTATAGTTGATCCACCACAAGCTTGAACACCCTTGAATGCTAGTTCCACAACTTGCAAGATATGACTCCTTTTCTTATGAAACCAAAAACCAATTTTTTCTAAGAACTTAAGGAGAGTTTTTGGCTGATTTCTTGAAGCAAGAATGATGTACACATGCCCTCAAATTCGTCCAACATATATCCCACCAAGGCAAAAGAAAAGCACATGCAACTAGCTTAAAAGAAAGATCCATTTGATTTCTATAATCAAAAGCTAGAAGACACAAGGCATCTTCCTTTTCTTTTAAGTTCTTAATGCATTCTTTTCCTTCCAATATGGCTGATTTTATGATGACAAATGAAGTGCTAGTGGGTTGTTATTATTTATAAAACTTAGATAATAAAAGCTTATAAATAATACATCTTCTTATTTCTTAAATGGGATAACATTTAACCCATAATCATATACATAAATAAACCATCTAAATATACAATCTTAATTGTATACTTATATATATATATATATATATATATATATATATATATATATATATATATATATATATATATATATATATATATATATATATAACAATATATATATATATATATATATATTATTTAATTTACCAATTAAATTAAATAAAAGGCTTACTTATAAATCAATTAAATCGTTTAACAATTTAAACAATTTAATTGTTACACTTAATTAATTCATCACATATGAATTATTAATCAACCTTTAATTTTGTAGTTATTATTATTTACCTCAAATAATAATAACCTACAAGATTAAATTGCAAGTTTAGTATCATTTGATGTTAAATCAAATTTAACGTTCTAAATGATCAATTGGTGTCAAACTTGTTGTTGGTGTGACCCTATAGGATCATGTATTATTAGTAATATCATTTTATGATCATCCTTGGGCATATAGAACTAACACATCTAGCATCTGTAGAGCTCGTGGTTCACCTGTATCTTACATGTTTCCTTCCATTCTACTAGTATCAACTGTAAAATGACATCACATATCATATCTTAAACATGCTTAGGCATTTCCATTATACTTAACTCAAATGATTAAGAAATCAATGGCTAATACAAATCACAATTAGAGAATATCATATGTTATCAAACCGAAACTCCAAATTTCACGATTTTACTAAGTCAACCGTTAAAACATCACAATATTTGAACTCAATACAACAAATATTAGCAACCTACATATGAGTTGAACCAATGCATACTTTCAGATTTGGACATCTAGGGTTTGAAACCCTAACACTCAAAATTTGTAACCTTGTGAATTAAGAACTCGAGAACGCGTTTCGGCCGTTAAACCCAACCTTCCCAAAACTTCTCCTACACAAAACTCTTGATCAAAATAACCAAATTTGGCACCTTTTACTTTGAAAATAACCTAGGAGGATTTTTGATTTGTAAATGGGGTAAATAAGGAAAGCTGCCCAAATAAGCCCGCTAGCACAGGTTAGCGACGTTAACCAGTAAAGTTAGCATTGTTAACTTCTAAAAATCCGACCCGTACTCCGAAGCCCAACCCGTGTAATTCTACCGGCTGCTACAGTAACTAGAACACGCCCTGTGTAACTCCTGTAAAGCTAAACAGTTTCGAAAATATGTACTACACGAGCCGAGTGACTCCTACACGACCCATGTAACTCATTTATAAATTTTAAGGTTTAAACTCCTTCTAAATGAGTTTCTAATCCTCCTAACTCACATAACAACCTAGTAACTCTTATTTATACTAGGATTAACTCATGTTTACTTACCGAAAATATCACGACATTACACTCCAAAATCAAAGCAATTGAAAACTAGGAAACACCAAGTGTGGACCTGAATCTACCTAGGAACGTGAGGACTAGATGAAACAGAAATACCCACATCTCTTCCCATACCCTTAAGAATTTACTCAAAGTGCTAAATTTCGGGACGAAATTCCTTCTAACGGGTAGATAATGTGACAACTATCAAATTAGGTCAACGAAAGTCAACACAAGTCAACCAAAACAGACGATGAAATGTAAATTATATAACCTCTATAATTTATTATTTGATATTATAATAATATGTACGCTAATACGAACAAACGCTATTAAGTTAGATATTTTTAAAATAAAATAAAATAAAATTATTTTTTTATGTCGTGAATAGTGTCCGACGTGAATAGTGATCCGGCATGAATAGTATCCGACGTGAATAGTAAACGGTAAAAGTCAAAACTCTTCGGAATGTTATAAATTTTATATCAAAACGTAGATAAAAATATGACGGATCCGAATATGTATTTATATTTTTACCAAACGTTATATATAAAAAGTTATGATAGAAAAACGGTAAAAATGTAAAATTATTCGGATATTACAAATTTTATATCGAAACATAGATAAAATTACGACGATTCCAAATATATATTTATATTTTTACCAAACGTTATATATAAAAAGTTATGATAGAAAAACGTTTAATTTAACTTGAAAGCGATGTTTAATTATTATAATATATTTATTAAAAAAAAAGTCTCCTTAATGGAGTTTGAATTCAAAGTTTGAAAAAAAATTATATTATTTTATTTTAATTTTATTTTATATAAAGTGGGCCCCACTTCATTATATAATCAATTTTACATATTTTACCCTCAAAGAATTTGTATTTTTATTTCGAACACTACGTATTCAATACGTATTTTTAAGTTTTTCAATAATATTATGATGTTTTATAAAACGGAAAAATTACCGTCAAAACAGTATCGTCGATACGAACAATCTGACGTCAAAATTTAATATTATTGATATTAGTTTTATATTTAATATTTTCTTTTTTTTTAAAATGAAATTGTATTTACATTTAAACCCTATATTTTTATTAAACTTACAATTAATACCTTTTCGTTAATTCGTTAAAGACTTTTAGTTAAAAAGTTGATATTATTAAACTACGATTTCCGTAGATTATATTTTTATAAACAAAAATCATTTATTTTATATAAAAACTATTAAATCTATTTAAAGAGTATTTTAAGGGTATGTTTTGTTATAAACAAATTTTAAAAGTTATAATTGTCAAATATCCGTATCTTGAGGGCCGCTATACGAAAATAAATCTACTATAAATAGAGGCTCAAATCCTCTCATTTTCTCACAACTCATATCTGGATCTCTATATCACTAGATAGTATTGTTAGAAGATTCTTCGATATATATAGATATATATACGAAGAATGAGCGTTAGAAATAGATATTCAGTTATAAATATAGTGAGTTCGAGTTATAAGCACGAAGAGTCGGGCGATCTAACAACAATTGGCGATAAGGTCCTAGTCGACATTGAGGTGAGTTCATACCCCTTCTTTTTATATTTATTCAAGTTTTTAAGAGGGAGAATACAAGTTATACTATAAAAAATAGCTATTTATACTCATTTGTAACAGTAGTAAACAAAATGTGAATTTTGTAAACATCATTATGACAACAATTCAATTATAGTTCCAAAATATAATATCGAATGATCTACTTACGAGAGCGGTGTCTAGGCCGATCATTTGGGCTAGGTTGCTGGATTTCCGAAAGACTTATACGCTGAAAGGATCCTGCCTCCCCATTTGATCTTCTACCTGGCCGTTTTTTATTTGATAGTCATGAAATATTATATTTGAATTAATAAAGAGTATAACCAAGTTATTACACTACTATTATGGAAAATATTTTAAAAGATGTTGTTTATAGCCATTTAAATAAGTTATTTCACATATATTCGTAAATATATGCTTTTCACGACAAGAATACTAAAAATAAACTATTATAGGAATAGTTTATGGTTACAAATGTTACTATAACCGTTAGAACAAGATAATTAATTATATATACAAATATATAATTATTATACATTACTATATTATCATGGAAAAATGATAATGGGCAAATACAAGGGTTTTTCATATACAAACTTTACGTAAACAAGTTGATTGATACATACATTTTTGTGAGACGGGTCTTCACAGTGCTTATTTAAGTACATACTATAAGTCCTGAAATTTATAACCAGAGTCTCGGTAAGAGAATGTGATATTTGTGTATAGATCTATACGGGATTGACAACCCCGCACCTGAGCTGCTACTTACAACTAGACCGACGGGTCTGAGGTGACAAATGTCATAATAGTCCGACGCCTGAAGAATGTCGAAGCAGGCCTACATGGTCACAGTATGGTTATAGGACGTCTCGCATGGGAAATCAACTTTATAAATTGATTACGTGGATATATACATTTTCAAGGGTTTTATACTACAAACTACGCTATACATTTTAGTCTTTGGATTTTTAAGACTTGGATACATTTATAAGAAAATATCGGATTTTCTTGGAGTACAATACTACATTTTACAAGGAAAGAGATTCCTTATACAAGTTTTATGGTATTAAAACTACATTTTTACAAATTACAAATATAAGTATGGTTTTACTTATATACACCGGTTCTATGAGAATTAAAACTACGTTTTATAAAAGATATAAATATAAGTACGAGTTACTTATATATACGAGTTTTATGGAATTAAGTCTACGATTAGTCTACAAGTAAACATCTATTTACATGGTTTCATACAACAATAAAACTACGTAATACTATTTTCAAGTATAGAAATACTTATACATTTACGGTCTTTGGGTTTTAAGACTACGACTCATTTATAAGAAAATATTGGATTTTCCGGTTTCAAACACTATCTTTTTACAAGGAAAAAGGATTATGGATTTTCTCATACAAAAATCTTATGAACTCACCAACGTAATGTTGACACTCTTTCAAACTACTTGTATTCTCAGGAAATTGATAAGGTAACTACAACCTTTGACGATGGGTCGCTATGGCGTCATACTATGTATTTTGATATCATATTGTAATTGTATTTAAAACGTACAATCTTTTGAACTCTTGTAAAATTTACAATTATGTATATGATGGATGTGTTTGCTTTAATCACTATTGTACAAACGTTGTTGTGATACTGTTCA
The DNA here is from genome assembly GCA_023525715.1 of Cichorium intybus. NCBI lineage: Eukaryota > Viridiplantae > Streptophyta > Magnoliopsida > Asterales > Asteraceae > Cichorium > Cichorium intybus. The sequence goes on from CM042011.1 coordinate 104,884,489, forward strand.
TGAAGTCATCCACCCTCAGACGTTTCCGCCACCATGGTTTGGGGGTGTGACACCTACCGTTTTCGTATCTAATTCATTTAAAGATGGATGAACGTTGAAACTTTTTCCATGGAACTGAGGAGTTATTCTAATAACTGAAGGATTGATCCAGAAGAATTCGACATTACATGCGGCTTTGGTAGGGTTTTTCTGGCGGAAGAAGACGAGATCCACGAAAGAGGAAAATTGGGGGAGATGATATTCACTAAGCATATAAAAAGGAGAGATCTGGAGAGAGAACGAGATATTTTAGGAATAATTGGTCAAGTTACCTAAATAAAAGATAAAATTAAAGAATATATAATTAATTATTATATTAATTGACTATATTGCCCTTTACAAATGATTGGCTGATATTATCTCACACACTCACACAATATTTGGTCTCCACATATGAACATATATATATATATATATATATATATATATATATATATATATATATATATATATATATATATATATATATATATATATATATATATATATATATATATATATATATATATATATATATATATATATATATATATAGGGCTAGGTTATATTAAGACCATTAGTTATTGTGTTGACGTGAGACCAAATCTGATGCGTAGGATGACAAATATCAATGGTCTTGATTAAAATGGCATGATTGTAATTATCTATTATATTATTAAATGGTTATAGAAAAAATGGTTACAAAAGGGTAAAATAGACATTTTATTTAGAGAAAATAAAGGAAAGTAACTAATTTTTAGGAAAGTTTATTAAATACATTAAATAAAGAAACTTATTTTCAAAATAATTATTTTCTATTTAAAAATATTAGAAATGCTTAACAGAAAATTCATTCTTCGTCTTCAAAATATAAGTCATTTTTTACAGAATCATTTTTGTTCAAAAAGTTCATTCTAACAGAATGTCTTATAAATAAAAATTCTATGAACTAAAATACAACAAAAGAATAACATAGAAAAAACATCTCATGATTTTAACAGAATGTAATTTTTTTTGTGTAATTCTACTAGAATAACAAAAAAAATATTATTACACATTCGAAAAACCATCTCATGAAACAAATTCTAACAGAATGCTATAGTTTTATGTTCATAAGTATTCTTTCAGAATAACAGACGTATGCACATTAACCCTCTTATACACATTCTATCAGAATGTAATAGTCAAGAAGAAAAAATATCAAGAAGAAGAACACAAACGTGCTACTAGTCCTCTACATCAAGATTCTTTTTATGCTAAAAATTAAAAAGCTTTCATGAAAAGAAATTGGTGAATCGAACATGAGCATTGCTTAATTGTATGTGAAACATAGCCATTAAGACCTATTGTTATGACATTTCATTCTTTACAGAATACAATGTCATTCTGATAGAATATAGATAGAATGACATCAAGACAGAATACAATTCTAACAGAATACAGTGATAGTTCATCAAAATCTAGTAAGATAAATATGAATTAGTTGCAATTGAGATGTATTCCAATAGAAACAGATTCTGAATAAGCTGTAAGAATCGGTACCCATACTTGTAATGCATCCAAATCAAAACTCTAAAGAGATTTATTCAAATAGAATTAGAATCACTATATTTAAATCAGAATCCAAAATAATAGTTAATCTTGAATCAGAACCATTATATTCTTAAATAATATGTAAGTATATCACTACAATAAGATCAAACTAATAATCAAAAAATCAGAATAGACAATACTGTTGGCTTTGAAGTTCTTATAATGTTGATCACGAAATTCAAGTCTCCCTTCTTAAGATCAAATTGATAATCACAAAATCATAATAAGACCCATCGTCATCTTCATCCAGGGTGAACGGTATTCAGGTCTTCTCTCGTGGTGCGGATTTTACTGTTGATTTAATGTCGATCAAAGATGCTCCCGGTGATTGATACTCGGCTGAAGTTGCTGAAATTGAAGTCTCCCTTTTTAAGATCAAATTGATAATCACAAAATCAGAATAAGACCTATTGTCATCTTCATCCAAGATGAACGGTATTCAGGTCTTCCCTCTTGGTGCGGATTTGACTGCTGATTTATTGTCGATCGAAGATGCTCTTGGTGGTTGATACTCGGCTATGTTGGTGATGGGTCTGGGTGATCGACGGCAACAATAGAAGGCTTTCAAATGTGAGCCGTATAAGTAAAGAAGTTAGAGAGAGAATAGGGATAATAAGTCAAACTTCCCTAAATAAATGGAGATAATTAAAATGCAATTAATTAAATCTTATGTTGATTTCCTATTATACCCTTATCTACTTCTAAATTGTGATTGGGTCTTACGTCCACACAATAATTATAGATCTTAATATATCCTAACTCTATATATATATATATATATATATATATATATATATATATATATATATATATATATATATATATATATATATATATATGTATGTATGTATGTATGTATGTATGTATGTATGTATGTATGTATGTATGTATGTATGTATGTATGTATGTATGTATGTATGTATGTATGTATGTATGCTAGGTGCGTACACGCGCAATGCGGCGGACGGCGAGTAGTTTCAATTCGGCTACGTACCAAACGTTTTATTGGGAGGGGGGGGGATTTTAATGGTTTTTTAATGAAAATGATTTTCTTTCGACAATTATTTATTTAGCAGGCCTCAAATAATTTTGTTTTAAACAACACACAATATATGGACATATGAGGTAAATATTTGCTTTTCTGTTAGTGTACATGCTCAATGATGAAACAGCGAATAAATTGTTTTCGAATATTAGTTCCATTTTGTTTCATTTAAGTGAGTAACAGCGAATTGGTTTGTTTAATTACTAAGGGTTTGATGGATTTTTTTCAAATATAAACACATTTTTGTTTGTGGTTTTAATTAGTATAACATAGTGTTTTGAGTTAAAAATAAAATGTGATTGTTTAGGGTTATAAATAAAATACGTTGTTATTTTAAGTTCAAATATAAGTACGTTTCTATCTCATGTTAAAATAAACACACATTGTAGACACAATTTGCATTAGATGGGCTAAAGTGGAGCCCCTTAAGTAGCGACTGGACAAATCTACCCCCGAATGAAATTACATGATGAATGTAGGATAAGTCATCATATATATTTATTTTTAATTGCAAGGAGCAACAAATCAAATTGTTTCAAATCAAGGTAATAGCAAAGGTGAACAAAACTACCCTTAGCTTCGGTTTCTGGTTCAAGTTTGCAATAGAAAATTAGAAATCCATTCTTTTAAGCAAGTTAAAAATGATAATGTTAATAGTAGATTGCTTCAGTTCTTGATAGTTCACATCTTTACGCATAGGTTCCGTAAATTGTAATTTTCAATTTATTAAAACTTCTCTGTTCAAAAAATAATCAATTTTCAGACGGTTACTTTGGTCCTTTTATGTAAGATAACATCATACTTTAAATTTTTGACCGTTAATAATGATGAATGGTATTATAATAATTCTATTGTGTAATATTTTTGTAGTTGCACTAATTATAACATCGGAAAATGTTATATACTTTTCACTTAAAAAACGATCGATATCCAATATTATCACAAACATATTCTATAGATAATGAAAAAAACAATAAGTATACATGTCCAGAATCATGATTACAGCATGTTTCCATTCAAGTTGACACTTTTGATGCCTTGAATGCCTCCGTATTTAAGGGAATCCCTACAATATGTGAGAAGTGTCATTCCAAATTTTTATTAGAAAGCTCAATATTAATTAATCGAAAACAGAGGCTGGTTGATTAGTTTCAGTGGGTTCATTGCCAGCCCTTAACCAGACATCACCATGTACATTTTTAAACACTTACCTTCAATCATGAGCAAAACAAACTAATCTTAGAAGTTGATTATCGAGCAACTGAGTTTGCATGTAACCCAATGGAACTAACCAGTGTATATGTTTAAGGAAATCCTAAATAAGATATTAAATTGATAAATCAGATGTTTGAACAAAAAATGAAATCCAAGAAAATCAATAAACAGATTGTAAAGTACCTACATAATCTTTTTGTTACCAAAGACATGAAAGATGCCCAGCTATTTCCTGCAAAAGATCGACATTAATTGAAAAAAAAAAAAGCATCCTATGTAATTTCTTGGTCGTCCTTGTTCAAAATCACATCATCAATGCAACCAAATGGCTAGGACCGGAGATGCTTTACTTTGTTTTAACATCTTTAAGACTGTAACCAAATTCTCAAAAGCAAAATCAAAACTTAACCAAATTCATGGGTTTTTGGCGTTGGCTGATAGATGAGATGAAGGGGGTACCGATGGAGAGACAAAGGCGGTGGAGAGTTGAGAGTAACTGCATATAAACATGTCTGTTTTAGGAGAGACAATTTGAGATAATTCTCATGAACGCATAATATAATCGGTTACCTTGTTCATCGATTGGGCATCTGGTGAGGTGGTGATGGCTACGAAAGTCCATATCTTTTCACCGTGTATTGGCTAATCCATTTCTTTCCAATTCCGAGTGAGCTCCAGCCCCTAAGAGTGCATTGCCAAAACGACCTGTCAATGTTAAAACAGAGATGTTAAACCAAAAAACCACCAATTTCATTTGATACCGATCCTCACTCGCAGACACACATCTATACAAAAACTCAAACACAAACACACCTGGTTGATCAGGGAGACAACAAATTAAACTAAAATCAACAAAAAAGACAAATAATAGTTAGAAAATCTAAGAAAAATAAAGAATAAGAAACATATTGCAGATTGAGAGGTGAGAGTAGAGAACTTGAGTAAAGTTTTCCTAGAGACATTTTGTCAAACACTTGGTGTTCGTTTTTGGCCACAACTTTTAATACAAGTGAAATCTCATATAAAACAAACAAAAGCGACAAATAGTTTAAACATAATCAAGTGAACTAATTACTCATTCGGTAAAAAGCCATTTCTAAGTTCTGTGAGTGCAAGACATCATAGTTGATTGTTGGAGTTTCATAGAATACCATAGCAAAAGCTGAAAAATGAAAGGTGGTTTAAAAGCCCTTTCTAAGTTCTGCTACAAAATAGTTTTGTCAAACACTTGGTGTACATTTATTGTTGGGGTTTCATAGAACACCATAGCAAAATGTAAAATTTCACCATAAATACATTAAATATTCACAAAAGGACACCGTAGATCGGTGACACAGGCGGTGGATAACGGTTGTAGCAGCGGTGCAGTGGTGATGGCCTACGATGGTTATGGCGTAAGAGGTGGAAAAAACATCAAAAATATGAGCCATTATCAATCTACAAAAATATGAAGAAATTAGAAAGACGTCAAAATTATAAAAGTTAGTAACCCACTAAAGAAGCATAAAAATACCTTGAACAAATCAGAAACAAAAAAAACATCCAAACCCGATCTGGAGGTGAAACCCTGGTACGAAAGAGAAACAAAATACATCAAAAAGAACATCAGATCTAGAAGTTAAAATTAAACCATAAGAAGATCTGAAAAATATATCTACGATTGTGGGAGCGTATACCAACAATTTCGTTCTCCAGTGCATATTGCGACGGTGGTGGGTGGTTGTAAGGCAATAACAGTGGTGGTGGGTGGTTGAACCCTTCATTAATCTGCAACCAAACCAAGACAAACTCCTGCAACCAAACCAAGACAAAAGTCAGTCAAATACAAAATCAACAACCTGCTTTAGAGAGAAATAGACAAAGAGGGAGATGAGACAGTGGCAAACGATGATGCGTGGTTTTGTAGATCTAGGTTTAGAGAAGGCAGTAGAGGTGTATTTGCAGATCTAGGTTTAGAGAAGGCAGTAGAAGTATATTTGCAGATCTTCAGAGTTGTGTGGTTGAAATTAAATCCATGGAAAATGAATAATTTGAAGGAAACGGCCCAAGAGTTCAGATAGCTTCTAAGTAATAACCAAATGGCATTTCTAGATGATGGGGTTGATTTTATTTTGGTCGATGGAGCTTCTAACCATTTATGCTTCGAAGATCTAAATAGATCAACACAGACGTAAGAGAAGAACTATTTAGCAAAGAGATATATGAGAAGGGACGAATTGGGGGTGGATGGAGATTTGGGAGAATTTCATTAAACTAATATGGAGACGACCCTTGAGTTCATCAAGGAGATGGAGAGAGAAGAATATCAGAATTCCGGATTTCAAATTTTCAAATTCAAATTTCAAAAACCCGATATCATTTGGAGAAAGATGAGGCGGAAGGGTTATATATCATTTTACAGCCTGTCGTTAAGATCAGCCATTAATTTTCTAAGAATGGAACAGAGAAAGATGGTGACCATTCGATCATCCAACAAAGAAAGACACGTATGTGATCCGCGTACTCAGCCAGCCTCCCGTTTAATTTGTAGATCATGCATATTTAAGTTGTACCAATTTAAGACTTTAAGATCTTAATGCAATAAAAATTTGTAACTTATGTATGCTTTATATATTTTGGTCGATGAAGCTTCTAAGCATTTATGCTTCGAAGATCTAAATAGATCAACACAGACGTAAGAGAAGAACTATTTAGCAAAGAGATATATGGGAAGGGACGAATTGGGGGTGGATGGAGATTTGGGAGAATTTCATTAAACTAATATGGAGGAGACGACCCTTGAGTTTATCAAGAAGATGGAGAGAGAAGAATATCAGAATTCAGATTGCGGATTTCAAATTTTCAAATTCAAATTTCAAAAACCCGATATCATTTCGAGAAAGATGAGGCGGAAGGGTTATACATCATTTTACAGCCTGTCGTTAAGATCAGCCATTAATTTTCTAAGAAGGGAACAGAGAAAGATGGTGACCATTCGATCATCCAACAAAGAAAGACACGTATGTGATCCGAGTACTCAGCCAGCCTCCCGTTTAATTTGTAGATCATGCATATTTAAGTTGTACCATTTTAAGACTTTAAGATCTTAATGCAATAAAAATTTGTAACTTATGTATGCTTTATATATTTTGGTCGATGAAGCTTCTAACCATTTATGCTTCGAAGTTCTAAATAGATCAACACAGACGTAAGAGAAGAACTATTTAGCAAAGAGATATATGGGAAGGGACGAATTGGGGGTGGATGGAGATTTGGGAGAATTTCATTAAACTAATATGGAGGAGACGACCCTTGAGTTTATCAAGGAGATGGAGAGAGAAGAATATCAGAATTCAGATTGCGGATTTCAAATTTTCAAATTCAATTTTCAAAAACCCGATATCATTTCGAGAAAGATGAGGCGGAAGGGTTATACATCATTTTACAGCCTGTCGTTAAGATCAGCCATTAATTTTCTAAGAAGGGAACAGAGAAAGATGGTGACCATTCGATCATCCAACAAAGAAAGACACGTATGTGATCCGCGTACTCAGCCAGCCTCCCGTTTAATTTGTAGATCATGCATATTTAAGTTGTACATTTTTAAGACTTTAAGATCTTAATGCAATAAAAATTTGTAACTTATGTATGCTTTTTATATTTTGGTCGATGAAGCTTCTAACCATTTATGCTTCGAAGATCTAAATAGATCAACACAGACGTAAGAGAAGAACTATTTAACAAAGAGATATATGGGAAGGGACGAATTGGGGGTGGATGGAGATTTGGGAGAATTTCATTAAACTAATATGGAGGAGACGACCCTTGAGTTTATCAAGGAGATGGAGAGAGAAGAATATCAGAATTCAGATTGCGGATTTCAAATTTTCAAATTCAAATTTCAAAAACCCGATATCATTTCGAGAAAGATGAGGCGGAAGGGTTATACATCATTTTACAGCCTGTCGTTAAGATCAGCCATTAATTTTCTAAGAAGGGAACAGAGAAAGATGGTGACCATTCGATCATCCAACAAAGAAAGACACGTATGTGATCCGCGTACTCAGCCAGCCTCCCGTTTAATTTGTAGATCATGCATATTTAAGTTGTACCATTTTAAGACTTTAAGATCTTAATGCAATAAAAATTTGTAACTTATGTATGCTTTATATATTTTGGTCGATGAAGCTTCTAACCATTTATGCTTCGAAGATCTAAATAGATCAACACAGACGTAAGAGAAGAACTATTTAGCAAAGAGATATATGGGAAGGGACGAATTGGGGGTGGATGGAGATTTGGGAGAATTTCATTAAACTAATATGGATGAGACGACCATTGAGTTTATCAAGGAGATGGAGAGAGAAGAATATCAGAATTCAGATTGCGGATTTCAAATTTTCAAATTCAAATTTCAAAAACCCGATATCATTTCGAGAAAGATGAGGCGGAAGGGTTATACATCATTTTACAGCCTGTCGTTAAGATCAGCCATTAATTTTCTAAGAAGGGAACAGAGAAAGATGGTGACCATTCGATCATCCAACAAAGAAAGACACGTATGTGATCCGCGTACTCAGCCAGCCTCCCGTTTAATTTGTAGATCATGCATATTTAAGTTGTACCATTTTAAGACTTTAAGATCTTAATGCAATAAAAATTTGTAACTTATGTATGCTTTATATATTTTGGTCGATGAAGCTTCTAACCATTTATGCTTCGAAGATCTAAATAGATCAACACAGACGTAAGAGAAGAACTATTTAGCAAAGAGATATATGGGAAGGGACGAATTGGGGGTGGATGGAGATTTGGGAGAATTTCATTAAACTAATATGGAGGAGACGACCCTTGAGTTTATCAAGGAGATGGAGAGAGAAGAATATCAGAATTCAGATTGCGGATTTCAAATTTTCAAATTCAAATTTCAAAAACCCGATATCATTTCGAGAAAGATGAGGCGGAAGGGTTATACATCATTTTACAGCCTGTCGTTAAGATCAGCCATTAATTTTCTAAGAAGGGAACAGAGAAAGATGGTGACCATTCGATCATCCAACAAAGAAAGACACGTATGTGATCCGCGTACTCAGCCAGCCTCCCGTTTAATTTGTAGATCATGCATATTTAAGTTGTACCATTTTAAGACTTTAAGATCTTAATGCAATAAAAATTTGTAACTTATGTATGCTTTATATATTTTGGTCGATGAAGCTTCTAACCATTTATGCTTCGAAGATCTAAATAGATCAACACAGACGTAAGAGAAGAACTATTTAGCAAAGAGATATATGGGAAGGGACGAATTGGGGGTGGATGGAGATTTGGGAGAATTTCATTAAACTAATATGGAGGAGACGACCCTTGAGTTTATCAAGGAGATGGAGAGAGAAGAATATCAGAATTCAGATTGCGGATTTCAAATTTTCAAATTCAAATTTCAAAAACCCGATATCATTTCGAGAAAGATGAGGCGGAAGGGTTATACATCATTTTACAGCCTGTCGTTAAGATCAGCCATTAATTTTTTAAGAAGGGAACAGAGAAAGATGGTGACCATTCGATCATCCAACAAAGAAAGACACGTATGTGATCCGCGTACTCAGCCAGCCTCCCGTTTAATTTGTAGATCATGCATATTTAAGTTGTACCATTTTAAGACTTTAAGATCTTAATGCAATAAAAATTTGTAACTTATGTATGCTTTATATATTTTGGTCGATGAAGCTTCTAACCATTTATGCTTCGAAGATCTAAATAGATCAACACAGACGTAAGAGAAGAACTATTTAGCAAAGAGATATATGGGAAGGGACGAATTGGGGGTGGATGGAGATTTGGGAGAATTTCATTAAACTAATATGGAGGAGACGACCCTTGAGTTTATCAAGGAGATGGAGAGAGAAGAATATCAGAATTCAGATTGCGGATTTCAAATTTTCAAATTCAAATTTCAAAAACCCGATATCATTTCGAGAAAGATGAGGCGGAAGGGTTATACATCATTTTACAGCCTGTCGTTAAGATCAGCCATTAATTTTCTAAGAAGGGAACAGAGAAAGATGGTGACCATTCGATCATCCAACAAAGAAAGACACGTATGTGATCCGCGTACTCAGCCAGCCTCCCGTTTAATTTGTAGATCATGCATATTTAAGTTGTACATTTTTAAGACTTTAAGATCTTAATGCAATAAAAATTTGTAACTTATGTATGCTTTATATATATATATATATATATATATATATATATATATATATATATATATATATATATATATATATATATATATATATATATATATATATATATATATATATATATATATATATATATATATATATATATATATATATATATATATATATATCAGTGTTGCAGGAAATCGACCTCGACGGCCGATAGTCGCCGATTAGACGCTTGGCGGCCTCGAGCCGATGACGTTTAACGCTAGTCGGATGTATTAATCGGTTATGGTCAATATCGGTCAAAAACGGTCTTGGCGGGTCTAGTTGGCCTAGTCGGTCAACGACGGTCAACTCTCTCAAAAAATTTAAGCGGCTTAAAAATTGAAACAAAAATTGGCTCCAAAATTGAATACATAATTCCAGCCCTAAAATTTTCGTCACTCACTTTCTTCCCTCTTCTCTCTCTCGATCGACACAGACTCATCGGTTCTTCAAGCTCCAAAATTGAATACATAACAACCTCCGATCTGTCTCTCTATATCGATCGAACAATCAGGCTTTGGAGTTGGTTCTTCAAGCTCAGTTTCTTCCCTCTCTCTATATCGATCGATCAAACACAGACTCATCTGGCCTTAACTCCTCGGTTTGTTCTATCTCCGATTTTGATGAAGCAGGTTCAACTCGATTTGTTCTATCTCCGATTTTGATGAAGTAGGTTCAACTCGGTTTTCTCTGCAGGTATGATTGCTTCAACTCGATTTGTTCATCTTCAATTCGATTTCAGCTTCAGTTGTTTTAGTATGTTCAATCCGATTTTGATGAAGCAGGTATGATTGCTTCAACTCGATTTGTTCATCTTCAATTCGATTTCAGCTTCAGTTGTTTTAGTATGTTCAATCTGATTTTGATGAAGCAGGTATGATTGCTTCAACTCGATTTGAAGCATGTCCCTTTTATGCCCACCAAGTGTTTGTTAAAAGGTCTAAATGAAATTGTTGAGTTGTTTTTGTTTCCTCCTCTTACATCAGGTTTATGTACTCATCAGGTTTACATAATGTACTCAACAGATGAAGGTTTTAATACAACAAAGAAACACCTATGTTCTGTGTGTATGTGAAAGAATATGTGAATGTGTGTGTTTGTTGTATGTTGTTGTATGTCGGGTGTATCAAACAAGCGACCAGAATAAATGTGCTTGTGTGCTTTCTCAAAGGCATAGAATTAACCTGAATGTTAAGGTCTTGATGTTATAACATTCTACTTTTTTACTTGCCTATTATAGCATTGTACTTTGAGAAATCAACTATATATACACATTCTTCTTTGAGAAATCAAATCTACTTCATAAAAAATACATATTTTCATATATATATATATATATATATATATATATATATATATATATATATATATATATATATATATATACATATATATATATATATATATATATATATATATATATATATATATATATATATATATATATATATATATATATATATATAGGGTTAGGTTCTATTGAGAACTCAAATATTCATGAGATCTTGAGAACTCATTCTGATTGGTTAGATCATAAAAAGGCATGATAGTCATTTACCAAAAATCTCATTTAATTCTGATTTTTTTATTTTTGGCAACAAAATAACCATTCCTAAAATCAAGCCTATTAGATTTGAATTTTCAAATTTAAAAAAAAAAAATCAAATTTTCGTTTTTTTAAAATCAGATTTTTTTGGAATTTGAAAAAAAAAATTATTTTTTAATTAGATTTTTGGAATTTAAAAGACATAATTTTTTTATTTGCATGTGCATATATACATGTTCACAGGTGCATATATGCATATTTTCGAAATTCATATATACATATTCTAATCTTTAAATATAAATGCAAACAATAATAAATTGATTTATTAAAAACACTAATATACATTTGTTTTGAACGATACATACAAATTTATTAAAAATAATGAAAAATACTTACAAAAAATATAAAAAAACAACAAAATTTCATGATATTTTCATTTTTGAGTTTGTCACTTTTCAATTCTTCAATTTGATTGATAAAATCTTCAAAATCTGCAAAAACATTAATAAAAATTAATATAAATATATATTCAAAAACATTAAAATAAATACATACATGCATATACACATATGCACATAGGCACATATATGTATATGCATATATGCAAATACGCACACATGTGTACACAAACAAATAGACATATATGAATATATACACATACATTTAGCACATCTATATGCACATACATGATATATGCATATGTGCACATACGTTAAATACACATATGCATATATGTTTTTGCATATATACTCACATTTGAACAGACATATGCACATTTATACACATATACACACGTTATTGCACATATGCACATATGCATTTATGTCCATATGCACATATGCATTTATATACATATGCATATATGCATTTATGCACATGTCTACATACCTTTGTACACATGTATTCACATTTGAACAATAAACATAATTGCATATACAAATGTGCATATAATTGTATGCACATGTATTTGCTTTTTAACAAACATATGCACAAACATGGATATACGTGTTTAGGAAAATATGGATATATGCACATATGCAAACATCTATGCATATATGTATTTAGGCACATCTGCATATATGCATATATGTGCATGTGTATTTATATGTGCACATATGAGAAATATCCACATATGTACATATGCATTGTACTTCCAATATTTTTCTCATTAAAACATTGTACAAAAAAACTACCTAATAATAACATTGTACTTCCAAATTGACAAATTAATATTCTAGAATATGATGTGAAACAGAAATAAAACAAAGTTCAGTTTGTTATTAAAATATGAATATATTGAACCGCAAATACAAGAACAATGTGAAACGGAATTTGTACCTCAATTATCGGTGCTCTGTCGGTTGTAAATATTCCAACGTAATTTGTAAACCATGTGAAAAACTTGTATTATTCTGCTAGCCCTATGTTTCCATGATTCCATCACATATACATGATCATGATTATCATCAGATCAATAAAACTTGTATTATTCCGCGTTTCAAATTTCATTCTTAGGTAAGACCAAATAGTAACTTAAAATAAAAAGAAATGAAAGTTTGGTTTACCAATATCCACGAAACAAAGATTGAATCTGAAGACGGTCGATGTCAGGGTTGGCTAATGTCGGTCGTAAGTCGGGCGAGTAAATCAACGATGGAGTGCAAAGTACATTTCTATAATAAAAGGATAAAATTGTGTCAGTTTCATCTAAGCAAACTGTAAGTAAACTATATCATATTGTTTCACTTACAAGTAGAAGTAAAAAGTTAGCACTCAAGAACACAAAATAAATTAAGAAAAGAATAATAAAAAACCTGTTGTGAAGAACATTAACGTTTCTCCAGCAATCATCAATTTCAAAAGCAGTTTTGATATCATCTTCAAGGTACATGGCTCCCATGGATTCCTATTTGTTGATTCTATATTTAACCACCGTCACCAACACCAAACATAACCGAAAATCACCATGCTCATCGATTGTCCCCACTGTGGCGGCACTTTCATTGTCGTGAATAGTGAAATTAAAAGAAGAAGAAAAGAGGAACCTTGAGATTAGTGAGAGTAGCGACATACGCAGATCGGAGAGACCGAAAATACCCTGTGCATCATCTTTCGTATATGTATATGAGATTAATTCCGGTTGGTGGTTGATTCTGGTTGGTGGTTGATCGGAGAAACTGAAATCGAAAATCAGCTATAAGTTTGATTCCGGTTGGTGGTTGAAGACGGTGGCGAACTCATCATCTGAAAGGATGAATCCAGCGAGATAGTAGTGACACAACCGGATCGAATCAAAATCAAAGACTACACTGTAGAACTCGAAGATGGTGATTCTAAAATCGGAGATGGTGATTCTGAAATCGGAGTGGGTAGTCGGATTCCTCATCGTCGAGTTCAAACTATGCTTTTCCATTAACCCTTCGTTACCAGAACCTACCTCTTCTGCCACCCGTTATCTGCAATCGGAAACTGAGAACCCGACGGCTAGGGTACTTCTATTGTGCGAATCCGGCCCCCCGTTTCTATTGTGGTCGACGGAATCATGCCACCAGAACCGGTGTTGGTCGTCGGAATCAGGCCACCAGCAAGGGTGGTCGATGGATACCTTCAAAGGAACGAGAGAGGGAGAGCAGATCTTCTGGAAAACACAAATCGATTTTACTACCGAGGTTAGGATGGAAACGGCGAGGAGAGAGAGAAAGATGGAGCGTTACCTAATAGACATGATTATAGGGATGAAAATTTTAATACCTAATTTACCTCAATAATGGAAATTCTAATACCCAATTTACCCTTCAAAGTGAATATTAAAAACCTAAAATACCATTTAAAATATTGATAATTACAAAACTGCCATATTTCATCTTAGCCTTCCATTTTTTCAATCCAGTGGTCCAGATTTAGTTCTCAAGATCTCAGGAAAATATGAGTTCTCAAAAGAACCTAACTATATATATATATATATATATATATATATATATATATATATATATATATATATATATATATATATATATATATATATATATATATATATATATATATATACACACATGTATATATATATATATATATATATATATATATATATATATATATATATATATATATATATATATATATATATATATTAAATATTTTTTTAATTATTAAGGGTCTCCGATTAATCCCCAGATTAATCCCCGCCTAGCCGATTAATCACTTAACCCCGGTCGACCGTCTAGGTACCGCCGAGAGTTTTTTACAACCTTGATATATATATATATATATATATATATATATATATATATATATATATATATATATATATATATATATATATATATATATATATATATATATATATATATATATATATATATATATATATATATATATATATATATATATATATATATATATTCATAAAAAGTTATTTAGTTTAAAAACTATGTTTTGAAATAGTCATTATAAACGACATTAATAAGTTTCTACATTTTTAAACTATTTAAGGTCACAAAATTTATCTTTTTAGTTATATAATGCCATTGAACATTTTTGGACTATAGCTAGTCGCTAAATTTTAAAAGACAAAACTTCATAAATGGTCCCTGTAGTTTCACATAAAATATTTAGTCCCTAATTTTCAAAAACCTCAAGGATAGTCCAAAAATACTCTTATTCATATTACATTTATCTTCATAATTCTTGCTTTTAACAACCGTTAAGTTGCATTTCATTCACATACTCTTACTATTTCACCTTCTTATTAATTTTACAATTATATTTCTCTTATACTTTCGGTACTTTATATAAAACCACTAAGGTTTATCTTTTACTTTATAAAACTTGTGCATTCTTTTCTTGTGGAAGTTTTACAACTTCTTACTATAGAAAAATTGACTCTTTCAAAAGTCAATCCATACTCTTATTATTCTTTCTTTTGTTGTCATTAAACTTTATCCTCATAAAACTATCATTCTCTTTTAAGTAAATTTTTATATGTGTAATTTACTTTTGTGTTATTCCTTGGAAGTTTGCCACTTCTTAACTTTACTTATTATAGAGAAATTGACTTTCCAAAAGTCAATCTATAATTTAATTATTCTTTTCTTTTCATTAGACTTTAGTTCTCATAAACTTCTCTTTTATGCCATAACTTTTATATTCTTCTTTATTTAAGTCATTTAGACTCTTGATATATTCTTTATCATTTCTAATAGATTCTAATACATTCCTATATGTAAAGAATGAATTTCTTTCTTTTATATTGTAAGACCCGTATCCTGATTATAACATATACTTAAAATAAGAGTGTTAGGAATTATATGATCATTGGTAGTTATAAAGCTAAGAAAAACTTTAGTTACAATTTCATATGAAAATCAGCATTTTGTGTCGTTTTTAGAAAAATCATAATTAATTCTAGAAAAATCATTTGGACCTCAAACCAGTGCAAAAAATTTACAAATTGAGTCTAGTACAATTACCAAAAATAATAGTAAGCTTGAAAATGACATTATCTATGGTAAAAAATGCAATCTTTACTGATTAGTTCGGAATTGACAGATTAGATAGTCTGTTTTCAAAAATTCATAATAAATCATAGAAAAATCGTATAAATACGTAAAATACATCCCTGAAAAGGTATTGAGATGAATTTTCTGAATATCAAATAAAAACGTGAATTTAATGGGTTTAAGATCGGATAAACCAGTCTTGAACAGACTGATTCTAGAAGGCCTTTAATTTCAACAAAATTATATTATTAAAATCTTTTGTCAAAAGTGTCATACCATTTTTTATTCAAGAATTCAAGTATAAATACCCCCCAAAACATCTCATAAACCACACCAACAAATCTCAATCCAATATATAGAGGTTTCTAAGCACTAGAGTGTAAGAAGTGAGTGGAAGGAAGCTCAAAAGCCTAGCGAAGAAGTTATAGGTTCCGACGACTGGTCATAAGTTAAAGTTGAAGGAAATACAAAGCCGAGAAAGATAAACGAAATAGTCAACTATAATCAGGTGAGTCTTCTCACTATACTATAGGTGATATTGCATGCGTAGGAAGGAAGATATGTTAGACTAAGGTGATCTTACCTGTTATGATAATTGTATGAATTATTGCTATGATAATGATTGTTTGTGGACGGAACGGGATAGCCCGTGAGCCAATAGGCGGAACGGGAATAGCCTGCGAGTCATTAGACGGAACGGGATAGCCCGCGAGCCAATAGGCGGAACGGGAATAGCCTGCGAGTCATTAGACGGAACGGGAAAAGCCTGCGAGCAATAAGACAGAACGGGAACTGCCCGTGAGTCTTCAGCGGAACAGGGATAGCCCGCGAGTCTCACAGACATATGAATGGTTATGATGTGTTGTATGTTATGTGATGGATCGTATGGTATTTTGAGGAACTCACTAAGCTCCGTGCTTACCCTTTCCCTATATAAACTACTGTTTCAGGTACATCAGGTACCATGGATGGCAAGGCGTGACGTGTATACACTGTGCTGCTTCATTGGAGGACTGTTTTTGAATTAATATTCCGCTATATTGTGTTTTCGTTAACTTCTGTTAATCCTGGGGTGTTTTCATTAAACTTATAATTTATGGAATTTTATGAAAATTAATTAAGTGGCTTTTCTTATATTGAAGTGTTCGTTTAAATTTTTTTTTTTTTAATTTTACCCTAAAATTTTGGGATGTTACAAGTTGGTATCAGAGCACAGCTTGAGAGAATCAGGCTCACTTAGTGAGTTCTGGACTCAAGTTGAGGCTTAAGAGTTTTCTTAAAACATTTTTACGAAAGAAAGATGTTTTATAATGGGTGAACTGAAGACACAGTGTGTACCGCCAGCCGACGCCAGTATGAGAAAAGGGTTAAGTATTTAATATTATGGATGTTAAAAAAAAAACATATGGTATATGTTTGCTGAAATGCCTGGTAGAGATCACACATTGTTGTATTATTATCTGCTATTTGCTAATAGAACTGTATGCTAGTGCCGATAGGTTGCTTAGAGATTTCCACTAAGTTGTATACAATATGGACTGAATAGTCATAGAATGTGTGAGTTGACCTTATTGCATGTTCCTTGTTTGGTTGTTGCCTTAGGGAATATTCTCTTATTTGAAAGACTGTTTAGTTCGATATTGTATACAACTACGTTCGCGAAACAACCTGTCATCACTGGAGGAAGTTCCGTCTTAGTTAGAATAGCAGGGTGGGGGTGGGATTCCAAGTATTCCTAGAAGGGTTGTGACACGCCTAGGTCGTCGTGCGGTCAAAAATAAGAGAAAACCTAACACACACTAGTATAGCGGTAGTCAGGGTCGATCCGCAGGAGTTACGTGGTTAGGACAAGACGATAGATTACCAGCTGTAGTGTCACAGCTACAGTCAGCGGTATTGTTTCTACTTTTCCAAAAACCAACTAAAAACACAATTCCAAGACCAATGCAAAAACCTAACTCAAGCATGAACTAAACTAACCAAAATCCAGAAGCGACAAACAGTTCCAAACACATCAACAAGCATTCAAACATCCAAAATACCGAAAATTGCAAATAAACCGTAAACCGAATGATTAACTTTTATAAATCCAAGAACCAAACATCAAACCAATATCCAAACAATCAAATCAGATCTAAAATACCAAGCATTTACTACTGAAATCAGAAACTACAATTCTAAACGAACATCGAGTAATCGAGGGAAATCCCGATTGCGGAATACCTCGATACCGAGTTGATAAAACAAGAGAAAAACTAAATTACTAACCAAAATATTGATTCCCACTGAAAAACTGACGAAAATGTGCCTTCGGATCCCCCCTTCGCGTCCCGGGATGAGTGAAAAGTCGGACGGGACTCCGGTATTTATAATAGTGCGAAATTAGGGTTTCCGCGCCGCGGCCAAGCAAAATCCGCGACGCGCGTGTTGCCTTATCCCGACTTTCGGAGTTTAAAATTCAAAAACGAAGATTTTATCCGGTCGCGAGATAGCGGCGCTATCTCAAGAAATAGCGGCTCTATCTCAATAGCGGCTCTATCTCAAGAGATAGCGCCTCTATTTCTGTCAGGTCCATCTTTTTGCCTTTTTCGCTCCATAACTTCTCCAGAATTGCACTAAAACCCCTGCATTTACACTAAAAACATTTCCAAGCACTTTGGCACAAAAGTAAGTGATATTAGCCAATTAATAATGATAAATTAACTAAAACACGGCTCAACAACGCCTAAAATACTTGATATTACTAGGCGTTGTCAAACACCCCACACTTGTGCCTTGCTTGTCCCCAAGCAAGAGAGTTTTTAACAAATTATAATAAAGACTCAAACAATTTTTGAACGTGTTTAATTTCAAAGCTTATTGTCCCCAGAGTTAGATTGAAATAGTTTGTGAAAACATAATCGGAATATTCTTTGGAATTCATGACTTTCTAGAGAACCCTTGATTACAAATTTTCTGTCCACAACGAAGTGTACGTACTCATTCAGATTCTAAAGGCCATTAAAGAATTGTCCATGACTTTCGATGTTGTCCGTGTAACGAGCTTTCAGAAATACCATCCCAGACTAGACGATCTTAGGTGGTAAGGTGCATAAATGCCTTTTTCGAGGCCACCCTTTTCGGACCTACCGGCTCGAACAACAAAGGCCACTGATTGACAGTTCCTTCCTAAATTCCAATCCTGAAATACTCCAATCTTCTAACTTCTAGAACTCAACTTATTTGACTAAACAAATAGCATGCTAACAATTAAACAGTATTTCTTGAAAAATACCAAAGCTATAACATTCACAAACTATTCGTTTCAAAATTACAATCTACTAAAAAGTTTGAAAAAATTGCTAAAATTTTGAAAATTGACTCATTTCCTGCAAAAATTTCAAAAATAAACTCTTTCGACCGTCCACACCCCACACTTAAAACCGTACAACGTCCCCGTTGTACATAAAAATATTTAGAACTAGGGAGAAAGAGTTACCCCTTTGACGGCGAATTGCTTGATTACCGGGATCATACTGTAACAGGGTCGATCATGTACATCGTCTCGATGAAATCCGGGAGTCGGGGCGCAGCAGTGAACACGCCGGCATAATGCGAGTGTAGGGGTACGATGACCCCACACTTGCGTTATGCAACTCCCTCAGTTGGTGCAGCAGTCATGGTTTGGATAAATACTATTTACACGAAAAAACACATTAAAAATAAAAGTTGCAAAATACAAATGAAGATTATACATTGCGAGTTGCTGTCCTTCTTGCTGATTCCCTGTTTCCGCGACGCCGGAGTGTCAAGGCCGCGACGCGTAGACGTTATGAGATCCAGTTTTCATCGATCAAGGTTGAAGGTCCGCGGCGCCAAATCAACATGCGCGCGTCGCGAGTATGCGCAAAAAGCCCCTGTGCATCGGGTCTCTCCTCGACTCGCGTCGCGGTTTGATGGTGTTGGCGGCGCGTGCATTGTTTTGTTTTTCCGTTCAAATCCCTCATGGTCACCCCACACTTGGGTCATACCGTATCGCACTCAACAATGATTATCTTCAATGATATTTTGACCAAAAAGAAAAATGGAAATAAAAATAAAAATAAAAATAAAAGAAAATACTTATCGAAAATCGGGTTGCCTCCCGAAAGCGCTTCGTTGTTCGGTCTTTTAGCTGGACCGTCTTTTTGCGGCTACGGTGGGTCGTACACCATTTGACTCTGCTGAATTTCAGTCACCACCGTCCCTTCGTTGATTCCATACTCCAATTTCCCCGGGTCAAATGGTTTGCCGGTTCCTCTGCTGCTGCCCGGTTGTCGTTTTCTGATTATTTCGCGCCAATGCTTAGAAATAGATTTAAACCTCAGGCTCGGTCCTTCCTTCGGTATCTCTTCAAGATCACAGGCTTGACATGAAGCGCGCCCAGTGCCTCTCCCAGTAATTGTTTTGCAGATTTCATTTTGCTTGCGTCTCGCGTGCTACCTTCTTGCAATTTTGGCTTGCAGAACCAATAAAGGTTTTCCAATTGATTGGGATCGGAAGGCAACATATCGGGATGCTTCCATATGTCCTCATCGATGGTATTGATTACATCTAATTTTCCATTCATGAATGGATCATGAGTGGTGATAAAATCATGTTTATTATTTTCGAATATTAACTCGTCAGCATCAACTTCTTGGTCATCGTCCAACAGGTGGATCGGGACCAAGAGTGAGCGACTGTTTTGATCTGACGGTGGTACAAAGTCACCCACCACCAGATCCTTACTTTCAAATTTCTCAAAATTTTCAAAAATTATAGGGTCAGGGGTAATATTGTCATCTACACCCCCTTCCCCAAAAACATTGGCAATTTCAACAATTTCGGGAATTGTTGGGTCGAGATCTGTACTGTCACTTACAGACTCTTCCTCAACATCCCCATTAACCAAATTGTCAGGTGATGATATGGATTCACTCATCACCAGATCAATATTTTCAACATTTTCAAAAACATCAAAAACATCAAAAGCTATTGAGTCAGAGGTAGCATTGTCACCTACAACCTCTTCCTCAACAACCGTTTCGACCATCTCAATGGTCTCTTGATTTTCCCACGGTGTATGCCCTTCCATCACATATTCAGGTGATGCAAGCTCACACACATTATCATTGGTATAAAAATCACTCACCTCCAGTTCTGGCGTAAGTGGTGAACATTTCCAATTTTCCTCTAACCTATCTAAAGAAGCTTGCACTTTTTCAAGAGCTTCAGCCTGGTCCTTCTGCTCGTGGTAGTTGTTATACATGAGTACCCAAAGTTGGGCCCAAGTTGCAGAATTTTCAGGATGAGATGACTCCTCGGTCCGCCATCCATTGTCATCGGGTGATCCATTGAAGCAATCATCCTCGTAATAGCTTTCGGCCGGATTTTCATAATACTCAAAATATTGATCCGGGTACATGTAATCGCCCATTATGAAGACGTACACATACCAAAAATCAACAAATCAAACATCAAAAGAAAAATACCACTGATCGTCTATCCTAAGCGCACAACTCCCCGGCAACGGCGCCAAAATTTGACACGCCTAGGTCGTCGTGCGGTAAAAAATAAGAGAAAACCTAACACACACTAGTATAGCGGTAGTCAGGGTCGATCCGCAAGAGTTACGTGGTTAGGACAAGACGATAGATTACCAACTGTAGTGTCACAGCTACAGTCAGCGGTATTGTTTCTACTTTTCCAAAAACCAACTAAAAACACAATTCCAAGACCAATTCAAAAACCTAACTCAAGCATGAACTAAACTAACCAAAATCCAGAAGCGACAAACAGTTCCAAACACATCAACAAGCATTCAAACATCCAAAATACCGAAAATTGCAAATAAACCGTAAACCGAATGATTAACTTTTATAAATCCAAGAACCAAACATCAAACCAATATCCAAACAATCAAATCAGATCTAAAATACCAAGCATTTACTACTGAAATCAGAAACTACAATTCTAAACGAACATCGAGTAATCGAGGGAAATCCCGATTGCGGAATACCTCGATACCGAGTTGATAAAACAAGAGAAAAACTAAATTACTAACCAAAATATTGATTCCCACTGAAAAACTGACGAAATTGTGCCTTCGGATCCCCCCTTCGCGTCCCGGGATGAGTGAAAAGTCGGACGGGACTCCGGTATTTATAATAGTGCGAAATTAGGGTTTCCGCGCCGCGGCCAAGCAAAATCCACGACGCGCGTGTTGCCTTATCCCGACTTTCGGAGTTTAAAATTCAAAAACGAAGATTTTATCCGGTCGCGAGATAGCGGCGCTATCTCAAGAAATAGCGGCTCTATCTCAATAGCGGCTCTATCTCAAGAGATAGCGCCTCTATTTCTGTCAGGTCCATCTTTTTGCCTTTTTCGCTCCATAACTTCTCCAGAATTGCACTAAAACCCCTGCATTTACACTAAAAACATTTCCAAGCACTTTGGCACAAAAGTAAGTGATATTAGCCAATTAATAATGATAAATTAACTAAAACACGGCTCAACAACGCCTAAAATACTTGATATTACTAGGCGTTGTCAGGTTGACATATGCCTTATAAGGGCATATGTGTTAAAATTATCGGTGAGAAGCGAATTGGATATTTCGAGACGGGTCTTGGAACGGACATGGATAGGTGTGGAAGGTAGTAGTAGAGCTCCTACTATCGAAAGCACATGATCCGCGTTCGAGTCGGGAGTTCGTCACGAAGGATCCAAGGAGCTGAGTATGTGAGTGTCTAGCATAGTTGACTTAAATGCTAGTGTAACGTGGTAAACCTTTATCCATTCGATTGTTGAATGTTGATTGTGAGGTTCAGTAGGAACAATTAAGATGTAATCATACCAGTTTGGTTGGACCGATCATGCTTAAGTTGATTACTGAGCTTAAAGACTGTTGAAAGGGAGAATGTCAAAGTGCTATTGTGGTAGCTATTTTTCATGCAACTAATGGGCACACAAGTTCAGACAGGGACTAGAGGATGCAAGGGTGAGTTTTCCAACAACACGGTCAAAGAGGTGCAAGCGGCGCCTGAGATGATAGCGGGTATTTTTGAGTCATGTTGTGTAATAGTGGGGCTACCTACCCTTGTATTGATTTTGCTTGAGTGATTGATCAGGTCGTGTGGGTTGAGAGTCTGGATCACTCGCTCGTGATTGAGGTAACTGGCGATAGAGGTGTTGACTAGGGTCGCAAGCGGATGAGTAACATATGGTGGTTGATGTAAACGTCTTTACATTATCGAAACATGTTTATTGAGATGGTGTTTGCCCCTGATGCAAGTTGTTGGCTGAGCAGAGTGGGCTTGGTTTTTGTTCGAGAGTAAGGGCTCGTAAAAAAAAATTATAAATCGAATAAACAGACTTGGACTTTAGTCCAAGTGGGGGAGGAATACAAAATTAAGGGAACAACAGGAATATTATATTGAATCGATGAAATTATTAAAAGTATAGTAACACGTCTATATATTTAATTCATTACTACAACTTATTATTAATACATTAAGAAAAGTTTACAGAACTACTAACCTACAAAGCCTCAAAAATTCTCCTCACTCGAAGACTCGAGTAAACCAGGATTAATACTACTCATACCAGAATTAGATGGCGGAGATTGCTGCTGTGTATGAGTTCTTGATGAAGTTTCCCCCTTTTCCTGAATTTTTCTTTTCTTAAATACAACCTTATGAGCAGCTTGTATTAGCTTCTTTGTGCCGTCTGTTAGACCCGATTGTGACCCTTCAATTATCGCTTCTTTTTCTCTTTTTAGGTTGGGTATTAAATCTCCCGATAATTCTGTTGCCTCAATAAATTCATTACCAAATTCCTGTGGCACAAATAACTTTAGTAATTTCAACCTTATGATATAAAGGAATTAAAAAAATGTAGTTCTTTACCTCAGCACGATCAATAAGGGTTTGCAAACTCGTAAGTTGTCGTTGGGGCCAATGATTGATACCTAATTCTCTACATCGTTTTTTTAATTGTGTCGTTCCAATGTTGAGTTCCTTCGCAGCTTTCTCAATTGGTTCGCTGAAGTGTTCAGCTATTATTTCCCTACTTAATAAGTGCCTGAAACCTCTTCCACTGCCACCTGCTACGTTTTCTGAACTAGAAGGTTCAAATCCAATTGTATTATTATCATTCTGGATCATTTGAACATGATCCTGATTTTCTGACCCAAAGATGGACATTGATTCATTAAAGCCAGTGGTTTCTATCAGTAATAATTGTTGGTTTTCAACTAAAATACCAGGATTTTGAAATCCTTCTAGGTTCCTTTGAATCACCTGAAGGTGATTTTGGTATTGAAAACCAACCCCAAACTCGGGATTCATATCAATATTGATGTTATCAATCGTCTGTAATTGATTGTCATTTTGAATGTCAGCCATGAATCCTTGATTCATGGGGATGATCTCACTGCTCATTGAGGGTACGTCGATGAATGGATTGTACTCAGTTAAGCCATCCACAAATGGGTCTACAAATAACACATGTCAAATGATAAAACAAAATAGAATACTTATAAATGGATCATTCAAAAGAATTTAACCTGGTAGAAGGCATGGAGTCTGATCAAGTGCAAAGTCAGATGCATGCACCAGATCATCTGAGTTAATGTTCAACTCGGGAAAAATTTCCGGCTCATCGTGGAGTTGCTCTATTGGTAGTATATCTGGAAGACTGTACCATAATTCAAAATCAAACAAAACATTAGAAAGGTAATCGAAGTATGGATGATAGATGTCTAGAATGTTAGAGTCACCGAACTCTATTAAGAATGCTTGGTTTGAAGTACCCTCTCCTTGCGGAAAACCAGGCCCAGGGTTCGACAGATCGCCCATTGAAGATCTGTTTTCCATGACTCGACTTTAAATATGAGTTCGTTTACGAACAAACTAGTGATAAGAGAGGATGAGACTGAAAATGAATGATACTACATACCTGTATATATAGTATCTTGCAGCTGGAACCGAAATGACATACGGAACTGAAAGGACACCTCACGAAATTCAAACTAACTACAGTAGATGCGACTTTTCACTACCCCAAGTGACATTTTTTCAAAATTCCCTGCTTGACTCTGGTGAGAACGAGATAATAAAGAGTCTTTTGAAATAAAACAAAATTTTATGTCTCCATATAATGGAAATAGTTTAAAGAGTGTTCGGTACTCCAAAAAAAAAATAATAATAATAAAAAAAAATAATAATAAACTTACAAAAGATGATGTAAATTTTATATTTCGGTGAAACACAAAAATTTGGAGATTCTACAAAAATAGACTTATTTAGCCAAAAAGTATTTAAGAGAAATGTTGAATTGAGACAAATGTGTGTTGAAATATGACAAATTCATATAAATACGAAATAGTGTTAAAATTAGGTATTGCAAGGTTAAGTATGTATATAGGTAGATTAGAAAGTACTAAATATGTACTGTAGATAGTAGCCGGTCAAGTCGATGTGTGGGACTGTGAGAAACAGTTAGAGTTTTTTTTTGTACATCTAGAGTAATTAGAAGAAAAGAAGTATGAAGTGAATGAGAATAATAGGACCTTAAGCATTATTACAGATGTATGTGAATGTTGAAAGGGAAAGATAATTAAATCTTGTAAAGTTTCGGCAATAAGACGAGGAGGGTTTTTGAAGGACACAAGGACTCGATGGGAAATACATAGAGGCGTTCGAGAATGCGGATTTCGGGACGAAATCCAAATAAGTGGGGGAGACTTGTAAGACCCGTATCCTGATTATAACATATACTTAAAATAAGAGTGTTAGGAATTATATGATCATTGGTAGTTATAAAGCTAAGAAAAACTTTAGTTACAATTTCATATGAAAATCAGCATTTTGTGTCGTTTTTAGAAAAATCATAATTAATTCTAGAAAAATCATTTGGACCTCAAACCAGTGCACAAAGTTTACAAATTGAGTCTAGTACAATTACCAAAAATAATAGTAAGCTTGAAAATGACATTATCTATGGTAAAAAATGCAATCTTTACTGATTAGTTCGAAATTGACAGATTAGATAGTCTGTTTTCAAAAATTCATAATAAATCATAGAAAAATCGTATAAATACGTAAAATACATCCCTGAAAAGGTATTGAGATGAATTTTCTGAATATCAAATAAAAACGTGAATTTAATGGGTTTAAGATCGGATAAACCAGTCTTGAACAGACTGATTCTAGAAGGCCTTTAATTTCAACAAAATTATATTATTAAAATCTTTTGTCAAAAGTGTCATACCATTTTTTATTCAAGAATTCAAGTATAAATACCCCCCAAAACATCTCATAAACCACACCAACAAATCTCAATCCAATATATAGAGGTTTCTAAGCACTAGAGTGTAAGAAGTGAGTGGAAGGAAGCTCAAAAGCCTAGCGAAGAAGTTATAGGTTCCGACGACTGGTCATAAGTTAAAGTTGAAGGAAATACAAAGCCGAGAAAGATAAACGAAATAGTCAACTATAATCAGGTGAGTCTTCTCACTATACTATAGGTGATATTGCATGCGTAGGAAGGAAGATATGTTAGACTAAGGTGATCTTACCTGTTATGATAATTGTATGAATTATTGCTATGATAATGATTGTTTGTGGACGGAACGGGATAGCCCGCGAGCCAATAGGCGGAACGGGAATAGCCTGCGAGTCATTAGACGGAACGGGATAGCCCGCGAGCCAATAGGCGGAACGGGAATAGCCTGCGAGTCATTAGACGGAACGGGAAAAGCCTGCGAGCAATAAGACAGAACGGGAACTGCCCGTGAGTCTTCAGCGGAACAGGGATAGCCCGCGAGTCTCACAGACATATGAATGGTTATGATGTGTTGTATGTTATGTGATGGATCGTATGGTATTTTGAGGAACTCACTAAGCTCCGTGCTTACCCTTTCCCTATATAAACTACTGTTTCAGGTACATCAGGTACCATGGATGGCAAGGCGTGACGTGTATACACTGTGCTGCTTCATTGGAGGACTGTTTTTGAATTAATATTCCGCTATATTGTGTTTTCGTTAACTTCTGTTAATCCTGGGGTGTTTTCATTAAACTTATAATTTATGGAATTTTATGAAAATTAATTAAGTGGCTTTTCTTATATTGAAGTGTTCGTTTAATTTTTTTTTTTTAATTTTACCCTAAAATTTTGGGATGTTACATATATTCTATATCACCATATATACTCATAATCCTTATTGGGACAGAATCTGCCGAAACAAGATACCCTGCATGAAAAACAACATATCTCACACTAGCGGAATTGAAACGACTCACCGCTTTTTGATTTAAAAACTAGACATCCATAGGTTTCTTTTTATGTATGGCACAAAATTTTTGGCCTCGTAGATTTGTACATTTTTACTGTTGAAGTTGACTTACAAATTCTATCAAACTTCTTCATTTCTATTCTTACTACTTTTACCATGAAGTTAACACTTCATATAGTTGCTTATTATTTTCCATACATTCTTTTTAAGTTATTATCTTATTATTCATTAAATTACATGTATTACTTTATAAACATGTCTTATATCATATTGTACACATAGTACCTTTACTTCTTAATATATTAACACCTTGCGCTTTAGTTTCTTTCTTGCACTTCTTACTTCATAGTAGTGCTTACTTTAGCACATCATACTTTTTCTTAACCTTACCAAAAGGCCTTTCAAACACTTACCATGATCAATTTTATAACCATGTAAACTTTATTGTTACAAATAACACTTATGATTATATACTTTTAAAGTATAGGAATCCAACTTTCATTCTTTTCTACTCTTTCACAGTTTAGGTCTAGGAGTGAAATGATCTAATGCTAGTTCACTTAAACTATGGCTCTGATACCAAATGTGACACCCGTGATTTATTTTATAATTGGTCCCATTTTTGAACATTATCGCATGTAATAAAAATCTGGGTAATCATAAACTGAATACCAATACAACCGTAGCAGTGAATCGGAATTTACATATAACATAGCGATTAATTACAAATACATTATGTTTCATAACCACTTTACTCTACTTCATCTTCATTAATCCTTGCATACATGGAATACACAGCATAACATATACACATAAGACTATAAAGTCTTGTGAGTTACATGAGTTTGGACTCGCATTATATTTATACAAATGCTTATTCGAATAAAGTTTACTTGTGAAACCTCATTAACATATCCACATCTACTTATCCTCAGTTGTTATCTCCTTTACACACTAGGATGTGGAAAATAACTCCATAACATTGCTTCTGCTAATAATCCATTTTACATTAATCATACATATCATACATCATACTCTACTTGTCAACAAAACACATACATCACTGACTCCTTACGTACTGGTTGGATACGTAATCCTTGCCACATATACTACATAGGTAACTCCAACTCATTTAGTCTTTATATTGTCTCTTTAACTACCAACACTTATACCTTCCACATATAGATAACATTTATATACTTGTAAATCATACATTGTCTATTAATTCACATGGTTGACTTCTTTAAACATACATATATATTATGCTTATACTAGAAGTTGTGGGTCAAACTACACAAATAGGGCAATAACGGGAGTGAATTGCATGAATTCAGGTCACACGGGTCGTATAGAACTCACACAGGTCGTTTTAGACTCTTAAGCTCTCGGATTGAAAACCCAGCTTCCCCACACGGGTCATGTAGCCTCATACGGGTCGTGTCAGGCTATAAACCCATTTTTCCAGCCCCAACTTTTGTTCTTTCTTTGCAACTTTAGTTCATTTCTTGGTTCCGTTTGTTCCCAAACTTAACCAAAGTTTACCAATAGGTTCCATTGACCTTCTAACATGTCAAGAACATATTTTATTCCCATTAGGTCTTATTTATTTCATGACTTAATGGTTAAGACCTTAGGATGTCACAAGAGCTCTAAGGAAGCTCATGTGCACATCAATTCTAATACAAGAGTTCATTTCTTTCCAACCTCTATATATACATTTATACAACCAAGGGGAGCTAAATTAGGGGTTTTACAACCCAAAACATACTTCATTCGTTACAAAGTCATGACTCAAATTGTCCATTTCTATGGCTTTCATTCATGGAATCACCAATTCCATTCCACCCTTCCAATTATCATTTCATTCCAATTTCTTCTTGATTGCTTGGAATCATTAGGAAACCACTTTTAAGGGTTTCTTTCATCCATAAACATCATTATAACTACTTAATTACAATAAATTAACACCATGATCTAAAACCCCCAATTTCTAGGGTTCATATGAATCAAATTCATCATACCATGATTCCAAACCATCCATATGTTGGATAATGATCATGAGATGACTACAAAAAAAATTTAAACACTTGGGATCATTAGGAACAACCTTCCCCCAGAAATCAAAAATCGGTTCATACCCGCAAACAACCCAAAAACGGGTTTTCTTGCTAGAATTGAGTGAATTCTTACCTTAGATTGTTGAAACACTTCATAAATAAGCTAGGGCTTCAAGATTCTTCAAGAGATCGTGAAGAAATCGCCCCAAATCTTCTCCCATCTCCTGCTCCCATTCATTATGGGTGAAATGGGAGTGTTCCCACCTTTTATACTTCCTTAGTTTCAAGAAATGACACTTTGGTCCCTCTACTTTCATATTTTCACATATGGTACAAAACTCTTTATTTCTTGGAACTTTTAAGTCTTAGAGTTTTGCCCCACTTCTAAAGTTATTTTACATATTAAGAACATTCTAACACATAAAAATCTCATCATGAGTTTAGATATTTCAAAATGACGAAAATGCCCTTCTTGGTCATTTTATACTTTTCACTCACTTTTGTCTTTTCGTTATT
Source organism: Cichorium intybus (assembly GCA_023525715.1). Taxonomy (NCBI): domain Eukaryota; kingdom Viridiplantae; phylum Streptophyta; class Magnoliopsida; order Asterales; family Asteraceae; genus Cichorium; species Cichorium intybus. The sequence continues at coordinate 104,914,486 of CM042011.1, forward strand.
CATATTTCATACTTATAACTATAATATAGTTCATATACTTCATCCATAATGAAATTTGTGACACCCATCAAAATCGGTCAACAAAAGTCAATAAAAGTCAACGAAAGTCAACGGAAGCGTAAATTAGGTTAAACTGCTGAAATGTAATTTTCATAACCTTCATATTGTATTATTGGATATTATAATGCTACATACGCTAGTTGAAATCAATTATTGAGTAAACGCTATAAATACGTGTAATAAACTACAGTAGCGTAGAAATTCGATAAAACACACAAATATTATTTTGGTATAAGTAATATTCATAACACGATGTATTCGTGCTCACGAATCCGTAGACATATAGAACGTCGAAAACGGAGTTCGCATGCAAAAGTTACAACAGTTCAGTCGCTGAGAACGATAAATGTACACAGGAATTGGGCATTAAAATGCATTACAATGCGCCTTAAACATTAAATATGAAATATCGGAAAACATTTTATATAACATAATATGGTCTAGTATTTAATTCTATATTCCGATTATTTTTCCGGTAAAATGCCATATACCGCGTATTCGAAAGATTACCGCGCTTAGACGCTTATATCTTCACATAACGAATTGGGAATCAATCTAAATATATTTTTACTAATATTTTTATGGTTAATCTTGATTAACATATTTATTAGTAATTATATCTCCCAAATTTATAAAAATACACCCTCTCACCATCTTTTCAGTTGATTATATTCAAGAAACCATATCTAATATTATAATCCAAAATCCATAACTTGAATTTTATAATCCAAAGGCCATGCTTATCATTTCCCCATTTGATCTTGCACAATCTTCTCCTCATCTATATATATGGGACGATTTCCATACCTCGCCCACCTTCATTTGATCTCCAACTTCTCTTGCTCTCATTCTCTCAAAGTTCTTCAAGAAGTTCCAAGTGATTTCAAGCTTTCCATGAGTTTTGCAAGAATATCTTGGTAAGTTCATGTCCATTCCAAGCTTCCAATATCATTTCTACCATCATTCTTTGTTGTTCTTTTATTCATACCCTTGATCTTGAACCATAGACCATCTTGAAGATCAAGCCATTTCCAAGTTACCAAGCTTTGGTCTTTTTCTTCATAAAACTCAAGACTAGCTTCTAGGGTGAGTTCATACCCCTCATTTTCTACTCTTTTTAAGTGTTTTAAGGGGGAGATACAAGTCCTAAAACTACATGTTTTGTTCTTGAAATATGATGTGTTCATATGTTTGGTCATCTTACTGCAAAAGTGTTTGGCATAAAAATATGTTAAGATAAACTAAAATACATATTTAGTTCAAGAAACTAACATTCAAGACTTTTACACACCTTAATCACCAACAAAATTTCATGTTTTTGCCTTGTTGGTGAAATGGTCATAAAATGGTATACTATATGATCTTCTGGCAAAAAGACATGAAAATACAATTTTCACTAACAAAGTCACAAAAACTATTTTTGTCATATATTGTTGGACAAAAATCAATTGTAAAAGTTTACTTAACTAAAATGGTCTAAAATAAATATGTCGTTACTATCTTTACATGAAAATGACCATTTATAAAGAAAAACGTTATTTTCGACGTAATAACGACTATTTGGACTTATAACGTCGTAATAACTTTAAAATTTTGATTTTTTACAAGGAAATTGGTATTTGACACAAAATAACCATTTTTAAAGTATAGTGTTAGAGCCTTAGATGTAAGAAATTTCTTATTTCAACTACTTAACATCTTTTAGGCATAAATACGTTAACACGACGTAAACATTTATATAAATTATAATGAGTATAATTTATGGAACAAACGACAACGATATGACAAAAACACGAAAGATAATTATATAAATATATAATTATTACATACTATAATTATCATGGACAATTTGATAATTACAAATACATATTTCGATACATTTACAAACATGGCTTTACGCCATAATTATCATGGGTACATTTTGATAATTACAAACACAAAGGGTTTCGATAGGATTACACACACGGTATTACATACTATAATTATCATGAAAAATTTAATAATTAAAATGCAAAGGAGTTTTCAATACATTTACAAACAGGGCTTTACGCCATAATTTTCATGGGTATATTTTGATAATTACAAACACAAAGGGGTTTCGATACAATTACAACGGTTTTACATACTATAATTATCATGGACAATTTTGATAATTACAAATACAAAGGATTTCATTTCAGTTACGAACTAGGATAAAACATCACGTTGGGTAGTTATGTGAGACACTCACCGTACTAAAAGAAGTACACAATAAGTCCTGGATTATAACCTTAATCACTCATGAGCGAGATAGTTGTGTATAGATCTATATGTGACTGTCAATCCCCACCTATGGTTGTTAGCTACAACTACGACCGACGGGTTAAGGGTGACAAATGTCTTAACACTGCGACGTTTGAAGAGCGTCGTGCCAGGCGATCAGGTCATATCGAGGTTATAATAACTCACATGAACAACAACGAATATCCTTGGTTTGGGAAAAAACATCTTCAATTGGTTTTATGTAAATATAAAACTACATGTTGCTTTACACAAAATATAAGTATGGTTTTACTTATACACACGAGTTTTATGGAATTAAAACTACATTTTATTAAGATACAAATAAGTATGGTTTTACTTACACACGGGTTTTATGGAATTAAAACTATATTTTATCAAGATACAAATAAGTATGGTTTTACTTACACACGGGTTTTATGGATTTAAAACTACAATTACATTAAAGAAAATACTGTTTTTTTTGGTACATACGCTACTGGTTTTCACAAAGGAAATACTGAGTTTCTCACTACAAAATCTTATGAACTCACCAACGAAATATTGACACTTGTAAAACTACTTGTATTCTCAGGTAACAATTTGTCAGGTACGACTACACTTTTTGGATGGGACGCGAAGACGTGTCTTTTATTTATTTGTTATCATACTGTAATTGGGTTGAAACAATAACGTTTGAACATGTAACTTCCCAATTATAATGTATGATGGTTGTTTATCTACTTATGTTTCAATGTATGCAATGGTTGTGATACTATGTACGACGTTCCACCCTCAGACGATTCCGCCATCGTGGTTTGGGTGTGTGACAAAATTATAAATCTTTTCATTTTATATTAGTAATTGGAAATTACCAAAATACTATTTTGCTCAAAATATGAATAATTACTTACTAATTATTCCTTTACTTCTTACTTCCCATTTTGAACATATTTTTGGGTCCTTACATACCGTGTATGTTCTGAATTCACTAAGTTGTGTGCTTACCCTTTCCCTTTCAAACCACTGTTTTTCAGGTACTTCGGGTATGAAGGATGGCAAGGCGTGAAGTTTATGTTGGAAATTATTAAATAATATGATGAGTTTATTAATTTTTTAAAAATTTACTCTAAAATTTGGGACATTACAACATATAGACATTTAAAATGCTTGCACATAACAATATGGTCACACTACATACACAAACAATAATCATATGAAGGAATGTTAGGTTACTCACTTCGTAAGACGATCACAGATAGTGCAACACCATTTTGTAACTGGAAAAGCCCTCTTTTTGTTCGAAATCATCCTACACTGATGATGACATGAATATAAGTGTTTGTGGACCACTTCAACCTTTCCAAATGGTTCAACAAGGGTTTGGAACCCTTTATGCTACTTAAATCCATCAAATTCTGCCAAAAATATGTATTTGGGGCTTCTGCCAGAGCTACATGTCGTGTAGCTCAACCTATATGTCGTGTAGGTTGAAGATCTTCAAGCGACACAACGTGTAGTTCATGCTACACATCGTGTAACATGAATTTCCAGGTTTCCAACTCCCAAAAATCCATCTAACTTTGATTTTAACCACTTAAAGATATATATATATATATATATATATATATATATATATATATATATATATATATATATATATATATATATATATATATATATAGGTTCCTTTGAGAATGAAAATTATATTGAGATCGTGAGATTGAATATCAACCAATCATTTTAATGAAAATGTATGCGTTGAGAACATATTAAAACTGACGGTGGCATTTTTGTAAATAATGAGAACATATTAAAACCGACGGGGGTATTCGTGAAAATTTACCTGCTCACACGATAAATGAGTATGTCAAATCATTCCCCCATTTTCCCATGCGATCTCCGTATCTTCTATATTTCTTCCAAAAGATCACCAAAATACACAAATCAAAAACACTGAAAAAACCATCTGAAAACGCAATTTCAGCGACAATGGCTACAGAACAAGACGTAGAAGACACCAATTGTGGCTTACTGAACTTAAAAGGTCTATATCGATATGTTTTTTGGGTTTAATTTTTATTCAATGTCATTTTATGAATTCAAAATAGAAGAAAAGCCCTCGTTTCAACGTTTTTTTTGTAAAAAACATTGTAATGAACGTTTTATCTTCGTTAATAACGCATTATAGTTTGTGTAACCAACATTGTCATCTTATTTGCTTCATTCTCACACTATATTTACGTTATGATGCTTTTACAAACACTAATACTTGCAAGAAAGAGTATGTCCATCAAGAACACATATAAAAGAAAAAATAAAACAGATAATGATGGTAATACCACTTTTCTATGTCTGGTTTATTGAATAACGAAACGTAAACTTTTTAGTGTATGACTATCATGTGTTTCTTTCAAAATATTTTGTTATTAACATGTGATTATATATGTTATTCACATATGAAAACATGAAGATCATATGATTACAAAAAATGTGGACTAATTTATATGCAATTAACCAAATAGTTTTTTGAACAGAAAATATGTTATTCACTTTTTAACTGTGTGTGTAAATCATATATGAATAGCATATAACTTTTTTTGGCTTATTAAAACCATATTCGAATAACATGTGATTAAAAAATGTGGACTAATCACAAGTGATTACATGTCATAAATGTTTTAATCACATGTGATTTGTAACGAACAACATAAGATTTATAGTTATTATATAATTTAATCATATGTGATTAACAACTTTTATAATCATATATCATTATATGATTTCCTATTACATTAAGAAAAATACAAACACAAAAGTTAATATAATCACATGTGATTATGATTACAAACTCATATGTGATTGTCGTGTTAACTCATATATGATTACACATGTGATTATTCACCTACTAATTTTGTATGTAAATCATATATGAATAACATATAACTTTTTTTTTTGGTTTGATAAAAAAAATTCGAATAAAATATGATTATATAAAAATATGTTATTCACATACAAATAACATGTGATTAAAAATGTTGACTAATCTCAAGTTATTACATAGACTATGTTATTCACATATTAATACAATGAGATTACATAAAAATATATGTTATTCACATATGAATAACATGTTATTACATAGATTATGTTATTAACATATGAATAACCATACTTATTCATCTTTGAATTTCAGATACATCAAACAAAAACGTGACTAAAGAAACAACTGCAAACAAAGAAAAGAGATCAAAATCAAAAAATGAGCATACAAAAAAACTGGTTTATCACCATCTCAGTCAACCAGATCAAACACTGCAAACAAAATGTTGCACGTAAGTATTTATTTAATCACATGCATAAAACAGAAATATTGATATTTCAAAAAACATTTCAGGGAATTCAGACGACGCAAAGAAAAAGGTGATTGAAGAATTACCTGAAGTTCAAGAAATTCGATCTAAAAAAAAGAATGATAAATCAAAATAGCGTGAGAAACCAAAAGAAAAAAAAATTCCAAAATCAAAGACTACCAAGAAACGTCAATTAGTTGACGAATCTGATAATGAAGACAAAGCCGCTAAACCAAAAAAAAAAAACAAATGAAACAAATTTTAGAACAACAAAGAAAAAGGTGATTGAAGAATTACCTGAAGTTCAAGAAATTCGATCTAAAAAAAAGAATGATAAATCAAAATAGCGTGAGAAACCAAAAGAAAAAAAAATTCCAAAATCAAAGACTACCGAGAAACGTCAATTAGTTGACGAATCTGATAATGAAGACAAAGCCGCTAAACCAAAAAAAAAAAAACAAATGAAACAAATTTTAGAACAACAGCTCCAGCTCCAGCTCCAGCTCCAGCTCCAGCTCCAGCTCCAGCTCCAGCTCCAGCTCCAGCTCCAGCTCCAGCTCCAGCTCCAGCTCCAGCTCCAGCTCCAGCTCCAGCTCCAGCTCCAAAACTATTCTATGCTATGCGAAACAGGTATACAATTCCATTCATATTTGATTATAGTTACATTTTTCATATATTCATATATAAATATTTGTGCATTTGTAAAACAGATGTTCCTCTGGTTCCTTATTCTCTGTTATCCAAGGACTGGGTGACGACACCTAGTAATATCAAGTATATTAGTCATCGTTGAGCCCTATTCTGAGTGAATTATATCTCATAAATTGTTATATTACTCATTTTTCGTGTCTAGTGCTTGTGTGTGAAAAATGATAAAAACATGGGTTAAATGCTTACAAAATAAAGAAGTTTGGGATGAAATCCATTTTCAGGCGAAAAGACACGCGCGCCGCGGACTAAAAGGCACGCGCGTCGCGGAAAGTCAATGAACGGATGAGAAGTTTGACATTCAAAAAGTGAATATCGGGGTTACAGATAAGGTCGCGCCGCAGTTTTCACCTTTGCAGGGCGCGATTCATCAGATTTCGCAACTATAAATAGAGGCTTCCCGTTCGTGTTTTGGGAGCGAAGACCTGACCCAAGGGTGGAATCTAGGCTTCTTCGACTTGTGTTTTCGGATTTCAGTGATTAGAAGTTGGTATTTTCATAGTTTAGTTTATTTTTCGTATTTTTCAGTTTTGTTTATCGCTCGTTTCCAATAGTTTTGGATTGTAGAACTCGCTGGAACGTGTCGGATCTAGATATTTCCCAAAGTCAGAAACATTCGACTCTTGGTTGGTTTTAGTTTAATGCAATCATTCAGTTTTAGTTATTTCGCGGTTTCGATTTTCGTTTATGCTTAATTGTTTGTTTGGTTATTTGTTGGTATCGAGCCCTTCTGATTTTCTGAATACATTCCGGAATCAGATTGTGTAGTTGGTTTAGATCGAGATTTGGAATTGTTTAGTTTGTTAATGCTAGTGTATGTGTTCGATATCTTTGGTTTATTCGAGTTTTGTGAAGTGTATGGAACGCCACCAGCTATAGAGTGACACTATAGTTTGGTTAATTTTTGACACATACTTCAACCACCGACTCCATGGATCGAGCCTTAGTTCCACTTAGCTAGTGTGCTCGTAAGGTATAATTCTAGTATTTTTGACCGTATCAAAGAATGCGATGATGTAAAATTTTGGCGCCGTTACCGGGGAGTTGTGCGCTTGAAAGTATAGTGTCAGTGGTTTTGTTTTCTATTTTTGACTTTAGTTTATGGTAATTTAGTTGATTTAGTTTTTGTTTGGTTTTGACGGCCGTTTGCACTTGTACATGCGTACGCGTCGGGTTGAACAATCGTCACCTCTTCTTTTTTATTATGAGATTGAGCGGACCGCGCACAGAAATTGTGTGCGTAAACGATTGCTCGACATGAGTTTGGAAGATATTACAGTCGAAGACATTACCAATGAGCCAACAGGCGAGGTAATAGGGGGATCATCGTTTGTACCCCCAGTTTCAGCAGAATTTAATATAGCTTCTACTAGTGCTACTGGTGGTGCAGTTTCAGCCACTGCACCCATACCACCATGCACTCAGGCTACTCTTCCACCATTGAGTCAACCAATTACCAAACCTGTTGGGAATCCTGCATCTGTAGTGCTGACATGGGGAGCGCCGACCCGAGATGGTACCCCACATCCAGGTCAGCTAGTGCACGTTTCACAACCACAACCACAACCACAACCATTCCCAGTTTTTAAACCTCAACTACCTATTATTCAACCTCAACCTCAAACCCAAAAACAACCACAACCATAAAAACAACAAAAGCAATATCAATATCAAGATGGAAATCAAGGATAGATGACGAGGATGAAGGATGGATGTCGAACAATCCCGTCAACCAAAACCAGCAATGGAACCGAGGTCAGGGACCTCCGAGACAAAAACAGCAGCACCAGAATCAACAAAAAGGGAAACGATATTACAACAATGAGTTGTATAATGACAGTAATTTCGTTCCTCCCTTGTACTTTGCTCAACCGATCGGGCAGTCGGTTGCGTCGCACTTCCAACCGCGGGAGTATGACCATGCATCGCCGATATATTTTCCAGATAATGCTGATAGTCAGGTAGAAATTACACCTCAATTATTAGGAGTATTACCTGAGTTTAGAGGATACAAGCAGGATGATCCATATAATCACTTGTATGAATTCTTAGTGATAGAAAATGCCAATACTCCTAGGAACACCAATAGGAACATCTTTAAGTTAAGTTTATTTCCTTTTACTCTTAAAGATAAGGCTAAGTATTCGTTCACATCTCTGCAACCAAATAGTATCACAACATGGGAACAACTCAAGGCAAAATTCATACAAGAATTTTATCCTGCAAGCAGAACATCGGAGATCAGGAGAGCAATACAAGATTTTCAGCAGAAACTAGGAGAGGCATTTCACGACGCATTTGAAAGGCTGGAAGAATTAATGAGATCCTGCCCGCACCACGAGTTTCCAAGGTGGCAACTTGTCAAGTTCTTTTATGATGGGCTATGCAGTTATCGTGGTCGGAAATCAAATAGCGGTCGATGACCACTATTTGAAATCGCGGTTTTCGCGGCGGTATAGCGGTGATATAGCGTTTTTTATATTATGTACAATTTTTATATACAATATAAAAGATCAATCAATAATACAAAAATTAGGTTACCATGCCAAATTATACACTTATTTGGCTATACCAAACCATAAAAATATTCCAATTACATAAATCTTTAAGCAAGTCAAACCTGAAGGATTGTCAAGCTAATCATCCCGATGTCAAAATTGATTTTTAGCAATCAATTCAATTGATGTCAAAAATACATTTTCTGTAATCAATTCAAACCCACGAACTGAAGTCGGGATTGAATAACACAAATGAGTATGAACTGAAGTTGTTTTCAAGATCAAACTGATGCCAAATTCGTTTATGCAATCAATTCAAATTGATTTTTACTAATACGAGTATGAACATGATTAATCGATGTCTTAACACATTGTCTTCATTCGAGAAGAAGATTAACGATAGTTTGTCTCCCCTGAAATCAATGTCTTGAATCCCTATAGGTTGTCTCCTCTAAAATCGATGTCTTAAAACCTACAATTGGAAGAAGGAATCAAAACCTGGATTCAGGACCTATAATCGGAAGTACTAATCAGCCAAGTCGACTTGACCTGCAATTGTCGTGACCTGTAATCGAGATGTTCATCAATCGATGTCTTCAATTCAATCTTGATCATCGTAATTTATGAACAAGACTAACTAACCGATTACATTCAATCTCAATGTCTTCAATTCAATCATCGCTGGTTCCAAAGATCGAGCCATTCAATCTCGATATCTCCAATTGTTTAATCCTACAATCGTTCCTGAAATTGTTTGATCCGGAAGGAGAACCTGAAATCGATAGCAATCTTTTGATTATGAAATTGATAACAATCATATGATCCAAAATGAGAACCTGAAATCGATGCCTGCAATTGTTTGATTCTGTAATCGATGTCTATAAAGAACCGATATGAATGACCGAATGAGAACATGAAATCGATAGCAAAGGAATGGTTTGAACCGATAGAAAAGGAATTGTTCCTAATCGTAATCATTGCTAATCGACCAATCGATACATTAAACGAGACAATTGGAGAAGAAGAAGAACGGGAAGTAGGAATACTTAGACCAAATAAAGAAGACTGTGGTAAGCAAAGCCATCCCACATCGCCTCAAGAAAAGAGCATTTAGTCTTCCTCTTATTATAAATAGCCAGCTTGGGCATAAGGCTTTTACTCATTAAGCTGATTTTAATCTGGTCTATTACTGGATGTATTTAGCTTAGTTAAAAAATAAAATTTTGTATATTGGTTGTGCCTATTATGTGAAACCTAGTTAATATATTAAATTTTCTTAATTGCGTGCTAAAATCGCTATAGCGTTTGGCAAAATCGTGGTAAATAGCGTAAAATAGCACTGCTAATAGCGGAGCCGCTATTTTATAACGCTAAATGAGTTTTTTTCGCGGTCAAGGGCGCTATACGCTAGCAACGCTATAGCGCGATTGACTGCACAGATGACGGGGTAGGCATGACTAATCAAGCCATGATAAATGCATCATCTAGTGGGACTATCATGATGCAAGATCTAGAAGATGCATGGAGATTCTTGGAGTTGAGTAACGGTTCCAAAAGGAATTATTCTACAAGAAAGCCAGTCAGTACAACAGCAGCAGTCGAGGTCGATAATGATTGGAAGAAGGAGGTCAAAAAGGAAATAGGAGATTTGAACAGGAAATTCGATCGATTAATGGCAACTCTTCAACAGGGACCGCAAAATCAGCTAAACAATCAACAAGGACAGAGAGCTCAGGAGGTCAACCAGGTATACGGTCAAGGTCAATATAACGACAATAACGGACGACCGTACATACCTTATAATCAAGGAGGTCAGAACTACAATGGAAACAATCAGCCTTACAACAATCGTCCGAATAACTATCAAGGGCCACCTTCCAACCAGCAACGACAATTTCAGACTGTTAACAACAATAGTCCCAGTAGCAGCAGCAACAACAACAACAACAGGGGGTCGACAAATACCAGTAACTATCATACTGCTCCAGAAAACCAGGAAAACATGGCGGCAAAACTATATGAACTCGTACAACAGCAAACACAAGCCAATGCAAAGGTCATTGCTAACATGGAGAGGCAGATCGCACAAATGGCTGAAGACCAAAGACGAAGAGATAATGACAAGCTTCCGAGCAATACGGAAGTGAATCCAAATCACACTCAATGGGCTGGAAAGGAACATGTCAATGTAGTGGAGAATTGCACACCCGAAAAGGTATGGAAAAAGGTCACAATGGAAGATTTGGTGGGAACGGAAAATAAGGATGAAAGTATCCAAAAGAAAGGGCCGTCAACTGTAGCTGGCCTTAAAAAGAAAAATAAAGCTTTAAGGATGAAAAGGAAGCAAGATACACCAAGTGAACCGTCTAATAATCAGCCTTTGTGGGACGAATTAAAGAATGCCCTAGAAAATACAAGGATTCTTAAAGAGATGTGCGAGGAAAAAGAAAAGATCAAGATGCCAACACCAGAAAAAGTGCGACTCACGGTCAAAGCAAGCGAGGCATTTTTGGGTACATTGCCTAAGAAAGAAAAAGAACATGGTTCTGCTTACATCACCGGTTCTGCTTACATCACCGTGACTGTAGGTGATGTGATTATTCGGAGCACATTGCTAGACCTGGGGGCCAGCGTAAACATTTTACTTGGCTATTTATATGACAGGTACAAGAACTAAGAATTGGAGCCAGTAAGAACAGTTCTACAACTGGCAGATCAATCCACAAAGGTTTCACGAGGCAAGTTGACAAATATGATTGTCAAAGTAGGCGATTTTTTCTACCCGGTAGATTTCTTAGTCATGGAATACGAAAGTTTGGAGGATGCACCAGCATTGATCTTGGGACGTCTGTTTTTGGCTACGGCCGGAGCTATTATGGATTGCAAGACGAGTGATCTGGACATCACTTTTGGCACGAGGAACGAATACTAAATATGTTTGGATGCCCGATGACACTACCACCAGGATATGATAGTCAATATTTGAATAATAGACCATTGATAGCACCAAGAATGGATGGAAGGAATAACAGGAATGAGAAACGGGACAATGAGGGTGAGGATATGGAGATCCTCTGGAAAGCGAAAGGGCATCTGCTTGCATCAGTTGACAAGTTGCAACTCTTAGAAATGATAGAAATGATAGAGAAGAGACATCAGGCTTATGCAAAAGACGAAGGAATAGGGAATCAAAAGTGTTTCAGATCCTGGATGCACAACAGCAGTGGATTAACCAGGTGAGCGATAGGATGACATAGCTGACAACATTGATGGCTACAATCGTTCATGACATCGCACCAGAAATGGGGAAGCTCGTGCCAAGGAAAGAATGAAAAGAAGCACGGTCTGGCTGAAGACGTTAAACTTAGCGCTTGGGGGGAGGCAACCCATCCCATAGATAGGTTAGGTATTGTTTTCGAGGTAATTAAGGAAAATTAATCATCATCATCACAGAAAGTCGGGGTATGAAGCAAGTGTGGGTCAATCGAAAGGAATTTGCAACACTGAAGGTCGCGATGCGGTCAAAGGAAAACCGTGCCGCGCGTACTTAAGCTAACCCAATGTGCATGGGTTTGTTTTTGGGCGCGCGCGCGTGTAAACCCTTATTCGCGCAGCAGAATTTGATCGGTCAGAAACCGCTATATCAGGTACGTAACCCTCTCGTCGCACCATTTCACCCACGTCGCGTGAAAACAGAGCTACGATCAAACCATTGATTTCTTTTTTTTCTCTTGTGTTTATTGCATCTACGATCGAGGTATGTCACATGGAACTCATCTTCGTTAGTTTATACTTAGTTGTGAAGTAGAAATCGAGTTAAAAAAGTTGAAAATAGAAAACTTAGAAAAATCGGCAATGCCGACCCGTAGGGTGAGTTTTTCACAAAATTCTCACCCTAGGGAGGCTAGTCGGTGGTTAGGGTTCCCTGTAATTGCAATGAATTGAATCAAACAGGTGAAAATGGAGGATTTTTCGCAACAGTCAATAGCCGCGACGCGGTAACTTCATACGCCGCGCCACGCTGTTTGATGCGACCCGTGGTCAACCGCGGCACGGTCATAGGACTAATTTTGCAAACTTTTTTGTTTTGATTTTTGTACAGATGGCTCAGCAGCAGGTCGATTACATGCCTGATCACCAGTTCCTCCAGTTTTCTCTGATATCTTAGAGGAGACCCACCACTACCACAGGCGACTTCGGGAGATTAGCACACGTCTGGTTCTCCTAGCGATATACCTTGACCGGGCCTTGCTGACTGAGATGGGACTGTGGGACCAGTTGTTGCCTTTCCTTCACCGCACCTGGACTCACGCGGACGGGGCGTTTACATTCACTTGCCAGGGTTGGGAGTGACTCATGGCCACAGAGGACGACATTGCGTACAAGGAGCTCATGCTCGAGTTCTTTTCTACTTGCGTGTATGCTCCAGCTTCACACGAGCCCCGAGCCCACCTGATCCGATTCAGGCGGGGAGGACAGAGTAGGGAGTGCACACTGCGAGAGTTTGCTAGGCGCACCGGGATATACATTGAGGCGGAGGTCGGCAGCATTCATTTTCCGCCTTTCTTGGCTGCGAGCATCACCGACCACCCATAGAGAGATGCAAATGAGGTTGTTTGGGCAGCAATGTCCAACGAGAGGTTTGATGCCGGCGGGGCCAAGGAGAGCCAATTTCGCTCTCCACTGCACATACTGATGCACCGGATCATATCCACCTCCCTTACACATAGGAGGGGATGTGAGAAGGTGTCCCGAGATGATATGTTCTACATGTGGGCCCTCTCATACCCCAGCGGGTTCCTCAACCTGCCATTCTCCCTGGCCGTGTCCTTGACATCCAGAGCTTCGGGCGCGGGCCCGAAGAGTCCGATGGCTGGTGGGCATTATATTACACGACTGGCCCGATCTTACGGCATTCTCACTGCCGATGTTCTTGCCCACCTGGCCCCGACACCACCCAGTCACGCGCAGTGACGTTATATGGAGAACATGAAGGTACTCCAGCTTTTGAGGTGAGGCCTATATCAGGTGCTCCCGATGATTGAGCAGATTGTACGCCTGGCTGGTCAGCAGGCACCAGCACAACCCCCACCCCATGTCGAGCCAGAGGACGAGGAGGAGGAGCGGCCGTTGCTTCGACCCACCCAACAGAAGAGGATAGCGACAGAGGCATCAGTTCAGCCACCACCGCAGTCACGCCCAGTACCTCAGCCTGTAGACGTGCAGGCTGCCTTGCAGGATCTTGCTGCGAGGATGACACGCGTGGAGGCCCAGCAGCGCTGGATGGCGGAGATTCAGCGGTTGATCACGCTATAGCTCGGCATAGATGACATACCACCCTTCCCTCCTGGAGTTTGTGATGAAGAAGCTGGTCCATCTGGGACGCAGCATGGTGATGATTGATTGTATTTTCTTTTTATTAGCTTTTGAAAACATTATACATAACTTACTACCATTATTTATATTTCTTTTTGCTTTTTACGGTTAATGTTTGTTTGTGATTGTTTTTTGTATGCAAGCACCAACGAGATCCACCGAGGGGTTGTATCACATAAGTGTGGGGTCACCGCACCCCTACACTTGTCAATTACCGGCGTGTTCACTGTTGCGCCACAACTCCAGACAGTCAAATCATGTGATGTCAAAATTTTATCCTGTTATATGGATTCCAACAAGCAGTTCTACCGTTCTTAAAGGGGTAACTCTTTCTCCTTAGTTTTGAATTATTTTTTGTACAACGGGGACGTTGTACGGGTTTAAGTGTGGGGTGTGGACGGTCGAAAGAGTATTTTTGAAAATTTTGCGGAAAATAGTCTAATTTTTCAAATTTTTAGCAAAATTCAAAATTTTTAAGGAATTCTAACTTAAAAATGAATAGCTTTTGAATGTTATAGCATTAGTATTCTTCAAGAGATACTATTTAGTTGTTATCATGCTATGGTTTAGTCAATAAGTTGAATTTGGGAGTTCGAAAATGTTAAAGATTTAGAACATCTTAATATTGGGATTCAGGAAGGAATTGTCAATCAGTGGCATTTGTTGTTCGAGCCGATAGGTGTGAAACTGGTCATGGATAGTTCCTTAACGGCCTTTAGAATCTGAATAAGTAAGTGCATTTCTGTGGACTGAAAATTTGTAATCAAGGGTTCTCTAGAAAGTCGTGAATTCCAAAGGGTATACTTGTCATGTTTTTCAAAAATCATTTTCATCTAACTTTTGAAAGCAATAAACTTTGAAACTAAAAGCATTCAAAAATATTTGAGTTTTAGTTAGAATTTGTGTAAAAACTCACTTGCTTGGGGACAAGTAAGGAACAAGTGTGGGGTGTTTGACGACGCCTAGTAATATCAAGTATTTTAGTCGTCGTTGAGCCCTATTCTGAGTGAACTATATCTCGAAAATTGTTATATTACTAACTTTTCGTGTCTAGTGCATGTGTGTGAAAAATGATAAAAACAGGGGTTAAATGCGTACAAAATAAAGAAGTTTGGGATGAAGTCCATTTTCAGGCGAAAAGACACGCGTGCCGCGGACTGAAAGGCACGCGCGTCGCGGAAAGTCAATGAACGGATGAGAAGTTTGACATTAAAAAAACAAATATCGGGGTTACAGATAAGGTCGCGCCGCGGTTTTCACCTTTGCGCAAAGCGATTGATCTGATTTCGCAACTATAAATAGAGGCTTCCCGTTTGTGTTTCGGCAGCGAAGACCTGGCCCAAGGGTGGAATCTAGGCTTATTTGTAACGACCGTTTTTCAAAAAAAATGTTGTGAATAGTAACTCCGGCGTGAATAGTAACTTCGGCGTGAATAGTACTCCGGCGTGAATAGTACCCGAGAAATGAAGTAAGCGCTTACCTCGTGATGACGTCGACGATGATGTCGTGATGACGTCGACGATGATGTCGTGATGACGTCGTGATGACGTCGTGAATAGTGTTTTCAAGCCCTATAAATAGAGGCCCAACTTCTTCATTTCAACCCACAACAAACACCAAACAACCTTACGATATCGAGGAGTGTTTTGGTGAGGAAAATAGGTCGGGAGGAGTTAGGAGCGAGCGGTAGCTGGTAACGAGGTGCTCGAGAAGTGTTGGAAGAGCGGAACGGGAAACGTGCTAAGGCTTTGCGAAAACGCCAATCTTAAGTGAGTAATCACTATTGTATTTCTTTAGTAGTTTATAAGTGTTAAACTATAATATGTAGAGGTTATATTATTCGTAATTCCAAAAATAATACCGAGTGATTTACTTACGAGGATAGTGTCTAGGCCGATTACTTGGGATCTGGTTGTTGGATTTTCCGAAAGGCTAAAATGCTGAAAGGATCCTGCCACCCCAACTAATCTTCTACCTGGCTATCCTTTACTTTATAAATCACGAGGTATCATGTTGGAATTATGGAAGAGTTTAATGATGCAACTATAAGATAGTAGTTAAGAATTAAAGAGTGATAAATGCCTTACTGTGTTAACAGTTAAAGAGGGAATACGAAACAGAGATAAATGTTGTAGTCGACTATAACCAGGTGAGTTTCTCACTACATTGTGTGGACGTTATATGTCCTTTACCGTATTTTTGTGTGCTTATAAGATGTTTATAAGATGTTGGTAAATAGTACCAAGTTGTGTGTATATTATTGATATATATCTTTCTGTTATAATTGTATGGGTTGGGTTATGGTGTGTGTGGGCTCGACGTACTGAGTAATATAGAGATACGAGCAAAAGACACTGAGCAGATACACATGACTCGACGTACAGGGTATGCGCGACTCTAAGTGCTGAGCAGGGGAATTAGATTTACTGAGCAGATACGTATAGGAGGTTATAATCCAATATACTAGGTAGAGCAGATTATGTGACGTGTGGTTGTATTTTTCCTGTTAGGGGTAAAGTATGTGTAGCTGATATGCTGTGTAGTTGTTGGAACTCACTAAGCCGTGTGCTTATCCTTTCCCTTTTAAATTACCATTTCAGGTTGTACAGGTGGAAATGACGGACAGGCATGACGGGTACACACTGATGCTGCTTAATTGGGGATTCATGCAGTGAATTGATGTTTAAAATGATTTCTAAATATCTTCAAAATGTTAATTATTGAATAAATTGATATTTATTTAAATGAAGAAGTTTTATTAAAGACCGGGTGTTACATTATTCGACTCGTGTTTTTGGATTTCAGTGATTAGAAGTTGGTATTTTCATAGTTTAGTTTATTTTTCGTATTTTTCGGTTTTGTTTATCGCTCGTTTCCAACGGTTCTGGATTGTAGAACTCGCTGGAACGTGTCGGATCTGGATATTTCCCGAAGTCAGAAACATTCAACTCTCGGTTTGGTTTTAGTTTAATGCAATCATTTGGTTTTAGTTATTTCGCGGTTTCGATTTTCGTTTATCTTTAATTCTTCGTTTGGTTATTTGTTGGAATCGAGCCCTTCTGATTTTCTGAATACATTCCGGAATCAGATTGTGTAGTTGGTTTAGATCGAGGTTTGGAATTGTTTAGATTGTTAATGCTAGTGTATGTTGTCGGTATCTTTGGTTTATTCGAGTTTGTGAAGTGTATGGAACGGCACCAGCTATAGAGTGAGACTATAGTTTGGTTAATTTTTGACACATACTTCAACCACCGACTCCATGGACCGACCCTTACTTCCACTTAGCTAGTGTGGTATAAATCTAGTATTTTTGACCGTATCAACGACTGCGATGATGTCATTGAGTAAAGAACAAAAATAATGTGTCCATTCGATGGGATTTGGAAGTTTATTAAAGATGAAGATCCTTGAAATTCCTTCAAAAAATGAGCTTTTATGCACTATATAACTTCAACCCATCAAAAATGGTTATCAAAGTTGATGAATGTGAAATCAAGGTAGCAAAGGAGTCAATTCATGAAATGCTTGGAATACCAATGGGGAAAACATCAATATCAGAAATTGCCTATAATGATGATAAAGACAAGAGTTTTGCTAAATGGAATGCGCAATTCGGTTCAACCCAATTCATATGCTTGCCAAATATAAAAAATGAAAATGTTTGCACCCAGAAGCAAACATGAACTTTAAGTTGAACTTCCTTGCTCTCTTTATCAACAAATTGTGTGAATCAACAACAATGGCGATCTGCAACACAAGCCCATTAAGCCACATTTCAGAAGACACAAATATTGGTGACATTGATTGGTGCTCTTATCTGTTGGAATGCCTTGTAAAAACCAAAAACTCATATGTTCCGTTTAGAGACACAAGTTACTTCATAGGACTGTCAGCTTATTTGGTGGTATGAAAACTTCTCTTATTCATATGTGTAAGACCCAATTTCATTTTGAGATGCTTACTAAGGTAAGTGGAGTTATTACTTTATAAATTAGTATGATTCTAAGTATGAGTTATTTAGAGTTGTGTGGCAATCTTTTATGATTACCTTTAAGTTATGAGTTGTTTGATTTGTGAGAGGATGTTAAAACCTTTCTTATGTACTAATATTGGTGTGATTAAGATTAGTTAAGTTGATGTATGAGTTTGGGTGATTAGAATTCCATTTGGAAGAAGTTTAGGCCTTAAAAACGCCAAAATGGCTTACACGGGTCTTGTAAATGTAACACGGGTCGTGTAACATACGGTAATTGTGTGTATCCTGGTTACTGTAGCAAAACACGGACGAGTTAAATTTAACACGGGCATTGTAGCGGGACACGGGCCGTGTAAAATTAACACGGGCCGTGTTACGCGTGCAGAACCCTTTAAATGTGCAGCAAACCCATTTCGAGGAAAAACATTTCATTTTCGATTTTGAGAGCTTCAAATGGCGATTTTGAGTGAAATGAAGCCTGGAGGTTCATGGGGAAACATATTGAAGCATGAATCTAACCCCGTAAACGTGTTCTTGCTTCCTAATTCGTTGAGGTGAGTATCTCTCGGTTTTGGGGGTTTTAAACCCTAGTTTTTAATCTTCATGATTTTGTTGTATATTGTTATATATGTTGCTAGTAGGTTGTTAGTAGATACCTTTAGAGTAATTGGTGTGATTATTGTTGAGTTTCTACGGTTGAATGAGTAGAACCGTGGATTTGGGGGGTTTGGTAAATATAGAGTTGATATCTACCGTTTATACTCCTTTTTCCTCTTTCAATTACTACATCTTTTGAGTTAGATGTTGTTGAAATGATTGTGGATGTTGGAGAATTGATATAGATTGTGGTGATACAATCAAGTCTAGCGTACAGGAGCCCGGTACACAAAGTATTTGGGAATTTCTTATACTAAGTCGATAAAAGGTGAGTATTCCTTTTTAATTAAGTAGAGATATGCTTAATAATTATTGAGATACACGTAATCTATATATGTGTGGTCCTGCTATGTTATGGTTATTATTGTAACCTATGATTAAATGAATTGCTATATGTAAATAACATTAGTCGAGTTTAATGTACATATAGATTGTATAATCAAAGTAGATGTTGAAATGGTTGTGTTATAGAGTCTTGTGTGGGATTGTATAACCATAAGGGCTATTGAGCTGGAGTATAGTTTGTTGTTAAATGAGTGATTTTGATTGAGTATATAAGTAGTACCGAGTGTGGTACTTATTGATGAATGGATATTATTAATAATTAGCTAGTGTTCGTAAAGCTAATGTGTTTGCAGGTTTTTCCGAGTTAAGAGAAGATGGATGTTGATAATGAGATTGAAAAAAAATGAATAAAGAGGATATTTATTGAGAGAGAATTATGGAGTGTGATTAAGATTTACTCACTAAGCTTTATAAGCTTACACTTGAGTTGTTTATTGTTTTGCAGGTATCTGTAGCAGTGATAGGGGAAGGCATGTGATAAAGAGAGATGGACAAGTTTAGAACCTGTCCTTTTTGTTGTATTAGATTTATTGTAATGCCTAGTCAAATTGTAAGGACCTTTTGTGTGATTAAATATATTGATAACATCTTGTTTACGTGGTTTGAGTACAAATATGCCCGTTTTGATGTATTATTGTTTGTAAATTTTTGGGTGTACTTTGTATGAGAAACCGGGCATTACAAGTTGGTATCAGAGCATGGTTTAAGCGAACTAGGTCTTTGAGTGAAGAGTCCTAGACTTGAATCGAGAAGAGCGAGAGCCCGTATCACATGCTTGGAAAAAGATTTTCCTGCAGATTTTAGTTTATAACTTAATTATAACTTTTATGCTATATTTGTTATTGTTATTTTCTGTGTGTGAATATAGATATGGATATAGATGAGGACGAGTTGGTGAATTGGTCATAGTTGGTGGGCCTAATCTTGGATGATGAGATGATAAGGTGAGATTCCGGTTGAGGCAAAATTCCAACTGATGATGAGAAAGAGTTTGAGCATAAGCTGAGCATGAGCTAAGAGTTGAGATATGTGAGTGTAGTCGAGTACACTCAAGAGTTGAGATCCGAAGTATGCGAGTTTTAGCTAATGAGAAGACATGATTGTTGCTATGAGGTATGTAAGTAAATTTTACTTAAACATGTTAGTTGTAACGTGTTGCGAATGTAAGAATTGTTAATAATACATGTGTTAGAGAAATGTGATTATAAAGTATAGTAACCGGCATTGAGATGAGAATCTCGTGTCCATTTGATGTAAGGTTTACATATCACATAATGAGTGCGTTGTGATTATGTATAACTGAGAGTATATGTGGTTATTTGACGAGTATTTAGCAATCATGGAGAAGTGTGTATAATGAGAATATACAACTTTAAATTTATGGTAAGTTATGTTAATTTTATTGTAAACAAGATTAATTTAGTTATAATATGAATTAGGATGGATAGAAACCCATCTAGAAGAAGTTGGATATTAAAAAGAGTATTAGAAACAATTTTTGGTTTCTGCAGCATCAACACGGGTCGTGTTTGAGTGACACGGGTCGTGTTGGGATTACAGTAGCATACAGTGGGTTAAAATTTAGAACACACGGGCCGTGTTCAATGAACACAGGTCGTGCTGTACTTACAGAAGCAAACAGAAGAAATATTGTGGATTTACATGGGTCGTGTTGAATCTACACGGGCCGTGCTACGCGCACAGATCTGTTTTTAATGTGTGGATTTCTTTCATTTTGATATTGCATATATATTGCTAGTTATTTCACAGATATGACGAGATTTCTGTATATGAGTACTTGTGGTTGAGACCACATATTTTGTGGGACCACATAACTAGTACTTATGATTGATCACAATGAATGGCTGAGATAGCCAAAAGAGTATGAGTTGAGAAAGACGATGAGTGTGTAGTTGATTGCACACCATAGCTGATTATGAGTTGACATGTTGAGTGTTGAATTCTATGATTTGGAGTTGTCACATAATGAGATACTTGTGACAGAAATGTCAGAGGACATTTGAGTAACCACATAAAGAGGTACTTTGTGGTATAATTGAGAGAACCTAGAGTGGTTCATATAGGCCTTATTAGCCTAGAGATTGAGTTAATTATCGAGTAAAGTGGTTGAGACCACATATTCTGTGGGGCCACATAACGAGTAAATGTGGTTGAGACCACATATGCTGTGGGACCACATATCGAGTAAAGTGGTTGAGACCACATATTTTGTGGGGCCACATAATGAGTAAATGTGATTGAGACCACATATATTCGGTGGGGTCACATATTGAGTAAATGTGATTGAGACCACATATTCGGTGGGGTCACATATTGAGTAAATGTGATTGAGACCACATATTCGGTGGGGTCACATATTGAGTAAATGTGATTGAGACCACATATTCGGTGGGGTCACATATTGAGTAAAGGTGGTTGAGACCACATATATATTGTGGGACTGCATAACGAATAAACGTGGTGGAGACCACGTAATGAGTACTTTGTGGTTAGAGTAATGAAGATTGTTATGACTCAGACAAAAGGAGGACTGACGGTGAGTCTGTATGGCTCGAGAACGTAGCGGAGACTCGCTATAGTCAAAGAGGAGATGGATTGAAATCGGAAAATGGTACAAGTTACCATGATCTGATTGGAGGACGGTCCGAGGTACCGTGAGATAATGACGAATGGCGAGTTTGGAGGACAGTATGAGGTACTGTAAAATAATGTTGAATGATGAGACCAAAGGATGGTACGGGGTACCAAGAGTTGAGGCGGAGTGGTGCTATAGTGTTGTGCTTGTGTGTAGACAGGCATGTACTTTATGATGATGTGGAGTAATGAGACATGTACTATCCTTGCATGCGGATAAATATGAACATAGCGGTAAGCTTATGTGGCTTGAAACCTACGGGTTGAGAAGAGGACGAATCAGAGGCTGAGTAACAGTATAGAGGTATTGTGAGATCATACAATGAGTAATACTGTTGAGAAGTGTTGTTGTGAGTATGTGTGTTTATCATGTAATCGTGTTGCGAATGTGTGAGATTTCTTGCATGTCGAGCGAGATATAGTTGTGTAACTACATGATGAGAAAATATGAGTGAAAAGAGTAGAAGAGTAATTGTAATTGTGATTAATAGGATTCGTTCCTTAATAATCAAACTAATTACTGCCAATGAGAAAAATGTGTGAATGTCAAGATAAAAATACTATTTATTCGTATGAGACGATGAATAGTAGATTTTATTATAATGATTTTGAGTTCTTTTCTTGAGATTAATGAGTTAGTCAAATAATGAGATATGATATCACCGTAGAGATTACGGTGTTAGATGTTATTATTTTGAGTCGTGTGTAGAGATTAGATGACCATTACGTGTGACCTAATTGTGTCATTCGGATGAATTAGAGATTGTGGTGATAATAACGGAGAAGTGGCGAGAGGGAAAATCCTTACTGATGGTATGTCAGGAGGAATATATGCGGTTGTGTTGAGAATTTATTGAATAATAAATTACCGAGTTTGATAGAGCTAATGATTTAGTGAGAATGTGATGTGGATTTGTCCACATAAGAGAAGATATAATGAGTGAGTACATCGAGAGAAATAACATGAGGTATGTTGTTGAATTGGTATGAAGAGGAGCCACTTTGGTGGAGGATTTTTAGTTGTATATTGGGTAAAAACCTAATATGTGTGCTGAGGTGGAAGCAGAGATGAATGAGCTTTCAGAGAAGTTGTAATCAGTTGTGGCGATAAGACAATTGAAAGGAGTCTTATGTGACCAAAGGGTCGAGGGTTAAATACCCAATTAGAGGAGACGTGAGTGAAACTCGAGATAGTTTCTGATACTTTATTATTGTTGGATTTACATCCTAGTGTTGAGGAGTTATGTAACATGAGTAAGACAATTGAATATCTGTGTCTTTTATGTTGTATGAGTGTTTTTCCTACTCTAAACAATGAGAATGTGCAAGTCGGAGAAATCAATAACTTTCATGTTGTTATTGGAAGAGTAAATTCAGAGAGAGAATGAGCTTGAAATCAGTAAGACCGTTTTTCTTATTGAGTTAGAGTAAAATCATTTCGAGAAACTTTGAAATGAAAGTTAAGTTCCAGATAGATATATGGGACAAGTTGGTGATTGGAGTATCACTTGAAGAGTGAGGTGAGATAACTTGGTGTCAATGATGCCATGGCAAAGTGTGTGTCCTGAAAGAGTGAGTATTTTCCTACGTGGCAGTGATGATAGCCAATATGACTATAGAGATCATCTTGTGAGGATGATGGCGGGTGTTACCTATATTATGAGTAAATGAGATGTGACAGTATATACATGTCATATGAGTTGACGAGAGGATAATATCATTATCGTATGCGATGCATGATTGTGACGATGAGGTAGTTATATAGACCATACCTATTCTAAGAGATTCCAAGGACGGAATCTTTTGAAGGAGGAGAGAACTTGTAAGACCCAATTTCATTTTGAGATGCTTACTAAGGTAAGTGGAGTTATTACTTTATAAATTAGTATGATTCTAAGTATGAGTTATTTAGAGTTGTGTGGCAATCTTTTATGATTACCTTTGAGTTATGAGTTGTTTGATTTGTGAGAGGAGGTTAAAACCTTTCTTATGTACTAATCTTGGTGTGATTAAGATTAGTTAAGTTGATGTATGAGTTTGGGTGATTAGAATTCCATTTGGAAGAAGTTTGAGCCTTAAAAACGCCAAAAATGGCTTACACGGGTCTTGTAAATGTTACACGGGTCGTGTAACATACGGTAATTGTGTGTATCCTGGTTACTGTAGCAAAACACGGGCGGGTTAAATTTAACACGGGCACTGTAGCGGAACACGGGCCGTGTAAAATTAACACGGGCCGTGTTACGCGTGCAGAACCCTTTAAATGTGCAGCAAACCCATTTCGAGGAAAAACATTTCATTTTCGATTTTGAGAGCCTCAAATGGCGATTTTGAGTGAAATGAAGCCTGAAGGTTCATGGGGAAACATATTGAAGCATGAATCTAACCCCGTAAACGTGTTCTTGCTTCCTAATTCGTTGAGGTGAGTATCTCTCGGTTTTGGGGGTTTTAAACCCTAGTTTTTAATCTTCATGATTTTGTTGTATATTGTTATATATGTTGCTAGTAGGTTGTTAGTAGATACCTTTAGAGTAATTGGTGTGATTATTGTTGAGTTTCTACGGTTGAATGAGTAGAACCATGGATTTGGGGGTTTTGGTAAATATAGAGTTGATATCTACCGTTTATACTCCTTTTTCCTCTTTCAATTACTACATCTTTTGAGTTAGATGTTGTTGAGATGATTGTGGATGTTGGAGAATTGATATAGATTGTGGTGATACAATCAAGTCTAGCGGACAAGAGCCCGGTACACGAAGTATTTGGGAATTTCTTATACTAAGTCGATAAAAGGTGATTATTCCTTTTTAATTAAGTAGAGATATGCTTAATAATTGTTGAGATACACGTAATATATATATGTGTGGTCCTGCTATGTTATGGTTATTGTTGTAACCTATGATTAAATGAATTGCTATATGTAAATAACATTAGTCGAGTTTAATGTACATATAGATTGTATAATCAAAGTAGATGTTGAAATGGTTATGTTATAGAGTCTTGTGTGGGATTGTATAGCCATAAGGGCTATTAAGCTGGAGTATAGTTTGTTGTTAAATGAGTGATTTTAATTGAGTATATAAGTAGTACCGAGTGTGGTACTTATTGATGAATGGATATTATTAATAATTAGCTAGTGTTCGTAAAGCTAATGTGTTTGCAGGTTTTTCCGAGTTAAGAGAAGATGGATGTTGATAATGAGATTGAAAAAAAAAGAATAAAGAGGATATTTATTGAGAGAGAATTATGGAGTGTGATTAAGATTTACTCACTAAGCTTTATAAGCTTACACTTGAGTTGTTTATTGTTTTGCAGGTATCTGTAGCAGTGATAGGGGAAGACATGTGATAAAGAGAGATGGACAAGTTTAGAACCTGTCCTTTTTGTTGTATTAGATTTATTGTAATGCCTAGTCAAAATGTAAGGACCTTTTGTGTAATTAAATATATTGATAACATCTTGTTTACGTGGTTTGAGTACAAGTATGCCCATTTGAATGTATTATTGTTTGTAAATTTTTGGGTGTACTTTGTATGAGAAACCGGGCGTTACAATATGTGATAATTAAAATTAAAAAAAAATACGATATTAACTTATGAAATCACATATGGTTAATATATATATATATATATATATATATATATATATATATATATATATATATATATATATATATATATATATATATATATATATATATATATATATATATATATATATATATATATATATATATATATATATATATATACTTTATTCATATGTGTTTTTGAAATTAAAAAATAGTTTTTCTATTAATCATATATGATTGAAAACATCTATATACTTTTATTTCCCTTATTCATATGTGATTACAAATATAACAAAAAAAAAAACAATTATCAAAAATAATAATTGTCACAATTAAATAGTTTTCCGATTCAATGTTCATATGTGATTAAAATAAATACTATTTTGTATGTACAGTTGTTATATGTTGATAGTGTACAATGTCAAGACATGAAAGTCAAGAGAAAACGTCCTGCAATTTGTCAATGTACAACAGAAAAATTGAAATATCGTGAGATGGTGGAAACAAACTTTGGAAAATTTGGAGTTGAAGAGCTTAGTGGAGAGTATACAAAAGCTGATATGACGCATGAGGTAAAAAATATTGTTTTGTATTTTCGATAATATATTAATATATGATTATTTTGTATGATTTAACAGATCATTTAAAAGTTATTGAATTCATAATAATTTACAGATGTTTGAATCAAAAATAAGCAAATAGTAATCCCGTAGAGGCAAGGGCGAATCGAGTATATGAAAATTTTGTCAATGTAAGGCAGAAGTTATCTTCAATCATTGATGACGCGGTATCAAAATTCCTTGAAATCAAAATTTTTAGAGATTGGAAGACAAAAGCTGTGGATTATCCGAATGATAGTGTTGATGAAGAGTTGAATGTGAACGTCGATGCAAGTGATGACAAAATTGGTGAAGAAGTGCAATAAAACAATGATGAACATGTGGTTCAAAAATAAAAATTTGAAAAAGATGGAGAAGAAAATATTGAGGAAGAGAGAGTATCTGAAGATCACATACAATTGATTGAAAACCCATTACAGCAGCCTGAGGGAGGTAAAAAATTAGTTTTTAAATTCACGTGTGATTAAATAATTTTTTTAGTTGTATTAACATGTGATTATACATAAAGATTTTTATCTAATGTATGAAATTTTTTTGTAGAACATATTGATCAATAAATCATTGTGGGTAACTCAAAGGGTTTGGATGAGCAATAAATGACGTACACTCATTTTTTAAATGAACCAGAGGTGAATGATTATTTTGAAAATACAATGCGTGATTGTAATAAAAAATTTGAGAAGACTTCCATGCCATCTTTTGATCTTTATCTAAGTCAGATAACACCACCAGATCTAACAAAACAACATGAAGAAAAAATATTCAAACCCAAAAACCGGGTTGTTCAATCACAATTGATTATGTTATTCATATGTGAATAACATAATCACATGTGATTACATAGTTTATGTAATCACATACGAAAAACATGTTATTACGTATTTTATTTTATAAATAATATTTATGTTATTCACATATGAATAACGTATAACTTTTTTTTTCTTGGTTTGTAATCACATTTGAATCACAGATATCTGTTGAAGAAAAAGACAATCAACCAAAGAACACAAAGTTGTAACTATCAACTCTACCTGTAATCCTTGAACCAGAATCGATATCAACAGTCCTTCCTGAAAATCAACCAAAAAGGCAGAAAATTTCAGGACCAAACATAAGGTCACCTTATAAAGAAAGGACAATCAATTTGAAAACAAAGTTGACCAATGAAGAACAAATGATATCGGACTGGTTGTTTAACCTTTAGGGGGATATATAGTAAGTTATTCATATATGATTATTAGATTATGGATGCTTAATTTACAATAATATTTAATTAACAAAATGTTTTCTATATTGCAGTGACCAAATCGTATCAATGAAAAATGAAAGAGTTGTATATAGGTACGAGCTAGAAACTTTATTTATTGTTGAATATGTCATGACAGGAGTAACTGATTCATGGGCTGAAGTTTTAAATTACTATGAATTTGATAGAGATTCAAAAAATTCACCTTACAGATGACACGCCTAGGTCGTTATGCGGTCAAAAATAAGAAAATAAACCTCACCGACTGACTAGCATAATAGTAGCAAGGGTTGATCCGCGGGAGTTTGGTGGTCAAGATAGAACGACAAAATACCAACTATAGTGTCACTCTATAGCCAGCATGTTTCTTTCTAGTTTCCCGAAAAACCAATAAAAACACAATAACGAAACAAATGCCAAACACCAAATCAAACATAAACCAAACTAAACTATACCAAACTATAAACTAAAGTTCCTTACTGAAACCAGTAAATTAAGTCCAGAAAATCAGAAGCAACAATCAATCCAAACACATTCAAACAAGAATTCAACATCAATAATACCAATACCGAAAAAGTACAAATAAACCATAAACCGAAGGATTACTTGAATTAAACTAAAATCCAGAGAACATAGGGTACTGATTTCGAAATAAAATCAAACTAAACTAATCCTACTGATCCAATCAATCTAGAAACAAGAGAATTGAAACTAAGCTAAACTAAAGATTATTAAACTAAAATTGAAAACATAAAAGAATACCAGTTGTGGTGCTGAAATCCGAATCCTTGAGTCAAAGAAGCCTAAGGTCGACCTTATGGGTCGTTCTTCGCCTCTGAAATTCGACCTAATGACCTCTATTTATAGTTGAGAAAACTGGCAATCCGCGGCGCGCAGGACTTGGATCCGCGTCACGCGTACAGCTTTATCCCCGTTTTTTTGCTGTTTGAATTTTCAACATACCGCCTAATCTTTGACTATGCGCGACGCGCGTGTCTTCATTCTGCGGCGCGCGTACGACTTCGACTGAAAGTGTGCTTAACCCATACTTCTTTCATTTTGTCCACGTTTAGTCCCTGCTTTCATCTTTTTCTTGCATACAAGCACAAGCACAAAAAGTGAGTAATACCATAGCATATTCGATATAAATTCACCAAGAATAAGGCCTAACAACGACTAAAATACTTGATATTGATAGGCGTTGTCAACAGAATCTTCTTTAACATTCAAATAACAGTTATTTATATCACAAATAATTCATTATTCATATGTGATTATTATACTAAACAATTCATTATTCATATATGATTAACAATTTAGACTTCCTACATCGAAGAAGATCCAACTGTCGATAAACCAGAAATCACTGATAAAAAACTGTTGGAGGAAATAGCTTCAGAAAATATTACCAAGGAAGAAAAAAATATCAAAGATTCAAGAATAATATTCAGGAATGGCTGAATATTTACAAGGACACTATTCAAATAAAAGATGTTGACATTGTAAGTTACATTAACTCTTATTATACATTATATTTTTTTGGCAAAATATCTAAAAAAACATGCTTAAAATGCATGTTTTCTTTCCTGTTTGTCATTCTGATCACATCTTTTTGTTTGCCTTCAACATCAAAAATACTGCCATAGTAATATTGGACAATAGTATATCTGATGCAACAATGGAATTGAAGTACAACCCAGTTTTAAATAATCTTGTAAGTAGCATTTCATTGTAAATCACCATACAAATTCATATATGATTACATAAAAAATAGTTTCAAGTATAATTATTTAGGATTATAAATATTAAACCATTGAATTCATATATTATTAACATTCATATTTTTTTAAATTATTAGAAAAAGTACTTTGCAAGGTTTTTGAGAGAAATCAATCACAGAAGAGCTTATGCGATGGCAGATCCAAACTTACATGTCATCTTACTTGATTTGGATTGGAAAACAAGAGAAAACAAAATAGATTGTGAGATCTTTACAATGAGGCACATGGAAACATATAAAGGAAAAATTGATGGAACCTACAAATCAGGTTTCCCAAAAGAAGGAGGTGCTCAAGAAGTTATGTTGGACAAAATTAGGAGCAGGTATGCGCACAGGATTATTATGTCCGATATAAACTTAATCAAAAAGAATATCTTGGCATTAGCAAAAGAATACAACAAGGTTCCAGAAAAGAAACAAAAGGATGATAATTACAAGCTTGTGTTTCTATATGTGAGAGGTTGAGGAATGCGTAGTTGGTGGAAGTGCTGGGTGGGAAGATGGTTTAAAGAAAATGTTGCTGAAATTTATGTTGGTAGAAGATGGGTGGGAATATGTTTATGAATGGGAAATTGGTGATGTTTAGTTGGTGGTTAAAGGTATCAAACCAATGACAATTTGTTTTCTTATGTTTTGTTTATGTGTTGCTAATGGATGTGATGGTTTCAGAAAATTAGATAAATTTGTGATAGTTAAAGAAAGTCTGTCATGGTTTCCAGACAACATCTCTCTTAAAAAACAGTCTCTTTTGAAATCTTGAAGTATCATTCATAATGTGATTTATATAAAAACATGTTATAATCATATATAATTAGAAACAAACATTACTTCTTCATATTTGTATTGATAACTTAACATGTTCTAATCATATATGATTACTTCTAATCATATATGATTATACAAACATATTTACTTCATAATAGTTATAATCACAAAGTGTTAATCATATGTGATTTATAAATAAATGTGAAAAAGAGAACGTCACATATGATTATATTCACAAACCTAAAATGATACATAAATGTAACACCTGGTTTTTAATAAAACATCTTCATTTAAATAAATATCAATTTATTCAATAATTAACATTTTGAAGATATTTGGAAATCATTTTAAACATCAATTCACTGCATGAATCCCGAATTAAGCAGCATCAGTGTGTACCCGTCATGCCTGTCCGTCATTTCCACATGTACAACCTGAAATGGTAATTTAAAAGGGAAAGGATAAGCACACGGCTTAGTGAGTTCCAACAACAACACAGCATATCAGCTACACATACTTTACCCATAACAGGAAAATACAGCTATTTATCACACATAACCTGCTCTACCCAGTACGTCGATTATAGTCTTTTACTCAGCATTTCAAGCCGCGCATACTCTGTACGTCGAGTCATGCGTATCTGCTCAGTAAGTATAACTTCATTGCTCAGTACGTCGAGCCACCCTATATATCTCAGTTTATCGCCCCCATATTATCCACATGCTAGACCTAAACATGTCTAGTACTAACTACCAACACCATATCCCAACCCATACAGCTATCACAGGAAAGTGTATTATCAATAAAATACACACAACTTGGTATTACATATAAACATCTTATAAGCACACAACACTACAGTAAAGCACACATAACCTCCACACAATGTAGTGAGAAACTCACCTGGTTGTTGACTAAAGCTTTTGTCTTTTTCTGCCTTGTATCCTCTTCCAACCTTGACTGTTATCACAGTACAAAATCTATCATTTATAAATCTTCCATTCACACTTTTTAATAGTTCCAAAATAACACTTCATGATTTATCAAGTAAAGAACGGCCAGGTAGAAGATTAGATGGGGTGGCAGGATCCTTTCAGCATTTTAGCCTTTCGGAAAATCCAACAACCAGATCCCATGTAACCGGCCTAGGCACCGTTCTCGTAAGTAAATCAATTAGCATTATTTCGGAACAAAGTCTCCATAGCCTGGGTTATCTCCCGGCTCGAACTTGGTTATTTGATATAAGTCAAAATGACTAGCAATCGTTCCCTTCATATTATATGCAAAATACTATTATAATTGTACTAAAGGTTTGGAACTTACTTTCCGTATGTCGAGACGACGATCGCTACCCGAACCTATTGATTTCCCTCTCTTATAGCACCTCTTCCTCACTAACACACTCCTCTATAGTATATAAGTGTTTATTATTTGTTTTGCCCAAAAATGAGGCTTGGAGCTTCTATTTATAGGCCTCTGGACCCTCTTCGCGTCGCGACGGACCCCCGGTCGCGTCGTGACCATTACGTAAGCACTTACCTCATCGCGCACTTCTCGAGAAGCTTCTGCCAGGCCTCGCGTCGCGAGCACTATTCACGTCGCATCGCGAGCACTATTCACGCCGCCGGAGTTACTATTCAATTTTTTTTTTTTTTTTTTGAAAAACGGTCGTTACAAGTTCTCCCCCCTTTATAAGATTCCGTCCCTGGAATCTCCAGCGTTGACATACACTTATTCTTCCACTCAATCATCCCCTATTTCAATACAATACGGTTGTATTAGTAAATCCAAAGAGTATTACCACAATACTGGCACATTAACCACCTCTAATCAACTAGGCCAAACTATTGAGACTACAAAGTACTCGTTATGTAATCTCATACACTCACAATACAGACATCATGGATGCAAGGTACTTGTTATGCATTGTATAGTCACATGTTCACCACATCATATCACAACCCCTGCTCTTAACAACCTCAACAACTCAGCTATTCACCAAACATCCAACTGTATGTGTGTTAGAACTGCCAGCCAATAAAGCCATCACAACACTTGTATGTGGTCCCACCACAATTACTGCTCATAAGATCCACAACACATATGTGGTCTTACCAAATGTGGCCCCACTAAATAAGTGGTCACAACCACAAGTACTATTAACCCCCAGAATAAATGGTCACGACTACAAGTTACCAGTGGCCCCATGGAATAAGTGGTCTCAACCACAAGTACAAGTAGCCCCATAGTATAAGTGGTCCCAACCACAATACTAGTAGCCCCACTTAAGTGGTCCCAACTACAAGTATAAGTGGCCCCACAGAATAAACAGCTTTTCGCTCTAAAGGCTTAACACACATACGACTGCACAGCTCTGCAACCAACCATATGACACCAAGAATCCTCATATCAGCTCAGCCTCCACATACAACTACAAAATCTCCCCCTCAATATGATACCATATCCATGGTTATCACCACCTAAGACTCACGTATTCGTCCCCTTCTGAACCCTCTACGATATCGAGTCCCGTACACCCTAGAACTGCCGACCGATTAGGTCATCTCAATACTCACTAAATTTGTATATACTTAATTACTTCTCTGAGTAACTACTCACACTTCTCTTTTTAAACAGATGCTTTTTATTTAAATACATTTACTCTTTTGATTTCCATTAGTCATAACAATGACTTCTTTAGTCGTAAAATGATTTTTTTTAGGATTATTCCTTTCACACTTTAGTCATAAAATAACTTTTTTTAGCAAAATAACTCTTTCTTTGAGATATCTCTCTACTTGTAAAATTCTGGTCATAAAATAACCTTTACATCAGTAGAAAAATCAACTATGTTTTGGGAAAATACCCCATTACATTCTTTGGTTATAACCTCACCTTTATTTGTTTAGTGATGATTGGATGGTCCCTCGTACTTAGATATTAACTAAGTAAAATAGTACCCTTAATTTTTCTAGAATGGAAGGAATAAATCAATCCATCCTAGTCTTATGTTTACTCAGGACATCTACCAGCCTTACTTCTTTTATGTCTCCGGTGAATTTTCCACATATACCCAAGTTGTTTTGCGAACATAGTCGTAGAAAATTTTTCACATAAAAGGATTTACCTTATGGATATCTCTTATCAAGGAACATGCAACTTGGCCAACTCAAAAATTCTAGGACTATTTAGTTCCTACTGCCTACACTTTAATGGCATTTAAGCACACATATATTACAGAAATAGCAACAAAGACTAACCACTTAACCTTTTCCCCACTGACGTCGGCTGAGGTACACACTGCGTCTTAACTTTCATTTAACCCCTTACTCGAAAAACAACTTATAATTTCTTGTAAAAATATTTCCAAAGAAAACTTTTAAGTCTTAAGCTTGAGATCAAAACCCATCAAGTGAGTCTGATTCACTCAAGCCTTGACTCTGATACCAACTTGTAACACCTGGTTTTTAATAAAACATCTTCATTTAAATAAATATCAATTTATTCAATAATTAACATTTTGAAGATATTTGGAAATCATTTTAAACATTAATTCACTGCATGAATCCCCAATTAAGCAGCATCAGTGTGTACCCGTCATGCCTGTCCGTCATTTCCACCTGTATAACCTGAAATGGTAATTTAAAAGGGAAAGGATAAGCACACGGCTTAGTGAGTTCCAACAACTACACAGCATATCAGCTACACATACTTTACCCCTAACAGGAAAATACAGCTATTTATCACACATAACATGCTCTACCCAGTACGTCGATTATAGTCTTTTACTCAGCATTTCGAGCCGCGCATACTCTGTACGTCGAGTCATGCGTATCTGCTCAGTAAGTCTAACTTCATTGCTCAGTACGTCGAGCCACCTTATATATCTCAGTTTATCGCCCCCATATTATCCACATGCTAGACCTAAACATGTCTAGTACTAACTACCAACACCATATCCCAACCCATACAGCTATCACAGGAAAGTGTATTATCAATAAAATACACACAGCTTGGTATTACATATAAACATCTTATAAGCACACAACACTACAGTAAAGCACACATAACCTCCACACAATGTAGTGAGAAACTCACCTGGTTGTTGACTAAAGCTTTTGTCTTTTTCTGCCTTGTATCCTCTTCCAACCTTGACTGTTATCACAGTACAAAATCTATCATTTATAAATCTTCCATTCACCCTTTTTAATAGTTCCAAAATAACACTTCATGATTTATCAAGTAAAGAACGGCCAGGTAGAAGATTAGATGGGGTGGCAGGATCATTTCAGCATTTTAGCCTTTCGGAAAATCCAACAACCAGATCCCATGTAACCGGCCTAGGCTCCGTTCTCGTAAGTAAATCAATTAGCATTATTTCGGAACAAAGTCTCCATAGCCTGGGTTATCTCCCGGCTCGAACTTGGTTATTTGATATAAGTCAAAATGACTAGCAATCGTTCCCTTCATATTATATGCAAATTACTATTATAATTGTACTAAAGGTTTGGAACTTACTTTCCGTATGTCGAGACGACGATCGCTACCTGAACCTATTGATTTCCCTCTCTTATAGCACCTCTTCCTCACTAACACACTCCTCTATAGTATATAAGTGTCTAGTATTTGTTTTGCCCAAAAATGAGGCTTGGAGCTTCTATTTATAGGCCTCTGGACCCTCTTCGCGTCGCGACGGACCCCCGGTCGCGTCGTGACCATTACGTAAGCACTTACCTCATCGCGCACTTCTCGAGAAGCTTCTGCCAGGCCTCGCGTCGCGAGCACTATTCACGTCGCATCGCGAGCACTATTCACGCCGCCGGAGTTACTATTCAATTTTTTTTTTGAAAAACGGTCGTTACAATAAAAACATAATCACTTTAAACTAAAAAATGGAAATAACAAATTCTCTTATTCACTTATGATTACAATAGAAAAACCAGTATTTAAAAAATATCATCCCATATGATTAATATAGAAAAACGAATCATCAGATGTGATTAATATGTAAAAATAATTAAATGATACCTAAATATAGTCTTCTTTTGTGATTTTAATATTCACCAACCAGCCTTTTTTTTCCAAAGCCTTTATTAAATTGAACAAATGAAAATTTAATATTAATCTCTTCTGGAACTGCAACTCCAATAATGTAAGACCCATTCCACCGTGGCACGGCTTGGGAGGGATCTGGATTCGCGAATGATTGGTACACGCGGCGCGGCTCGGGACGATCCGCAGCACGGCGCGCCGCAGATGTGAAAAACCCTAATTCGGATTTAAACGCCTATATGAAGGGTCCCAGCCCTAGGGTTCGTGTTTTTGGAGGTTTTTTGGAGTAGAGGCTACTACTTTCGGCAGAGGCTCTTCGGTTTCAAGACTTTGAAGGTTTTGAGAGATTGGAAGGAGGAAATATAACGTGAGAGAAGGCTTGTAACGGATCGTGTGCATCACTCCGTTTTCCAGAAGTAAGGTAAGAAGATCGACTCTTCTGACTTTACATTTCATCCCGTCATATAGTGTTATCCTTTGATTAGTAGTCTTTGATGACTTGTAACACTTAGGGTTTTGGACCATGGACATGCATGGACTTACATGTCCATAAGAAACTGACCTTAGGGTAGTTTCTGATCCCAGGAAGGGTGTAGAGAGGAACCCTAATGGATGGCTATACTAGTTAAGGGCTTTAAGGGATTTCAGACTAATACGAGTCCGCGACACGGACAAGCTATGTCAGCGACGCGGGTTCAGGTAAACCCCGTAAGTATGCAAAGATAGTCCGCGGCGCGTAAGGGGCGAAGTCGTGCCGCGACGACTGACTGTTGACCAGGAACTGATTTTCGACCATTGTTTGATGGCAATTGTTGGGTCTGACCTTTAGGCAAGTCTATAGGGGTTTGGTCAGTGATTAATATGTGTGTATGTGGGATATAGGTGATTGGACGAGCTTAGTTGCGATATTAAAGTATATCCGCACGATTACGAATCAGGTGAGTATCCTCACCTTACTATTAATAAGATAGTTAATACTCCTGAGACAAGGTAAAAGAAATTAATAAGATAGTTAATACTCCTGAGACAATATGAAAGGAACCAGTAAAAGAGACATGGTCAGAAGGTATAAATATATTGAAAATATCAATGGAGTATATAGTAAAAATATAAAAGAAAGAGTATAACTGAAAATTTCGTTGTATAACGGAAACGAATTATGATTATAGAATAAAGATAAAAGTAGTGTCACTACAGTGACCAAAGAAAGAAAGACTGGAAAATAATAATAATAAATAAAAGTAGTAACACATTGATATATGTGATCCATTACGATAACTTTATATTAATACATTAAGAAAAGTTTACAGAACTACTAACCTAAACTGAAGAATCAGAAGGAAGCGAAAAAAATTTTCTACACTCCACTCTTTGTCATCATTAGGTTGACTTGTACCTTCTTGAGGATTTGGAAGGGGTATGTTTTCAGTTATTGGAGGAGGAGCTCCAGGGTGTGGGGTCTCGATATGGTTGGAACCCGTAACCCCATGATTATGGGCTAAATATTGACTCATTTGGGGAGTGTGTAAGTAGGGAAGTGATGAGGAAGGGTTCCAATTCGGAACCAGTTGGGGGTAGCTATAAGAAGGAGGAAACCAGGCTAGGTTACCTACAGAGCCTCCAAAATTTCCCTCACTCACAGGCTCGAGTAAACCAGGATTAATACTACTCGTACCAGAATTAGATGACAGAGATTGCTGCTGTGTATGAGTTCTTGATGAAGTTTCCCCCTTTTCCAGAAATTTTCTTTTCTTATATTCAACCTTATGAGCAGCTTGTATTAGTTTCTTTGTGCCGTCTGTTAGACCCGATTGTGACCCTTCAATTATTGTTTCTTTCTCCCTTTTTAGGTTGGGTATTAAATCTTTCGATAATCCTGCTGCTCCACTAAACTCGTTACCAAATTCCTGTGACATAAATAATTTTAGTAATAATAACTTTATGATTTAAAGGAATTAAAAAAAAAAACAAAAATGTAATTCTTTACCTCAACACGATCAATAAGAGTTTGCAGACTCTTAAGTTGTCGTTGGGGCCAATGTTCGATACCTAAATCTCTACAGCGTTTTTTTAACTGTGTCGATCCAATGTTGAGTTCTTTCGCAGCTTTCTCAATTGGTTCGTTAAAGTGTTCAGCTATTATTTCCCTACTTAATGAGTGTCTGAAACCTCTTCTACTGCCAGCTACTGTGGTTGCTGGAATCGAAAGATTGAGTTCAAATGTACTATTGCTATTCGGGATCATTTGAACATGATCCTGATTTTCTAAACCAAAGATGGACATTGATTCATTAAAATAAGTAGCTTCTATCGGTGGTAATTGTAGGTTTTCAATCATGGACCCAGGATTTTGAAATCCTTCTAGGTTCCTTTGAATCACCTGAAGGTGATTTTGATATTGAAAACCAACCCCAAGCTCGGGATTCATTTCAATATTGATGTTATGAGTTGTTTGTAATTGACTTTCATTTCGAATGTCAGTCATGACTCCTTGATTCACGGGGATGATCTTATTACTCGTGGAGGGTACGTCGAGGAATGAATTGTAATCGGGTAGACCATCCACAAATGGGTCTACAAATAACAATTGTCAGATGATAAAACAAAACCGAATACTCATAGAAGCAATCATTTAAAGAATTTAACCTGGTAGAAGGTATGGAGTCTGATCGAGTGCAAAGTCTAAAGATGCATGCACTGGATCTTCTGAATTAATGTTCAGCTCGGGAAAAATTTCTGGCTCACCGTGGAATTGCTCTATTGGTAGTATATCTGGAAGACTGTACCATAATTCAAAATCAAGCAAAACATTAGAAAGATAATCAAAATATGGATGATAGATGTTTAGAATGTTAGAGTCACCGAACTCTATTAAGAATGCTTGGTTTGAAGTACCCTCTCCTTGCGGAAAACCAAGTCCAGGGTTCGACAGATCGCCCATTGAAGAACTGTTTTCCATGCCTCAGCTTTAAATATGAGTTCATTTATGAACAAACTATTGATAAGAGAGGATGAGACTAAAAATGAAGGTGGAAATGAATGATATTACATACCTGTATATATATATATATATATATATATATATATATATATATATATATATATATATATATATATATATATATATATATATATATATATATATATATATATATATATATATATATATATATATATATATATATATATATATATATATATATATATATATGTTGGATTAGGTGTCTAAGCCATGACTTTACAACTATATTTATCTTGTTAATTGAAGCAAAGTCCATTTGGGTTGCCCTCATAGCTGGAGGTCAGGATAGAGTTCGGTAGAGTAAAAGGTTGATTTATTAATTGTGTAATAAATCAATAGAATTAATTAAATGGTTTATTAATATATTTAAGTGTTAATATATTAACTAGAAACTATAATAATTAATTGAGATTTAATCTAGAATTAATTGGATTTAATTTAGTGATTAAATTAATTAATTAAAAGTGTGAGGACTAGTTTGTATTTATTCAATAGTTGAATAACTGGCAAAGAGAAGTCCAGGGGCCAAAAGTGGCGCCACCCTTGGAGGCTTCTCTAGGGTTGGCGAAAACCCTAATTAGGGTTTAGGGATCTGGTCCAAGTGGTCAACAGGCTTGCCCACTTGGAGGCTCCTTAGGGTTTCAAGTGTAACCCTAGGAGGCTATAAAAGGAACCCTCTGGCTCCCCATTATTCACGCCAACTTCAACCAAGATTACCCTGCTGGACTGTCTTCTCCATTGCTGTGGGTATGACTTGCATCTGAGGCAGGATACTTTTGCTGCTAGCTTCAAGAACAAGATTCAAAGGTTGGTTTTTCTGATTTAAACTTTAGAAATCATTGTTGGCCTTTAGGTTTTAGTTTATTATCTTCATAGAAGAAAACATAGATCTTTATAGGGTGCATGTGAACCATAAGATTATTTTGTGTTCATTGTTTGCTAGAAAACCCTTCAGTGGTATCAGAGCATAGGCTGTTTTCTTATGAATTGATATAAACTGCTTGGATGATTATTGCCTTGAGTGTTTTTGCCAAAAACCCTCTTGGAATAGCCTCAATTTCGTGGCCTAGGCTAGAGTTTCCTAACCCTAGCCGCCGCCCCTTGGATTCCCCTTTTAATTGCT
Source organism: Cichorium intybus (assembly GCA_023525715.1). Classification (NCBI taxonomy): domain Eukaryota; kingdom Viridiplantae; phylum Streptophyta; class Magnoliopsida; order Asterales; family Asteraceae; genus Cichorium; species Cichorium intybus. The sequence goes on from CM042011.1 coordinate 104,953,552, forward strand.
TGATTTACTTGCCTTTTATAAGTTGGTTGTTATTTTTGGTAATTATTGGATAATTAAATAACTGGAACCCCTTATTCTTGGCATGCTATTTTCGAGATTAGGGAATAAGGGTTAGGAAATTAATTTGATTAATTTTGTGATTCCCTTATTAGATTTAATTAATTTAATTAATTATTAATTAAAAAGATAAATTAAATCAGCTTAAAGAATTAATTAAAATTTCAAAAAATAGATAATAATTTGCGAAAATTATGAGATAATTAATTCTAAAATATTTTAATAAGATTAAAATATATCTTATATATTTATGATTAAAAGTTAATTATTTATATATAAGAAAATTGGTTAGTCTTACCGCAAGTAGGCCTCATTCACAAAACTGTCCTATAAAGAGGGTATAAGGCGACTGCCTATAAAATGGCAGTCTAATGGGTATCCACTCTTACCCACCGCTCTCCTGGTCAGTCGAGTGTCGTTAGCCGAACGGGTTTGATAGAACCGCTAAGCCTCTTAAAAGTAAAATGCTATAATTGAAAGTACTAGAACCTTAAACAAAACCCAATCTAGTTACTTTAGGATAAAAATGTGAATTGGTGCTAATCCATGGAATTGCACATTGCACATTGTGGAACGTTGGTGGAGCGTGTGTGGTTTACCGGCACACCAACTGGGGTCCGCAAAGGCTTGCAATGGGTTTCTCGATTTTGTCATTATTAACGGAGCGTGTGTGGTTAACCGGCACGTTAATTAGAGATGACAATTGACTTCGAGAGTACCAAGCTAATTTGCATGGTTATTCAAACCCGGTTTGTGATCCTCGGCATCCCAGTCACAAACAGTGGGGCACATCCGAGACTAAACATGCCATTGAATAGTTCAATGTGTCTCAACAGATCTAGGAATTTCATAAGATGAAATTGATAAGTGTATTATCTACCTTAATGACCATTATGTTCTGATTACGGCATCCCTCTTCACACCATAGTTGGGGAATTTTGGGTCCTAGCCTTAATAAATAATATATTGGGTAATTATTTAAAAGGATAAATTAAACTAATAAAATTCTGGTTATTGTAGATGTCTGAATCAAGTGTCTATTCTCCTCCCTCTCCTCCTTCACCCACTTCTGAGAGCATCAGAAAGTACCTGCCTAATATGGTGAGGCTGACTGGCCTGAATTATATGGTATGGCTTCGTAAATAGAGAATAGTTCTCTGTTTTGCTAGCAAGCCATATCTGACTGAGTGTCCGCTCCCCAAAGCATGACATCACACAGTAGCTTGTGATGAGCATGACTCCTTGATTGTTAAGTCAAGGAAAGTTCGTTACCTAATACTATTGATCATTGACCCCGAGTTCCGCAGGAATTTAGAATTCCTGGGGTCAGATAAGTTAACACAGCTAGTTGTAGAAAGGTTCCATAAACTGGTTAAGAAAGGACGAACTAAGATCTTCAAAGAGTTTGAAGTGTGCAGGAAGTAGCACCAGTTCACATGTTCTCTAGACTGAGAGACACATAGGTGAACTATATAAATTTGGTCCCCTTATGATTGGGAGTTAAAGCATTAGCTCGACTCGCTGATCCGTTCATCCTAATGTACAGGAAGGGAAACCAGATGCGACAATCGTGGATATGCATTCAATGTTGACTTTGTATGAGTCGTTCATAGAGAAGCATAGTTCCATTGATTCAGCTGCTTCGGGATTGAGTCCAGTAATAGGACACATCAAGAAATGCTCCAGATCGTCTGGACCGGTTCCTCGATGTTTCAAAATGGGAATCCACAGGGTGGGACACAGTCATGGAAAGATTGGAAAATGCTCCGAAGCCGAACACTTTGGCAACTCAGGAATATCTTAGAACTCAAAACACCTGATCCTTAGTTCCTTGATACAAGATGTGTTTCTCACATTTGCTCTGTATGTATGGACTCTGTAGGATGTGAGATGTTGTTGCATAGGAGCATATTCAGATTGGATCTGAAGCTCATGCAGTTTTAGAGTTTAGTTAGATATTGTAATATTGTTATTAGCTTTTCAGATGCGTATGACATTGTCTATCATATAGTACATTGTTCAAGGATTTTGTTTTAATAAAATTATCAATTTTCTTTTAACACATGTTGTTTGAAATATCCTTGAAATGTTGTATGATTGTGTTGAATGCATGATTAGTAATAACTTGAATATTGATACATCCAAAGTGTTTGGATTTTAGGAATTGTGCTCCCTATGATTGTTAAGATAAATATTGTAAGAATCAATTCAACCAAAGGTCCAGTTGGACAGGACTTTGGAATCATTTGACTTAGAGTCACTTGATGAATTGAGTTCTTAATGTGTAAAGAAATGAATCAACCAAAGATCCAGTCAGACAGGACTTTGGAATCATTTGACTTAGAGTCAGATGATGATTAAGTTCTTTATAAAGCACATGTGGCAAGGAATGAATCACCCAAAGATCCAAAGGATAGGATTTTGGAATCAGTTGACTTAGAGTCAACTGAAGATTGCAAGTCTTGAACAAAGTTAACAAAGTCATAAGTTTACATAAAGATGTAAAAGACATTAATATTAGGAGCAACAAACACATCAGTTGCTGTGTATTGCTCGAATCTTCAAATTGAACACAATTGTTTGTACTTCACGATATTTGTCATTCGGTATGAAGAATATGACTTCGCTTATCAGAATAAGCGATTGGATTGAACCCTTCAACAGTTCAAGGACTTCAAAGGAAGTACAAGACCCACAGAACCTGAGTGACAACATAAACTGGGAAAATGTTTCACAGTTTATTCCCTTCCAAGAACATTAATAGTTATAATGTGTCTTAGGGAAGATGATGGAGCGTTGGTCGAAACAGTTCGATCCTCAATGTATGAGATACATTGCCAATTAGTTTCCGATACATAGAATACTAAACCAGTCAGACCATATTCCAACCACATCCTTCGACTAAGTAGGTTTTGCAGACACCGTCTGAAATATAAAGCTGGGATTGTCCCACTTGTACATTAAAGGTCCAGGGTCTTGTAGTGTTCGTCCGAACCTCATGACTAGCCTGAACCTAATCAGAAATGTCGTTTCACTGGCTATCCTGCTGTACCTGGAAGAGAAAGAGCTCTTTTAGAAAGAACTCATGTTTTAAGGAAACAGTGGGAGTTTGGGACAGTCCTGAATGAGTTCAAGATTAGCCAAGTGAAATAACCTTTAGTCATCACTAGGCTTAGAGCAGAAATCAGATTTCTGTTTTAATACTGACATTACCTTCTCTTGACTAGTAGTACTGATCACCGTCATAAGCAGTTATGATCGGGGTGACATACCGAATAGTGGTAAAACACTATAGTTGGTACGGTTTTTCAATCCGACTACTTGGAAGCATTGGTGAGCCCGGTTGCTGCCAATTAAGAGAACTTTAGGACAAGATACAGTCCATGTGACAGTTTGATTGATTTCACAACTGGTCTTAAAACCAGTGGGAGTAATCATCAAAAGAAACCAACATGGACAGAAACGTACCTTCAGAACATCTGGTTGAGTGAGACGATACTCAGAGTCAAGTAATTGACTTCGAGAGAAGCGCTCTCAATAGAAGATGAAATCCGAAAGGATACTGCATATTGTATGTCGTTAGTGGAGCGCGTGTGGATCACCGGCACACTAATAGGGACTCATAAAGAATATACCAGTATAGAGGTACATGGGCCCGGGAATTTCCCCGCGGGTATCTCGCAAGAAAGGATATTCAGATTCTCGAAATATGCCAAAGGATTGGGTTTTGATAATGGGCTGAAAGATTTCCATTAAGATGTCAGAAAGGTTTGGATTCTCAAAATGTGCCATAAGCTCTGGATTTTGTTAATAGTCCATAACCGTGTCAAAGCCAGTGGGAGTATTGCTGTTATCTATCTCAATATGAGTGTTACATACTGTTTCTAGGAAACGTCTCTTTTCATTACAAAGTGTAATGACTTGGTGTTAAGAAACGGATCACTATGAAAGGCTTAATAAAGATATGACATGCTCGGGTGGTTATAAACGTCTATGAGATAGATCAAAACTCTGCCAAGATGATCTTGATGAGACTCAAGATGCATAGCTCAGGAAAAGAGTTTCCTATCATTGCAAAGTGTAATGATTTGACATACAAAGAAGGTGCAGCATACTCACATAATCCATAGACATCTATCAAATAGATGTTGTCATCAGTATAGACCTGGCCATAATCTTGATAAGATTCAAGATACATGAGAAAAAGTCTCCGAAAGGATATAGTTATTAAAGGTCGTGACACAAGGATTATGAGTAATCCTAAGATTCCAAAAGGGTTTGGAATAGGACTGGATCGAATCCAACAAGTTTCTTGGATCGATCAGAAGTGTCATGAACATGTCTTGATGACTTAATGCTTAGAGCATACTGAGTCGGATTCAAGATATGACCTGGTTGGGAATACTTAATGGATTTTGTACCTACATGAGAAATCATTGGAAAATGATTAGGGGTGAATGTTAATAACAATTTGAAAAGAGTTTTTCAAATAAGGACTTAATGGTTAAAGAATTTCGTTGGCATTCCGATGGAGCGCGTGTGGCTCACCGGCACATCGTAACACCTCGAAATAGTCTTAAGGTGCAGTCATGTGGACTAAAGATCCCGAGAACCATGGAAAGTCACAGTACATAGAATGGAGTTGTTAGTGAGAATGACGGTATGACCAAAATTGAAATATCATCGGAAGGATATCCGATCGGATAAAGTGTATGACATTTGAATACATAGAAAGAGTGAAAGGTCAGGTAGACATAGATACATAACACGAATTAAATAGTTTAAAAGGAATCTAGAAACCGATAATAGTTTATGTAAAATCCAACTTGGTGATTACCTCGTGGAGACTTGGTAATTAGGCAATAGTAGCCACCAGTCAGATTTTAAGTTTCAATTTTGCATGTTTCACTTCCTGAATAATTTGATTATTCAAAAGGTCCACAGTCGCTCATACTTTTCGGGAGTAAGTATGAATGAAGACTGTCATGAATTGGTTTGTAGATTGTCTAAGGAGTTAGACATTGCAGTAAGACTGCTACAACGTTCACGAGTACTTAGAAATAGAGATTTGAGTATTGGATAAACCCACGCTCAAAAGATTGCTTCATGGATTACATCACGAGCAATGTTGAGACGATAATATCGTATGATCTTGAAGCGGAGACATATGAGTTGAAATTTACGAGTCGGTTGTGCATTGATAATGCGAAACGCATCGGTAACTCGATGTTATAAAACGCATTGTTGTGTACGATGTGATAAGTAAAAGACACAACCATATGAGCCAAAGCTTATTCGTTCCTTGACCCTGATGGGAAACAGATATCTGTAGGCCGCTCGATGATTTTGAAGTTGACTAAAGTGCTGGCCAGCCGGGACTAAATTGAGGTGTTTAATTAGAAGTCCGAAAGTCATAAGCAGAATCAGAAATCGGGAAACAGAGTATCGGACAGAGATTGATCTCAATCCATGTCTCGTGTCTGAAAATATCTTGTTGGACGAAGGATCATATGATCACTTATCTTTGGACGGAACTGACTATGTCAGAGTTCGGCAGCAGTTTCTAGGAAGCTGCAGGTTGTTTATTAATCAGAAGATAAATTAAAGTCATAGACTTATCCAAGTGGGAGACTGTTGGATTAGGTGTCTAAGCCATGACTTTACAACTATATTTATCTTGTTAATTGAAGCAAAGTCCATTTGGGTTGCCCTCATGGAGGTCAGGATAGAGTTCGGTAGAGTAAAAGGTTGATTTATTAATTGTGTAATAAATCAATAGAATTAATTAAATGGTTTATTAATATATTTAAGTGTTAATATATTAATTAGAAACTATAATAATTAATTGAGATTTAATCTAGAATTAATTGGATTTAATTTAGTGATTAAATTAATTAATTAAAAGTGTGAGGACTAGTTTGTATTTATTCAATAGTTGAATAACTGGCAAAGAGAAGTCCAGGGGCCAAAAGTGGCGCCACCCTTGGAGGCTTCTCTAGGGTTGGCGAAAACCCTAATTAGGGTTTAGGGATCTGGTCCAAGTGGTCAACAGGCTTGCCCACTTGGAGGCTCCTTAGGGTTTCAAGTGTAACCCTAGGAGGCTATAAAAGGAACCCTCTGGCTCCCCATTATTCACACCAACTTCAACCAAGATTACCCTGCTGGACTGTCTTCTCTATTGCTGTGGGTATGACTTGCATCTGAGGCAAGATACTTTTGCTGCTAGCTTCAAGAACAAGATTCAAAGGTTGGTTCTTCTGATTTAAACTTTAGAAATCATTGTTGGCCTTTAGGTTTTAGTTTGTTATCTTCATAGAAGAAAACATAGATCTTTATAGGGTGCATGTGAACCATAAGATTATTTTGTGTTCATTGTTTGCTAGAAAACCCTTCAATATATATATATATATATATATATATATATATATATATATATATATATATATATATATATATATATATATATATATGTATATATATATATAGCATCTTGCGGCTGGAACCGAAAGGACACCTCACATTTTAGTGCCAAAATTCAAACAAACTACAGTAGGTGCGACTCTTCGCTACCCTGAGTGCCGTTTCTTTTTCAAAATTCGCTGCTTGACTCCGGTGATAACGGGATACTGAAGAGATTCTTTGTAATAAAGGTGAATATAGTGGTGTCGATTATTGATTACTTTGATATACAGACTGATGTAGGCTGTTGATTATTAGCGATGCGATGTCATATAAAACAAGTAAAGTCGTTACCTATTGTCTTGGTGTTGAATTTCGAGGACGAAATTCTTATAAGTGGGGGAGAGTTGTAACACCCCATTTTCCGCGTTAGCGATTATAAATATTTACAATTATTTAGTATCATATTTTAAAAGAAAGTAAATAAATTTTATTCTAGAAGCGAATCATGGAATCAAATTCTGACTATTACGACAAATAATAATAATAATAATAATTATAATTATAATAGTTTCATACTAATAGTTTCATTATAATTGCTTGGTGGTGGATTACGTCAACTTTGGAAACTTTAAATGTGAAATTAAAACAAGAATGTGCTAAACAAAAATACTATATTAAACTACAAGGACTAAACTTGGCAATAAGTGAAAGTTCATGAATTATTGTTTTGGGTTTTGCTGTATGATTGTGAAAGGACAGCAATGAATTTAATTAGGTAAGAACTAATCCTACCATACGTTCCCTCTCTCTCATTCTCTCGGTTTTCTCTCTTCCTACCGAGAATCCATTTTATGCTACTAGTTCTTGTCGTTGATGGTGTGCTAGTAATGGAAAAGAGAAGTGTATGCAGGGGAGCGTGTGTTGAGTTGCAAGGTTCAGGTACTCCCTTTGTCTCCTTGATTGTGATTGTGTAACACCACCACAAAAACCCCACCGTGGGTGTATGTGTATGTGTGTGTGTTTGTGTTATATGTGATTCATATTTTTGTATTATACCCCAAGTTTCTGATTTTGAAGTATTCTTAGACTTGATTCACACCCTAGTGTGTCTTTATGGCTTGTCTTAATGGGTTAGGCAGGTGCAAACTCTAATCCTAGTATCATTTGATGTGGTGTTGGAACTTTCCTGTTTTTGGGTCAACTTGGAAAATTCGTATAAAATCATAAGATTTTCTATTTGGAGTGAACCATATATTTCCAGAAAGGTCTTTGTCACACCCCGATCCGTGGCGGAATCGATCAAGGCGTGATATATTGTTCAAAGTCTCATGACAACTATGTTATAATATGATTAGATTCAATTAAGTACTAAGTATGCAAACAAAATCCACAACATACAAATACAAATCCAAATACAACAACATTTATTACATGAAATTTAAATAGTATTGTGGGTTTCTAAGGTACACCCTACTTTTCATCAACTTCATTCTTCAAATCTGCATCATGGGTAAAAACAGGTCAACTACGAGAGTTGGTGAGTAATCTAGTTTTATTAACGAAAATTGTGACTTTGAATAATTTGAAATTTGTTTTCTTTTGAAGTTGGCAAACAAGTGTTATTGAGATAACAATTTATAAATCAAAAATTGATTAACAAATGATAACAACAACAATAAGTCCTCACCCTATATATACATATAAGTATATATATAGGATGGAGCATCTAATCATCATACACACTCAACCACGTGCAATCAATCACCTTAGCGTCCCAAGGCGGGGTGGTCAACCCAATAGCGCTATTATTGTCCATAACGTACCTCAAGAATACGGGCATAGTCATGGAGATTAGACTAAAAATGATAATGCACTACAAGTACATGTAGCGTAAATAAACAATAATTATACAAATAATGATTCAAGTATAAATGTCCCAACAATGTCTCAATGGTGAAAAATAATAAAATGAAGTTGGAACATATTAAAACCACATGATACACCCCAAAAGTATTGAAAATTATAAAATATGGGGTAGATTACTCACATTAGTCCAATAAGGAATGTGCGTGTTGTACGATAGACGGCTCGGGTCAAAACGACGTGGAACCTATTATAATTAGTAGTTTTGGTTTAGGAATCGATAAATGGGAATATAGTATTAATAAAAATAATTTAGACACATATTATTATATTAGATGAATTAACAATTATCCAAATTTTGTTTTGCATATTAATGTATTTATATGTTAAATGAATTTTAAATTGAATTAATTACTTTGCTTAATTAATTTATATTTTCACTTTAGGAAATATTTTAATAATTTCTTATTAAAATAATAACTAGTCAAATTATAAGTATTTACAGATTTTATATATTATAAACAATTATTTATATGAAATAATCATTAAAATGCTTTTTTTTACATGCTTAGATATTTAGGAAAATGGTTTTAAATACTAAACAATAATGAAACATTCTGAAATTATCAGAAAATAATTATTTCATAAAATAGTAATTACTGTAAAATTTTCATATTTTTCTTAACTGCTTTAGTATTTATTTAGTATTTTAATGATTAAACAACAACAAAATTCGGGAAAAATAATAAATGATCCCTAAAAATTCTGGAAAATTAACCATAGTTTTCTAACATTATATTGAGCCTACTGTAAATATTTTGTATATTTTGGACTAAGGGAAGTATTTCTTATGTTTTTCATTATTAACTAATCAATAAAATCATAAATAATAGGAAAATATTAAGCGAAATTAATTAGACTTTTTATTTATGATTACCATGTTATATATGATATTATGATAAGGTGTTATAATTTTTGGACATGTGTAGCTATTTATTATCAATTTAAAGCATTAAATAAACATTAAATCAGGAAAAATAAGGAAACATTCTTACAAAAATCTGTAAATTTAGTCATGGAGTCTTGAATATGTGAATAAGGTGCGAAAAATATAAAATCTAGTTTTTAACATACATAACTATATTTTGCAATTTATTTATCTACAACAAAATAAAATACAAAATAAGCATCAAACAGTAATATAAATGCATGAAACTTTATAAATTATGTTTTCTCTGTTTATGGGTCATCCCATAATTTTCTCAGAATTTATTGAATACAAAAAGTATTTTATATGAATTATTGCCCTATTTTAGTGCAATAATTATAATAATTCGATAAAAATGAGTTAATTTCTGAAAATTTCCAGAACTTCTTATTTTATTAATGGAATTCTGAGAAAAATCAGGTTTATACATAAAATGAGTTTTAGATATTTTGGTGGATTTAATTTGTTTCATGTATGAATTTGAAACTTTTAACAACATACCTTGAGGAATGCTTCAAGAGGGATGAAGATTTGAGTATGAGGGATTGTTCTTGGCTGGAAAATGAAGCTTTCTTGGAGAAATTTCGAGATTGAGAGTGAGAGAAAGAATAGAGAGGGTTTGAGTGGTGATGAGAATAATGTGGTGAGAGAAAAAGGAAAGGAAAGATGATGGGAGGTGTGAGTGGGAGACCATGAGAATATCTTTTGGCTTTTGGTGGTCTTCATAATTTTCCACTAGCACAAGCATCTTAAGATTTTTATAAAATTTAATGTAGTGTTTATAAAAATAGAGTTTTATAAAAAAATAGGTTATTATTTGATTATAACAATCTACTTTGATTTGAAGTTTAATTATAGCATTCAAGTTTGATTCTTTTAATTTAATTAGAGAATTATACTTTTATTTGATTATAATATGGTATCATAATTTAATTTGATTATAGTTATAACGTTATACTATGCTATATTGCTATTAACATCAATTTATAACGTAGTGTATGAGTTTTGATCCTATTAGCGTCAAGTAATCTCGATTAGGGTTTATTAGATTTCCAATTGGGTTGGGTTGACCCGAATCCATTTTAGGCGGATGTCACAGTCTCCCCTACTTTAGGAAATTTCGTCCCGAAATTTAATAAGAAAGTACATTAAGAGAAAAGATGCGGGTATTTGGTACGCATATGATCCTCACGCTCCCATGTATACTTGGGTCCACGTGCCGACTGCCACCTGACCTTGACCAGGGGAATGCGACTTCTTTTGAGTTGCTTTTCCTTCCGGTCGGCAATTTCCAAGGGTTTCTCGATAAATTGCATTGTCTCGTCAATTTGGATATCCTCGAGAGGAACATGAAGGTTCTCGTCTGCTAAACACTTTTTGAGGTTAGCTATATGAAATAGTGGGTGAACTTTCTGAAGCTCTGTTGGTAGATCCAACTCATAGGCTACTGGTCCGATCCTTTTCAGGATCTTAAACGGGCCTACGTAGCGTGGTGCCAATTTACCCTTGCGTCCAAATCGAACCACACCTTTCCATGGGGATACTTTTAACATGACCATGTCACCCACGATAAATTCAAGCGGTTTGCATCGCTTGTCGGCATAACTCTTTTGTCGGCTACGAGCTGTGAGAAGGTTATTGCGAATCTGAGTGATTTTGTCGGTTGTTTCCTGGATAACCTCAGGACCAATGATTGGAGAATCCACTGTTGCGCGAATTACGTGAGACTCCCCAATTTCATGCCAGCAAATAGGAGATCGGCATTTACGGCCATACAATGCCTCAAATGGTGGCATCCCGATGCTAGAATGATAACTGTTATTATAGGAGAATTCCACCAACGGTAAATGAGAGTCCCAGTTTCCACCGAAATCTAAGACACACGCCCTCAACATATCTTCGAGTGTTTGAATTGTCCTCTCAGATTGACCATCGGTCTGAGGATGATAGGCGGTACTGTATGTATGTATATATGTATGTATATGTATGTATGTATATGTATGTATGTTTGTAATGTCATTTTATAGCTGATACGCATAAGAGGAATAAAATATGCAAGATACAGGTGGACCACGAGCTGTATATACGCCAGGTGAGTAGGTTCTAATCCATTATTATGATATTATTTAATTAAATGTTCTTTGAATTATTTCCACTTTCAGGAGAATTTTTTTTTTATATAAAGGGTCTTTTCGTTTTCCCTGTCCTTATCGGAGTTAAGCAGTGAATGTTGAAAAAAATAGCACTTTGGGTAGTCGAAAGGTCGCATCTACTGTAGATGGTTGAATTTTTTTTTTTTTTTTTTTGATCCACTTATAGATAGTTTAACGGATTACAATCCATTCATGGACGAGCACTTAACGAATAGTGAGATTATCCCCATGAATCAAGGATTCATGGCTAGCATACAGAATGACAATCAACTACAGGTGATTCATAACGATAGTGTTGGAATGAATCCCGAGTTTGAGGGAGGTTTTCAATACCAGAATCACCTTCAGATGATTCAAAGAAATCTAGAGGGATTTCAAAACCCTGGGTTCATAGCTGAAAATCAACAGTTACTGTCGACGTCAGATACTAATGTTATTGCACCAAAGTTTATCTTTGGTCAGGATCATGCTCAATTGATCCTAAATGACAATAGCACAACCGGATTTGATTCTTTGAGTCCAAGAACTACAGTAGTTGGCAGTGGAAGTGGTTCTAGACAGCCATTAAGTAAGAAAGCAATAACTCAGCACTTTAACAAGCCTCTTTTGGAAGCTGCAAAGGAACTCAACGTTGGATCAACCCAGTTGAAGAATCGTTGTAGAGAGTTAGGAATACCAAAATGGCCTCGAAGACAGCTTAAGAGTCTAGAAACTCTTATTAACAATACTCAGGTTAAAAATTGCATTTTTTTTTTCAAAATTTTAGTACCATGAGATTGTATTGACTGAAGGTATTTATGTAACAGGAATTGAATAATATTACTAATGAAGCAGACGTAATACTTGGTATAGAAAATGAGAAAAAAGCAATATTCGAGGGTTCCAGTTCGAAGATGACTGATACCACAAAGAAATTTAGGCAAGCTGTCTTTAGAGATGTTTACAGGAAACGAAAGGCCGAGGAGATGGAGGAAACTTCATCAGGGACCCATGTACAGCAGCAATCTTTGCCATCCGGTTCTGCTATAGATGTTGATTTACTTGGGCATGTAAATGATGAAGGCTCACATCCAATAATAGAAAGTATGGTTATTCCTATTCTTCAGGAAGGTCCAAGTCAAGTACTTTTTGATGAAGATTGGAGTTTCTTAGAACAGGAAGATATGAATCTTGATTTACTTGAGAATGTAAATGATGAAATTTCACATCCTATGATAGAAGGTATGACCATTCCTATTCTTCAGGAAGGTCCAAGTCAAGTACCTTCTAATTCTGATATGAGTGGTTTTAACCCTGACTTTCTCAAGATCATAAGTGAAGAGAAAACAGAAGACTTAACAGGTGAGATAGCCTGCTTTCGGCGTTCAGATTGAATTCCAACATTAGTCTAATGAAACCGTTGGTACCGTTCCTGTTTCCGTTTATGCCATTAATGCTAATGTTTGTCATGGCGGCTGCCACAACGACATGAAATATAACGGTGTCCACCAGTGGAGTCATCGGTCGATCTGTTGATGGTGTGATGGTATGTTGGTTACTTTGACAAGGTGGCATTCTTGTGCTATTGAGATTAAAGATGGAATGATTGTAGGTTTTCGATAATAGTTATTGGTCAGATATTATCGACCATGTAAGGGTAGGGGTATAACATGTACATAAAATGTCTAGATGTATGGTTCTATAGTATTATAAAATACTCCTATAGTATTTTAGATTTGTATTCTGTTTTAGAGTTTATTTGTATATGGTTATTGATAAGTTTTTAGACTTGTTGTTCACTACAATTATTCCTAAACACATGTTAGTCATACCTTGGACCAATAGAGTTGATCAGGCTCTATTTATCCTAGATATGATTACATAACTATCTAGGCCTACTCGTAGTGTTCAACTCATCTTATTACTCTTGTATTGTTTTGGTTATGACACTGTTCTAGTATGTATGTACTTGTACTTATACTTTATAAAAATATCATTGTATTGGGCACCTTCTGGGCTTTCCATGGGTGTTAAATGTGAATCATGTAGCATTTGCGTGGGCCCCCATAATACTAAGTTTTCACATATTTTCCCACTTCTAGGACCATTAGGGAACTTAATAGTCCAATGAGTTGGCCATTTTAGAGTGTATCCTTTCGGATACGTTTGATAAGGTCGGGTATTTTGATGGCTCAAAAGTAATGTGAATGACGCGCTTTGGCCTATAGGTTTGGGAACTCTCGCCTTTGGTCCCCAGGTAAGCAAACTGGTCCCTCGGTTGATTGGGATGTATACGAATGCTTACCTAGTCAGGACTTTCGGGCTACCGGCACCTCCCCCTTCCAGTTACTACGCGTCCATTACTATGATCCTACCCAACTAGAGTGGATGACTTGGAATTTCCTATGAGTTCTAAGGATTATATATGTATAATTTTTTTTTTTGAAACCACTTGAGTATGTGTGTGATTTTCAGAGAAAGAAGAGAAAATTTACAAGTGTATGCACACATATAAGTGTCATGAGTAATACGTAAGCACATAAGGGAGCAATTAGCACACAAAGGTATTCCTAGAATTTTCTAAGTGCGAATTACATGCAGTTGTGTGTGCATTTTATAAACTAGCATACGAGAGGACCCTAGAGGCTATAGACTAGGTCAAGGCAATTAACCTAATTCCCTATAGTCAAGGGCTCTGATACCAATCTGTCACACCCCGATCCGTGGCGGAATCGATCAAGGCGTGATATATTGTTCAAAGTCTCATGACAACTATGTTATAATATGATTAGATTCAATTAAGTACTAAGTATGCAAACAAAATCCACAACATACAAATACAAATCCAAATACAACAACATTTATTACATGAAATTTAAATAGTATTGTGGGTTTCTAAGGTACACCCTACTTTTCATCAACTTCATTCTTCAAATCTGCATCATGGGTAAAAACAGGTCAACTACGAGAGTTGGTGAGTAATCTAGTTTTATTAACGAAAATTGTGACTTTGAATAATTTGAAATTTGTTTTCTTTTGAAGTTGGCAAACAAGTGTTATTGAGATAACAATTTATAAATCAAAAATTGATTAACAAATGATAACAACAACAATAAGTCCTCACCCTATATATACATATAAGTATATATATAGGATGGAGCATCTAATCATCATACACACTCAACCACGTGCAATCAATCACCTTAGCGTCCCAAGGCGGGGTGGTCAACCCAATAGCGCTATTATTGTCCATAACGTACCTCAAGAATACGGGCATAGTCATGGAGATTAGACTAAAAATGATAATGCACTACAAGTACATGTAGCGTAAACAAACAATAATTATACAAATAATGATTCAAGTATAAATGTCCCAACAATGTCTCAATGGTGAAAAATAATAAAATGAAGTTGGAACATATTAAAACCACATGATACACCCCAAAACTATTGAAAATTATAAAATATGGGGTAGATTACTCACATTAGTCCAATAAGGAATGTGCGTGTTGTACGATAGACGGCTCGGGTCAAAACGACGTGGAACCTATTATAATTAGTAGTTTTGGTTTAGGAATCGATAAATGGGAATATAGTATTAATAAAAATAATTTAGACACATATTATTATATTAGATGAATTAACAATTATCCAAATTTTGTTTTGCATATTAATGTATTTATATGTTAAATGAATTTTAAATTGAATTAATTACTTTGCTTAATTAATTTATATTTTCACTTTAGGAAATATTTTAATAATTTCTTATTAAAATAATAACTAGTCAAATTATAAGTATTTACAGATTTTATATATTATAAACAATTATTTATATGAAATAATCATTAAAATGCTTTTTTTTACATGCTTAGATATTTAGGAAAATGGTTTTAAATACTAAACAATAATGAAACATTCTGAAATTATCAGAAAATAATTATTTCATAAAATAGTAATTACTGTAAAATTTTCATATTTTTCTTAACTGCTTTAGTATTTATTTAGTATTTTAATGATTAAACAACAACAAAATTCGGGAAAAATAATAAATGATCCCTAAAAATTCTGGAAAATTAACCATAGTTTTCTAACATTATATTGAGCCTACTGTAAATATTTTGTATATTTTGGACTAAGGGAAGTATTTCTTATGTTTTTCATTATTAACTAATCAATAAAATCATAAATAATAGGAAAATATTAAGCGAAATTAATTAGACTTTTTATTTATGATTACCATGTTATATATGATATTATGATAAGGTGTTATAATTTTTGGACATGTGTAGCTATTTATTATCAATTTAAAGCATTAAATAAACATTAAATCAGGAAAAATAAGGAAACATTCTTACAAAAATCTGTAAATTTAGTCATGGAGTCTTTAATATGTGAATAAGGTGCGAAAAATATAAAATCTAGTTTTTAACATACATAACTATATTTTGCAATTTATTTATCTACAACAAAATAAAATACAAAATAAGCATCAAACAGTAATATAAATGCATGAAACTTTATAAATTATGTTTTCTCTGTTTATGGGTCATCCCATAATTTTCTCAGAATTTATTGAATACAAAAAGTATTTTATATGAATTATTTCCCTATTTTAGTGCAATAATTATAATAATTCGATAAAAATGAGTTAATTTCTGAAAATTTCCAGAACTTCTTATTTTATTAATGGAATTCTGAGAAAAATCAGGTTTATACATAAAATGAGTTTTAGATATTTTGGTGGATTTAATTTGTTTCATGTATGAATTTGAAACTTTTAACAACATACCTTGAGGAATGCTTCAAGAGGGATGAAGATTTGAGTATGAGGGATTGTTCTTGGCTGGAAAATGAAGCTTTCTTGGAGAAATTTCGAGATTGAGAGTGAGAGAAAGAATAGAGAGGGTTTGAGTGGTGATGAGAATAATGTGGTGAGAGAAAAAGGAAAGGAAAGATGATGGGAGGTGTGAGTGGGAGACCATGGGAATATCTTTTGGCTTTTGGTGGTCTTCATAATTTTCCACTAGCACAAGCATCTTAAGATTTTTATAAAATTTAATGTAGTGTTTATAAAAATAGAGTTTTATAAAAAAATAGGTTATTATTTGATTATAACAATCTACTTTGATTTGAAGTTTAATTATAGCATTCAAGTTTGATTCTTTTAATTTAATTAGAGAATTATACTTTTATTTGATTATAATATGGTATCATAATTTAATTTGATTATAGTTATAACGTTATACTATGCTATATTGCTATTAACATCAATTTATAACGTAGTGTATGAGTTTTGATCCTATTAGCGTCAAGTAATCTCGATTAGGGTTTATTAGATTTCCAATTGGGTTGGGTTGACCCGAATCCATTTTAGGCGGATGTCACAGTCTTTGTGTGCAGTTTCTTCATCCAAAAGGCCTTGGCCTAATTTGTATGCTAGGTTAGGTGAATTTGTATGCTAGGCCCGGTGACATTTTACTTGGGTCTAGTTTACCCATGATTTTTATTGGATTTTATTGTCAATCTTTCCTTGGCGTAATATTGCAAATCTTGTTGAGGATCCAGAAATCAGCCTTGCTGTTGGTTCCTTCTTTTGTGATAATCGTCTTAGGTTTTGGTTTTGGGTGCCATGGTGTGGGTTTGGGTTTACTTAAAACTAATTGAATCATATAATAACTTATTTGTTGAGTAAAAGTGAATAAAAAGGGGTGGGGGTATATTTCGAGACACGGTTCATGTCGAAAGTTATAAACATTTAAACTATAAGCAACGCTATAAGTATCTATTTATAGTAACGTTAATTAGTGTATTTGGTAATAATTAACTTAATATACCTTATAGGAGTATAAGGTGTGCGGTTTTAAGCTTGGTTGGATTTGCGGAGTTGCCGCACGGATTTCTACATTGCCGACTTGAGGTGAGTACATGCAGTATTTTTACCCATTCTGGGGTACATGGCAAGTAAGTATCTTTAAGATTTCTTATAAAATTTCTATATGTGAAATTATATGCAATAGTATTATCTCTAACTCGTTTGTGAAAGTATAATGTTATATGTGAAAGTACATCTTGGTCTATGAACCAAATATGTGAAAGTATATTTTTAAAACAAGTTATACATGTTTGAAAGTATGAATAGGCATATAGCCATAAAATGTTTAAGAAGTATGTTTTGGTTACAAATTTTATATGTTTTCAAGTATGAAAGGGCATATAGCCACAAGATGTTTGAAAAGTATGATTTGGCATTAAGCCTAAAATGTTAATAAGACGTGTTTTGAACATATGATTTATGTGAAACGAAAGTTATGTATTTGGCATCTAGTCATAATGACATAAAATGATGTAGTTTGGCATCTAGCCACAAGTTATATGTTTATGAGAAATGTTCAAGCAAGCAGCAAGTTTTTTTTGTATGACTGGTAATTGTAGCAAGCAGCGTTAGTAAGGGAACTATGTTCCAACCTACCCGGGTTAGGTAAGGGGTCTACTGGGGAAAAATCCCCATCGCGAAGTAGATTGCCTCAGCACTTCTATGGTGAGGATTGATCCGTTCTTTCTAGCCATAGAGACTTGGGGTATTACTTATAGTGATTAAAGCCCTAAGTATAAAAATCCAGCAAGCTTATAGAACCAGTCAAAGAAAGTAAGAAAGATGTTATTTTTGTAAAGTATGTCATAAAATGATTTTTGAGAAGTAAGGAGTTATAGTATGTTGCTATTATAAAGTTTTGAAAGAAGATATTTTTGCAAGGCATGATATATAATGATTTTGAAAAGTAAAGAGCTATGGTATGATATTATTATAAAGCTTTGAAAGATGCTTTATGTTATAAGTCTTATAAAAAGGTTGGAAAAAGAAGTTAAATGTTTGAGTCTAAAACTCATGTAACTCACGAGACATTATTGTCTTACGTATTCCATGTTTTGCCATGTATTCCAGGTTAAAATGATTTGCTATAAATGGGATGAAGTTTAGCCGGAGTGGAGCTCGTGTTAGCTCCTATCTTGGACGCAAGGTTTAATCCTTTCTTGCTTACTATGGCTAGTTTTGGTATGGATTTGTAACACCCACTGTTTTTAAACATGCAAATTATCGGTTTTTGATAAACCGTATTTTTGTATTCATGTATTTATACGAAAAACCATAGTATTTGAAAGCAGTAGAAATGGGGTGTCACAACTTTAATGATTAGTTTATAACTTAGACATACCTAATGTTGGAATTTCACAACTTTTAAATTATTTACTTATATTTTTGTGCAAACTTTCTTTGAATTCGCTTAGTTTATTTAACTATACATATTCAGTTATGATGAAGTCGTTTTACTCATGCATCATTTTACTTGGTTTCACGTATTTAATCATCTATGATTATTTGACTCAAACAATATTTTCAATGTGTTACTGTTGTAACCCTTTAATCGTTGATGATTAATACTCAACTTTTTAACACAAGTCCAGCTAATGTTCACTTTAATCATTGATGATTAATACTCAGCTTTTTAACACATGTCCAGCCAATGTTTTCACTTTAATCATGGATGACTAGTACTCAGCTACTTAACACATACACATACAATGTTTTCACTTTAATCATTTATTATTACTAGTTAACTTTAATCATGAATGACTAGTACTCAACTACTTAACACATACACATACAATGTTTTCACTTTAATCATTTATCATTACTACTTAACTTTACATTTTCACAATCATTGTCTATAAACCCATTTACTTTTCGACTTACGCTTGATCTACGCATGTTTAACTCAATGAAGTTGTTTAATTCATTGACGATTATTACACTACCTTTTTGTGAACACATACATGGACACTTTTTTAACTTTAATCATTGAAAACTAGTACTCAGCTTTTTAATAATTACACTGACCATGTTTTCACTTTAATCATTGATGATTAATACTAAGCTTTTCATTTCCTCCATCATTTTCTATTAACCCATTCACATTTTTCATTAATGATTATCACTCATCCCGTTTTTTGATTAACACTTCCCTTGATTATTATTACATACCATATTCTCTTGATCCAAACTAATGCATGTTTACATGTCTACTAACACATGCATTGTATCGTTGCTGATGTACCATTTATAATCAACATGATTACTAATATTATGCCAATTAATAAATGTTCAAAATATATTAAAAACGTAAATGATATACATCAAAATCTTTCTCTATTAACCCATTCGAATCATATGTTTTATCACGATCCGGCATATATTCTTTTGGTACGAGTGGCTTCCACAACCTCGTTTTTCCACCTGGTGAGTCGACCACAGTAAACTCCGTTTCTTCATCTGATGAAGACTCTTCCACATCGTACTAACCACAGATTAAAAAACATATAAATAACCATACAAAATTTTTTTAATCATACAAAATTTTAATTATCCTACTAACCACAGATTAAAAAACATATAAATAATCGCTGCGTAACAATTTTTTTAATAATCATTAGTATTCTCTAACATTATCTTAATCATCGATGATTAACAAAGGCACTTCTTTAGCATCGAATAAACAAATAACGTTTTGCCCACGTTAATCATCAATGATTAACGTACCTTATACTGTATCATCGCTTTACCGGTCTTCTCATAACTAACTTTTATACCTTCTAATCATTAATGATTACACAATACATGCCATTCCTGATAATCCAATGAACGATATCATGTATAACTTTCGTTTGTTTTTTTAATGACCAACAAAAAACTGATGTACATTCACTATATGATTCACTGTTTTTACTGCTATTGTTTGCTTCAGTCTCCGAATACTCTTCATCATTCATCAATAATTATTTTTGGATTATTTTTATTGTTTTTAATTATTTTTGGATTGATTCAATTACTAATATACCCTTACAATTTGATTGGTATAGAATTCTTCTCACATTCTCAACCTTATAACCATTCTCATTTTAACCTCTCCCTATATATATATATATATATATATATATATATATATATATATATATATATATATATATATATATATATATATATATATATATATATATATATATATATATATATATATATATATATATATATATATATATATATATATATATATATATATATATATATATATACATACATACATACATACATACATACATACATACATACATACATACATACATACATACATACATACATACATACATACTAGAATTGGGATCCGGTAGGAAGTGAATTTTTGGAATTTTACTTCTTATTTGATCTTTCTTCTATATATATATATATATATATATATATATATATATATATATATATATATATATATATATATATATATATATATATATATATATATATATATATATATATATATATATATATATATATATATATAAGCGATCGGGTGATGACTCTTCTTAAAGTGAGGACACCTTAAAAAATTGGAAAAAAAAACTTTTGGATCATTATTTTTTTTATAATGAAACAATGATCCACAAAATAAAATTTTTTGTGGATCATTACTGTTTCTCAATGATCCAAAATTTTTTTCCAATTTTTTTGATAATGATATAGTACTATTCTCGATTTTATGATTTGTATTTTTTTATATTTTTTTCAATTTTTTTAAGGTGTCCTTACGAGTTCTCACCGAAAAAAGTGTTCTCACCGGAACGAGACCCTATATATATATATATATATATATATATATATATATATATATATATATATATATATATATATATATATATATATATATATATATATATATATATATATATATATATATATATATATATATAGGGGTGGGTTCAACATAGAACCAAAATTAGGCATAGAACCATCTTGTTGACCGTTAGATAAAATTAGGATGATAAAGGTATGATGGGTAAATTACACTTATATGTTCATTGATGAACATTGTCTTCAAAATCCTAGAATTTGTTTAGAAATGAACATTCATAACATCAAGTATGTTTATAACTGAACATGGACGAATATTGATACAAAAACTAAAAAGTTGATCGCTTTTGAACATATGTTCATTGATGAATATGTATACTAAAAACAAGAAATTATTCATGTTCATAACCGAACATGTATACAAAAACAAAGAAATTAGTCTCGTTCTCTCTTATGTTGCAATCAAAACAGATTACCACCATCATCATCGTTCTCCTTTCTGCTGCAATCACATGACTTCTTCCTCCTCTCTTCTGTTGCAATCGAACACCACCATCATCATCGTTCTCTCTATATCTGTAATCGCATGAACATATGTTACTGTGATCGATTGCTTGAACACATGTTCATTCATGAAAATATGTTCATGAATAAACATATGTTCATGAATGAACATATATTCACCTATGGACATATAACTAGCTAAACAGAAGAACATATGTTCATCTATGAACATATAACTAGCTAATCTGAATAAATACCGTAAACATGAACATATATTCATTTATGAACATTCTATCCAAAATAACATTTATATCGAACCAATTATTCAAACATATGCTCATTTATGAACATTCTACATCAAATAAACCATAGAACAATGTCTAATATTTGAACCAAAATCTATACAATATCGAAAGGAATTCCAATCAAGTAGCAATCAAACCAATTATTCGAACCAAAGAACAAAGGTGGACCAATCCGTTCATTGATTTGTTTCCTCAGATTCGATTTAACAAAAGTGTTCAACAGTGAAGTGTTCAATACTGAATTTCAAAATCAATTGTAACATACATTCACCATATTCATTACTGAACATTCATATTTGAAGAACACGGATTAATTGATGTACCTGTGATCTGCGATACGCTTCATCAATTTTAGTCATCAACAAGGCAATAGTCTCCTTCGAAATCAACATCAGTTCCGATTCAGTTCACTGATTTCATAATTCCCTTCGTTTTCAACTTTTTCTGATTTCATCTTTGATGCTTGCTTCACAGTGAACCAAATCGAAGGCAACAAATCACTTTCAATCCGAGTCAATACCACAAGTTCATAAAGGTTCAGTAATCTATGTTTATTAATGAACATTCTTCATTGTTCATTAGTGAACATTCAGACAATGACATATGGTATCTCAATTTTGACTTAAATCACAACTATAAACTGTAAAATATGATCAACAAAATCAAAAACATGAATACTTTAAGAAATCAAGCATCTAATACCATTGCTGGTGGAAGGAGAGGGTGAGGTCGTCGATGGAGAAGTAGACGACCAGAAATAGAATGAGACATGCGATGAGAGATGAGCGAGAGATCGGAAGGAGCTCCAGATTCCAATCGTCGGTGATGAGCTCTCGATTTGCAATCTTGATTCGATTTAGATCGTTTCAATTAGATAGGATACACACCGATCTTGGGATTAGATTTAGCAATTCCATGATTTACCAGCTCAAATGTTCATTACTGAACATAGATAAATATCGATTTTTTTCTGTCTCTCTGTCCCTCTGCATCCAACATAGATAAACATAGATAAATATCGATTTTCTCTGTCTCTCTGTCCCTCTGCATCCATCCATATTTCTCGATCTCTCTCTCTTTCTCATCATTGATCCCTCTGTCTCGATTTCATCTTGTTCTCAATCTCGACTATAGCAGGTGGAGGTGATTTTGTATTGTGTGAACTTAAATCCGCCATGAGAGAACTGGTAAAGATGAATCAACTCAGAATAAACTTGAATAACGATTGATATCAGAACAGATCAATACGAGAACAAGAAAATCTAAATCGGAATGGATTTAAAATCCTTGATTACATATTGAATTAGAAGCAACTGAGGATTAGATTTGGGATTCCTGATTTTACGTTTTTTGATTTGAACGTGAAAAAAGCTAGAGGGATTTTGGCAACTGAGGATTATTTGATGAAAATACATTCTTACCCTTGCCTATTTATTTAATTGATTTCTTTTAATTATATATTAGTCTTTTAATCTTGTCCATTGATTGCTAGATCTAATGGCTTAAAATAGGATTCTATGGTTCTATGGATAAAAAAGGGTTTTATATTGATCCTCTCCCTATATATATATATATATATATATATATATATATATATATATATATATATATATATATATATATATATATATATATATATATATATATATATATATATATATATATATATATATATATACATACATACATACATACATACATGCATACATACATACATACATGCATGCATACATACATACATACATATATATATATATATATATATATATATATATATATATATATATATATATATATATATATATATATATATATATATATATATATATATATATATATATATATATATATATATATATATATATATATATATATATATATATATATATATATATATATATATATATATATAGGGTCGAGATCATGAGAGAACCTAAAAAACCCTAGGAACCTAGGAACTTTTTTTATACACAATATTTTTCAAAAAAAATTGCATCCAATTTTTTTATTTAAAGCGTCTAAGAGATTTCTAAACCTTAAACCCTAAACCCTAAACCCTAAACCTAAACCCTAAACCCTAAACCCATATGAAAAAAAAATAATAATAAATGATTTTTTTTTGAATCCAATTTTTTATTTAAAGCGTCTAAGAGATTTCTAAACCCTAAACCCTAAACCTAAACCCTAAACCCTAAACTCTAAACCCTAAACTCATATGAAAAAAAATTAAAAAAATGATTTTTTTTTGAAATCTTCTAGACGCATCATAACAAAAATTTTGGTATATATTTTTTTTTGAAAAATATTGTGTAGAAAAAAAGTTCATAAAATGGGTTCTGAGGTTCCTAGGCTTTTTTAGGTTCTCAATTGAACTTTACCCTATATATATATATATATATATATATATATATATATATATATATATATATATATATATATATATATATATATATATATATATATATATATATATATATATATATATATATATATAGACACACACACATATACATTTATTGACTTCAAAAGTATTCAAAAACACAACTTAACACCACCAATATTTACATCAAATCATTTAGGAATCCCCCAAACTTGGGTTAAATTCCAATAACAACAACATATATTGATTTCAAGCATTTAGAAATGATATTTTGAATCTTTTAGCTTCAAAATCAGTTCCTCTTCAACCTTTTTGTTCACAAAACATCAAAATCACCACTCCATATGTTTATTTCACTAATATGGGTTTTAGAAGTCTAAACCGACTTAAAACTTAAGTTTTTGTTACTTCTTCCTGACCTACAAGTCATGTAAGTCCATGTTACATATCGTGTAGGTCCCTAATAAACTAGCCCATATTTAAGATAACATCATATCTTTCATCATTCCTTCAATTCTAGCAACCTAGTATACAAACTAAGCCCACACATGAACACCTCAAATATAACTGGTTAAGTTAAGATCCTCTTTTAACTAACCCATGCATGATTTATGAAAACCGGTGTTACACAAACCGGCTCCCAGATTGTCACACCCCAAAACCGTATTGGCGGAATAGTTTAAGGGTGGATGACTTCATGAACAATATCATAACAAGGTTAAACAATAGTGAAGTCCAACCACACAACCATCATTTAATCAATTGCAAATGTTACAAAGTTTACTTGTTTCATGTTTCAAATACAATTGAAATGATATCAAAATAGACAAAAGCGACGTCGTAACGTCCCATCTTGTGGCGCTTGCATTACCTTATCAATTTCCTAAGAATACAAGTAATTTGAAAAGTGTCAACAATTAAGTTGGTGAGTTCATAAGATTTTTGCATAAGAAATGTCCTTTGTTTGTAAGCGATAGTGTTGAAAACCAAGAAAATCCAATATTTTCTCATAAAATGAACAAGTCTTTAAATTCCAAAGACTAAAATGTAATATGTAAAATTGCAGTGTAATTTCCTTAGAAATGTATATTTCCACGTAAACAATTTATAAAAATTATTAAGTTGATTATTTTCCCATGTGAGATACCCTATAACCATACTGTGACTAGTTGGCATGCTGCGACGTTCTTCAGGCGTCGGAATGTTAGACATTTGGACACCTCAGACCTGTCGGTCAAGCTGTAGCTAGCAGCTCAGGTGCGGGGTTGTCAAGCCCCGTATAGATCTATACTCAAATATCGCGCTCTCTTACCGAGACTCTGGTTATAAAAGTTCAGGACTTATAGTAGGTACTTATAAAAGTACTGTGAAGATTCATCTCACAAAAATGTATGTATTCCAATCAACTTGTTTACGTACGATTTGTATATAAAAACTCTTGTAATCATCCATTATCATTTTTCCCATGATAATATAGTAATGTTTAATAATTATATAATTTTATATAATTATTTTTGTCACGTCCAAAATGTCATAATAACTTTATATTCATAAACTATTCCAATAATAGTCTATTTTTAGTATTGCGTCGTAATAATCATATTTTGTGAATAATAACGAAGTAACTTATTCAAATGATTATAAATATCATCTTTTGAGATATTTCTCACAAAAATAGTGAAATAACTTGATTATAAACATTTTTGCTAGAAAATAGTGTTTTTATTTATAAAAACGTAGTTTTTACTAGTTTTCGTTTTTATAACGTTTTTATCCAAGATCTAGTATTATTGTACACTTTATTTGTAGTTTTGTAACTTTTACACTACTTAATATGTCAAAGTATTTATAATATATGGATCTATCCATATTTCATGTCAAGATCATCTTTACACATTTTCTAGTTTTCATCTTTATAACATTTTTGTCCAAGAACTAACATTTTTACACACTTTCCTTATAGTTTGGAAACTCTTACACTAACATTATATATCATTATGATCATCATACATAGCAATATCCATAAATCATATCAAGAACATTTTTACACTACAACTAGTTTTATAAATTTGTGTAAATCATTATTTATAGCATTTTAACTCATATGAACTTGAATAAAACAACATTTATAGTAATTAAACTTGTATTCTCTCCCAAAAAGGTTAGAAAATATGAAAAAGTGGGGTATGAACTCACCCTTGTAGCGTGCTTGGCTTAAAAACTAAGTATTTTTTGGAAGATCGGTGGTAGGATTGAAGATCCAAGCCTTGGAGATTGGAGAACCTTTGGACAAAACCATTACCTAATGGTTTTTCATAGATGTTAGTGTGTGTAAATGGTGTAAAACTTATGTTAAGTAGTTTAGAATCAAAGGATGAATGAAGCTTACCACTTAGACTTGTGAAAAGAACTTGGAAATGAAGCTTGAAGAAGATGGTGATGGTGGCGGTTTGAAGAGGAGAAGAGAGGGAGAGAGATGGAGCCGAGAGTAAGGAGAGGGAGATGTAAGAGAGAAGTGTGCTAGTTGGTTCTCAAATGAAGCACATTATGGTTTAAAATCTAAGTTTGATTTTTGTGTATTAGTTTATTCCTAGCTCCATCATGCCTAGATTTTGAATAGTAACCACCAAGATCATGTTGGGGACACTTGTTCAGCCGATGGGGGGGGGGGGGTAGGGGGTGGGGTGGGGTGGGTTAGTTTTATAAAAAATGGCAATATACTTATTAAAATAGGTGATTTTTATAAAATAGTAAGCCGTTTTAGTGAAATTTTATGCGTTTTTTGACGAAACAAAGTTCTAAATAATTATTTTGTATAAAAACATTGTCAATCATTTATTTTGATTGAATTACAACTCGTTGGATGTCGAAATACGCGATTAAGCGCAGTATTCTTCCGATTTCGCGATTTTTGACGTTTTACCGGAAATTTTATTTAGCTTTGAAATTAAACACTAGATATTATTACGTTACTTATCATATGAATTGTCATTTCATATTTGATGTTTAAGGCACCACATTTTGTATTTTGAGTCCAAACCCTGTGTACATTTATCCGTTCACAGCGATTTAATGGTTGTAACTTTCACATACGGACTCCGTTTTCGACGTTCTATATATACACAGTTTCGTATTTACGAGTAGATCGTTTTATTAACCTTATTATTCTCAAATTAATAATTGTATGATTATCGAATTTTTACGTTACAGTAGTTTGCTGTTCGTATTTTCGACTTTTAATCGATAATTGTTTGATTTAGCATACGTAATACTATAATATTAATAATTCATCGCAAAAGTTATGAAAAATAACTTTTCAATATATAGATTAACGTACACTTCGTTTGACTACAGTTGACTTTTGTTGACCAAAATTTACAATTGTCACATCATCTACCCGTTAGAGAGAATTTCGTCCCGAAATTTAGCTCTTGAGTGGATCCTCAAGGGTTTGGGAAAAGATGTGGGTACTTCTGCTTCATCTGGTCTTCACGCTCCCAAGTAAATTCAGGTCCACGCTTGGCACTCCAACGGACCTTAACTATCGGTATGCGGCTCTGTTTCGTTCTCTTGATCTCTCTGTCCATGATCTCTACGGGTTCTTCCACGAAATGGAGGTTCTCGTTCACCTCGATCTCGTCGAGTGGAATGACAAGAGTCTCATCGGACAGGCATTTCTTTAAGTTGGATACGTGAAAGGTGGGATGGACATTGCTGAGCTCCTGCGGTAGTTGAAGTTTGTAGGCTACTGGGCCGATCCTAGCAAGGATCTCGAAGGGCCCAATGTATCTGGGGTTCAACTTCCCATGCTTTCCAAAGCATATCATTGCTTTCCATGGCGAGACCTTCAACAACACTCGGTCACCAACCTGGAATTCCAAGGGCTTGCGTCGCTTATCTGCATAGCTCTTTTGTCGGTCACGAGATGCTTTCAATCGTTCACGGATCTGAACGATTTTCTCCGTTGTCTCTCGTATGATCTCTGGACCGGTGAGAGTGCTGTTAGGTACTTGACCTCTGGCTAGTTGAGTATCACCCACTTCAGCCCAGCACAGAGGGGATCTGCACTTGCGCCCATATAAAGCTTCAAATGGGGCAACTTTGATACTAGTGTGGTAGCTGTTGTTGTATGAAAACTCAATGAGCGGTAAGTGGGTGTCCCATGCCTTGCCGAAGTCTATCACACAAGCTCTCAACATGTCTTCCAGCGTTTGAATGGTTCTTTCACTTTGCCCGTCCGTCCGTGGATGGTACGCTGTACTCATGTCAAGTTTGGTTCCCAAGGCTTTTTGCAATGATTTCCAAAATCGTGAAGTGAATCGACTATCTCTATCTGAGATGATCGAAATTGGCGCACCATGCAATCATACTATTTCTTTGATGTACGTCCTTGTAAGTTTCTCCATCTTGTCGGTCTCCTTGATTGGCAGGAAGTGAGCGGATTTGGTTAACCTATCGACGATTACCCAAATGGTGTCTAACCCACCAGTTGTCTTTGGTAATTTGGTTATGAAGTCCATGGTTATCCGCTCCCACTTCTACTCGGGTATTTCTGGTTGTTGTAGCAGACCCGAGGGCTTTTGATATTCTACTTTAACCTTGGCGCAAGTCAGGCACTTGCCCACGTAAGTAGCAATTTCTGCCTTCAAGTTTGGCCACCAATACAGTTTCTTGAGGTCCAGGTACATCTTGTCGGACCCAGGGTGAATGGATTATCTAGTTTTGTGAGCCTCATTCATGATAATGTCTCTGTATCCACCGAACCTCGGGGTCCAAATTCGGTTCATGAGGTAACGAGCTCCGTCTTCCTTAACTTCGAGGTTTTTATCCATCCCTCGCAAGGCTTCATTCGCGACATTCTCAGGTTTTAAGGCTTCTAGTTGCGCCTCCTTGATCTGAGTGGACAAATGGGAATGGATTGTTATCGACAGAGACTTTACGCGGCGGCCCGAGTACTCTTTCCGACTAAGGGCATCTGCCACCATGTTGGCCTTTCTTGGATGATAACGAATTTCGCATTCATAATCACTTAGTAGCTCTACCCATCGTCGTTGTCTCATATTGAGTTCTTTTTGGTTGAGGATATGCTGGAGACTCTTATGGTCGGTGAATACCGTACACTCTGTGCCGTACAGGTAGTGTCTCCAGATCTTCAATGCGAACACTACTGCTCCCAACTCGAGGTCATGTGTAGTGTAGTTGACCTCGTGAGTTTTAAGTTGTCTTGAAGCATAGGCAATGACTTTTCCTCTCTGCATGAGTACACAGCCTAGACCATGGTTCGATGCATCGCAATAGACCAAAAGTCTTCTGTTCCTTCTGGAAGGGACAGAATAGGAGCGCTGCACAAAGCTTTCTTTAAGGTCTGGAAGGCGGCATCTTGTTTATCTCCCCACTTGAATGTCACACCCTTCTGTGTCAGGGCAGTAAGTGGCTTCGCAATTTTGGAGAAATTCCGTATGAATCTTCGGTAATAGCCAGCAAGGCCCAAAAACTGGCAGATTTCTGTCGGAGTTCTTGGTGCTTCCCAGTTTTCGATGGCTTTGATTTTGGAGGGATCCACATGTATCCCTTCTTTGCTGACTACGTGGCCTAGAAAGTCCACTTTTCGAAGCCAAAATCCGCATTTCAAAAAATTCGCATACAACTTCTCTGTAAGAACCCGCGAAAAAGTTTTAAAAATGGTAAAATGGTCTTTTGACACATTATAAGACCATTATGTAAAATAATATGTATTTGTGGAATAATATTATAAGAAATAAAAGTTTATGTGAAATTTGGAGTTTTACCGCGTGAATAGTAAAATTTGGCCAAAAAGGACAAAATGGTCATTTGACATGGAAATGACCAAAATGTCAAGAAAATGTCAAGTTAGAAGTTAATGGAACATTGTTGCAAGATTTTGGGTCTTAGGACCACTTTTGTAAAGAAGTTAGAAGGTTAGGGGTTATAGTGAAAATATTTTATAAAAATTAAATATAAATAAGAGAGTTATCTAACTCTCATCGCCAGAATTCAGTAGAAGAGTCCAGAGGGAACGAGAGAGCATGGGAGAAGAGAAAGAGTTCTGGGGATTTTCACAAGGAATTCAAGCTAGAATCTGAAGTTTTCTAACATTTGAGGTAAGAACTCCTACTATTCATCGTCTTCTTGGGATGAAATCTGGAAATCTGATTTATGAAGTTCATGAAATGTTTCCAGAGGTTTATCTCCATTTAAGTATACAAAAATCATCAAGTAAACATGTTCTAACCCTTGAACATGTTGAAAATCAAGAAAAGATGACATTTTGCTCAAGAACCCTAATTTACAGGTTTGCAAGATCAAGACCAGTTTTTATGGTTTTGTTAAGTTCAAATGATCACTTAGGATGTATTAAGACACTCCTAAGTGGTTAATTTCAGAAATTTGAATTTTTAGTGAAAATTATCAAAAACGGGTTTTCAAGGAATTGGAATTGGAATTAGTAATTCCATGGGTTAAAACCTGATGTAAAGTAAGGGTTTTAGTCATGGAATGATAGTAAAATGATTAAGTTAAGTATTAAGCACTTAATAGGTGAAAACAGAGGTCTGCAGCTCAAAAATCGGACTTAAAACTGGATCTGCAGACATGGCACGAGTCGTGCCCTATTTGGTCTATGGTTAGCACGAGTCGTGCTCCACTGTAGAGCCAAGAAATAGCATTATACTATTGGCACGAGTCGTGCTTCCCTAAGCACAAAAAGAGCACGAGTCGTGCTCCAAAGCAGAGAGCATTCTGTCTAATTTTGAGATTTGAACTTGATGCTAGACATGTCCGTTTGGTCTATAATTCATACCATAAGCTTAAAATGGTATGAAACCACATGGAAAATTATTAAATTCAGAATACGACCCATCGGGGGTACTGTAGTAGAATACGGGTACATTGAAGAGTATACAATTCATGGAAAGATGATTATTAGTAGTCATATACTTGTTATGACTTGAAGTTGTGTCATATGAGACCTTAGAACTGTAGAGTCAGTTGTAGTATGTATTTATTAAGTATATATATGATATATGTGTAGGAGGTGCTTCAAACATTGTTGAGCACGAGAAGGGAAAAGGAGTACATGAAGCTCAGTGAACCATAGCAGAATCACGGTGAGTTTTATGAGGATTTTTCTAGTACATAGCAAAATGATATTTTCAGAAAACGAGATTTCCAAATATTTTTAGACACTAAATTTTGGAAACAGTTTTGAAAGTAGCTCTAAGAGCTAAGTGTTTAAAAAGAGATTTTAAAGAAGTTCAGTTTTTAAAGAAGTATAGTTTGTAAAGTTTTAAAAGAAGCTCCATATGAGAGCTAAAGATATTGAAGTTAGTCTTGAAAGTATTTTTGATTATGAGTTTAAAAGTTTATGAGTTTGAGTTTATTTTAAATTGCGTCCCATTTGACCAATTTGAGATGAAATGAAGAAAGTAATGAGATAAGCACTAAAGCAAAGAAAGTAATAAGAGTCAGTTGTCCGGACTAGGATCGCCCACATAATCGGGAGATCTGAAGACACTACTAGGATGGTACCTCCCGTCGCGAAGTAGTTGTCTAGCTTAGCATACCCTTGTGCTTGAATCCGTTCCAAGTCACAAAGGGGAGACAGATAGAGCATAACCTAGCGGGTGGATCTATTCTGTCCCGCGAAGGGAGCTAGTAGAATGAATTAAATTAAACTAATTCATGAGTTTCAGTTGGTCACCAGAAAATGAGAAAGAAAGCAGTTTTGAGAAAGAAAGTATTTTTAGAGTTTGAAAGTAAAGGAGAAATGAAATTTTGAGATTTGTTTCATAAATCAGTTTTAAGCAGTTTACTTGTAATATTTCAAGTTTTGAACAGAAAAGTTTTGGGTCTAAACCCATATTACTCACGAGGCTTTATGTCTCACGTTTATTATTTTTAAATGCTATGTACTTAGGTGAAAGGAGTAGAAGTTGAAGTTGGGACCAGTGTATATACAGTAAGTTTAAATTATGGTTTTCTGTATTGAGTCTGTAATACCCCTTCAGAATACCGAGGCGGCGGAACATGCCGGGCTATGCGACTAAGTTCTTGGATCACAGGCAATTGAATATACCGTACAAGTACAACAATAAACCAAAGGATAGTTGTATTTCATCTTGAAGTTTGAATACATGGTTCTTACAAATAATAATAATAGAGTACATGAAATGCCTTAACAGATATAACAAAACTAGGTTGCCTGAAATCCGTGAAGATTTCCATCTTCTGAAAGTCTCATTGATTTCCTGAGAATACATGTAGTTTTGAGGGTCAACACAAGGTTGGTGAGAGTTA
The DNA here is from genome assembly GCA_023525715.1 of Cichorium intybus. Lineage (NCBI taxonomy): Eukaryota > Viridiplantae > Streptophyta > Magnoliopsida > Asterales > Asteraceae > Cichorium > Cichorium intybus. The sequence goes on from CM042011.1 coordinate 104,986,178, forward strand.
CAGGTTTTCTGCTAAACACAGCACTGATACTTTTAAAATAACTAAAAGTATTTCTTTTGTAAGTATAACCATACTTGTAAATGGGTTTGTAAAGAGTTGCTGAAAATCGTAAGTAATACCATACTTATAAATGAATTGTATAGAGTTTTTGAAAACCATAAGTAATACCATACTTATAAATGATATGTACGTTTATGAGTAAACCATCAATGCGTATAGTTGAGTCCTATAACCGAGCTATTCGACTGAAATGTACCCCCTACAACGCTTCATGGACGTCGTAGTAATGAAAAAGATAAGTATCACCTACATCGATTTGCAAGTCGAAGTTGTAGCTAACAACCATAGGTGGGGGGGTGTCAACCCGTATAGATCTATACATATGTATCTCGCTCTGCTTGATTAACGGTTATAGTAGTGTGGGGTCTAGGTATTTCTACTTAGTTATGAATAGTGTCTCACTATCTAAGCCATTGATAAATGTAGGATAGACAAGTCTCATCCCAAAATGGTTTTTGTTATAAAAGCCGAGTATGTTGATATGTATATACGTAATAGTGTACAATACTCGCTTGTTGAAAACATTTTATAAAGCTATAATAACATTTATAAAACTTGATATGAAAATGGTAATGTGGTTTGAGAAAGGGGTGTTACAGTTTTGGTATCAGAGCCATAGTTTAAGCGAATTAGGTTGGAATACCATCCTAGGCTTAAACTAGCAAGAGTAGTAGTAAGGTGCCTTAGTAATATAGAGGTACACTTAGACTTATAGAAGTTATAGAGTGAGTATGACTGCTATAAAAGTGCAGTCAAGATAGGGAGATAACATGCTACCGCTTACAAAATACTATATAGAAATGTGTATTAAACAGAAATTTTGTTTCATCTATATAGTAATGGAAGGAGGAAGACAGATACCACCAGCTGACAGGGGTGAAGGTAGTCACACTTCTTCACGTGGAAGTGGACCCGGACATGTTATTCGAAATGATGGGGCTGAGCCATACCCACCACCACCACCTGTCACTATGGAAGCAATTCAGTATCTGATCAATAATTTATGAAATGAGCTAAAGCAAGATGTGAATGAGATTATCGATAGCCGAATGGGTGAACCTAGTGCCCATTCCTCACAAGAAGTCTCTAAAAAGATGACTGAAGAAGAAGCCAGCAGAGAAAACAGAAGGAAGGAGAAGGGTTGTTCCTTTAAGTCCTTTATGGCTTGTAAACTGCCCGAGTACCACGGCAGTTTTGAGCCGAAGGTGACAATGAGATGGATCCGGGAAATCGAACAGGTGATGCAAGCTAGTAAATGTAGTAAAGAAGACCAAATCAACTATGCGTCCCGGCAGTTGAAAGATGATGCTTTAGTGTGGTGGAATACCAAATACGAGAGTTTGGGGAAAGACGTTATTTATGGCTGGTCGTGGGCAGAGTTTGTCTCGTGTCTTAAAGATAAATTCTTTCCCACGAGAGATCTAGAGAAGATGAACGAAGATTTCCTGATGATAAAGAAAGGAGATTCGTCGATTGACGAATATACGAAGAAGTTTTGTGACATGCTGCCTTTTGTGGGAGAATCCTATCCCAGCAAGCGGTCCCGAATTAATCGGTATGTTCGAGGGTTACCATGGAATTATGAGTTAGAAGTGAAAAAAGCTGATACTTTAGACGGGGCTATCATTGCTGCCCGTAACGTGGAAGATGTTGGAAAACGTCGAAATGATGAAAGACCAGTTTTAGTGACAAAAGAAAGACAGTGAGCATCAGCGGGAATTCAAAGAAGAAAGGGAAAACAAGCCTTAGTCAGACTCAACAGGGGAATGTAAGGAAGTGTGAGAAGTGCGGAAGAGAATATAGTGGCGAATGTCGTGCGGGATCAAACGCCTGTTTTAATTGTGGCAGACTTGGTCACAAAATGAAGGACTGTAAGGCAAAGAAAGCTAGTGAAGTGGAGTGTTTTTCGTGCCATCAGATTGGGCACTGTAGTTTCAACTGCCCAAACAAGGGGGGAGAGAGCATGGTATCCACAGCCCAGAAAAAGACGGAGCCACAAAAAGTGAAGACCCGAGCTTTCCAGATCACCAGAGAGGAGGCAAAGGAGACGCACGATGTTGTCTCAGGTATACTACTGATCAACTTGACACCTGCATATGTGTTGTTTGATTCCGGTTCCACATATTCGTTCGTGTCCCATGAATTCGGAGCCAGATTGAGTGTACCATTAGAACTGCTAGACATGACCTTTGAAGTAGAAGTAGCAGATGGAAAGTTTGTCGAAGTTCAGCACATGTATCGAAATTGTGAACTTGATATCAATGGCAAGAAGTTTCAACTTAATCTTCTTCCCATTGGAATTAAGTCTTTTGATGTAATAATTGGGATGGATTGGCTTGGTGCCAATGACGCGAAGATAGCCTGTGGACAGAAGAGGGTGTCTGTTAAAACCCTAGGAGCTAAAGTGTACGTATATGGAGAAAGAAGAAAGCATGTGCCAAGTCTCATTAGTGTGGCAAAAGCCCGAAGATGTATCAGGAAAGGGTGTGTATCTTTCCTGGCTTATGTGATGACTGAAGATAAAGTAAAGCAGACGTATAAAGACATAGAAGTAGTAAAAGAATTCCCAGAAGTTTTCCCAGATGAGTTACCAGGCTTGCCACCAGAAAGGCAAGTTGAGTTCCGGATAGATCTTGTTCCAGGAGCTTCCCCAATAGCACGAGCACCGTACCGGTTAGCACCAACAGAAATGCGGGAATTAATGTCCCAATTGCAAGAGTTACTAGATAAAGGCTTTATTAGGCCTAGTTCTTCTCCGTGGGGTGCTCCAGTTTTATTTGTAAAGAAGAAAGATGGATCAATGCGTATGTGCATTGATTACAGAGAATTGAACAAAATTACTATCAAAAACCGTTACCCGTTGCCCAGAATAGACGATCTGTTTGATCAGTTACAAGGTGCAGATTATTTTTCAAAGATTGATTTGAGATCTGGTTATCACCAAGTCAGAGTGAAAGAGAGTGATGTGGAGAAGACAGCGTTCCGTACTCGATACGGGCATTATGAGTTCTTGGTGATGCCATTCGGTCTTACTAATGCACCAGCGGTTTTTATGGACTTAATGAATCGGGTCTGTAAACCATTCCTAGACCGATTTGTTATAGTGTTCATCGATGACATATTAATATATTCAAAGAATAGAGAAGAGCATGCGAGCCACCTACAGATAGTGCTTGAGACTTTGAAGCGAGAACAGCTGTATGCAAAGTTCTCCAAGTGCGAGTTTTGGATGCGAGAGGTGCAGTTCCTTGGACATGTAGTCTCTATCCAAGGTATAAAAGTTGACCCGTCAAAAGTAGAAGCAGTAATGAAGTGGGAGCCACCCAAAACGCCAACAGAAGTCAGAAGTTTTCTCGGACTTGCCGGGTATTACCGGAGATTTATCCAAGATTTCTCCCGTATAGCAGTGCCACTTACACGGCTAACCCGAAAAGAAGAGAAATTCAGATGGCAAGAAGAACAAGAAAGAGCTTTCACTACATTAAAAGAGAAGTTGTGTAATGCGCCAGTCCTTACGTTACCAGATGGGACAGAAGATTTCGAAGTTTACAGCGATGCCTCGCATCGGGGGCTTGGCTGTGTGTTAATGCAGAGAGGGAAGGTTATAGCATACGCTTCCAGACAGTTGAAAGACCCAGAGACAAAGTACACAACCCATGATTTAGAGCTTGCAGCGATCGTATTTGCCTTGAAGATTTGGAGACATTACCTGTACGGTACAAAGTGCAAGCTATTTACTGATCACAAGAGTTTACAGTATGTGTTCTCTCAAAAAGAGTTGAACATGAGACAGAGCAGATGGCTAGAGTTGATCAGTGATTATGACTGTGAGATTGTGTACCATCCTGGTAAAGCAAATATAGTAGCAGATGCATTGAGTAGAAAAGTTCCTGAGAAAAGAATCAAGGCAAGATCGATGCGTATAGAGTTAGTATCCAGTATTGTAGAGCAGATTAAAGCAGCCCAACAAAAAGTGGAAGAAAGTGGAAATTTAAAAGACGAGAAACTGGGAAAAGACATGCAATTTGAGACCAATAGGCAAGGATTAAAGACCTTCAGAAACTGCATTTGGGTACCGAAAGCTGGAGGTTTGAGAAAGCTGATTTTAGAAGAGTCGCATAAGTCAAAGTATTCCATACATCCAGGGAGTACCAAGACTTATCAAGATATGAAAAGACAGTATTGGTGGCCTGGAATGAAGAAGAGGATAGCTAAGTACATCTCCAAGTGTGTCATTTGTGCACAAGTCAAGGCGGAACATCAGGTCCCGCATGGAGATGCTCAGTCATTGCACATTCCAGCCGGAAAGTGGGAAGATGTAACCATGGACTTTATTGTCGGGTTACCAAGAACGAGAAGAGGTTATGATTGTATATGGGTCATAGTGGACTGGTTGACCAAGAGTGCACTGTTTCTAGCCATAAAAGAAACTACTCCATTAGAGAAGTTAGCCCAGTTGTATATAGATGAAGTGTTAAGAAGATATGGTGCACCATTGTCCATCGTGTCAGATAGAGACCCCAGATTTACCTCTAACTTTTGGAGAGCTTTACAAGAGAAAATAGGGACGAGAATCCAGCTAAGTACAGCGTATCATCCACAAACAGATGGTCAGAGTGAACGAACGATTCAGACAGTAGAAGACATGCTACGATCATGCGTGATGGATTTTGGAGGCAGTTGGGATGAACACCTGCCCTTAGTGGAGTTTGCATATAACAATAGCTACCATTCTAGCATTAAAATGCCACCCTTTGAGGCATTGTATGGTAGAAAGTGTAGAACTCCTTTATGCTGGTTGGAGGCGGGTGAGACTAAGTTGACAGGACCAGAAATTGTTAGAGTGACCAATGAGAAGATTGGAGTGATTCAGGATAACATGAAAGCAGCACAAGACCGACAGAAGAGTTACTCCAATTTGAAGAAAAGACCATATGATTTGCAAGAAGGTGACTTAGTGATGATAAAAGTGTCGCCATGGAAGGGTGTAGTCAGATTTGGCAAGAGAGGAAAGCTGAGTCCAAGATACATTGGACCTTTTAGAATCCTGAAGAGAGTTAGATTACAGGCGTTCAAGCTGGAGTTACCGCCAGAACTCAGTGGAATACATGATACCTTTCATGTATGCTACCTGAAGAAGTACTTTGGAAAAGAAGAGCTAGTTATACCGTACACAGACTTGAGGGTGGAAACTCCTAGCAGAATGATTGAAGAACCTGAAGCAATTCTAGAAATACAAACCAAGAAGCTAAGAAACAAGGAGATTGACTTAGTACTAGTTAAGTGGAAGCACCCATTAGGGTCAAACCTAACTTGCGAGACGTTAGAAGAGATGAAGAGAAGATATCCAAATTTCACAGATTACGAAAAGATTCCGAGGACGGAATCCGCATAAGGAGGGGTGATTGTAAGAACCCGCGAAAAAGTTTTAAAAATGGTAAAATGGTCTTTTGACACATTATAAGACCATTATGTAAAATAATATGTATTTGTGGAATAATATTATAAGAAATAAAAGTTTATGTGAAATTTGAAGTTTTACCGCATGAATAGTAAAATTTGGCCAAAAAGGACAAAACGGTCATTTGACATGGAAATGACCAAAATGTCAAGAAAATGTCAAGTTAGAAGTTAATGGAACATTGTTGCAAGATTTTGGGTCTTAGGACCACTTTTGTAAAGAAGTTAGAAGGTTAGGGGTTATAGTGAAAATATTTTATAAAAATTAAATATAAATAAGAGAGTTATCTAACTCTCATCTCCAGAATTCAGTAGAAGAGTCCAGAGGGAACGAGAGAGCATGGGAGAAGAGAAAGAGTTCTGGAAATTTTCACAAGGAATTCAAGCTAGAATCTGAAGTTTTCTAACATTTGAGGTAAGAACTCTTACTATTCATCGTCTTCTTGGGATGAAATCTGGAAATCTGATTTATGAAGTTCATGAAATGTTTCCAGAGGTTTATCTCCATTTAAGTATACAAAAATCATCAAGTAAACATGTTCTAACCCTTGAACATGTTGAAAATCAAGAAAAGATGACATTTTGCTCAAGAACCCTAATTTACAGGTTTGCAAGATCAAGACCAGTTTTTATGGTTTTGTTAAGTTCAAATGATCACTTAGGATGTATTAAGACACTCCTAAGTGGTTAATTTCAGAAATTTGAATTTTTAGTGAAAATTATCAAAAACGGGTTTTCAAGGAATTGGAATTGGAATCAGTGATTCCATGGGTTAAAACCTGATGTAAAGTAAGGGTTTTAGTCATGGAATGATAGTAAAATGATTAAGTTAAGTATTAAGCACTTAATAGGTGAAAACAGAGGTCTGCAGCTCAAAAATCGGACTTAAAACTGGATCTGCAGACATGGCACGAGTCGTGCCATATTTGGTCTATGGTTAGCACGAGTCGTGCTCCATTATAGAGCCAAGAAATAGCATTATACTATTGGCACGAGTCGTGCTTCCCTAAGCACAAAAAGAGCACGAGTCGTGCTCCAAAGCAGAGAGCATTCTGTCCAATTTTGAGATTTGAACTTGATGCTAGACATGTCCGTTTGGTCTATAATTCATACCATAAGCTTAAAATGGTATGAAACCACATGGAAAATTATTAAATTCAGAATACGGCCCCTCGGGGGTACTGTAGTAGAATACGGGTACATTGAAGAGTATACAATTCATGGAAAGATGATTGTTAGTAGTCATATACTTGTTATGACTTGAAGTTGTGTCATATGAGACCTTAGAACTGTAGAGTCAGTTGTAGTATGTATTTATTAAGTATATATATGATATATGTGTAGGAGGTGCTTCAAACATTGTTGAGCACGGGAAGGGAAAAGGAGTACCTGAAGCTCAGTGAACCATAGCAGAATCACGGTGAGTTTTATGAGGATTTTTCTAGTACATAGCAAAATGATATTTTCAGAAAACGAGATTTCCAAATATTTTTAGATACTAAAGTTTGGAAACAGTTTTGAAAGTAGCTCTAAGAGCTAAGTGTTTAAAAAGAGATTTTAAAGAAGTTCAGTTTTTAAAGAAGTATAGTTTGTAAAGTTTTAAAAGAAGCTCCATATGAGAGCTAAAGATATTGAAGTTAGTCTTGAAAGTATTTTTGATTATGAGTTTAAAAGTTTATGAGTTTGAGTTTATTTTAAATTGCGTCCCATTTGACCAATTTGAGATGAAATGAAGAAAGTAATGAGATAAGCACTAAAGCAAAGAAAGTAATAAGAGTCAGTTGTCCGGACTAGGATCGCCCACATAATCGGGAGATCTGAAGACACTACTAGGATGGTACCTCCCGTCGCGAAGTAGTTGTCTAGCTTAGCATACCCTTGTGCTTGAATCCGTTCCAAGTCACAAAGGGGAGACAGATAGAGCATAACCTAGCGGGTGGATCTATTCTGTCCCACGAAGGGAGCTAGTAGAATGAATTAAATTAAACTAATTCATGAGTTTCAGTAGGTCACCAGAAAATGAGAAATAAAGCAGTTTTGAGAAAGAAAGTATTTTTAGAGTTTGAAAGTAAAGGAGAAATGAAATTTTGAGATTTGTTTTATAAATCAGTTTTAAGCAGTTTACTTGTAATATTTCAAGTTTTGAACAGAAAAGTTTTGGGTCTAAACCCATATTACTCACGAGGCTTTATGTCTCACGTTTATTATTTTTAAATGCTATGTACTTAGGTGAAAGGAGCAGAAGTTGAAGTTGGTACCAATGTATATACAGTAAGTTTAAATTATGGTTTTCTGTATTGAGTCTGTAATACCCCTTCAGAATAAAGTTTGTAAAAAAAAAATTTAAGTGACTACTTCATAGTCACGAGTTGTAGAATATTTTTTTGTAATGTAAACTGTATTTAAATGTGGTTTGAGAAAGGGGTGTTACATTCTCTGCTCTTAATGTCTCCAAAACTTGTCGTAAGTGTTGACTATGTTCCTCCTTACTTCGTGAATATATAAGTATGTCGTCGATGAACACTATCACGAATTTATCTAGGTAAGGTCGGCATACGCGGTTCATCAGATCCATGAACACTGCGGGCATATTGGTCAATCCGAAGGGCATCACAACGAATTCATAATGGCCGTAGCGAGTTCTGAATGCCGTTTTGGGAACATCTTCTTCTTGAACCTTGAGTTGGTGATATCCCGACCTTAGATCGATTTTTGAGAAATAACTCGATCCTTGGAGTTGATCGAACAGGTCGTCAATTCGGGGTAGCGGGTATCGGTTCTTGATGGTGAGCTTGTTCAACTCCCGATAGTCAATGCACATACGGAATGATCCATCCTTCTTCTTCACGAACAAGATCGGCGCTCCCCAAGGTGAGAAGCTCGGTCTGATGAACCCTTTACTTAGCAGTTCGTTTAGTTGGCTGGATAATTCTTGCATTTCTGCCGGGGCTAATCGGTATGGCGCTTTTGCTACCGGGGTGGCTCCTGGGACCAAGTCGATTCTGAACTCGACTTGTCGTGCGGGTGGTACTCCTGGAAGGTCTTCTGGGAATACGTCGGGAAAGTCGCAGACTTCGGGGATCTCTTTGATTTTCTTTACTACTTTCTTCTCGTCAACAACGTGGGTTAGGAAGGCATGGTATCTTTTCTGTAGGTATTTTCGAGCTTTGATGCAAGACACGATTCGGAGGCTGGTACTGGGTTTATCGTCATAGACAACAAGGGTCTTGTCATCCGGCAGATGAAGTAGGATTCCTCGTTCGTAACACATGATGTCGGCATGATGAGGGATTAGCCAATCCATACCAACAATCACGTCAAAGCTTCCTATTTTAACAGGCATTAAATCGATTTGGAAGGAGTGATCGTCCAGGGTAAGTGTACAGCCTATGTATATGTCGTTTGTGCTTTCTGTTTTGCCATTAGCCATTTCTACTGTAAATGTTTCATTGAGTGGTTGAGGTTTTTGTTTTAGTAAGTATTTAAACTCGTGGCTTACGAAACTCCTCTCCGCACCGCTATCGAATAGTATACAAGCATATGAATTGTTGATGAGGAACGTACCGGTAACCACGGTAGGATCCTCTACCGCTTCCGCGCGTCCCATAGCTAGGACTCTTCCATTTCTCCCAACGTTCTTTGTCTTCGGGCAATCATGCTTAAAATGCCCCGTCTCACCACAACCATAGCAAGCTTGACTCACCCCAGCATTAGCGGCTTGGGTGGTTTGTTGTAACACCCGGCTTTTAAAACAAAAACACCCCTGAAAAATTTTCAATTTTAAACAAAGGTTTCAATACATAAAACCATAACAAAGGGGTATTTTTTTTAATAGAAACGGGTACAAGTGTATCAAGTAGAGTATAAAATACCAAATCTCCTTTAAAGCCGGGCTGCTACTGACAGCATCTAAGAGTCCTACTTCTCGAGTCACGGACTCCATCTATTCCCTTATCAGGATCATGCTAACCTGCAGGGACATTTAACAAACGGTATGAGCTACAAAGCTCAGTGAGTAATCATTCCGGCAAATAACACGTATAAAATACAATAATGTATTTGTCTGGATATCGAATCCAAACTCCTAGCCTTACTGGCTGACCAAATATCTCTTAGGATTTCACATCCTAAATTATAGCCTTACAGACTATAACATGATAACCTGCAATTATCAAGCCACGTCAGTTATTTGCACATATAATCATATACAACTATTTCTGTCCCATATCTCTTAGTCACATCGGACCGCACCGTATATCCTGGCTATTTAAGCCGCACTCTGTGTCATAGCTATATAAGCTGTACCAAAACATTATCAATATATAATTCATAGCCCGAAGGCCGCACCAGCTGGGTTTGATAACCCGATATCATAGCCAAAAGGCCGCACCATGTACCTGTAACAAAATCATAGCCAAAAGGCCGCACCAAATATCATAGCCCGAAGGCCGCACCAGAATCATAGCCCGAAGGCCGCACCAGAATCATAGCCCGAAGGCCGCACCAGAATCATAGCCCGAAGGCCGCACCCGTTGGATATAAAATCCAGAAATCATAGCCATATAGGCCGCACCCGTTGGATATAAAATCCAGAAATCATAGCCCGAAGGCCGCACCCATTGGATATAACATCCAGAAATCATAGCCCGAAGGCCGCACCCATTGGATATAACATCCAGAATTAGTTATGGCTCACGGGTTAGCCCGTTGTTGCCTTGGCTCACGGGTTAGCCCACTGTTGCCTAGACTCACGGCTCCGTTCTTGTCATCGCAATGACTACTAATGTACACAAAATACCCATATAGTATTTTAATTTCATGTTTAGTTCTATAGCGTCATAAAATACTCCTATAGTATTTTATATCTTATTTGGTTATTGGTAAGTGTTCGGACTTGTTGTTCACCACGACCATTCCTAAGTATACGTTAATCATATCTTGGACCAATACAGTTGATCAGGCTCTATTTATCCAAGATATAATTACCAAAACACTTAGGCCTATCCGTAGTGTTCAACTCATCTTACCATTTTTGTATGTTTTCGTTATGATATCATTCTAGTTTGTATGTATGTACTTATACTTTTATACAAATTATCATTGAAATTTTAAAAGTATACTTGTACGAAAAATGTTTTTGAGAGTTTTAGTCCCATTGTATTTATAGTTGTATATCTTTAAATGGATTGATATACTTAGTTCACTATAAACAATGCTCTGATACCAATCTGTCACACCCCAAAACCGTATTGGCGCAATAGTTTAAGGGTGGATGACTTCATGAACAATATCATAAAAAGGTTAAACAATAGTAAATTCCAAGCACACAACCATCATTTAATCAATTGTAAATGTTACAAAGTTTACTTGTTTCATGTTTCAAATACAATTGAAATGATATCTAAATAGACAAAAATGACATCGTAACGTCCCATCTTGTGGCGCTTGCATTACCTTATCAATTTCCTAAGAATACAAGTAATTTGAAAAGTGTCAACAATTAAGTTGGTGAGTTCATAAGATTTTTGCGTAAGAAATGTCCTTTGTTTGTAAGAGATAGTGTTGAAAACCAAGAAAATCCAATATTTTCTCATAAAATGAACAAGTCTTTAAATTCCAAAGACTAAAATGTAATATGTAAAATTGTAGTGTAATTTCCTTAGAAATGTATATTTCCACGTAAACAATTTATAAAAATTATTAAGTTGATTATTTTCCTATGTGAGATACCCTATAACCATACTGTGACTAGTTGGCCTGCTGCGACGTTATTCAGGCATCAGAATGTTAGACATTTGGACACCTCAGACCTGCCGGTCAAGCTGTAGCTAGCAGCTCAAGTGCGGGGTTGTCAAGCCCCGTATAGATCTATACTCAAATATCGCGCTCTCTTACCGAGACTCTGGTTACAAAAGTTCAGGACTTATAGTAGGTACTTATAAAAGTACTGTGAAGATTCATCTCACAAAAATGTATGTATTCCAATCAACTTGTTTACGTACGATTTGTATATAAAAACTCTTGTAATCATCCATTATCATTTTTCCCATGATAATATAGTAATGTTTAATAATTATATAATTTTATATAATTATTTTTGTCACGTCCAAAATGTCATAATAACTTTATATTCATAAACTATTCCAATAATAGTCTATTTTTAGTATTGCGTCGTAATAATCATATTTTGTGAATAATAACGAAGTAACTTATTCAAATGATTATAAATATCATCTTTTGAGATATTTCTCACAAAAATAGTGAAATAACTTGATTATAAACATTTTTGCTAGAAAATAGTGTTTTTATTTATAAAAACGTAGTTTTTACTAGTTTTCGTTTTTATAACGTTTTTATCCAAGATCTAGTATTATTGTACACTTTATTTGTAGTTTTGTAACTTTTACACTACTTAATATGTCAAAGTATTTATAATATATGGATCTATCCATATTTCATGTCAAGATCATCTTTACACATTTTCTAGTTTTCATCTTTATAACATTTTTGTCCAAGAACTAACATTTTTACACACTTTCCTTATAGTTTGGAAACTCTTACACTAACATTATATATCATTATGATCATCATACATAGCAATATCCATAAATCATATCAATAACATTTTTACACTACAACTAGTTTTATAAATTTGTGTAAATCATTATTTATAGCATTTTAACTCATATGAACTTGAATAAAACAACATTTATAGTAATTAAACTTGTATTCTCCCCCAAAAAAGGTTAGAAAATATGAAAAAGTGGGGTATGAACTCACCCTTGTAGCGTGCTTGGCTTAAAAACTAAGTATTTCTTGGAAGATCGGTGGTAGGATTGAAGATCCAAGCCTTGGAGCTCGGAGAACCTTTGGACAAAACCATTACCCAATGGTTTTTCATAGATGTTAGTGTGTGTAAATGGTGTAAAACTTATGTTAAGTAGTTTAGAATCAAAGGATGAATGAAGCTTACCACTTAGACTTGTGAAAAGAACTTGGAAATGAAGCTTGAAGAAGATGGTGATGGTGGCGGTTTGAAGAGGAGAAGAGAGGGAGAGAGATGGAGCCGAGAGTGAGGAGAGGGAGATGTAAGAGAGAAGTGTGCTAGTTGGTTCTCAAATGAAGCACATTATGGTTTAAAATCTAAGTTTTATTTTTGTGTATTAGTTTATTCCTAGCTCCATCATGCCTAGATTTTGAATAGTAACCACCAAGATCATGTTGGGGACACTTGTTCAGCCGATGGGGGGGGGGGGGTAGGGGGTGGGGTGGGGTGGGTTAGTTTTATAAAAAATGGCAATATACTTATAAAAATAGGTGAGTTTTATAAAATAGTAAGCCGTTTTAGTGAAATTTTATGCGTTTTTTGACGAAACGAAGTTCTAAATAATTATTTTGTATAAAAACATTGTCAATCATTTATTTTGATTGAATTACAACTCGTTGGATGTCGAAATACGCGATTAAGCGCAGTATTCTTCCGATTTCGCGATTTTTGACGTTTTACCGGAAATTGTATTTAGCTTTGAAATTAAACACTAGATATTATTACGTTACTTATCATATGAATTGTCATTTCATATTTGATGTTTAAGGCACCACATTTTGTATTTTGAGTCCAAACCCTGTGTACATTTATCCGTTCAAAACGATTTAATGGTTGTAACTTTCACATACGGACTCCGTTTTCGACGTTCTATATATACACAGTTTTGTATTTACGAGTAGATCGTTTTATTAACATTATTATTCTCAAATTAATAATTGTACGATTATCGAATTTTTACGCTACAGTAGTTTGCTGTCCGTATTTTCGACTTTTAATCGATAATTACTTGATTTAGCATACGTAATACTATAATATTAATAATTCATCGCAAAAGTTATGGAAAATAAATTTTCAATATATAGATTAACGTACACTTCGTTTGACTACAGTTGACTTTTGTTGACCAAAATTTACAATTGTCACACAGATCCCACAACAAGCACTTTTTCAACAACAATTATCATATTTCAATCCATATCAACAACCCTACCAACTACAATCGGACAAGGTTGGGACCTTGAAGATGATCAACCTTTACGTCGACCGATTGAAAGAAATAGAGCGAAGAAAGCGGCTTCCGGTTCGAGATCAAAAAATTCAAAGCCTAGCGTCATAGATAATTTTGGAGAACAATTTGATCGATATGTCAAACTATAGTCAAACAAGGTTGGGGTAATGAATCGGGTGGAACAAGAAATCGTAGAACGCAACATTTATTACAAAGGAGCGCCGATTTGGAGGTTTTGAAAATGAAACCCGACGACCACAAAGGCGAAGATTTAGAGATATTTCTTGCGATGAAAGAAAGCGTTTGAGCAAAATATATATAGGAATAAGACTTAGTTTAATTTTTCAATGTTCGGTATTTTTCTTCTACGTTAGTTTTTGATTTTTATTTTTAATTTTCGGTCTTCTTTATTTAAATCAATGTAATATTTTTATTTTAATGCAGAACTAGTATTTTATTTCATTATTTATTTATTTTTAAATTAAAAATGATGATATGGTTTAGTGGATGTATCAACGTCATGTAATATTTGTGTGATGTTGATGTGATCGTGACATGATACCCACCACATGTAATGATATGATGAATATACAGTATAAATACACGTCTATGTACCTAGGGAGTATGATAGAACGCACAATCAATCATGAATGGGTTGATAATAAATATGTAGTTGTTGTGCATGTGATAAAAATAACGTGAGAAGTTTTAAGTTTCGACAAGTAGGAAAAGTATGACAATTTGGAAAACAATCTATAGTTGTGTAACACTACCTAGATGAGCGGCCTATGAGGATGGAAATGGTTATTGTTTATTTAATTGGTTTTAGAAATTGAAACCGATGTGATATAATACGTAACTTTTTAGACTAGTACTACAATGAAAATGCCACATTAAACTAAACATGAAAGTTAATGAAAACACCTTTTTTTAAAATTGAATGCTTATGGCTTGTTACATAGTACTTGTTACGTTAATAATCAAGAATGCAAATGCACCGGAGATCGCCTATAAACATAACTTCGAGTTATGCAACATGTATGCAAAAATTCGAGAAGAAACCACTTATTTTGATATTAGGTAAATATGTACAAATATAAGTGAAGGAATCACTCTTTTTGGAACGATCGGATTTTTTTAACTTATAAAAAAGGTAAAAAACAAAATTAAATGACAAATAACTAGTAGCCAACATTGGGTTTGCAACCAACCAACCCAGTGACTTTTTAGTTTGATATATTTATGAACTAATTAAAATTACGAATTTAAGATTGTTTTATCAGAAAGATAGTCGTTATGCTAATTCTAAGATCCAAACATCATTGAGTTTCATAAGTTCCATATAATCCAAGATGTCAAGAGAACCGCATTTAAACTCTCGCCACCATCTTCAAAAAATTTACCCATGAAAACCACTCCTTGATCGAAGTGACCGTAGGAATAGGAAGATCTACCACCGAACAACACAATAACAAAAATTTGAAGCCATCTCACGTATGCACATCAACCAACGCCCCTTCTAAATATAATATTAGAAACCAAACCAAACCTTTCCAGTTGCCTTGCTTCCTTACAAAAAAGTTAAAATTGTATTCCAAAGAAGTCCTTATATCCACATCTTGAGGAGTGTATATATTTATCATGACACAAAAGACGGAATCTATCACCATTAGGTGACAATTGTAAATCGAAATACATGATCTAGGCAAATTTTGGATTGTGATTGAGCTTGGTAATATAGAGTAAGAATGAAATCTATATGTAAAAACTACTTAATTTTTTTGTACTAAATAAAACTCATTCAACTTGTCATCGATCAGCAAATTATTATATCATGTCGTTTTCAGATGAATGCAAAACATAATTGCATTGTTTAAATCAAACTTTCAAATTGAAATAAGAGTAAATTATACAATTTGGTCCATGTGGTTTGTCCAAAATCACAGTTTTAGTCCAACTATTGAAAATTTGAAATGACTGGTCCGTGTGGTTTCCAAATTTTGCACCGGAGGTCATTGTCCATGTAAATGACCTTCTTATCCTTTCCACTTTCTTTTTTTTTTTTCTTTTTCTTTTTATTCTTTCATATATTTCAAACAATAAAATAAAAAAAAGACACGCCAGCCGCATACCCTACGTCTCTCTCCACCATGACAATGACTTCTTTGGAGAAAACCCTTTTTCCCGTGCATAGAGGATTAGATTGACTTTCAAGCCACATAGTGGAACTGGAATCCAATGGGAAAATTGGATTGTTAAAGACTATATTAGTCATGTTTGCATTCCCTCTATAAATCCATCTCTCCTCATCACTTCCTCCATAGCAGACGACCTACCTTACAAATCAGTACTCTTGCAATTTAACTAAATAAGAAGATTGATCTCCATGGAAAACAGTTTAAGGTGTTGTTTGGCTTGTGTTCTTCCTTGTTGTGCCCTTAATTTAATTCGAATACTGCATTAAATGGTTATATTGAAGAAATCACACGTACGGTGACTGCCGAGGTTCTAGAAAACTATCCCTATCATTTCTTGAGCAACCCATGTTCTTAGGTTGTTTGTCAGTGAATCTTGCATCCTTTCGAACAATTGTGAGCTTAAAAGAGGCAGTTCATGATACCATCAAGATGGGTTATGTAAAAATATCGGGCGGTAGTTCCCGATGGAGAGAGAGAGAGAGAGAGAGAGAGAGAGAGAGAGAGAGAGAGAGAGGGGTATGTGTGGGAGGTATGTATGGGGGTGGGGTGTTTTTATTTTATAATTTCATTATAATTAGAAGAATAAAAGGAAACAAGAAAAAAGAAATTGAAAAGGGTAGGAAATCCATTTTATATGGACTAAGGATCTATGGTGCAAGATTTGGAATCCACAAGAACCAACCATATCAATTTTCCAATAGTTGGACTAAAAGTGTGATTTTGTGCAAACCAAAAGGACCAAAAGTGTATTTTACTCTTGAAATAAAATGAAATACATGACAACAAAGAAGTTTATTTCAGTATATAGATAGATCTTTACACAACACCTTGAAAGGGTTACATAGTTTTATACTCACCAAACCACGAAATCATAAAATCCTATTTTGCTAGAATAAAAACCATCATTATAATAAAAATACAAATGAACCACCATATTCTGCTTATGTTGATCATAATTCGTCTAAAGTGAATAATTCTTACGAAATAAGTATATATTTCTTTTAGTTCTTTTTACGTTAAACGATGATATCAAGTTGAGAAAAAGTAACAAAGAACGATCTGTAAAAACCGATCACCGACTACACCAGGTCAAGGCCATCTACGTGCAACCCTAACCTTGAGGCCATGTTTCATATAGAGGATGACTGAAACATTAGGAGCCACGACGTGACCTTCAACCATTTCGAACCTGTAATTATGCAAAATGGTCGCACCTACTGCCTTTATTTGAGCGAATGCCACTTGTTTCCCAATACAAGTCCTTGGGCCAGCATTAAATGACAAGAACTTGTACGACGGCTCGTGCCTGATCATCTGCTTGTCGGTGATCCATCTCTCCGGCTTGAATTCCCAGCTATCGGCACCCCAAATTGTTTTCATTCTCCCCATTGCATATAACGAAAACAAAATCTGTAGATGAATTTATGCAAGATATATGTGTTAATGGCATATACAACTTAATATATTAAAAATGATTGAATAATAAAAAAGAAAGCGGTACCTTCATATTGGGATAGACACGATGGCCACTAGGAATAACATCCGGTTGAACAGGAGCCTTATGCTGGAATGGAACCGGCGGGTATAGCCTTAAGGCTTCGCAAAACGCAGCATGCAGATAGACAAACTTGTTACTTTCCTCAGTTTCGAAAATTCTAAATTTTTCGACTTCAGAAGAGGGGATAATAGCATTTATCTCGTCTCTAATTTTTTTCTCGACCCTTGGGTGCGTGACAACGAGCCAGAGGAACCATGTTAGCGACGAGCTTGTTGTGTCCCTCCCTGCAATCATCAAATTCAAGACCGTGTCTCTTAAGAACTTATCGTCGTATTTGAACCCATCACCGAAAGATTGAGCCTCGGTTATCAAAGAAGTCAACATGTCCACACCCTTTACATCATCTTTTAACACGACCCCTTCACTCAATTCTTTTCTTTTTCTTGAAATAAGACCTCCTATCACATCATCTAATGTTTTCCATGCCTTCGTCAGTTTCTTCTCTTTCCCAATACCCAGCCACCTTTGTAGCTTCCACACGCTTCTCGGAACGATGTGACGTGCAAAAATAGCTTCTTCGGCATCATCCATGGCTCTCGAGAATGGCACGTCTTTGAAATCAACTGATAAGCAGCCAGGGTCGTATCCAGTTACGAACATACATGTAGTGTCAAAGGTAAGCCTTTGAAACACATCTTGCATGTCGACGACAATGTCTTTTGAGGCCGCATAGTCAAGAACAGGAATCAAGCCATTAGCCACTTTATCGTTGTTCATCCTGGTCACAAACCGTAAAAACTTCATATTATTAATCAAAGCGCTGGTGATCTTCCGGTGGCTCCGCCATAGCTCGTAATCAGAATTGAAAATCCCGTCCCCAAGCACATCAAAAATCTCCCTGAACTCTTCGCCTTTTGGGAAATTCAAGAAGTTGGAACTCATTATGTAGTGGATATCAGCGGGATCTACGGTAGCCAACATGTTCATGTTAACGAATCGTGGACCTTTGAACAAGAAAGTACCGCCGGTATGGTTGAGAACCTGGGCACAACGGTCGTGGATCGTGCTGACACTACGGGCTAAGGCTGGAAGCATCGCTAGAAACGGCCACTCAATCATTATCCGGCGTCGTTGCCGGTAAAAAGAGAGACAGTAGTAGCATATTGCTGCGAGGATGAGCTCAAACCAGCCGAAAGGTAACACCATTTCAGCATGTAGTTGTGTGGAAGAAAAATTAATGACCTGATGCGTAGTATTTGTAATGGTGAAAAGTCAAGGTTTTGCTGATGTGCAACTTTATCGGCACCCGAATTCCATACGATTGATGATTTGGTAATAATGACATTGGTGTCATCAAGTGTAATTTAATAGTTATGAGGGTTAGGTTTAAATCTTTATTTATTTATTTAGTTTACTAGGTAAAAAGGAACTCTTCCGTATACAACAGTTTTTTGCCATATACAACTATTTATGATTTAGATAGGTTGTACCATATGCATAAAAAACATAATATTGTTGTGTATGGCAAAAAAATGTTGTGTACGGATCAGCTCCCCTATATTAATGATTAGTTCAGGATTTTTTATTTATTTTCTTTTTAGAATTTCATGTAGATTTTTTTAGAAAGGCAAATATAATATACATAAAACAAAGGAAGTTAGCGGGGATGGGGGGCTGGCAATACAAAAATATAAGAGATACGAGATGTAAAATGAGATCATAAACATGACTAATAATACTGGCTAGTAATACAACCGAAAACCACCAACATACATAGGAAGAGATGAGAAAATTGCGAGCTACGTGACACCAACAATCATCGAAAAGCGTGAAGCCAAAACGACAGAAAGCAGAAGATGGTAGTACTTTAGAAAAAACACGTCGATGGGGGTGAGTCTCCCAAATAAAGCAGGAGGGACATGAAAGTAAGGATGTCAAAAATTATTGTGAGACCCTTTTCCTGTGTTTTGAGGATGTGTCAAAATCTGAATATAATCTTGAAGAAGTTGATTGTGTGAATTTGCCAATGTTAAAGTCCTCTTCAAAATCAACTTCGGAGTCTGAATTGATTTTAGATTTCATTTATGATAAATGTGAATTTTCAGAAAGTTTCAAAGTTGTATTTTTCATTACCTTCTCAAGACAAAGTTCCAAATACAAGTGAAAATAAAGTTTTAATTTCAAAAGAATTAGTAATTTCAGTTGAGGCGATTCTAAATAATTTCAAATGATGGACATATCTAATAATTTTCAACAATTGTCTGGAGTTAGTGATAAGCGTCTTGTTCCAATTGCATGTGTCTATTCGAAGATTGCCCACTTAAAAAATGCAGTGTTTGTCTAATGTGGTGTTGTTTTAAATAAAGATAATGATTTAATATGCATAATCAAAAAGGATAATGAAACACTAACACGAGAAGGTTTCTTCTCTTAGGACAAAATATTAGAAAACAACTTTACTGAACATCTTGAAATCAAAATTAAAACTTGAAAATGGAAATGTATGAGGTGAAAAAAAAAATCAAAATCGTGGAATAACAAAGGTAATTCTTTGTTCATTCCACAATTTCATAAATGACAAAATTTTCAAAAGAAAAAAAATCTTTTATGAAACCAAAAGACGAAAATATTACCGATCTCAAAAGTTTTCAGAAATTCATTTCAAAAGACAACACAATCAAAAATCCAGTTCAAATTCTATCAACAAGAAAGAAAAGGGTACTCAAGAGCAATGTTCAAATCCTACCTTCGTACCCTATCAACTAAAATTTCCAAATCCTAAATACTCCAAACCTATGATATGAAGGAAACATTCTCAAAAGGTGACAATCTTGTAGATACATTTCATGTCTGGTTGGACAAGAACTGAGAACTATTTAAAGACAAAATACTTTCAATTTATAACTTTAAACTTGCATATGAAGAATACTTGAGTGCTTATACTCATTGTAGCTCTTCATTTGAAAAACATTCTGTCAATAAAATGCGATGGGCACGAAAAGATTTGATTCAGAGCAATATAAAATGTGATAAACAACATGATTCTGATTCTAAATTAAGATTTTTCAAGAAGCACCAAAAGGAGTCCGATCCCACAATTACTCAGTGGATGAGTAAATGGATTCATCAACCATTCTCCTCCCTCTTGCTCTCGAAGGTGAGTCATCCAGTTCTGCCAGTCATCCTACATCAACATCCTGAAGAACCTTAGTTGTTGAGGACTCTGAAGACGAGTCAAGTAGCACTTCAACATCCTCCTCATAGTCATCAGCATCAGTATCAGCATCACCATCTGCAACAACTTTAGCGTGATCATCTTCTTCTGTATCCTCTACACCCTCATCTTCCGAGGATTCTACTGTAAGACCCGTTCCACCGAGTCGCGGCCCGGATGAATCTGCGGCACGGCTTTAGGAAGAATCTGGAATCGCGAAGGACTTGTACGCGTGGCGCGGCTCAGAAGAACCTGCGGCGCGGTGCGCCGCTAATGTGAAAAACCCTAATTCGGATTTAAACGCCTATATAAAGGGTCCCAGCCCTAGGGTTCGTGTTTTTGGAAGTTTTATGAAGTGGAGTCGACTGGTTTCAGCAGAGGCTCTTAGGTTCCAAGGCTTTGAAGGTTTGAAGGAAGAGATACAACGTGGGGAAAGGCTTGTAGTCGATCGGGTGCATTCCTCCATTTTCCAGAAGCAAGGTAAGAGGATCTACCTTCTGATATTTCATTTTATCCCGTCTTATGGTGTTATCATTTGGTTAGTAGCCTTAGATGACTTGTAACACTTAGGGTTTGGACCAAGGACATGCATGGACTTGTATGTCCATAAGGAAGTGACCTTAGGGTAGTTTCTGATCCCATGAAGGGTTTGGAGTGAAACCTTAGCCGATGACTGAACTGATTTAGGGCTTAGAAGACTTTGGATTAATACGAGTCCGCGGCACGGACAGGCTATGTCAGCGACGTGGGTTCGGCTAAGCTCCGTAACTATACGGAGATAGCCGCGACGCGTAGGGTGAGGAGCCACGCCGCGGCGAGCGGCTGTTTGACCCAAAAGCTTAGTTTCGACCAGTGTTGGTTACCAAACCTGGGGTCTGACCTTTAGGCAAGTCTATAAAAGTTTAGTCAGTGCTTGACATGTTGTGTATGTGGGATATAGGTGTGTGGACGAGCTAAGTGGAGATATTAAAGTATATATGTGCGGTTTCGAATCAGGTGAGTATCCTCACCTTACTATATGATGTTGCATGTTAGGTGAGTATCCTCACCTTACTATATGCTAAAGATTATCGACAGGAGGTCAAGATTTGTTTTAATTGTAATCAGGTAGGCCACTACAAGGCCCAGTGTACCCGTCTGACTCAGGGAGTGGTTCAGAATCAGGCACCCACTACACTCCGGATTACCGATGGTAGGCAGGGGAAAGGGGAAGCCCCTAAGACCAAGGGTCGAGCATTCGTCATGACCGTCGAGGAGGCACAGGATGCGCCCGACGTCGTCACGGGTACTCTTTCTTTACTTTCCTCGTGTTTGTGGTGTGTTGTTGAGTCATAAATTAAGATTGAGTCAAATATGCTGATCGGATTTGTTGCCAGATTTTATGCCTATAATTTTGCTATCGGTTATGGAATGGGTCTGTCCTTCCATACTTAGTTTTGTTTAAATAGAATGTTCGTACCCTTGTTAGGGTTAACTTTTGTAATCCCTTCACGGCACTCAAACAGAATAGTTCACATCGAATTGTTCTTGAGTTGCATTTTAATCATTAGACATCAGTTCTTCATATTGTTTGTTCTTGATCTTGTTTATTTACATTATTCCGCATTTTTGAATCTCGATCCAACTCTTGTATTTCAACAATTGGTATCAGAGCAGGAGTTTGTGTTATTCACGGATCCATTTTGATTATCTTCATCGTTTCAATCGATTTTGGATATCAAACTTTGATCTTCTACGTTCGACTCTTCTTTTGATTTGAACCTACACTTCTGATTCATACAAGTAAACAAGTATCAATGGCTTTTGACGACTCACATACTCAGTCCTTCAATCTTTCAAGTAGCATTGGATCCACTACCAGGACTCCAATTCTGTTTACTCAAGAGTATGAGGTCTGGGCGTTGCATTTTGAAGATTATGTTCTTGGAATTGAAGAACATGGATCAACGATGTGGCAAGCTATTACTGAAGAAACTCATGTCCACACAGACACAAGGAGGGTTATCAAAACCCTAAAAGAATACAACAATTTGCTCGTCACTCACACAAACATTCCTCAAGACGAAAAAGATAAACTAATGTGCAACATCAAAGCATTTAGAATTATCAGGTTCGCTCTCCAAGCAGATACTCTTCGTCTGGTTAGTTCGTGCGAAACAGCTAAAGAGATCTGGGATAGACTTAAAGAATTATATTCTGGAGATGCTGACCTTGAGCACTCCATTCAGACCACTCTTCTTTCCGATTTCGGATCTTTTGCACAAGGTTCGGAAGAAACTCTAACCCAAACTTTCAATCGATACAATCATCTTCTCAGTCGATTATTAAAATACAATCTGGCTCGGACTGTCATTGAGCAAAAGGTTACCTTTTCTTGATGGTCTTCGTTCTGAATGGAAGGCTATCGTTTCAACCATAAAAGCGCATGAACAGTTCAAAACTTATACTTTGGCTAAAGTTGTGGGAATCCTCAAATCTCATGAAAAGGAAATCATTTCGGAAGCCAAAGCGACTATCGATCTTGGTTCACTTGCACTAATTGCTGCCGGAAAGAAATCGGCTGAAATCGATTCTGACTCAGACTTTTCCGACGATGATTTGACCAGAGAAGACAAAGCTTTGATGGTATCAAATCCCAAGAAGTTTTTCAAGAAAAACTTTTCCAAATTCAAAAACCGAAATCGACAAGGAGGTTTCAATGCTGAAAAGACTGTGGAAGAAAGTCAGAAAAAGAAGAATGATGAGGAGAAGAAACTTGCTGGCGACTCGGGATATGACTGCCATTATTGTAACGGAAAGAACCACTTTGTGAAAGACTGTTTGCTCCGAAAACAAGCTGAGAAGAAGGAGCAGGTGAAAGATGAAGCCTATTACGCAAAGAAGATCGCGGAACTGAAAAAGAATGATGTTTCATCTACCAAGGCAGCCTTTGTGGTGAAAGGGGACAGCGAGTTTGGAGCTATTGAGGTCTGGTCAACGGATTCGGAAGATGAGGAGGTGAGGAATCCAACACATGGTCGATGTCTGATGGTGAAAGCTGATCATTCCGACAGCAGAGGTTACTCTACCGACGGGTGTCAAGCCTCAGCAAGTTGTTTTGCTGCGAAGCCTGTCTATGAACAAGTTGAGGAATGTGAGGCTGTGGTCAACAAGGTACGCTCCATCCTTAAATCTTTAAATTTTTGCTCTTCTAGTTATGATGCTGAATTAGATGATCTTAGATTTACTGTCTCCAGTTTGAGTGATAGCTTAAAAAGGACACGTCTAAGCAATTCTAACCTAAATGATCAATTGAGCAGGATATCGAATAAGAATGAGGAGAGACGAATGAGAATCGAGGCGTTGGATAGTGAGTTAGTTAAAGCACGAGATGATATTATTTATGTCAAAAGGGATAATTTAGTTCTTGTCAAACAGAGAAACATTTTTTGTTTAATTGCTAAACGTCTTTACAATAATATTACTCAATTGCATCTTGATTGTGACATAGGCAGGGGTTTACACAAAATGATTTTGCCCTTTCTTGAGTTGAAAGAGGATCAAATCGATGCAGAATGTCATAGGTGTGAAACCATTGTTTCATCTGATGAGGTTTCGGAAGCTTATCGAATCGGACTTGATAAAATTGAAAGCTATATACAGTCCAAAGAACATAAAAGTATGGTCAAAGAATATTTTTTAGAAAATGATCACGAGGAAATTAAAACAGCAACTCTAAAGAATTTTCATTCATTATGCTCTAAACTAAATTCCGATAATGTTCCCATTGATGAGAATATTTCAGATTTTGATGAAAGTGATATGAGTGAAATATCTGTTGAGGATGAAATTGACTGTTCGGAATTCGTATCAAATTCTACTGAAACTAAGAAAAATCTCATTTCTGAAAATTCAGTTGCTTTTGCGAGAATTGTTAAAAATGAAGGATCACACGCTTTAAATGAACAAGCTACTGTTTTTCCAAAGATTCACACTGTACCAAATCAAGTTTTCGTTAAACCAGGACTAAATACAAAAGATGTAACTGAACTTAAAGTCCTAGTCGATAACGATAACTCCAATCTATGTGATTCTTTCTTTTGGTCGGAACCTATTGACAACTAAGATGAGACTAAAGGTCTTTCCGAAATGACCTCGTGGAAGTCTCGAGGAAACTACATTTCTGGATCATTGAACTGTAAAAATTCTGTCTCTCAAAATGGTTCATGGGGTACAGCGAATTTGAAATCTAATCCTTTAAACCCTAAGACGAGTACTTTCAAGTCTGATTCTAATCACAGCTCAACATCTTATATTCACAAGTCTCCTGAAGAGCTCATTGCCAAAAGGAAACAAATGAATGCAAGGTACAAAAAGAATCTGAAAGAGAGAAAACAATTCTGGAGAAACAAACTCGACTCAAACCCAACCCAGAAAGTCAACCCTATTCCCATTCGGAAAGTTGAGCTTACACCAAAACCAAAACCAACACCTAAACCCTCTATCTCAACAACAACAACAACAAAGAATCCCACTCGTGTTCTCGGATCAACGGATTCAAAAGGGAAGGCAAAACTTTATCCTGAAACTACTCAAGATCTTAAAACCAGCAAAATTCACCCAACAGTTACTATCAAAACAAAACTCTCTTCTCAATCGGTTAAAAATCAAAATCCTACTTATCTTTCTCAAAATCAGAAAACCCATTATTATCAAGTTTCGAACACGTTCACTCCCAAGAAATCTCGTTTTGCTAAAGAACAATGGCAATCCACAAAAATAAAAGTGTTCCGAATTGAAAATAAGAAAAATCAGTCATCTGTGAGAAAATCCTTTTGGGTTGAAAGATCATGCATTTTCCCTACCTCACATAAATTCTCACATGGGCCCACACTGGTTTGGGTTCCTAAATCTCTCTAACTTGTGCAGGTTCTACGTGACGAACAGTATGATCCGGAATGGTACATTGACAGCAGCTGTTCACGTCACATGACTGGAAGGAAGGAGGAATTACGAGAATATCGCTCGCTGACAAATGGAGGAAAAGTCAGTTATGGAAACAATGCAACAGGCAACATCAAAGGCTATGGCATGATCACAAATGGTGAAATTTCGATACGAAAAGTGGCATATGTTGAAGGACTTCAGCACAACTTGATCAGTGTTTCACAACTAGTCGTCGGAACTGGTCTTAAAGTCTCGTTTGATGAAGATGGCTCCGAGCTGGTTGAGAAGGAATCCAAGAAGATAATTTGAAAGTCAAAAAGGAAAGGCGAGATGTTTCCTTTGGACATGCGACCTATCCAAGGAAAACCTGCCATCTGCCTACTCACTAAAGCTACGAACGATGATAGTTGGCTATGGCACAGACGGTTGTCTCACATGAACTTTCGTGATATCAATAAACTGGTACTTGGTGATCTTGTGCGAGGATTACCGCTACTCAAGTACGACAAAGACCGACTCTGTGATGCATGTGAATTAGGAAAACAAAGTCGGAAGAGCCATTCTACAATCATCAACACAAAGATCATCGAACCATTGGAACTTCTGCATATTGATCTTTGTGGTCCATCTGCCATCGAAAGCGTTGCTCACAACAAATACATTCTGGTTGTGGTAGATGACTTCTCTCGTTTCACATGGGTATTCTTTCTCAAGCAAAAATCTGAAGCGGCGATCAACATGATTAACTTCATCAAGCAGATAGAAATTCTTCTCCGAAAACAAGTTCGAATGATAAGAAGTGATAATGGGACGGAATTGAAAAATAAAGTTCTAGATGATTTTCTTGTCAATAAAGGAATCACGCATAACTTCTCTGCCCCGTACACTCCTCAACAAAATGGAGTTGTAGAAAGACGAAATCGTTCTCTTTGTGAAGCTGCTCGCACAATGCTCTCTTTTGCAAAACTTCCTTTATACTTCTGGGCCGATGCCATCGCAACTGCTTGTTACACTCAGAATCGATCAAACATCACAAAACGATTCAATCTCACTCCCTATGAGATCATCAACAAGAGAAAACCGAACGTAAAATTCTTCCATGTTTTTGGATCCAAGTGTTTCATTTTTAACTCCAAAGAAAAACGAGTTAAATGGGATGAAAAAGCTGATGAAGGTATCTTTTTGGGCTACTCTCTTACCTCAAAGGCCTATCGTGTTCTGAACAAGAGATCTCGAAAGATTGAAGAAACATACTACATCACCTTTGATGATAGATACAATTCCAAAGCAAAGCACGTTAGTACAAAGACTGAAGACATCTTTCCCGAATCCAATAAATCTGCAATTCCTCTTCTGGATCTATATGAGGAATTCTTGAATTTGTTCGATGACCAAGAAACCGCAAAAACATCAGAAGCAAATGCACGAGATAACCAAGAAGATGAGTTATTAAAGCTTATAGAAAGTACAGCCAGTGAAAATGCATCTTCACAAGAAAATTCTACTGATGTTCCGATTCCGAACAATACTCCAACTTCTGTTACTGATGCTCCTATCCAGGGGGAGAGTTCAGCACCTGTTCAGGGGGAGAGTATGGCTCCTGAATCCGAATCCACCACTCTACCGGTTGAACAAGATCACTCTGATGATAGAAACGATGCACACTTCCAGGGGGAGAATGAAGTTGAAAATAATGACCTTGACACACAGTCAGAGGTACATTCGGAAGCAGAAGAAATCATTTCAGAAATTAATCCTGAATATGATCCAAATTATCCTCCAATGATAAAATGGACGAGAAATCATCCAAAATCTCAAATCATCGGAACGACTTCTGCTGGTGTTTTCACTCGAGCTCAAGCTAAAGAAAAGCAAGTCGTATTATTTTCAAAAGTGGAATTCTGCATGTTTCATTCGTTCATCTCCAAGATTGAACCTAAAACAGTTAAAGTAGCACTTGATCATGCTGACTGGGTCCATGCAATGCAAGATGAGCTAAATGAATTTGAACGCAACAGGGTGTGGCGATTGGTTCCAACTCCGGAAAAAGCATCTGTTCTCGGAATGAAATGGGTTTTTCGAAACAAGTTAGACAAAGAAGGGAATGTCATTCGGAACAAAGCAAGACTTGTTGTTAAAGGTTACTGTAAAGAAGAAGGAATTGATTATGAAGAAACATTCGCACCAGTAGCCAGACTGGAGTCCGTCCGGATTTTTCTTGCTTATGCAGCACACAAATGTTTCGATGTCTATCAGATGGATGTCAAGTGTGCATTTCTGAATGGAGAATTAGAAGAAACAGTCTACGTCGAACAACCACCAGGCTTTGTGAGCAGTATACATCCTGATCATTGCTATGTGTTAGACAAAGCTGTTTACGGCCTAAAACAAGCTCCAAGAGCTTGGTATGAAAGTTTAACTCGGTTTCTCAAGCAATCCAAGTTCAAGCAAGGATCTGTCGACCCAACTTTCTTTCGCAAAAAGGAAGGAAGTCACCTGATGATTGTTCAAATCTATGTCGATGACATCATTTTCGGATCCACTCACCCTAGCCTAACGGCTGAATTCCGAAAACTGATGGAGACAAAATTTGAAATGAGCTCTATGGGTAAAATCAATTTCTTTCTCGGACTTAACATCAGACAAAGTTCAGAAGGCATATTCATAAATCAGGAAGCTTATACCAAGTCTCTCTTAGAGAAATTCGGAATGAGGGGAGATTCTAAAGTCAAAGTTCCGATGGCTTTCGGAACAAAACTCACTCCTTCACTAGACAAACCTGCAGCAGATATCACTCTTTATCGCCAAATGATAGGTTCACTTCTCTATCTCACTTCGAGCAGAACTGACATTATGTTTGCCGTTTGTTACTGTGCAAGATCGAGCAGAACTGACATTATGTTTGCCGTTTGTTACTGCGCAAGATTTCAGGCGAATCCCAGAGAGCCACATCACAATGATGTGAAGAATATATTCCGATATCTCAAAAGACCAACCTCTCTTGGACTATGGTATCCATCAGGATCTGGCTTCTTTGTTCAAGCATTTTCCGATGCTGATCTTGGTGGTTGTGGATTGGATCGCAAAAGCACTTCAGGTGGTTGTCAACTTCTCGATGGAAAACTCGTAAGCTGGCAATCAAGAAAACAGACTTGCGTGTCACTCTCAACAGCTGAAGCTGAGTACATTGCTGCTGCCTCATGTACCTCTCAGATAATATGGATTCAAAATCAACTGAGAGACTATGGAGTCAATATGAAACGTATTCCTCTTTACTGTGATTCCGAAAGTGCGATTCGGATCTGTCACAATCCAGTGCAACACTCAAAGACTAAACACATTGCACTCAGATATCATTTCATCAAAGATCATGTTGAAGACGGCAACATCGAGGTTCATTTCGTACGCTCAAATGATCAACTAGCAGACATCTTCACAAAGGCCCTTCCTGAACAAGCATTCAACAGAATTCTTCAAGGTCTCGGAATGATGGAAGCTGAATCCGTTCCGATATCTAACTGAGATTCCGATTGATTCCGAAAATCGGAATGCCTCGGAATCGGATTTTAGACATGGAAGATTCGGAATGCATGTATCCTTTCTAAAACTTCGTTTATGGTTGTTTTTATTTTTATTTTTTTTAAACTAATTTTTTTTTGTTTTTATTTTTTATTTTATCTTTATTTTCTTTGTTTTTATTTTTCTTATTTTATTTTCTTTATTTTACTGTTTTACTTATTTCAGCTATTTATTTTCTTTATTTTTTTATATATATCAAAAATATTTTTTTTGTTTGATTTGTTTATGTTTGATCCGTATATTTCTAATTCCTGTGTTGTGTATTTTATTTTTCTTTTTCCTTTTTGTATTGTTCTTCTTGCTGATATCCATGCGAATGCTTAAACAGAATTCGAACAGAAAATAAAAGAAAACCACATTTTATTCAAGCTACAGGAACAAAGGTCATTACATCAAAAGGCAAAACAAAAACAACTTCAACCTATAGCTTGTAATAATGCCACATGGGGGGATCACCGGGATGGAAAGCTTGGTAGAGGCGCAGCTCACTCTCATCAACAATGAGGCGACTTCCATCAGCCAGTCCCACATGGAACTGGTTGTGGGGAGTGGTACGAATGATCACCGCCGGCCACCACCCCCTCCTGTGCCAGACCTCAACGAGGTCAAATTGTTTGAACTCCACCAAGATTCTTGGTGGGACAGGCTGCAGAAAGGGATAGATTGTTGGAACTCCACCCAAGTAATTTCTATCCAAAAAGATCCAGTTTTTAATTTCTTTTGAGATTTCCAAACATTTTACAAGTCAGACAAAATTCTCCTAACCCTCACTTGTTTTCATGACTACTCTGGTCAGACAAGTACTGTCTTCCGATTCCGAGCATTTCTCACGTTTTCGGAATCCGAAAGATAGTTAAACCCAACCCATTAAGCTAACATCTTAAAAGAAACCTTTCAATGATTCTCATCAATCAATTGATCGTAATTCAACGGGATACCACAAAACCACTTTTGAATCTCTCTTGATTCCAAAGGAAGAGATCATTGCCCGGGATCCATCAGTTTTATGTCATTGCGACATCACAGACTACCAAATAAATCTTGATTTTCTTCTTTATCTTTGGCACACTCTTGCACGAAAATCATTATTTGATTTTTCTAACTCTGGTTGATTTTCTTTTGTTAAGGATTCAGATCGATGACCTGGCAGTTTTTTTTTTTACTCATCAAAATTTTAAAAATTTTGGATGAGGTAATCAAGACGTGGCTGTTATAACGTTCTCTCCACAACAGCTACTTTATCGCTTTTCACGTGCCTGCAATGCGAATTTTGGGGGTTACTCATGATGATACGGCGTGATTCTAGGGAACCGTAATCGACTGAAGCGGGATTTCCTTTTCCAAACACTCTTCAAAGGATATTTAAAAGATTTTTGGCTCATTATTTCTTTTCTCCGCTCTTCATCTCTCACGCAGAACTCATCATCTTCAAAGCCCTCTTTCTCTCACGAACATTCAAGAACTCTCAAATGGCTGGTTCATCCTCAGCGAACGAAAATACTTCCTCTTCTCTAATGTTGAAGATCAAACAAAATCAGAACATGATTATTGATCTTCATTCTTCGAAGTATAATGAAGCTCTTCAACCGATGATCGAATGTCTCAAATTCTCCAGGATCTGCAAAGCCCTAACTGCTTCAGAGGAGGTTCCAATCGTGTATCTCTCATCTGCATACTCATCCGCATTCTACAACAAGGCTGATGATGTTGTTACTTTTGAAGTTGGATCCATCAAGACGCGCATTTCCAAGTCTCGATTTGGAAAATTGCTAGGGTTTGCTGATCAAACTGATATTGTTGATCCTGATTCCCTTCCTCCTTCTACTCTTCCACGGTTTTTCTACCAACTAGGCTACAAGGGTGATATAACGCAGCTTTCCAAGTTCACAAAGAAGAGTCTACCGCCTTTGTGGAACTTTCTTTTCACAATCTTGTTCAAAAGCTTCTCCGAACGCACGACTGGCACAGACAGTGCAAGTAAGCTCTTTTACTCTTTATTTTATGGCCTCTATCATGACATCAACCTTGATTACGGGTCAATTCTTTGGAGCCAATTTGTCGAGAGCGTGAACTACAAAAATCGACACTCCGAAATCTCTTGTGCTCGATTTTGGTCCATTGTGGTAAAAAGGGCTATTGAGCAACATCATCTTCATATCATGACTGATTCCGTCTTAGCGGTCATTCCGACACTGTCAACCACACAGTTTGCAACCACTAAATCGGAGGATTTCGATTTCATTAGGTCCATTCCGATCACGATGTTGGATCGTGTTCCGAAGGACGTGCCATGCATTGCTGCGTATCGTCAACTACCTCCATCAGGAATTCGTGCTGTTGATCAAGCTCATCAAGTTGCTTTTGATAGACTTGAAAATCCGAAGAAAATTATCAAACGAAAAGGTAGAGCTGCAGCATCTGACACCGAAAAACAGCCCAAACGTCCAAGGAGACTCCGAAAGCTTGTTCAGTCTTATGATTCCGAAAACGAACTCTCCGATACTCATCAAATTCCGACTTCACCGCACGATGTTCCGATTACCGACAACCTCGAAGATGTTCCACCCACCAAGCCTTCTCCACCTCCTGCATCACCTCCTCCCGCATCACCACCTCATGACTCCACACCAAAAATCACTCCTCATTCTAGTCCGCAATCCACACCTGAACGTTCACCCCTCCGAACCACTAACACTCAAAAGTCTCCATCTTTGTCACCAAAACAAACTGCAACTCCTGATTCCCCTCATAACAACCCCCTTACCGACGTTGATGAAGAGGAAGATATACTGGTTAATGATGACCAGGAGGATCTTTCTGATTTCCTAGAATCTCCATCTAATGTTAAACTAAAGACTCCCAGCTCTTCTGTTCCGATGTCATCTGATCAGCTCTCGGAAATCTCTGCCAAACTGGATTTACTTCTCCAATCCACGGCGCAACCCTCTGTCTCCGATTGGCAATCCCAGTTGGATGCTCACAAGGACTCGGTGGACACATTGATCACCGAAAATGTTAACCTCATGCGTCAATTCACCTCCCTCATCGAGAAATCTGAAGCACAAATACGAGACTCTGCCACCTCTATTGGCAGACTGGAAAAAGATGTTCTTAAATTTACTCAAGATTTCCGTGACTCTCATGTTCGGAACAATGAAAATATGCATCAGGTTATCTCCAACTTCAGCAACTCTTTGAAGAATGAAAAAGAGGCACTTTCTACCTTACGTTCGGAATTGAAACAACAATATTCCGAATGGGTATCTTCTATGGATACAAGGGTTGATCAACTGAGGACAGATTTGGCCACGGAAAATTATTTGATGGATAAATTAGCCGCCAAAGAAACTAAAATCCAGCTCCTCAGGTCTGATCTTCGTAACAAGTCTGCCATTCTTACCTCGGCTTTATCTCAGAACAAAGCTATTCGAAGTGGTGTATCGGAAATTGACTCCTTCCTTCATCGGATTGTTGAAGACACTGATCCAATTCTCAATCCTCAGGTTTGTAGACATCTGACACTTAAGCTTCATCCCGTATTCAATCTTCTTGCTGCCTTAAAGGGTGTTTCGGAAGGTTTTGCCTCTCCGAAACAAGGGGGAGACGAAACAAATGAAGAAAGTACATTTAATCAGGAGACACCGAAGAAAACAAATGAAGTACACTTAATCAGGAGGCTCCGAAGAAAGACTCTCCAGTTAAAACCAATGAAAATGTTGAAGGAGGTGCTGGTCCGTCAAAAGACAAAGGCAAGAAGATAGTAGAAGAACAAGAATCCGATAAGGATGCTGCCAAATCGACCAGGGAGAGGGAAATTGATGAAATTCTCAACCTTACTCGGAAACTTGATGCTGAGGAAGCTGCCAAAAGAGAGGCTGAGTTACTCCTAAAAACTCAAATGTCTTTGTTTCCTCCATGGCACTACAAAAGAATGACAATGGAAGCAATTACTGAGCCTGTGGAGAACTGGCTTCAACCAATAGCCTCGTACAACACAAGCAATGATGTAAACTCGCAGTTTGACTTTCCGATGACTGCAAAAGCTCTCCTGTTCCGAGGGTTTGAGGAACTCAAAGACACCCGTCTCTCTAGTTCGGAAGTGAATGATTTGTTGTTCACTTTTTATTTGAAGAACGCGCGTCCTCAACATTTAATGTGGAGTTTGAAGAAGATTGTGCAGCTGACTCCCCGTCTTCCTGAGGTCAATGTTCCTTTTAAAAACGCAAGGTTTTTGGCTTTAAGAGGTGATGATAAAGAGAAGATGGAATTTTCTCTTGCTGACCTTCCATTTCTGAATCCATTCGACTGGATATCTCTGTTCAATATCTTGTCGAGAGAACAAAAGTATCAACCCATTTTTGATCATATCAAAAGAATGATTGGATACTACATTCTTGAAGTGGCAAAGCTGGATGTTGAAGTTGCTGGTGTTCTGGATAAAGTTCCCTTAACTGTAAGACGTCCTCCTCCCAAAAATCTGAGCAAGCGTAAAATCGGAAAAATTGTCAACTCAAACTGGAGTGTGGCATACAATTCAAAGGAAGGCCTCGAGAATATTAAAAGGATATTCTTTCTTTTGGACAAACATCTTTACAGGACTCCAGTGTTGGAACACATTCTTCAAATTATCAACAAACTCCCATCCAACACCGCTGATGATAAAACTTGTATCAACGACATGTTGAAGTGGTACATTGAATTTCGAAAAAGGATCCTGGCAATCATTCCGAAGGTGTTTGGCAGACAAACAAGTGAAGTAAAACCTGAAGAATGAAGGAAAGTCGCATTTTTGACTCAAAGGGGGAGATTGTTGAGTCATAAATTAAGATTGAGTCAAATATGCTGATCGAATTTGTTGCCAGATTTTATGCCTATAATTTTGCTATCGGTTATGGAATGGGTCTGTCCTTCCATACTTAGTTTTGTTTAAATAGAATGTTCGTACCCTTGTTAGGGTTAACTTTTGTAATCCCTTCACGTCACTCAAACAGAATAGTTCACATCGAATTGTTCTTGAGTTGCATTTTAATCATTAGACATCAGTTCTTCATATTGTTTGTTCTTGATCTTGTTTATTTACATTATTCCGCATTTTTGAATCTCGATCCAACTCTTGTATTTCAACATGTGTGAACTTAATGTGTCTTTTATGCTTTGATTAGGAACTTTCTTAGTCAACTCTTCGCCTACCTTTGTACTGTTTGATTCGGGTGCTAGTCATTCTTTTGTGTCTGCTGTTATGGGAAAGGGTTTAGGTATTGCTTTAGGAACTCTTCATCGGCCATTAGAAGTAGAAATTACGGATGATAAAACCGTGCAGGCCATTAGTGTGTACCGGGGAAGTGAGGTAGTGATTCAAGGAATAAAGTTTCCGATCGAGCTCATCCCTATACTGTTGAGTGACTCTCGAGTTATCATCGGTATAGATTGGTTGAGTCGGCACGAGTCATGTATCGATTGTAAGAACAAGCGAGTATGGATTCAAACCCCAAGTGGGGGAGAGCTAGTAGTACAGAGAGAGAGGAGGAATAAGGGTGCAGCCTTCTGTTCGGCTGCCAGGTGGCATATGTTTTGGATGCACGGGAGGAGAAGTCAAAGCAGAAAACGAATGATATACCGGTGGTTCGGGATTTTCCTGATGTCTTTCCCAAGGACCTGCCAGGATTGCCGCCTAAGAGGTAGGTGGAATTTAAGATCGACTTAACTCCCGTTCCGGCTCCGATAGCTAAGGCACCGTATCGTCTTGCGCCTCCAGAAATGTTAGAATTGTCTATTCAACTTCGGGAACTATTAGATAAGGGATTTATTCGACCCAGTTGCTCACCGTGGGGAGCGCCTATTTTTTTGTTAAGAAGAAGGATGGTTCCAATAGGATGTGCATAGACTATCGTGAGTTGAACAAGCTTACGGTGAAGAATCGATATCCATTACCTCGCATCGACGACCTATTTGATCAACTGCAGAGCGCTTCGTGGTTTTTGAAAATTGATTTGCGGTCAGGATACCATCAAATGCGGGTACAGGAGGAAGACATCCAAAAAACAGCTTTTAGAACGAGGTACGGCCAATTCAAGTTTGTGGTGATGCCGTTTAGATTGACCAACGCCCTGCAGCTTTCATGGACTTAATGAATCGGGTATGTCGACCGATGTTGGATCAGTCGGTTATAGTTTTTATTGATGACATCTTAGTCTACTCTCGGAGTAGGGAGCAACACGAGCAACATTTAAGGGAGGTATTGGAAACCTTAAGGAAGGAGAAGCTTTATGTAAAATTATCCAAGTGTGACTTTTGGCTGCGGGACGTTTAGTTTTTAGGTCACATCGTCAACGAACAAGGAATCATTGTAGACCCGACTAAGGTGGAGGCCGTGATGCGATGGGAGGTTCCGAAGACTCCCTCTGAGATTAGAAGTTTCTTGGGTCTAGCTGGTTATTATCGTCGTTTCATCCAAGACTTCTCAAAGGTTGCGGTACCTTTGACTCGACTAACTAAGAAAAACGCTGCTTTTCGATGGGGTGAAGAGCAGCAGCAGGCTTTTGAGACTTTGCGGCGGAAATTGTGTGAAGCTCCAGTTCTGACTTTTCCTGAAGGCATGGAGGACATGGTAGTTTATTATGATGCATCTATCTCGGGATTGGGGACAGTCTTGATGCAACGAGGTAGGATGATTGGTTACGCCTCGCGACAGTTGAACCCCCATGAGGCTAACTACCATACTCATGATTTGGAATTGGGAGCGGTGGTCTTCGCTCTCAAGATTTGGAGACACTACTTGTATGGAGTGAAGTGTACCATCTATACCGACCACAAGAGTTTGAAGTATCTGATGGATCAGACAAACCTCAATATGAGACAGAGGAGATGGTTAGATGTATTGAAGGACTATCAATGTGAGATACACTATCACCCTGGAAAGGCCAATGTGGTAGCGGATGCGTTAAGTCGTAAGGCTTCAGGTGCACCCCTTCGGGGCATTTGTCTAAGGATGACAATTGTGACACCGCTGCTTGAGATGATAAGGAAGGCTCAGGTGGAAGCAAGCAAGAGCGAGAATCAGAAAGGTGAGAGAATTATGGGTCAGTTGGCAGCTATGGTCAAAGATAGTAGAGATTTGTTAATTTGCCATGAGAGAATTTGGGTACCGAAGCTGGGCGGAGTTCGTCAAACCCTATTGGAGGAGGCACATAGATCCAAGTTCTCTATCCACCCTGGAGCGACAAAAATGTATAGGGATTTGCGCGAATATTATTGGTGGCCAGACATGAAGAGGGAAGTAGCTTGGTTTGTCGAAAGATGCATGACCTGTCGTAGGGTCAAGGCCGAGCACCAACGGCCTCATGGTAGATTGCATCCTCTTGATATCCCAGAATGGAAATGGGAGCATATCACAATGGATTTCATCACGAAGTTGCCAAGAACCCCTCGACATATGGACACCATTTGGGTTATCGAGGATAGGTTGACTAAAAGTGCTCATTTCCTCCCCATCCAAGAGACCTTCTCTGCAAAGGAATTGGCTAAGGTCTACGTAGACGAGATTATCTCTCGGCATGGTATACCGGTCTCGGTGATATCCGATCGGGATGTCCGATTTACGTCTAGGTTTTGGAAGAAGTTTCATGAGGAATTAGGCACTCGCCTTCATTTCAGCACAACATATCATCCTCAAACGGATGGGCAGAGTGAAAGGACAATTCAAACATTGGAAGATATGCTTAGGGCATGCCTTATCGATTTTGGCAGGAGTTGGGATTCCCATCTCCCTTTAGCTGAGTTTTCCTATAATAACAGTTATCACGCGAGCATTGGCAGGGCTCCTTTTGAAATGTTGTATGGAAGGAAATGTCGGACAACTATTTGCTGGGGCGAGGTTGGCCAGCGGGTATTGGGTAGTACTGAGGTAGTACTCAAGACAACTGAGCTAATTCAGAAGGTTCAGGAGAGATTGTTAATGGCTCAAAGTCGACAGAAAAGTTATGCAGATAGGCGGCGGTCCGATCTCGAGTTTCAAGTTAGGGATTATGTTTTTCTTAAGGTGTTACCTTGGAAGGGAGTTATTCATTTGAGGAAGCGAGGAAAGCTTGGTCCTAGGTACATTGGACCATACCGAATCATCGCCCATGTAGGTAAGGTAGCTTACCGGTTGGAGCTGCCCGAGCAGCTTAATCAGATTCACGACACGTTCCACGTTTCATAACTCAGGAAGTGCATTACCGAGGAATCTACAATAGTGCCTTTGGAGGATATTCAATTAGACGAACGCCTAAATTACGTGGACCGACCAATTGCCATCATTGAAAGGAAAACAAAGACTTTGAGAAATAAAACGATAGGATTAGTTAAGGTGCGGTGGCAACATCGTAAAGGGTCCGAGTGGACTTGGTAACAGGAGGAGGAAATGCGGAGGCATTACCCAGAATTGTTTGCAGGCACGGATTTCGGGGACGAAATCCAGTTAAGTGGGGGAGAATTGTAAGACCCATTCAGCCGAGTCGCGGCCCGGACGAATCCGCGATGCGGCTTTAGGAAGAATCTGGAATCGCAAAGGACTTGTACGCGCGGCGCGGCTCGGAAGAACCTGCGGCGCGGTGCGCCGCTAATGTGAAAAACCCTAATTCGGATTTAAACGCCTATATAAAGGGTCCCAGCCCTAGGGTTCGTGTTTTTGGAAGTTTTTTGGAGTGGAGTCGACTGGTTTCAATAGAGGCTCTTAGGTTCCAAGGCTTTGAAGGTTTGAAGGAAGATATACAACGTGGGGAAAGGCTTGTAGTCGATCGGGTGCATTCCTCCGTTTTCCAGAAGCAAGGTAAGAGGATCTACCTTCTGATATTTCATTTTATCCTGTCTTATGGTGTTATCCTTTGGTTAGTAGCCTTAGATGACTTGTAACACTTAGGGTTTGGACCAAGGACATGCATGGACTTGCATGTCCATAAGGAAGTGACCTTACGGTAGTTTCTAATCCTAGGAAGGGTTTGGAGTGAAACCCTAGCCGATGACTGAACTGATTTAGGGCTTAGAAGACTTTGGATTAATATGAGTCCGCGGCACGCACAGGCTATGTCAGCGACGCGGGTTCGACTAAGCCTCGTAACTATGCGGAGATAGCCGCGACGCGTAGGGTGAGGAGTCACGCCGCGGCGAGCGGCTGTTTAACCCAAAAGCTTAGTTTCGACCAGTGTTGGTTACCAAACCTGGGGTCTGACCTTTAGGCAAGTCTATAGAAGATTAGTCAGTGCGTGACATGTTGTGTATGTGGGATATAGGTGTGTGGACGAGCTAAGTGGAGATATTAAAGTATATCTGTGCGGTTTCGAATCAGGTGAGTATCCTCACCTTACTATATGATGTTGCATGTTAGGCATCTTGTGTGTTATTTACAGTTATATGATTTGCTCTATATCTGTGGTTATTTGTTGTTGGGCTCAGTACTGATGCGTGTCCCCTCGTAGCTGTTGTATGACGAGTTGGACTATTGCCTTGACCCATAGTTGTTGTATGATGGGTTGGGCCCTAATCGGGAACCCATAGATGTTGTATGATGGGTAGAACCGCCCCGTGTCCATAGCTGTTGTATGATGGACGCCCGTAGCTGTTGTATGGCGGGTAGGGTCGGATCGTTCTCGAGGAGGGGTTGTTTAATGTGTGGGCATGTATGGTAATTTGTGGACTCACTAAGCTTTAAGCTTACCCGTTGATTTTATAACATTTCAGGTATTTCAAATGACAAAGGGAAGGGCAAGGCTTGACGGCAGCGCATCGCATACAAGAGATTTATTTAATGAACTATATTAGTATTTTCAAATGTTTCCGCTGTTGGTTTAAGTAATATGTTGAACCATTTTACTTTTTGGAATAAATAATTTATTAGAACCTTGATAATAAATGAATTTTAATTTTTTTTTGAAATTGGGGTGTTACAAATTGGTATCAGAGCCTTGGTTTGAGGGATTTGGATGAACTGTATTGGGAATCCAAACTCAAACTTAGGACTGAGCGAAATCATTGCTTGGGTGTGAGACCATTTGAGGCAGAACACTTGTGCCGCTGGCTTCTGGATTAAAATCAAATGTTGGTTTTTCTCATTTAATTCTTTAGAAAATTATTATTGGCCTTCTAGGTTTTGTTATATGTTCATAGTTAGAAAAACATAGATCCTTTTCTAGGTTGCATGTGAACTTAGGAATATTAGTTCATAGATTGCAGAAAACCTTTTAGTGGTATCAGAGCTTTGGCTGTTTTTCTGATTGAATTGCCATAACTGTCTTAATTGTTCAAAGGGTTTAGCGAAAATAAAACCCTTGTGGAGGCTAAATTTCGATGGTGGCTAGGGTTTTTGGAAACCCTAGCCTCCTTCCCCCTTGTCTGCGAAATTGGTAAGTAGGGCTATGCTGGTTTCTTATTTTTGGTAATTATGATTAATTAATAAAAGGAAACCTTAAACCCATTACTTGCAATTTTCCTAATTAGGGGTTTAAGATATGATTAAATTAATTGGATTAATTTGTGATGCCTATCTTGATTTAATTAGTTTAATTAAATTGTTTAATTCAAAATAAATTAAATCACTTAAAGGTCTAAATTTAATTTTCGAAATTAATAGTTAATTAGCGAAAATATTAAAAGATTAAATCTAAAATATTTTAGAAGTTTAAAATACATCTTATACATAGTATAATTAAAAGTTAATATTATTTGTATAAGATAAAATTGGTTAGTCTTACCGTTAGTAGGCCTCATTCACAAAACTGTCCTACAAAGAGGGTATAAGGCGACTGCCTATAAAATGGTAGTCTAATGGGTGTCCACTCTCACCCACCACTCTCCTGGTCAGTCGAGTGTCGTTAGCCGAACGGGTTTTATAGGACAGTCTAATTCTCATTAAAAGTATAATGCTGTAATTGAAAGTACTAGAACCATTAACAAAAATCCCTATCTAGTTACTTTAGGAAAAATGTGAATTGATACTAATCCATGAAGTTGCACATTGCACTTTATGAAATGTTGGTGGAGCGTGTGTGGGTTACCGGCACACCAATTGGGGTTCATAAAGAGTGGCAATGGGTTTCTCGATCTTATCATTGTTGACGGAGCGTGTGTGGTTAACCGGCACGTCAATTAGAGATGGTAATTGATTTCGAGAGTACCAAGCTAACTTGCATGGTTATTCACACCCGGTTTGTGATCCCCGGCATCCCAGTCACAAACAGTGGGGCATATCCGAGATTAAACATGCCATTGAACAGTTCAATGAATCTCACAGATCTAGGAATTTCATAAGACTGAAATTGATAAATGTTATCTACCTTAATGACCACTGGGTTGTGACTACGGCATCCCTCTTCACAAGCATAGTTGGGGTATTTTGGGTCCTAGCCTTATTAAATTATAAATTGGGTACTTATTTAAAAAGGGTTAATTAAACTACTAAATTCAAGTTTTGTAGATGTCCTAGAATGTTTCTGTTCTCCTCCCTCCTCAATCATTTCTGAGAGCTTCAGAAAGTACCTACTATAAATAGAAAGTCCAAAGGAAGGCTGACTGGCCTGAACTATGTGGTATGGGTTAGTAAATAGAGAATAGTTCTTAGTTTTGCTGGCATACCACACCTGATTGAGTGTCCGCTCCCCGTTCTACCGAAGCATGGTATCACACAACAGTTTGTATAAGAATGACTTCTTGATTGTTGAATCCAGAAAGTTCGTTACTTCATATTGTTAACCATTAACCCCGAGTTCCGCAGGGATTTAGAATTCCTGGGGTCAGATGAGTTAGCACAGCTGGTTGAGGAAAGGTTCCTTGAACCAGGTGAATAGAACGGACCAGGATCTTCAAGTGTACAAGCTAAAAGAAGGAAGTAGTGTTAGTTCGCATGTTCTCGAGATTGAGGGATACATAGGCGAATGGCATAAGATTGGTCACCCCTTTTAATCGGTAGTTGAGCATTAACTCGACTCGCTGATGTATTCATTAGATGTACATAAAAGGGAACCAGGATAAGATCATCATGGAAATGTATTCAATATGATTCGTTCATGGAGAAACATAGTTCTAGTATGAGACAATCATGGAAATGCATTCAATGTTGACTCTGTATGAAGAAGCATAGTTCTAGGACTTTCGGATTTAGCCCAGTAATATGAAGCAGATCAAGAAACGATCCGGATCGTCTGGACGGTTCTTCGAAGTCTTAAACTGGGAATCCACAAGGTGGGACACAAACACAAAAGGATTGGAATAATGCTCCAAAGCCAAACAGTTTGGCGACTCAGGCATATCTTAAAACTCGGAATACCTGATCCATAATTCCTTGATACAGGATGTGTTACTCACATTGCTCTGTATGCATGGACTCAGTAGGATGCAGGACCTTGTTGCACACGAGCACACTCAGATTAGATCTGGAGCTCGTGCAGGTCTGGAGTTTAGTTAGATATTATAATCTTGTTATAAGCCTATTAGATGCATATGACATTAATTATCATATGTTGTTCGAGGATATTTTGATTTTTACAAAATGGTGTTTTCTTTTAATACATGGTTGTTTTAGTTATCCTCGAAATGTTGTATGAGCATGTTAATAGCATGATCGGTAATAACTTAATGATACATCCAATAGGATTGTAATTATAAATTGTGTTCCTTATGATTGTTAAAGTAAATTTTATAAGAATCATTTCAACCAAAGGTCCAGTTGGACACGACTTTGGAATCATTTGACTTGGAGTCACGTGATGAATTGAGTTCTTAATAAAATTAATTATTGCAAGAAATGAATCGCCCAAAGATCCAATGGAAAGTGTTTTGGAATCAGTTGACTTGGAGTCAGGTGATGATTGCATTTCTTGAGCAAATTAACAAAGTCATAAATTTACATAGAGATGTAAAGGAAATTGAGTTTTTGAGCAACAGACACATCAGTTATTGTGTATTGCTCAAATCTTCAATGAAAACACAAATAGTTATACTTCATAGTATTTGCCAACTAGTATGACAAATATGACTTCACTTATCAGAATAAGCGATTGATTGAAACCTTGAACGGTTCAAGGATTTCAAAGGAAGTATGAGATCAACAGAACCTGAGTGATAACATAATCTGAGAAAAGGTTTCACAGTTTATCCTCTTCCAAGAACATTAATAGTTATAATGTGTCTTAGGGAAGATGATGGGGCATTGGTCGAAATGGTTCGATCCTCGATGTATGAGATACACCTCCAATCAGTTATCGTTAATATTAGATATTAAACCAGTCAGACCGTAAAAGAATATGCAGACCACATCCTAGACTAAGTAGGTTGCACGAACATCATTTGAGATGTAAAGCAGGGCTTGACCCTACTTGTACATGGAAAGTCCAGGGTTATGAAGAGTTCGTCCGAACCTCGTAACATGCCTGTTACTAATCAGCAGTGTCACTTCATTGGCCATCCCGGTTATTCCTTGAAAGAATAGTCCTTTTAGAAAGGGCTCATGCTCCAAGGAAACAGTGGGAGTAAGAATAATCCTAAAGGAGATCAAGGATTAGCCAAATGAAAGAACCTTTAGTCATCATTGGACCTTGACCAGGAATTGGATTCCTGTTGAACCTGACATACCCCTCTCTTCGCTTGACCAGTAGAGTTGGTCACCGTCATGAGATGTTATGATACTGGGTGACATACCAATAAAGTGGTAAAACACTAAGTTGGTACGGATAAGCAATCCGACTACTTGGAAGTATTGGTGAGCCCGGTTGCCGCCAAATAAGAGAACCTTAGCGCGAGACACAGTCTTTGTGACAGTTTGTTTGATTTTACACCTGGTCTAGGAACCAGTGGGAGTAATTGAATCATCAAAAGAAGGCAACATGGAAATTGTAGTTACAAAACATTTGGTTAAGTGAGTTGATACTCGGAGTCAAGCAATTGATTCTG
The DNA here is from genome assembly GCA_023525715.1 of Cichorium intybus. Classification (NCBI taxonomy): domain Eukaryota; kingdom Viridiplantae; phylum Streptophyta; class Magnoliopsida; order Asterales; family Asteraceae; genus Cichorium; species Cichorium intybus. The sequence goes on from CM042011.1 coordinate 105,029,090, forward strand.
AGAGAAGCACTCTTAATAGAAGATGAAACCGGAAAGGATACTGCGTGGCACAGTGTGAGTTGTTAGTAGAGCGTATGTGGTTTACCAGCACACTAATAGGGACTCATAAAGAGCATGCCAATGTAGAAAGTACAAAGGCCCGGGATTCATCCCACGGGCATCTCGCAAGATAGGATATTCGTATTCTCAAAGTATGCCAAAAAGGTTTGGATTTTTGGGAATAGTCTGAAAGATTCCTAGGATTATGTCAGAAGGTTTGGATTTTGGAATTCTCGAAATAAGTCAAAACGTTTGGACCTTGGTGTTGAGTCTATTTGTGCTGAAGTGCTCCTCTATCCGAAGACCTGAGTGAAGACCCCGAAGAGTAAAACAATAATAGAAGACCCCGAAGTCTAAAGACTCCGAAGGAAGTATCCTGAAGGATCCAAAGACTTTTTAGCTGTCAAACTTTTGTGTGCACGCGTAATAGTACACTACGTGTTGCATGAATCTTTTATCCTATTGGCTAGTACAACTGATAGGATATTCTCTGTAACATTTATACTATGCATATCACTGATCAAGTATAAATATCAGTGATAACATACCGTGTCTGAGTGCGAATTAGTCATCGTCACAATTGTAAAACCATAAATCAATCAATCAAAGCACTCGACACAAGTTATCCATTTCACTCTGTTCATTAACTGTTCTTATTACTGTGTGATTGCTTAGTACAAGTTATACTGTTAGAATACTAGTCATTACTTGATTATTAAATCGATTTCAACACCCAACAAGTGGTATCAGAGCAGGACAGCTCGAAAACTAGTTTATAGAGCTTTATTTCACTATCACATTTCTAGATCTGAATTGTTTCTTAGATCTAGTCTTCCGCAACTGTTGTAAGACTCTATTAATCGTTTTTCTGAAAAGATTCTATTGAAATCCATTCAAAATGACTGATTCTACGACAACTTATGCCAACATGCTCAACGATGCAAATCTCATCGGTTCTACAACAAAAGCTCCTGTTCTAGTAACTTCTTACTATCACTATTGGGCTGGAAGAATGAAGGACTATCTGATTGGGCTTGATAAAGATCTATGGAGATCTATAACTGATGGTCGTCATACCGACATTGCTGGTCGTTTTGTGGTTCCAGATGGAGAAGAAGTTGTAGTTCTGAATGCTGCAGATTTGAAGAAACTTGAAAATGATGAAAAAGCCAAGCGTAAACTGAGAAGTGACTAGGTCCTGATGTCAGTCATCATATAGTTGATGCTAAGTCTGCTAAGGAAATGTGGGACAATCTTTCCCTTCGTTTTGGAGGTGGAGGTGACAAGATTCTTCATACAAGCAAGGTTCAGGAAATTCTGGCAGACTTTGGGAACTTCAAACAAGAAGAGAATGAATCCCTTGAAGCATGCTATGAACGTCTTAGTAACATGTTCTATACCTTAGATAAGTATGGAGAGACCCGAAGTCAACAGGAGATCAACATCAAATTTCTTTATAGTCTCTGCAAAGAATGGAGACCCATCATGCTAATGGTCAAATCTTATGAAAACATTGAAAAGTACAAGTTAGCTGCTTTGTACAATTTTCTCAAATCTCATGAACCTGATATTGTTGGTCGAAGGAGTGATACTGCTGGATCTGGACCCCTAGCCCTAGTTTCAAAAGAAGAAGAAGAAGAAAGTGATGAAGAAGTTGCTGCTTATATGGTCGATAACAATGGTGAAACAGTTGCTCTCTATGCTGCAAACAGTCGAAGGTTCAAGAAACCATTCACCAAAAATAACTCAGGGAAACCCTTTGTCAAGAACTTCAACAAACCAAACTTCAATCCAAAACCTAAACCTGAAATGTATACTCCAAAGGAGGAAAACTCAAAGTCTTCAACTCCGAAGCCATCTGAAACACAGACTTCGGAGTCACCAAAGGAGAAGCCGAAGAGAAGAAAGTTTCTAGTGATTCAGGCTATGATTGCAATTATTGTCGTGTCAAAAATCACTTTGCAAAATATTGCATACTTCGCAAACAAAATGAGAAGAAGCCTCAAGTGAAGGATGAAGCTTACTATGCAAGGAAAATGGAAGAAGTAAGGGAGAAGACCAAGGACTTAGCCCTGATGGCTGCTGAGGACTACCAAGGATCATATCAAGTTTGGTCTTCTGACTCCAAAGACGAAGAAGTAAGAAAGCCAACTCATAGTGCTTTTATGGCCTATGATGACGATAAGTGCTTTCCAAAGGTACTTCTAAGGAGATTGAAGATGATGAGGAGCTGGGATTTGAAGGAACTGCTGGTCTTGTTTATAGGGCTTCGGAGGTGAATGAGATGCTTGTTGCTGGGACTCCGAAGAGCTGGCCTGATGACACTTCGGATGATCATGAGGAGATCTGTCTGATGGCAAATGACACATGCTTGACCATTCCGGAACAGGTATCCAAACTTCTCTCAACTTTCAAAATTCCTATTTCTCAATCCACTCCTATCATAAATGAAATAACTCGTGATTGTTCTGTGATGCATAAAATGCTTATTGATACGAAAAATAGGGAGACAATCAGTGAGCAGGAGATTCTCAGCTAGAGGGGGAGAGTAGAAAGTCTGAAGCTAGCCCTAGAAAAATCCAACCGAAGAATCTCATTACTAGAAGAAAATAGAGAAAAACATTTGAGCAATCATGATGTAATTTTAAAACAACGACATCTTTTTTGAAACTGCAAAACGTTTATATGCTCATATTACACGTATCTATCATTCAGCTGATGTGTGCAATGTTCAACATAGACAACTATTACCCTTTATTGAGTTTATGCTTAAGGAAGTTGATAGTATATCTTATGAGTGTGAATCTATAGTATCTGGGTCCAAAGTGACCAATCCTTCGTATAAACATGGCTTAATATCTGTAGAAAAACATCTCACTACTGATAACTTGTTGAAATTATTGCCACAAGAAATTCCAATATTGAAAAAGAGTGTTCCTCAAATTGAAAACAAAGAAAATGTTATTGTTGAAACCGCATCTGAAAGTGATTTAGAAAGCGATTCAGATATAGAGGAAATTGATTGCTCTTCCCTGACTTTATTAAAATCATCCTCCACATCCGCATAGCCCTCCGAAGTCATCTCACATCTGTCTTCGGTGGACAAAGGAAAACAAAAATTGATTGTGTACTTGAAACTTTTGAAAACAATGAAATTGTGAAATCAAAAATACAAATTTCTGATGAATGTGTCTCCTACGATCAATATCTCAAAGACAATTCAAAACGACTAGTCCATGTTGCTTGTGTTTATCCCAAGGTTTCTTACTTCAAAAATTCTATTTTTGTTAAACCTAGAAGTGTGCTTTTAATTGATAATGATTTGAAAAGGATTGTTGATGAGGATAATTCCACAGTTACTGAGGAAGGATTCTTTTCTTCTTCAAAAATGGTTGAAAATCAAATGAACGAGAACATGGAAGTGAAAATTAATATAAGAAAACAAGATTTGTATGGACATAACATTTACAATCGTTTGTGTTATGAGAAAGAAAAGATTCCCAAAAACATGTCACATCTTTTAAATCTCAAAAATGATAATCACATTTACACCAATCGTAATTACAAACAAATTCAAGTTATGGAGAAACCCATAGCTCCAAAGATGGATGTTTTTCAACTAATGGAATCATGTGAATGTGTACCGATGTCAAAATCGTCAGAAAATGTTATTGCAAAACCAAAAATTGTTGACTCCAAGCCTTCGGTACAAAAACCTCAGATTTTGAAAAGACCACAAATTCTAAACCATGCTTCAACTTCCAAAACAAAACCAGCAATTGTGATTACAAAACCAATTCAGAAACCCATTGCTGCAATTTTGAAAACAAAACAAAATCAAAATCTTGTCAAAAGAAAAACACCCTTCGGAATTTCAAAATCAACAAAAGTGAATGCTTCAACTTCGGGAACAAAACCAATTGATTCAAAGGTATCAGAAGTCAAAAATCAGTCTTCCAAACCATCCTTTACACCAACTAATCCTAACTCTCCAAATCCCAAATTTCAAAAACCAACAAAGAAAACATTTTCAAAAGGAAACAACTTGATAGATACATTCCATCAATGGTTGGACAAAAACTTGGATCTGTTTAAAGATAATGATCTTTCATTAAATGATTTCAAATTGGCATACGAAGAGCACCTTTGTACCTCTACGTCATGCAGTTCAACATCAAAGAAATCGACAATTGAAAATTCTAAACAAAATTGGAAAAGAAATGATTTGAAAGAAAATCTCACTACCAAAACCAAGTCTTCAAAATCATCGATTTATTCAAAAATTTCAAGTGAAAAGAAAACATCAAAAACCTCGAAGTCAAAATCATCCAAACAAAAATGGGTTCCGAAGACTTGCATTCTGTCAGTCACTTCGGACTCATCAAATTTGACAAAAAGCTTTTCTGAATCATGTTCAGACTCTTCAGAATCATGTTCGTCACATGAGTCTTCGGAGAATCTGACCAACTTGAATGCTAATGAAATATCAGAAGAGGCCGTAGAAAAGTGAATTCAAGAATCCTTCGCTTACCCTGAGGAACCAAGATTGATTGGGTACCAACTCCTTCTTGATTAATTGCAGATAATGTCAAATGAGCGGTACGATGCTAAATGGTACATAGATAGTGGCTGCTCAAGACATATGACAGGGAAGAGAGAATATCTTAAAGATTATAGAACTTTGGATGATGCAGGAAATGTACGCTTCGGTAATAATGAAACATGTCCAATTCGGGGTTATGGCAAAATAACAAATGACTAATTTACAATCAGCAGAGTGGCATTTGTTGAAGGGTTAAAAAAAAATCTTGTGAGTATATCTCAATTGGTCGTTGGAACGGGTAATGCAGTTACATTCAACAACCAAGGGAGTGTCATCACAAAAGAAGTAACAAAAGAAGTCTTGTTAAAATCTGAAAGAAAGAGATCAATGTTTCCCTTGAATATGAAGCCAGTAACTAGTGGGCAATCTTTGTGTCTTCTCTCAAAAGCCAACTCCGATGTCAGCTGGCTATGGCACTGAAGACTTGCTCATTTAAACTTCAAGGACTTAAATAAGTTAGTGGCTATGGATTTGGTTCATGGAATGCCTACTCTCAAATTTGATAACGACTCACTTTGCTCTGCTTGTGAGCATGGCAAGCAAACAAAACAAAGGCATCCAACTGTGATCAACCCAAAAATCACCGAACCCCTTTCACTTCTCTACATGGATTTATGTGGTCCATCCGCAGTGGAGTCAATAGGAAAGAAGAAATACATTCTCATGATAGTTGATGATTATTCAAGGTTTACTTGGGTTTTATTTTTAAGAAACAAGTCAGATGCTACTGAAGAAACCATTAATTTCATAAATAAAATGGAAGTGATGCTGAACAAGAAGGTCCGAACTGTGCACATCGACAATGGTTCGGAGTTCAAAACTCAAACTCTTGATGGATTTTTGAAAACAAAGTGGATTAGTCACAATTTCTCAGCACCTTACACTCAACAAAATGGTGTTGTAGAAAGGCGAAATCGTTCTTTGTGTGAAGCAGCTAGAACTATGCTCAATTTTGCAAATTTACCCATGTACTTCTGGGCTGAAGCCATTTCTACTGCTTGCTTCACTCAAAATAGATCCTACATTCACAAGAGATTTCATATCACACCTTATGAAGTGCTCAACCGAAAAAAACCAAATGTCAAATTTCTTCATATATTCGGTTGTGGTGTTTTATCTTAAACTTGAAAGATCATGTGACAAAACTCAATGACAAATCAGAAGAAGGAATTTTTCTTGGATATTCTCAAGACGCAAAAGCTTATAGAGTTATGAACAAGAGGACTCGCAAGATTAAAGAAACCTTCAACCTCTCGTTTGATGACTACTATATCAAGAAATCCTTGCATCCATTCCCCATGTCATCCATCTTTCCAAAACCTGCTGTTGATGCTGTACCAATCACCACATTTGATACGGACTTCATACTTCTTTTTGATCCACCCGTGAGGGCTGTGGACTCAAAAGTTAGGGCACCAGACAACAATGTGTCCGAACTGTCCAAGCTCACAGATGGCCCTGATGACTCTTCAACAAGTAGTGTACAAAGACCTTCATCTGTTGAGGGGGAGCCATCGAACCGAAGTGAAGAGAATGCTAGTTTTGAGGGGGAGCTAAACAACACAAGTTCAATTTCGCCCCCTCATGAAATCTCTCACATCATGTCCCTGTACCCTGAAGTCCAGGGGGAGCCAGAGATTTCCAATTCGAACTCAGCAACACCAATCTCTTCGGATAGGGCAACTACATCCTCAACACCAACTGCTGTCGAGGGGGAGCATACTCTAAACTCTTCTTCACAATTGCACACACCACAAACAAATATAACAAACTCAGACAATCATTTACTAATGGGTGATTTTCCATCCACTTCGGGTTATCCTTTAGATATTGAGGATATTGATTCTGAAGGACCACCTGATTTTGATCCAAACTATCCTCCTTTGGACAAATGAACGAGAAAGCATCCACCATCACTTGTCATCGGTAATGTTCAAGATAGAGTATTGACTCGTGCACAACTTCACCAAAGACAACTGGATTTAAATAAAACTTTGGATTTGTTCATGTTCAATGTCTTTATCTCCAAAGTTGAACCAAAGAACGTTAAAGATGCTTTTGATCACCCTGACTGGATTGAAGCAATGCAGTTGGAATTAGAGGAATTTGAAAGAAACAAAGTTTGGAGGCTAATTCCAAAACCTGCAAATGCTTCGATTGTTGGTCTCAAATGGGTGTATAGAAATAAGCTAGACACCGAAGGCAATGTGGTTCGAACAAAGCAAGGCTGGTTGTCAAGGGTTACTGTCAACAGGAGGGGATTGACTACGAAGAGACATTTGCTCCTGTTGCCAGACTCGAATTAGTTTGGATATTTTTAGCTTATGCTGCACACAAAAACTTTGATTTCTACCAAATGGATGTCAAATATGCTTTTCTGAATGGTGATCTCGAGGAAACTGTCTTTGTTGAATAACCACCTGGCTTTGAAAGTAAAGAACATCCCAACCATTGCTATGTGCTAGAAAAAGTTGTCTACGATTTAAAACAAGCTCCAAGGGCTTGGTATGAGACCGTGACAAAATTTTTAAAATAGTCAAATTTCAAACAGGGTTTAGTGGATCCAACGCTTTTTAGATAGAAAGCTGGATCTCACTTGATGTTGGTCCAAATCTATGTGGATGACATAATCTTCGGATCCACTGACCCCAATCTCTCAAAAGACTTTGAAAAACTCATGAAAAGCAAATTGCAAATGAGTATGATGGGAAAGATTAACTTCTTTCTTGGATTACAAATAAAACAATCAAAGGAAGGGATTTTTATCAATCAACAAAAATACACGAAGAGTTTGCTTGAACGCTTCGGAATGACTAACTGTTCCAAAGCAAAAGTTTCATTGCCTGTAGGTACAAGGTTAAATCCTTCATTGGACAAACCGAAGACTGACATCCAGACATACCGAAGCATGATTGGATCATTGCTTTATCTCACAGCCAGTCGACCAGATATCATGTTTGAAGTTTGCAATTATGCAAGATATCAAGCTGACCCACGAGAACCTTATTTGGCTGCGGTTAAAACAAATTTTCAATATCTTCACAACACACCTGCTTATGGTCAATGGTACCCAGCAAACTCAGGCTTCTACATACAAGCTTACTCAGACTCCGATCTTGGTGGATACTCTATTGATCGCAAGAGCACTTCGGGGGGCTGTCAATTCCTTGATGGAAAGCTAATCACCTGGCAATCTAAGAAGCAAACTTGTGTCTCTATCTCCACAGCTGAAGCAGAGTATGCGACAGCTGCAGCTTGTACCTCACAAATCATCTGGATTCAAAGCCAACTTAAGGATTATGCCATAAACATGAGAAAAATTCATTTGTTCTGTGATTCACAAAGTGCCATTCGTATATGCCACAATCCTGTTCAACATTCCAAGACGAAGCATATAGCTTTTCGCTATCACTTCATCAAAAGTCATGTTGAGGAAGGGAATATTGAGGTGCACTTTGTTCACACAACTGAACAATTGGCAGACATCTTCACAAAGGCCTTGAATGAAGAGGCATTTACAAGAATCGTTCGTGGACTTGGAATGATTGATGGATCCACTCTATAAAAACCTCAGATTTGCTCTTTCTCTCTCTAGTCTTTTCAACTTCAAAACAAAAACTCATAACACTCCGCAGCACTCTGAAGTCCATTATTGCTTCATAGCCCATCGGAGTAAAACAAGTGAAACAACCTAATGTTGCACCGCAGTACTCCGAAGCCTTTTGTCGCTTCGGAGCACCTCGGAACAGATATTCTGAGTTAATAAAATTTAATGAATGTTAAAACATTTTGAAACATCTCTTGCCTTTGCACATCAAGGATAAATAATCTCACAATAAAAGGTTGCTTCAAAGAAAAATCAACAACACAAATCACTTGCAAAACCTTTAAAGTACAATACAAAATTTTTAATGCATAAATGACCAAGTTTAACATTCTTTTCATGAACTAACTGAATAAAAGGACAAAACTTTGATTTTAGATTCTGATAATCATACCTTATTGCACTAAAAGGTATTTAGGAATCGATTTGAAACATTGGTAAGAAAACAGACTTCGGAGTGATGTTAAAGCTATTTTACAGATCGAAGCCTTATTCGATTCTAATATCCTTAACATAATGTCTATTCCTAACCACCCTACTGAACTTTACTCGCTTCAACACAAAACTAATCATGTAGCCTTAAAACTACACAGGATGATTCAAGTGTTCCGAAGTTTTCTTCAAAAGTAGTACCAACATTGTCTGATAAGCAAATTTAAAATTCTTTTCATTAATGTTTTAAATTGAACTAAATGAAACTTTTTGACAACGCCTAGTGATATTACATATTTTAGTCATTGTTGAGCCCTATTCTTAGTGAAATTATATCATATATATCGTGGTATTCTCACTTTTCGTGTCAGTACTTGTTTGGAAGGAAATAATGAAAACAGGGACCAAAAGCGTGCAAATTAGAGGAAGTTTGGAGAAGAAGGCAAAATCAGAAAAATACGTACGCGCGCCGTGGAAATCCTCAATGCGCGAAGCGGGTTTGAGGCGGTGTAGGAAATTCAAATGCCGATAAAACGGGAAAAGATCACTACGTGCGCCGCGGAAACCATAAATGCGCGGCGCGGCTGCGGGAATTTTGCAACTATAAATAGAGGCTTTTTCAGCCTAAAACCCTAGCAAAGACCTGGTGTAAAATCGACCTTCAAGGCTCTTTGACTCCGAGATTTAGCATCAGCAACTACCTTTTTGGTATTTTCAGGTTTTATGTTTAATTTTCTTTGGTTTAGTAGTTAGCATTAGTGGCTAGTGTCTTTGGGAGTGACAACCATTGATATTGAGCTTGTTAGTTACTGTTTTCCAGTAGTAGGTTACTGTTTTGAACCTGTGGAATTCGTTTTGGTTTATAATAATCATTTGGTTACAAGTAATCGTTGGTTTTTTGGTGTTTTATACTTGTTATTGGATTGTGCTTGTTTGGATTGTGTTTGGATGTTTGTATGACCTTGTTTGGACTGATTTCCCTTGCTGATTTCAGTAGCCAACTAGGGTTAGCTTTTAGGTTTGAACTTTACCCAGTGACTGTTCATTTGGACTTGTAGTTATTGGTTTGGTTTATGCCTTGTTTGTGTTTGATGATTGAATGCCTTTGCTTGCTTCTGAATTAGAGATGTACTTATGATTTCAGTAAGTGACTAGGTTTGGTTGGAAGTTTAGTTTAGTTTATGATTTTTGGGATTAGTTGTCAAAAGCTTAGGAACTAGGTCCTCTGACTGTAGCGTGACACTGCAGTTGGTAATCTGTCACCTGTCTTGACTACGTAACTCCTGCGGATCGACCCTGACTACCACTATGCTAGTGTGTTAGGTATTTCTCTTATTTTGACCGTACGACGACCTAGGCATGTCAAAATTTTGGCGCCGTTGCCGGGGAGTTGTGAGCTTAAGATTAGGTGATTTGTAGGAACTTTAGTTCTGAATTTTTTTGAGTTTCATTTGGATTAGTATTTTGCTTTTTGATTTTTCGGGCGTGTTGCACTAGTGCATGCGTACCCGCAGGGGTGAGCAAGTATCCCCTTTGCATTTTGATCCTGAGATTGAACGAACTGCACGCAAAATCCGTGTACGTAGTCGTTCCAAAATCATGAGTTTTAGTAACATTAGTAGTAGTCTAGAGCATGTTGCCCAGGAACCCTCAGGTGAGGCAACGGGGATGTCATTTATTCCCCCGGTTTCGGAGTTTCATTTCGGGAGCACGAGTGCTTCTGGTGGTGCAGTTTCAACCCCTGCACCTATACCATCATGCACTCCGCCATCGATTCCACCATTTGCACCTGTATCACAACCACAATCCACAAACCCATTTACCTCTGCCATGTCTTGGGGAGCGCCGACCTGTGATGGCACCCCAGTCTCTAGACAGCAAACACCCATTTCGCAACCACTTTCGCAACCACAACCAGTACTTTTTAAACCTCAAACCATATTCCAACCTACACAACCACAACAATACCAACAACCTCCTCAGCAACAGTACCAGTATCAAGAGACAGAGGATAGATATGATAAGGAAGATGAAGGATGGGTTCCACCAGCGCAACATCAACCACTACAAGGTCAGCAGGGATATAATGATCATCACTTTTACGTTAATCCTGCTCAAACTTTATATTTTGCACAACCGAGGAGGCAATCGGTTGCATCACATTTCCAGCCACGGGAATATGATGACTTGTCGCCTATTTACATTCCTGACAATATTGAATCTCAAGTAGAAATTAGGCCTCAGTTGTTAGGAATATTATCGGAATTTAGGGGATACAAACAGGATGACCCATACAATCACTTGTATGAGTTTATAGCTATTGCAAATGCTAACACCCCTAGTAACACTAATAGGAACATTTTTAGGCTTAGGTTATTCCCATTCACTGTTAAAGACAAAGCCAAATTTGGTTTACATATTTTCCATTGAACAGCATCACTACATGGGACCAGCTCAAGGCTAAGTTCTTACAGGAGTTCTATCCGGCAAGGATGACCACAGAAATCAGAAGGGCCATTCAGGATTTCCAGCAAAAGCCTGGAGAAGCTTTTCATGAAGCATGGGATAGGTTAAAGGAACTGATGAGGTCGTGCCCTCATCACGACATTCCAAAATGGCAACGGGTTAAGTTGTTTTTCGAAAGAGGAAGTGAGACAAACCAAGCCATGATCAACGCATCATCCAATGGCACTATTATGATGCAAGACCCGAAGGAGGCTTGGCAGTTTTTGGAACAATTAAGCAATGGCTCCAAAGCAAATTTTTCCACGAGAAAAACTGTAGGCACAGCGGCAGTAGTAGGAGCTGATGCTGATTGGAAGAAGGAGGTAAGGAAGGAGATAAGTGAACTCAATAAGAAGTTTGACAGGCTCATGTCTACGCTGCAGAATGGACCTCAGAGTCAACCACAAGGAGGTCAAGGAGGGCCAAAAACTCAGGAAGCGAATCAAGTTTATGGCCAGGGTCAAGGTCAGTATAACATGAAGGGTTTTATGCAAATCTATGAACTAAAACCCTAAGTTCACATGCAACCTATGAGGATCTATGTTTTCTACTATTGAACATATAAATATTTCCTAAAAGGCCACAAGAAAAATTACTAAAGAATAAAATCAGAAAACTAACCTTTTAGTTGTTTTTGCAAGCTAACTAACGCAAGTGCCTTGCCTCAAATGAAGTCACACCCAAAACTAGGGTTTTCGACAGTTCCAGAGAGAGGGAAGAGTAGAAAAAGTCGTGGCTTTTACGATGCCTAGGGGTCTCTATTTATAGTTTCCAAGTGGCCACCATATAAGCCTTTAGAGATAAACCTTTTTGAATTCAAATAAGATAAACCTTTATCTATCAGTTCAAATCTATTTATCCTAACATATAATAATCGAAATTATGGATAATCCCTCCATAATTTCGTTGGCCACTTAAACTACTATAATTGTCACTTACTCAACTATTGAATAATTACAATTCAGCCCTGCACCTTTAATTAATCAAATTAATCACCAAATTAATTCCAATTAATTCCAGATTAATTTCTAATTAATTAATATAGTTTATAATTAATATCTTATCACCATAATATATTAATAAACTATTTATTTTATTTATATTGATTTATTAATCATATAATATATCAATCTTTCTCTCTCCTGGATTTTCTGCTAAACCTCTAGCCGTGAGGGCAACACAAATAGACTTTGCTACTATCAATTAGGTAAATACAAATTATTAGTCATGGCTTAGACACCTAATCAAACAGTCTCCCACTTGGATAAGTCTATGACTATAATTACTAATTTATCCTCTAATTGATCAGCAAACTGTAGCTTCCTAGAAACTGCTGCCGAACTCTGACCCAGTCAGTTCTGTCCATAGATAAGTGATCATATGATCCTCCGTCCAACAAGATATTTTCAGACACGAGACACGGATTGAGGTCAATCTCTGTCCGATACTCTGTTTCCCGATTTCCAATTCTGCTTATGACTTTAGAACTTCTAATTGAACACATCAATTTAGTCTAGGCTGGCCAACACTTTTTTCAACTTCAAAATCATCGAGAGGCCTACAGATATCTGTTTCCCATCAGGGTCAAGGAACGAATAAGCTTCGACTCATATGCTTATATCTTTTACCAGTCAATTATTCACAACAGCACGTTTTATAACATCGAGTTACCGATGCGTTTTCGTACTATCAATGAACAACTGCCTTTGTAAATTATAACTCATATCTCTCCACTTCAAGATCCTAAGATATTATCGTCTCAACATTGCTTGTGATATAATCCATGAAGCAATCTATTGAGCGTGGGTTTATCCAATACTCAAATCTCTATTTCTAAGTACTCATGAATGATGCAGCAATCCTATTGCTATGTCTAACTCCTTAGACAGTCTACAACCCAATTCATGACAGTCTTGATTCAATACTTACTTCCCAAAGTATGAGCGACTGTGGACCTTTCTGAATAATTAAATTATTCGGGAAGTAAACATGCGAAAGCGAAACATGAAGATCTGACTGGCAGCTACTCTTGCTTATTACCAAGTCTCCACAAGATAATCACAAAGTCGGACCTTGTCATAAGCTATTATCGGTTTCAAGATTTCTTTTAAACTTTCAATTCTAATTTTACAACTATGTCTTTATGAACCTTACACTCTTTCTATGTATCCAAAGTATCTTATACTTATACACTTTATTGCAGATGATCCAATCGGATGCTCATCCGATAGCATCTCAATATGTTATCCTGTCAATTTCTCTCCTAACTCCATTCTGGTAATGTGTACTGAGACTTTCTATGGTTCTGGGGTCTTTAGTCTACTTGACTGCACCCTAATACTATTTCGAGGTGTTATGATGTGCCGGTGAACCACACGCGCTCCATCAGAATACCAACGAGATTCTTTAACCATGAAGTCCTTTAACATCATGTCCTGACGTTAATAATTACCACTTTGAAAAATCTTTCAAATTAACACTATCACTTTCACTCCAATCATTTCCTAATGAATTCTCACTTGAGTTCAAACAATCCATCCAGTATTCCCAGCCAGACAATATCCTGAATCCAACTTACAATTAAGTCAACAGGATATGTTCATGACATTATGATCGATCCAAGAAACTTGTGGAACCCGATCCAATCTTATTCCAAACCCTTTCGGAATCCAAAGATTATTTATAATCCTTGTGTCATGATTTTCTAAAAACTATTTCCTTTCGGAGACTCTTCTCATGCATCTTAAATCTTATCAAGATCATGCTTACAATGGCTAGGTCTATGCTAGCAATTTCATCTATCCAATAGATGTTTGTGATTTACACGAGTATGTTGCACCTTCTTTAGGCCATGTCATCACACTTTGCAATGATAGGAAAACCCTTTCCTGGGTCTACACATCTTGAATCTCATCAAGATCATCTTAGCAGAGTCTGGATCTATCTCATAGACATCTACAACCACCTGAGTATGCCGTATTTCCATTAAGTCTTTTATAGCGATCCGTCTCTTAACACCAAGTCATTGCACTTTGTAATGAAAAGAGACGTTTCCTAGAAACAGTATGTAACCCACATATGGAGATAGTAGATAACAGTGACACTCCCACTGGCTTTGACACGGTTATGGACTATTCCCAAAATCCAGGACTTCTGGCACATTTTGGTAATTCAAACCTTTCTGACATCTTTAATGGAAATCTTTCAGTCCTTTCTCAAAATCCAATCCTTTGCATATTTTTGAGAATCTGAATATCCTTTCTTGCGAGATGCCCATGGGGAAATCCCGGGCTCATGTACCTTTGTACTGGGACACTCTTTGTGAGTCCCTATGAGTGTGCCGGTGATCCACATGCGCTCCACTAACGATTCACAATGTGTCATACAGTATCCTTTCGGATTTCATCCTCTATTGAGAGTGCTTCTCCCGGAATTAATTACTTGACTCTGAGTATCGTCTCATTCAACCAGATGTTCTGAAGGTATGTATCTGTCCATTTTGCTTTCTTTTGATGATTCTGTTACTCCCACTGGTTTTTAGACCAGGTGTAAAATCAATCAAATTTTCACATAGATTGTGTCTCGCCCTAAGGTTCTCTTGTTTGGCAGCAACCGGGCTCACCAATGCTTCCAAGTAATCAGATTGTAAATCCATACCAAATATAGTGTTTAACCACCAATCGGTATGTCACCCTGATCATAACTACTTTTGATGGTGATCAATCCTACTGGTCAAGAGGAGATTATGTCAGTTGTAAAACAGGAATCTGATTTCTGCTCCAAGCCCAGTGATGAATAAAAGGTTCTTTCATTTGGCTAATCCTAAACTCATTCAGGACTGTCCCAACTCCCACTGTTTCATTAAACCATGAGTTCTTTCTAAAAGAGCTCTTCTTTACAGTTACAGTGGGATAGCCAATGAAATGACAATGCTGATCATGTTCAGGCTAGTCATGAGGTTCGGATGAACACTACAAGACCCTGGACTTTCTATGTATAAGTGGGATAATCCCAGCTTTACATTTCAGACAGTGTCTGCAAGACCTACTCAGTCTAGGATGTGGTCGGGATATGGTTTTTATAGACTGACTGGTATAGTATTCAACTTATTAGAAACTAATTAGCAATGTATCTCATACATCGAGGATCGAACTGTTTCGACCAATGATCCATTATCTTCCCTAAGACACATTATAACTATTAATGTTCTTGGAAGAGAATGAACTGTGAAACATTTTTCTCAGTTTACGTTACCGCTCAGGTTCTGTGTAACTTGTACTTCCTTTGAAGTCCTTGAACTGTTCAAGGTGTCAATTCAATCGCTTATCCCGATAAGCGAAGTCATATTCGTCATACCGAATGATAAATGAAGTACAAACAATAGTGTTCTATATCAAGATTCGAGCAATACACAGCAACAGGTGTGTCCGTTGCTCTTAATCTCAATGTCTTTTACATATCTATGTAAACTTATGACTTTGTTAACGTTGTTCAAGACTTGCAATCTTCAGTTGACTCTAAGTCAACTGATTCCAAAATCATATCCTCTGGATCTTTGGGTGATTAATTTCTTGCTACATGTGCTTTATAAAGAACTTAATCATCATCTGACTCTAAGTCAGATGATTCCAAAGTCCTCTCCAACTGGACCTTTGGTTGATTCATTTCTTGACACAGTAAGAACTCAATTCATCAAGTGACTTTAAGTTAAATGATTCCAAAGTCCTGTCCAACTTGACCTTTGGTTGAAATGATTCTTATAACATTTGTATTAACAATCATAAATGACACAATTCTTGAATCCAAACACTTTGGATGCATCAACATTCAAGTTATTACTAATCATACATTCAACACATTCATATAACATTTCAAGGACAATTTCAGACAACAGGTGTTAAAAAAAATTTGACAATTTTATTAAAAAAACAAAAATCCTTGGACAATGTAATATATGATAGACAATGTCAAAACGCATCTAAAGGCTAATAACAATATTTTTTAATATCTATCTAAACTTCAAAACTGCACGAGCTGGAGATCCAATCCAAATGTGCTCCTATGCGCCAGAGTCCCGTGTCTTATTGATTCCCTGCATACAAACCAAAATGTGACTATCACATTATGTATCAAGAAATATTGGACAGGATTTTTGAGGTTCTTAGATATACCTGAGCTTTCAAAGGATTTTGACGTTGGAGCGTCTTCCAATCTTTCCGTGACTGTATCCGATTTAGTGGATTCCCAGTTTGAGACATGTCCAGACGATCTGGACCATTTCTTTCTCTTCACCGGACTTAATCCAGAAGTAGCTGAGCTATTGGAGCTATGCTTGTCCAAGAGTGACTCGTATAAAGTCAACAGTGGACGCATTTCCATGAAAGCCTTTTTCTAGTTTTCCTTTCTATACGTCTGAATGAACAGATCGTACTCACTAGTCAGCGAAGCGAGTAGAATGTTAACACTCATCTCCTGACTCATGGAATAACAAAGTTTGTACAATTCGCATACGTACGCTTCAATCTGAAGAACATGCGAGTTGATGCTACTTCCTTCTTTTAGCTTGCACTTTGCAAGCCTTTTGAATATCCTAGCTCGTTCCTCTTCAATTGGTTTTTGGAACCTTTCCTCAACCAGTTGCATTAACTCATATGGCCCCAAGGATTCTAAATCCTTGCGGAACTCGGGGTCAATGGTCAATAGCATGAGTTACGAATCTTTTCGGATTCATGAACTAAGAAGTTATGCTTATCATAAGAACCTTTTATGATGACTTGTTCTGGTGGGACCGGGATCGGATACTCGGTGAAATGTAGCTTGCCAGCAATGCCGAGAACCAGTCTCCAATTGCGAAGTCATTCTTTACAGTTGAGGCCAATCAGCCTTTCCATATTTGGCAGGTGCATTATGATGCTTTCAGAAATGGGTGAAGGAGGAGAAGGAGGAGAATTGACACTTGACATCTATAAAAGAAACAGAATTTATTAGTTTAATTGATCCTTTTAAATAATTACCCAATATGTTATTTAATGAGGCTAGGATCCAAAATACCCCAACTATGGTGTGAAGAGGGATGCCGTAATCACAACATAATGGTCATCAAGGTAGATAAACACTTATCAATTTCATCTTATGAAATTCCTAGATCTGTTAAGATTCATTGAACTTTTCAATGGCATGTTTAATCTCGGATGTGCTCCACTGTTTGTGACTGGGATGCCGAGGATCACAAACTGGATGTGAATAACCATGCAAATTAGCTTGGTACTCTCGGGTTAATTATCATCTCTAATTGATGTGCCGGTAAACCACACGCGCTCCATCAACAATGATAACACCTGGGAAACCCATTGCAACTCTTTATGAACCCCTATTGGTGTGCCGGTAAACCACACATGCTCCACCAATGTTTCATAAAGTGCAATGTGCAATTTCATGGATTAGCACCAATTCACATTTTTCCTAAAGTAACTAGATTTGGGTTTTATTAAGATGTTCCAGTACTTTGAATAATATCATTATACTTTTAATGAGATTAGGCGGTCCTATCAAACCCGTTCGGCTAACGACCCTCCACTGGTCAGGAGAGCGGTGGGTGAGAGTGGACAC
The DNA here is from genome assembly GCA_023525715.1 of Cichorium intybus. Classification (NCBI taxonomy): domain Eukaryota; kingdom Viridiplantae; phylum Streptophyta; class Magnoliopsida; order Asterales; family Asteraceae; genus Cichorium; species Cichorium intybus. The sequence goes on from CM042011.1 coordinate 105,046,882, forward strand.
CCATTAGACCGCCATTTTATGGGCAGTCTCCTTATACCCTCTTTATAGACCAGCTTCGTGAATGAGGCCTACTATTGATTTGACTGACCACTAAATCTTATACATATAATATTAACTTTTAATTATAATATATATAAGATGAATTTTAAAACCCTTTAAAATGTTTCTAGTTTATCTTTTAATTTATTGGAATTTAAACTATTAAATTTAAAATTAAATTAAACCTTTAATTTGATTTAATTCATCCTTTAATTAAACAATTAATTAAATTAATTAAATCCACATATTTTAGACTTTTAAAATATTCCTAGATTTATCCTTTAATTTTTCAAAATTTAAAACCTTTAAATCTAAAATTAAATTAAATCATTAATTATCTTTTAATTAAACAATTAATTAAATTAATTAAATTAATTAAATTTAGATAGGTATCACAAATTAATCAAATTAATTTAAACTTATCTTAAACCCCCAAAAAATCGAAAATCAAATAATGGGTTTAAGGTTATCCAATTATTAAATAATCAAAGTTACCAAAAATAGAAAACCTTCTAAAACCCTATGCGTTTTTCGATTTTAATAAAAGGGAGGGGCTAGGGTTTTCAAAACCCTAACCCTAAATAGATTTCATATATATTAGGGTTTATAAGCTTTAAACCCTAATTTTTTGGAAAACAATTATAGCAATTCAACAAGAAAACAACCAAAAAGCTCTGATACCACTGAAGGGTTTTATGCAAATCTATGAACTAAAACCCTAAGTTCACATGCAACCTATGAGGATCTATGTTTTCTACTATTGAACATATAAATATTTCCTAAAAGGCCACAAGAAAAATTACTAAAGAATAAAATTAGAAAACTAACCTTTTAGTTATTTTTGCAAGCTAACTAACGCAAGTGCCTTGCCTCAAATGAAGTTACACCCAAAACTAGGGTTTTCGAAAGTTCCAGAGAGAGGGAAGAGTAGAAAAAGTCATGGCTTTTATCAATTAGGTATGAGGGCAACCCAAATGGACTTTGCTACTATCAATTAGGTAAATACAAATTATTAGTCATGGCTTAGACACCTAATCCAACATAACAATGGACGACCCTACAGATCATATAATCAAGGGCAGCAGAACTTCAATAACCAGAGGCAGAATAACTATCAAGGCCAACCATCTAATCAGCCTAGGCCATACCAGCCCGCAAACAACAACGGAAATGCAAGTGGGAGTGGTAGTAACAACAACAATAGGGGGCCCAACACTGCTGTCAACAATGCCCCAGGGACTCAAGAAGATTTGGTTGCAAAAATATATGAAATGTTCAGCGCTACTCAGCAGCAGTCCCAAGCCAACGCAAAAGCTATCGCGAACATGGAAAGGCAAATTGGCCAAATGGCTGAAGACCAACGAAAGAGAGACAACGGAAAGCTGCCAAGTGCCACAGAGGTCAATCCAACCCATGGTCAGCGGGCCGGGAAGGAACACGTCAACAATGTCAAGGCTGAGTGGAGGAAAGTTGTAACGCCCCAAAAATTTGTCCATTTTTTTTAAACTTAATAACGTTAAAAGCGTATTGGCGTGATCATTAACATAGTTTTTAGAAAGTTTTCATATTGCTATGGTTTCAATACGTTCATGTCTATAAGACATGAATACTAAAATATGGTTCCACAAAAACATCAAGTTTCCAAGTTCACAACCACGGGCGTTACAATTTCATATCAAATAAACCATATTAAGCAAGGAGAGGATTAACCATAAACAAAAGCTGGAGATTATATAATGCTCCACTCCATCTAATATCCCAAAAGCATTCTAGCATAGCAGTCTTGACATCTTAAACTTTCGAGCTTGGTCCTGAGATACATGGCATTAAAACAAAAAAATACATAAGACGAAACGTCTCGTGAGCTACATGGGTTTTAGACTCATAGTAAATTTTGAAACTTAAACAATATATTCAGGTCAATACGAATCATACAAAATAGATGCACATGCAATGCATGATTCTCACATTAATGCAAGATAACGGGCTTCCTACCCGCATCATGGGGTCTAAAAAGACCGTGTCATTATTTATGACAATAGCTTACGGTTATTCACCGCATCATAGGGTCTAAAAAGACCAAATCACGTTTTTCGTGATTATTAAGCTTACCAAAACAGGAGAACGAATCGCCCCATTTTGGCATCATAGGAGACTTCTACTTCGCGACAGGAGGTACCATCCCAGTAGAGTCTTATTGTCCCGTTACGGGGACGTGTCCGGACCTTACTCGACTAATATGCATTCACACTCCGTGCATGCTCAAAATACTGCTTTTCTTTTGTACAAAATAATAGTACAATGCCATGAGATGCATGTGTGATAATATAAATATTATTAGTTTGACTTTTCACAAGCTTTGTATAAAATCATATCATATATATCACCATATTTTAAAGAAAAAGCATATTAAGGCATATAACGTATCTTGGAAATTCTCACATAATTTCATAATTATAGTTTCAAAAACCGTAAACATTTTTCTTATTAAAGCCATGTATCCTGTGATGGGAAAAATTCTCATGTACTCACCTTGGTAGCTAGGTTCGTCTAGCTATGACACTCCACTAGCTCTTGCCTTGTTTACCTCCGAGCACTCGTTAACGTCTATACCGATAATATAGGAAATTAGTAATATATTCAAATGTTAACATACTTCATATGTTAAATGAGTCTCGTTCCTATAACTCTTATTAGAAGAGTTTAATATTTACGTTATTCTAAAATATTCCAATTTTAGTCTTTCGACAATTTAAGCGTCCTTTATAAGTATACTATTTCAACATTTTTAAATCAAAGACTACAACATATGAATACACTAACTTTTTAGCTTTTAACATGGTGTGTTCTTCACACGTTTTTGATCCAAAGAATCACAATTCAATCATGTCGATTCCATTCCATTGTCCAATTTCAAATGTTTAATACTAACTTGCACCAAGTTCCTTATATCAAGTGTTGACAAAAATTTAGCCCAAAATAGATTATCTCTACCATAACTTAGCCATCAAGATCATAAAATCAGTGGTTCTTCATTTATTTCAACTTTTCTCAAATATGTACCAAGGTATTCAAACTCAATATTCAAAATGTTCATTATACCTGTAACTTTTGACCCATAACAGTGAAAGAAACAAGGATTTCTGCTCAAATCTCAACACTTTACTAGTATGCATTCATAATTCCGTCTCAGATGTTCAAAAATTAGGTATGATATGTGTTTTTGAACTCACAATATTAAAAGAACCCAAAATCCATGTTAGATTTCGACATGCATGTACAATTTTCGGGTTTTAGGAGCTAGGGTTTACTAAAAATAAAATATACCTTTCTGATTTCTACCCAAAGACCCGATTTTTGCTGAAATTGATCAAAGGATTAAGCAAGAAATCAACTCAGAAGGTTTCCCGACCTCCCCTAGTCGCCGCCGACCACCAAGAGTGCCGGAATCGGCGCCGCCGGCGCTGCACTACGTCTTCCTCGCGACTGTCTTCAAGCACCACTGCTATTGCAGCCCTCCTTTGCACCCTCCTGCTCGAAAATAGCTTTCCAGCCCGTCACTCTCCTTGCTCACTCTCAAACTCGCGCACACACACACAATCGACAGGTGTGTGTGTGTGTTTTTGCTTGTACCCGATTTCTCTTTCCCTCCTCTCTTTCTGATTTCGTTTTTGCGTAACCAGGAAAAAAAAACGAGACCCACAGACTTAAAGAACAGGTGGCTGATTTTTAAATCAGAAATTACGAAATTGCCCTTATTCCAGACTTAAGACTAAGACGAGTCTTCTTAGTCTAAGTTTTACTCTATTCTATAAGATTAAGACGAGTCTTCTTAGTCTAAGTTTTACTCGATTCTATAAGACTAAGACGAGTCATCTTCGTCCAAAGAAGTTTCCAGCTTTTCTCTTTATTCTTCCTTGACTTTACTAGGGCATAACTCCTTCATATGATGTCCAAATGTTACATACTTTATACCTCTAGAAAGCTGAGAATAAGCTCTACAACTTTCATCTACTGACCTTGGTCTGCATCTTGATGGATTTTCCGTTATTAACCCTTGAAAATGACTCCTTGGTCATTTTTGTCACTTTTGGGCCATTTTAAAACCTTCATAACTCCTTCGTTACAACTCCAAATGGCCCGATTCTTTTTCCTATATTTTTGTTATCTTAAATAATAACAAAATCATCTTGATGACCTCTTCCTAATTCCTGTTAGATTTTGAGATATTAAGTTTTGAAGATAGCTCAATAAAATTTTCACTTTTAGTCCTTTATACGATTTCGTTTCTACTCGGGTTCATATGTTACTATCATGTTACTAGAGTAATGTTCTTAATATTATAAAGATATTATGACAAGTTTTTGCACATATAAGGTATTAGATTTATCAAAAACTAAATTCATGTAATTCAAGAAAGTTTTAGTTGTCACAAAAGTCACCTTGGAAGATTTACTAGAATCAGGAGTGGAGGCTGAGCTGGAGAAAGAAGAAAACGTCCAGGAAGAGGTGGAGATTAAAGAAGAAAGTAAGAAAGGAACGGGAGAAAAGGAAATTCCTGTTGATGAGGTAACTCAACCAAAAGAGGACAAGGATGTCCAAGAAGAAAAGCAGTCAACAATAGCAGGAATTAAACAAAGAAAGAAGGATAAGAAAGGGAAGAAGAAGCAGGAAGCACCCAAATCGACAGGACCATCAATGAATCAACCCTTGTGGGATGAACTTAAGGATGCTCCTGAGGATACAAGAATCCTTCAAGAGATGTGCGAGAAAAACGGAAAAAGTAAGATTCCCACACCGGACACTGTGAGGTTGACAATTAAGGCAAGTGAGGCACTGTTGGGAACACTACCCAAGAAAGAAAAGGATCCTGGGTCACCACTGATCACCGCTACTGTAGGAGATGTGGTTATTCGGAACACCTTGCTGGATTTGGGAGCAAGTGTGAATGTGCTACCAGGATACTTGTATGATAAGTACAAGAATGAAGAATTAGAGCCAGCAAAGACTGTATTGCAATTAGCTGATCAGTCAACAAAGGTATCCCGAGGAAAGCTGTGGACTTCTTAGTCATGGAGTATGAAAGCTTGGAAGACACGCCTGCGCTCATATTAGGACGTCTATTTTTAGCTACGGCTGGCGCTGTTATTGACTGCAAGACAGGAGATTTGGACATCCTCTTTGGGACGCGAAAAAGAAGGCTGAATATGTTTGGAAGTCCTGTATCTCTACCTCAAGGGTATGATGACAAGCAATTGAATAGAAGTGTGCTAATGGATCCTGGGATTAGGAATAAAGGAAAAATATGGACGCAAACGGGAGAAGGAGGTAAAGAGGAGATTTTAAAGGAAACTAAGGAACACCCGTTGTCCACCATTGACAAGGAGCAGCTGCTGGACATGATAAAGATGTTGGAGGCAAGACACCAGCAGTATGAGAAAGAAGCAAGAGAAAGAGAAGCAAAAGTCTTCAAGTTTCTGGAATCGCAGCAACAAAGGATTAGTGGAGTGAGTGATAGGATGTCTCAACTCACATCTTTGATGTCAATGATGGCCCATAATTTCATGCCAGAGTTCAGGCAGATGTCATGAGGAGTTCAAGAAGAAGAAGAATAGGAGTATGGGTACTACGTCTGGCTGAAGACGTTAAACTTAGCGCTTGTTGGGAGGCAACCCATCGTGTCATAGGTTAGGTTCTGTATTTCTTAGGAATAATTAGGAAAATTATGTCATCGTCATTTGCAGGTATTATTGGTCCAAGGCAAGTGTGGGGTTATTTTGAAGAAATTTGAATTTTTGATGACCGTGCCGCGGGTTGTTCATATGCGCGCCGCGGGATCGTAAACCAACCCGATGCGCAGGGGTTGATTTGGGGACACACGCACCACGGGTTGTGCAATTGCGCGCCGTGGGAATTGATAGGTCGGAATTCTTCGATATTAAGGTAAACCGTGACACTATTCACACACACCACGCCTCTGAGCTCTGATCATCGAAAATTTCTCGTGTTTTTTCTTGCTCATTTCATTCCTACTACCAAGGTACGTCATTCTAACTAGCTTTTGCGTGTTTAAACTAGTGATTAGATGGTTAATTTGGTTGATTTCTCCAAAAGCTTCAAAACTTAGAAATCGCCAATGCTGACTCATAGGGTGTTTATTTTGCCAAATATAGACCCTAGATGAGTTAGTCGGCACTTAGGCTACCTTGTGGTGTATTTGGATTGAGTTTAAACAGGTTAAATCGCGAGATTGAGTTTGGATTTTGAAACAGTTGCTCGTCGCGCCGCGCCCTTGCTCTTGGGCCGTGCCGCAGTGCGGCGAGGAAGACAAGGACTTCAATTCCAAAAAAAAAAATTCTTCGTTGTACAGATGTCATTCAGACTAGACCACCAGTTCCTTCAGTTTCCAGAGGGGCCAGCCAGCTCCGTGGAGTATAGATCGAAGAGGGATGCACTAGCAGGTCGCCGGGTTCTCTAGGCGACGATCATTGACAGGGACATCCTTAGGGACGTAGTGCTTTGGGGAGACATCGAGCTATTCCTCTACAGCACATGGACCCACGGGGATGCCTCATTCACGTGCCGAGGCTGGGACAGACTGATGGCCACTGAGGAGGATACCGTATATATCGAGCTGCTACTGGAGTTTCTATCCACTGTCCAGTTTGCACCTGGCTCGACACATCCTCGTTCCAGGTTGATACGGTTCCGATTGGGGGAGCACAGAGGGAGTGCAGTCTCCGGGAGTTTGGGAGGCGCACCGGCATATACACAGAGGCAGACTTGCAGGACCGCTATTTCACGCCATTTCTGACGGCGTGCATTCAGGGGCAACCCGAGAGGGCTGCCAATATGGAGGTTTGGACGCCATTGTCCAACGTATTCTACGAGGCGGGGACATCCAGAGAGAGCCATCTTCGCGATCCGCTTCACAGACTCATGCACCGCATCGTCTCCACCTCCATCATGCATAGGGAGGGGGGCGAGAAGGTGTCCGGCGATGACATGACCTATCTCTGGGTTCTCCTTGACCCCTCCAGGTTCCTTCACCTCCCATTCGCCCTAGCCATCACCCTGTCCACCCGTGCGACGGGTGTATCCGCCAGCAGTCCTTTGGGCCGTGGGTATTTCATCACCCGCTTGGCCCGTTCGTACCGGATTCCTACTGCTCCGGTTGTGGCATCATTGACCGCGTTACCTCCATCTCGCACTACAGCGCGAGCTCTGGAGAAGATGGGGCTGATTGAGCAGCAGCGCCCGGGCCGGTTTGTGAGGGTGGCGATGGAGGCACCCGAGGACCCCAGGCCAGCTTACGCCTAGCCGGGTAGGAGACGCCGGAGGTAGGCAGCGGCACCAGCAGATCCAGCACCACAGCCACAGCAGGAGGAGGTGACAGAGATGAGGCGACTGCATGATCGAGTCGCCAGGATGGAGGAGCAGCTGGAGTGGATCGGAGGGGTACTTTTGGAGTTAGCCACACAGCAGGGACACCGCCCCCGACCATTCCCAGCCCGAGCTCATGATCATGAGGCTGGTTCTTCCAGGCCACCAGGTGGCGATTGATGTATTTTCTTTTTCATCTTTTTTGGGATATATGTATTGTATCTATGACACTCCTATCTTTTGATTGTTTATATTTTATATTTTATGTTTGTTTGCATTTAATGTTCTGTTGAGTCATGCATGTTATACCAAAAGGGAGGAGTTGTCTCAAACAAGTGTGGGGTCACCGTGCCCCCTCCACTTGTTTTGACCACCGGCGTGTTCACTGTTGCGCTACAACTCCAGAATATGAAATCAAGGACCTTTTTGTTCGTAATTGTACCTGTGATACCGAGTACCAACCAAGCGATCTACCGTCCAAAGGGGTAACTCTTTCTCCCTTGTTCTAAATAATTTTTTGTACAACGGGGACGTTGTACGGTTTTAAGTGTGGGGTGTGGACGGTCGAAAGAGTAATTTTTGAAATTTTTTCAGGAAACAAGTAATTTTCAAATTTTTAGCAACTTTTCAAAAAGTTTTAATAAATTGTAATTTTGAAACGAATGGTTTGTGATTATTTATAGCATTAGTATTTTTCGAGAAATACTATGTAGTTGTTACCATGCTATTAGTTTAGTCAAACAAGTTGAGTTTTAGGAGTTAGACGATTAGAGTGTTTTAGGATTGGAATTTAGGAAGGAAATGTCAATCTGTGGCCTTTGTTGTTCGTGCCGGTAAGACTAAAATGGGCGGGGCTTATGCACCTTGCCACCTAAGATCGTCTGGTCTGGGATGGTATTTCTGAAAGCTCGCTACACGGACAGCATCGAAAGTCATGGACAATTCCTTAATGGCCTTTAGAATCTGAATGAGTAAGTACACTTCATTGTGGACAGAAAGTTTGTAATCAAGGGTTCTCTAGAAAGCCATGAATTCCAAAGAACATTCTGATTAGGTTTTTATGAACTATTTCACTCTAACTCATAGGGCAATAAGCTTTGAAACTGAACACAGTAAAAAATTATTTGAGTCTTAGTTAGAATTTATTAAAACTCTCTTGCTTGGGGACAAGCAAGGCACAAGTGTGGGGTGTTTGATAACGCCTAGTGATATTACATATTTTAGTCGTTGGTGAGCCCTATTCTTAGTGAAATTATATCATATATATCGTGCTATTCTCATTTTTCGTGCCAGTACTTGTTTGGAAGGAAATAATGAAAACAGGGACCAAAAGCGTGCAAATTAGAGGAAGTTTGGAGAAGAAGGCAAAATCAGAAAAATACGTACGTGCGCCGTGGAAATCCTCAATGTGCGATGCGGGTTTGAGGCGGTTTAGGAAATTCAAATGCCGATAAAACGGGAAAAGATCACTACGCGCGCCGCGGAAACCATAAATGCGCGGCGCGGCTGCGGGAATTTTGCAACTATAAATAGAGGCTTTTTCAGCCGAAAACCCTAGCAAAGACCTGGTGTAAAATCGACCTTCAAGGCTCTTTGACTCCGCGATTTAGCTTCAGCAACTACCTTTTTGGTATTTTCAGGTTTTATGTTTAATTTTCTTTGGTTTAGTAGTTAGCATTAGTGGCTAGTGTCTTTGGGAGTGACAACCATTGACATTGAGCTTGTTAGTTATTGTTTTCCAGTAGTAGGTTACTGTTTTGAACCTGTGGAATTCGTTTTGGTTTATAATAATCATTTGGTTACAAGTAATCGTTGGTTTTGCGGTGTTTTATGCTTGTTATTGGATTGTGCTTGTTTGGATTGTGTTTGGATGTTTGTATGACCTTGTTTGGACTGATTTCCCTTGCTGATTTCAGTAGCCAACTAGGGTTAGCTTTGAGATTTGAACTTTACCCAGTGACTGTTCATTTGGACTTGTAGTTATTGGTTTGGTTTATGCCTTGTTTGTGTTTGATGATTGAATGCCTTTGCTTGCTTCTGAATTAGAGATGTACTTCTGATTTCAGTAAGTGACTAGGTTTGGTTGGAAGTTTAGTTTAGTTTATGATTTTTGGGATTAGTTGTCAAAAGCTTAGGAACTAGGTCCTCTGACTGTAGCATGACACTGCAGTTGGTAATCTGTCAACTGTCTTGACCACGTAACTCCTGCGGATCGACCCTGACTACCACTGTGCTAGTGTGTGTTAGGTATTTCTCTTATTTTGACCGCACGAAGACCTAGGCGTGTCACTTTTCAAACTCAAGGATTGTACAAAACAAAAGAAAAGCACCACAGAAAGAATCCAAACAGTGAAAGTTTTACTCTTCAGATAAGAGAATCCAAAAAGGAAAAGATAACCTTCAAAATGAAAAGTTGAAAAACTCAAAAAGATAAACAAAAACTCAAAATGTCAAAAGAATCAAAGAAAACAAACAAGTAAAAAGGTAAACAAGGGAGTGCAAAAGAAAGATAAATCAGCACTCAAAGGCTTATTCTTCTGTTTTAAATAACAATTCAAGGAACTCCTATAACATAGTCGAGTACCATGTAGAGAATATGAACATTTCAAGTAATCTATCTTAAATGGTAAAGTTGGGGTGGTGTACGAAACTCAAAGGCTTGTCACCAGATAATAGTATCCAAACACTTCAACTGATGAAATGGAATAAGTTTTTCAAAAAGTTGTTCAAAATCAATCCAAATTCAAAAACACTTCTGATGCTCAATTCAAAAATGCAAAGAATGTTACCATTACTTGGTATGAAAAATTTGAAACACAAAAGGAAAAATCAAAACTTTTATTTCTAAATGCGAAATTAAGTTCACATTGTGGTGATTAGACTTATACATTCATGACTGATATTGAATCAAACAGACTTCGAAATGAAAAATGGACTTCCAACATGATCTAAATGGTTCTGAACATTAACTTGTTAAATCTTCATTTCATAATATTCAGGGAAGTCAAGGTTAAGGGTCATAATGCATCTCTCAAAGTTAAAACAAAACATATTCAAGAAATACCAAAAGGGAATAAAGTTAAGAGAAAAACCATGGACTTCGGAGTATTGTGTTATCAATACCCTTCGGAGCTGCTCATAACATTTACTAAACTTTTATACTCCGAAGGAAATACATATCAGTTGCAAACATCCGTGTTGATCCGAAGTCAATTTATTGTTCAAATGATTTTCACATTTATATTAATGATAGAGACAAATATTCTTTTAAATTAAATGACCGTTTGTTTAACAGTTGTCATTGAGAGAATAAAGGCGAATCATAACAAAAAGATCTTATGGCGCTTCAATTTCAAATGATCACAACTGACAACCGGACGTTTCCACTTTTGAAGGGTTAGTGGGACACGCAGGTGCTGAGGTGTCTCAATATTAGTGGACCAATTCAAACGTGTATTAAATAGCCTTGGGACCACGAACACTATATATTCCTCACACCTCTTCAGTTCATCTCTTTACGCGATCATTTCTCTCAAACTTTCTCTGTAGATATTTCTCTTAAGAACCCTAATTCCTTTTCATCCTTTTCTTCAAATCATCCATGGCAACTGAAGGTTCTTCGCAAACTACTGAGGCGATTTCCATCCTTATGCTCAAGAACCAATCTGCAAACCTCGTTCTTCGCACTGATCCAAACCTCTACCCTCAACCATTCGTCGCTCTTGTCGAATGTTTGAAGGTATCTGTTCTAGGTCACGCTCTGACTCATGCTCCAGCGATTCTTACAACTTTGGTGCATAGGGCACACTACACCTCAAATGCCCTGTTCGACACCAACAACAATGTGAACTCAGTATTCTACGAGACCATTGATGCAAGAGGAAAAATTAAGAAAGTACAACTGACGAAGGAGAAATTCACTGAAGCCCTTCATCTTCTTTTCTACAACTCCAAAGAGATGGTCATCCCAACTGCTGAACAATTAGTGGACATGTTAAACGCCATGGGATATGAACCACAGTTGGAGACCATCAGCACCTTCAAGAAGAAACAACTTCCGGATCTTTGGAGGCATTTCTTTAGCATCTTCCTTAGATGACTGTCTGGGAGGACTTCTGGTCTGGACTCTGCAAGTCAGTCCTTCCAAAGTTTGCTGTATGGTATATACTTTGATGTAAAGGTTGATTTTGCATCAATCCTTTGGGCTGATTTCTGCTCACACATCAACCACACCTTGAAGGGTAGTAGAGATCTCAAATGCTAGGTTTGGGCAATAGTTGTTGATGCCCACTACAAGCAAACAGGGTATGTGTATGATTCAAATTTGCCTAAGATGCGATACACCCACATCACCGTTCCTCCTTTGGATGATGTACTAGCTGAGTTTTGTGCACAAATCCCTCAAGTGATGCTCTCTAAAGACCCAATGGAATATGATGAAGTTAACACTTATCGCAATACACTTCTGATACCCTACCCTGTTCGAGAGATCATCCCAGATGCACCTGCCAAAGCCCCAACAAAGGAAAAAGGCAAAAAGAAAACTATTGGTGGGCCCAGTGGTCCAAATAAAGTTGAAAATAAGAGAAAAGCTTCAGAGCAAGTTACTCCAAATAGGAAATAGCCAAAAAGATCGAGGAAACTGCTTTTGGTGGATGAGTCTTCGGATTCAGAAAAGACTCCTTCAGCTAACATTCAAGAAGAAGAAGATGAGGAACATCAGTCCTCTCTAATTCATGACACCAGACCACCAACTCCACCACATACCACTACCCCACCTCCTCCACCTCCAACAACAGCTCCTCCCACAACAACAATCACATCCGAAGAAACAACTACAATCCACACAACTACTTCTGATGTGCCTATAACTACATCTCCTTTCACTACGACCATCACATCTGAACAAACCACCACAATACATACAACTACTTCGGATGTGCCCCCAACTACAGCTCCACAAACCTCAACAATCCATACAACTGAACAAACTCCCACATCCACTACTGAAACCACCGAACCCATCACTTCACTCATTGATAATCCCATCATAACCTCTTCAGAACCATTACAGAACATCTCATCATCTGGTATCGATACATCACTTCCTGGTTATCCATTCTCAGATGACTTTGATTTTGAAACAACTACATTTTCAAAACCCCATCAAAAGAAGAAGTGGTGGCTGCCTTTCACATGGCACCACTTACAATAGAAGAGGATGAGGATGATAGTCTTGATGACTCTGACTTCGTCCTTGGCAAACAATACAAAATTCTCAATCGCAAACTGGATGCTCTTCTCAGGTCCAACACTGGCTTCGATCCCACAAGAAGGCCTGAGGCAAGTGTTGAGGATCAAGTGGCTGAAGTTCAAAAGACCTTGACTGACAAAATGGATGAAATGGTCAAGGCTTTGGAGAAACAGAATCTCGATCACCAGATCGAAGTCCAACGTATTTTGGAGGGGAAGTTCAACACTGCGGTTGAACAGGTTGAAGAGAGGCACAGTCTCCTTAAGGAGCAAATAGAGAAATGTATCAAGGATTTGGTAGAAAAGATGGAGATATCCAACTCCGAAATGGTGAAAGCCCTGACTGCCCTTCGTGAAGAGACCAAATCCTTCAACTCGCAGTACCATATGAGTTTTGCAAAGCACTTGTCTGATGCTCACAAGCGCATAAAGGAGCTAACTGCTGAACAATCACGTTCCACAGTGACAGTCTTTGCAAATGAACTGAAGAAGACTAATGCTGCAATCACTTCGGACATAGTCGAAAAGCTAAAGAGAACTCTCCAGCCCATGATCAACGTTTCACTAAAAATGGAAAAACCTCAAGCTGGAAGGCCAAATCCTCAGGCGATTGCTCAGGCTGAACCAATGGCTCAACCTTCATAAGGGGGAGAATTCACAGCCTCAGGATCTCAAGCCTTGGTTACTCAAGCTTTGGTCACAGCAGCATTAAAAACTCAAGCTCAAGGTACTACAACCACAACCACCGCACCAAAAACTACTTTCCAAACCACAATTCTGGGAATACCATCTTTTATTCCAACAATTTCCACTGCTGGTCCTGCCTTCGGAACCACCACGACAACAGAAGCAGGTGGTTCCAGTTCACAATCACAAGGCAACGTGCTGAGGATTGCTCCACACATGGAGCAAGTCCATAAAGAACGGGAGGAAGACTACAAGAAGATGCTCATGATAAACAACATTGCTCATGAAAATCAAACTTGGACTGCGGAACTAATAACAGCCATCGGTTTCAATGACTTCTCAGTCGTTAACAGGCTTCCCCTCCGAAGCCTTGAGACCAAATCCAGAATCAGTCGTCAACTTGACCTTCCATACAATCCGAAGACTTTTTCCTTTCTTCAATTTGAAAGGCATGTACCAAAGGAACAATTGACTGAATTCAAGAAGAGAAAGGTGGCATTCCATGCAAAGTTCATGCAGGCTCCGAACTATGTATGGAGTGAGAAGAAAATTGTAAAAATTATTTCAATCAAAGAAGGAGAGACATTTGTTGGCTTCACGAACATTGACTTCTTTGTGCTTCGGGGTGTCAACGAAGAAGATTCAAGATTCACGATTGTAGACTTCCCAATCATGAATCCAACTGACTTCATTGTGCTTCTTGACATTCTGAAGTACTCAACTAGGAATGAAGCTGAGTCAGTGTCGGTCTTCACTGATGCTTTGAACCATATCTCCTCCTTCTTCAAGAACTACATGTTGAGATTTGCCAGGTTTGACATAACGGTGGCAAAGCTCTTCGGACAGGCACTAGCACCCCCACCAACAACAATTGAAAATTTTGGGCATTTGAAGGCTGGGCAGATTGTAGACAAGCCCTGGGGTGTTATTTTCAAAGGTCAATCCAGTGACAGTGAAACAATGGTCACAAAATTTTTCGAGATTGATTACATAGGCCTTTACCCTTCGGAATCCATTTCCCAAGTGATAGGTCCAGTAAAGAACTGTTTTGTGAACACTGCGGAAGAGAAGAAGAAAGTGAAAGACTATCTCAACTGGTGGTTACAAGTGAGATATACCTTGAAGCAAGTATACAAGACTCACTACAAGAAGTAGGCCTCGGATGCACTTCACACAAAGGGGGAGATTGTTGAGTCTATATGTGCTGAAGTGCTCCTCTATCCGAAGACCTGACTGAAGACCCCGAAGAGTAAAACAATAATTGAAGACCCCGAAGTATGAAGACTCCGAAGGAAGTATCCTGAAGGATCTGAATACTTCTTAGCTGTTAAACTTTTGTGTGTACGCGTAATAGTACACTACTGTAACGCCCGGTTTCTCATACGAAGTACACCCAAAATTTTTCAAACACTTATACATTAAAAATGGGTATACTTGCACTCAACCCAGGAAAAACAAGATGTTATCATCAAACATTAATTACACAAAAGGTCCTTACAATATGACCAGGCATTACAAATAAACCTAACACAACTAAAGGACATGCTCTAAGTTGTCCATCTCTCTTTATCACATGCCTTCCCCTATCACTGCTACAGATACCTGCAAAACAACAAACAACTCAAGTGTAAGCTTATAAAGCTTAGTGAGTAATCTCTATTACACTTCAGTAATCTCTCTCGGTATACTTTCTCAGCATTCTCCTTTGCTAATCTCACTAGCAAATATTCACCTTCTCTTAACTCTGAAACCTGCAAACATATTAGCTTACAAACACCAGCTAATTTTTAGTATCATCAACTCAACAATAAGTATCACAACTGATACTATTCATAAACTCAATCACACACACTCATATATACTCATTACGCAATCAAATATAACAACCATCATAGTAGTGGCAATCAAACTCCAAAACTCTTTAACTCACTCACTCTAGCATATACTCTGCTCTTATACTCAAATATAGACCGTAACTCGTCTCTCGTTATCCACAAATAACAGAACTACTATAACTCTAAGCCACATCAATATCAACACAACACACATATATGTAAAACATATATATATATATATATATATATATATATATATATATATATATATATATATATATATATATATATATATATATATATATATATATATATATATATAACAAGGTATAACTCTTACTCAATTATTCGGAAGTACTCACCTGATATCGATTTAGTATGTGGAACCCTCAATTTACGCATACCGGGCTCCTGTTCGCTAGACTTGGTTATATCACCATAGGCTATTTCCATTCTCCAACATCCACAATCATCTCAATAACATCCATCTCAAAGATGTATCAATCAAAAGAGGAAAAAGGAGTATAAACGGTAAATATCAACTCTATATTTACCGAAACCTCCAAATCCACGGTTCTATTCATTCAACCGTAGGAACTCGACGATAATCATACCAATAACTCTAAAGGTATCCACTAACAATCTACTAACGACATATATAACGATATATAACTAAATAACTGAAATCAAAGCTAGGGTTTCAAAACCCCAAAAATGAAGAAATCACTCACCTCGATGAATTAGGAATCAAGAGCGCGTTTGCGGGGTTAGATTCGAGTCTCTTTATGTTTCCCCACCAATATCTAGCTTGAATTTGACAGAAAATCGCCTCTTTATGCTCTGAAATCGACTTGGGATCTATTTTTCCCAAAATGAGGTTTTCTGCACATTTAAAGGGTCTGCACGCGTAACATGGCCCGGGTTTATAGAACACGGCCCGTGTTAATCCTACTGTATGCTTTCTGAATTTGATCTGCAGGAAACACAGCCCGTGTTAGTAGAACATGGCCCGTGTCAGCTACTAAATGCCCAAAATAGTCCCTAACAATCCTTTACACGACCCGTGTGACTTGGACAGAACCCATGTACTCTATTTTGGCATTTTTAAGGCTCAAACTTCTTCCAAATGGATTTTTAACCACTCAATTCATACATCAACTTGACTAATCTTATTCCCACCAAGATTAGTACATAAGAAAGGTTTTAAATCTCTTCTCACTAATCAAACAACTCATAACTCAAAGGTAATAACTCTACTTACCTTAGTAAGCATCTTAAAATGAAAATGGGTCTTACAAGTTCTCTCCTCCTTCAAAAGATTCCGTCCTCGGAATCTCTTAGAATAGGTGTGGCCTCTATAATCACCTCACCACTGCAAACACACATCACATACAACAATGACATTATCATCCTCGTCATCTCACATGACATATACACACTGTCACAGGCCACACACTTTGCTATTAGCAACTTGTAACACCCGCCATCATTCTCACAAGATGATCTCTATAGTCATATTGGCTATTATCACTGCCACGTAGGAAAATACTCACTCTTTCAGGCCACACACGTTGCTATGGCATTGTTGACACCAAGTTATCTCACCTCACTTTTCAAGTGATATTCCAACCACTTTCATCATTTACATACATTCATATCTATGACTCACATCGAGCCACATTTTTATTATACCATTTTTCAATAAGGAAAACGGTCCCACCGATTTCAATACTCGTTCTCTCTCAATTTACTCTTCTAATTGTAACATGTCAAATTCTGACTCCTCATCAACAATACTCATGAATATTAGGGTAAAAATCCAGAAATAACAAAATATTAGAAACTATCTCGAGTTTCACTCACGCTTCCTTTGAATTTGTTATTTAACTCTCGACACTTTGGTCACACAAGACCCGTTTCAGTTGTCTCATCACCACAACCGATTAAAACTTCTCCAAAAGTTCATTTATCTCTGCTCCCACCTCAGCACACATATTAGGTTTTTCACCCACTATATAACTAACAATCACCCACCAATTGGCTCCTCTTTGTCTCAGTTTAACAACATACATCATGTTGTTTCTCTCGATGTACTCACTTATTATATCCTCTCTTATGTGGACAATCCACATCACATTCTCATTAAATCATTAGCATTATTAAATTCGATAATTTCTTATTAAATAAATTCTCCATTATTATCATCTCAATGTCCAATTCATCAGAATGACACAGAATAGGTCATACATACAGCTCATCGAAATCTCTAGACACAACTTATAAATAAAATAATAACATTTAACACCGCAATCTCTATGGTGAAATCATATCTCATCACTCGACTAACTCATTAATCTCAATAAAATAATTCAAGATTATTATAGCAAAATCTACTATCCATCGTCTCATACGAATAAATAGTTTTGTCATCTCGACACTCATGCGTTTATTTCATTGGCAGTAATTGGTTTGATTGCTAAGGATTTAATCCTATCAATCACAACCACAATTACTTTCCTCCTCTTTTAACTCATATCTTCTCATTACGTATTTATAAAACTCTATCTCGTTCAACATACAAGAAATCTCACATATTTTCAACACGAGTACATGACAAACGTACTTACTCACAACAACATTTCTCAACAATATTACTCACTGTATTATCTCATAGTAATCCTGTACTGTTACTCAGCCTCGGATTCGTCCTCTTCTCACCCATAAAATCTCGAGCCATACAAGCTCACCTCTGCACCATACTTATCCATACTCAAGGATAGTACAGTCTCAGCACTCTACATTATTACACAGTGCATACTTGTTTACACACAAGTACAACACTATAATGCCACTCCACCTCAATTCATTATACCCCGTACTTTCCTCTAATCTCTTCACTCAACACTATTTTACAGTACTCTGTACTGTCCTCTAAATTCGCCATTCAATGCTATTTCACGGTACCTTGTATCATCCCCTGGTTTTACCACTCAACGATGTGTTACGGTATCTCATACCGTCCTCCAATCAAATCATGGTACCTCGTACCATTTCTGATTTTAATCCATCTCCTCTTTGACTCTAGCGGATCTCCCTCTCGGTATCGAGCCATAAAGATGCATCATCACTCCTTCTTCGGTTTGAGTCACCAAGGTCCTCACTACTCTAACCACAAGGTACTCGTTATGTGGTTCCACAGAAATATGT
Source organism: Cichorium intybus (assembly GCA_023525715.1). Taxonomy (NCBI): domain Eukaryota; kingdom Viridiplantae; phylum Streptophyta; class Magnoliopsida; order Asterales; family Asteraceae; genus Cichorium; species Cichorium intybus. Next base: position 105,065,286 of record CM042011.1, read on the forward strand.
GGTCTCAACCTCAATTACTCAATATGTAACCCCACATAACATGTGGTCTCAATCACAGTTACTCGTTATGTGGCCCCACCAAATATGTGGTCTCAACCACTTTACTCGATATGTGGTCCCACAGCATATGTGGTCTCAACCACTTTACTCGATATGTGGTCCCACAACATATGTGGTCTCAACCACATTTACTCGTTATGTGGCCCCACAGAATATGTGGTCTCAACCACTTTTACTCGATATGTGGTCCCACAACATATGTGGTCTCAACCACATTTACTCGTTATGTGGCCCCACAGAATATGTGGTCTCAACCACATTTACTCGGTAATTAAGTCAATCTCTAGGCCAATAAGGCCTATATGAACCACTCTAGGTTCTCTCAATTATACCACAAAGTACTCTTTATGTGGTTACTCAAATGTCCTCTGACATCTCAGTCACAAATATCTCATTATGTGACAACTCCAAATCATAGAATTCAACACTCAACATGTCAACTCATAATCAGCTATGGTGTGCAATCAACTACACACTCTTCGTCTTTCTCAACTCTTACTCTTTTGGTTATCTCAGCCATTCATTGTGATCAATCATAAGTACTAGTTATGTGGTCCCACAAAATATGTTTTCTAAACCATAAAGTACTCGTATACAGAAATCTCATCATATCTGTGAAACAACTAGCAATATATATTCAATATCAAAATAAAAGAAATCCACACATTAAAAACAGATCTGTGTGCGTAGCACGGCCCGTGTAAATCCACAATATTTCTTCTGTTTGCTTCTGTAAGTACAGCATGACCCGTGTTCATTGAACACGGCCCGTGTGTTCTCAATTTTAACTCACTGTATGCTACTGTAATCCCAACACGACCCGTGTCCCCCAAACACGACCCTTGTTGATGCTGCAGAAACCAAAAATTGTTTCTAATACTCTTTTTAATATCCAACTTCTCCTAGATGGGTTTCTATCCATCCTAATTCATATTATAACTCAATTAATCTTGTTTACAATAAAATTAACATAACTTACCATAAATTTAAGTTGTATATTCTCATTATACACACTTCTCCATGATTGCTAAATACTCGTCAAATAACCATATATACTCTCAGTTATACATAATCACAACGCACTCATTATGTGATATGTAAACCTTACGTCAAATGGACACCAGATTCTCATCTCAATGCCGGTTACTACACTTTATAACCACATTTCTCTAACGCATGTATTATTAACAGTTTAAACATTCGTAACACGTTACAACTAACATGTTAAGTAAAATTTACTTACATACCTCATAGCAACAATCTTGTCTTCTCATTAGCTGAAACTCGTATACTTCGGATCTCAACTCTTGAGTGTACTCGGCTACACTCACATGTCTCAACTTTTAGCTCATGCTCAGCTTATGCTCATACTCTTTCTCTTCATTAGTCGGAATTTCGCCTCAACCGGAATCTTATCTCATCATCAATTGGAATCCCGTCATTAGCCGGAATTTCATCTCAATTAGTATCTCATCTCGTATTCAGTTGACATCTCATTATCAACTCAAGTTCTCGTCTTCTCATTAGTTGATATCTCATATCAACCAAAATCTCGTCTCATCATCCTCTGTAGGTCCAACCAAATATGACCGATTTATCAACTCGTCCTCATCTGTCTCCACATCTATATTCACACATAGAATATAACAATAACAAATATAACATAAAAGTTATACTTAACTCATAAACTAAAATATGTAGCAGTATCTTTTTCCAAGCATGTGATAGGGGCTCTCTCCTCCTTCAGTTCAAGTCTAGGACTCTATACTCAAAGACCTAGTTCACTTAAACCATGCTCTGATACCAACTTGTAACGCCCGGTTTCTCATACGAAGTACACCCAAAAATTTTCAAACACTTATACATTAAAAATGGGTATACTTGCACTCAACCCAGGAAAAACAAGATGTTATCATCAAACATTAATTACACAAAAGGTCCTTACAATATCACCAGGCATTACAAATAAACCTAACACAACTAAAGGACATGCTCTAAGTTGTCCATCTATCTTTATCACATGCCTTCCCCTATCACTACTACAGATACATGCAAAACAACAAACAACTCAAGTGTAAGCTTATAAAGCTTAGTGAGTAATCTCAATTACACTTCAGTAATCTCTCTCAGTATACTTTCTCAGCATTCTCCTTAGCTAATCTCATTAGCAAATATTCACCTTCTCTTAACTCTGAAACCTACAAACATATTAGCTTACAAAAACCAGCTAATTTTTAGTATCATCAACTCAACAATAAGTATCACAACTGATACTATTCATAAACTCAATCACACACACTCATATATACTCATTACGCAATCAAATATAACAACCATCATAGTAGTGGCAATCAAACTCCAAAACTCTTTAACTCACTCACTCTAGCATATACTCTGCTCTTATACTCAAATATAGACCGTAACCCGTCTCTCGTTATCCACAAATAACAGAACTACTATAACTCTAAGCCACATCAATATCAACACAACACACACATATATGTAAAACATATATATATATATATATATATATATATATATATATATATATATATATATATATATATATATATATATATATATATATATATATATATATATATATATATATATAACAAGGTATAACTCTTACTCAATTATTCGGAAGTACTCACCTGATATCGATTTAGTATGTGGAACCCTCAATTTATGCGTACCGGGCTCCTGTTTGCTAGACTTGGTTATATCACCATAGGCTAATTACATTCTCCAACATCCACAATCATCTCAAGAACATCTATCTTAAAGATGTATCAATCAAAAGAGGAAAAAGGAGTATAAACGGTAAATATCAACTCTATATTTACTGAAACCTCCAAATCCACGGTTCTATTCATTCAACCGTAGGAACTCGACAATAATCACACCAATAACTCTAAAGGTATCCACTAACAATCTACTAACGACATATATAACAATATATAACTAAATAACTAAAATCAAAGCTAGGGTTTCAAAACCCCCAAAATGAAGAAATCACTCACCTCGATGAATTAGGAATCAAGAGCACGTTTACAGGGTTAGATTCGAGTCTCTTTACGTTTCCTCACGAATCTCTAGCTTCAATTTGACAGAAAATCGCCTCTTTGTGCTCTGAAATCGACTTGGGATCTATTTTTCCCGAAATGAGGTTTTTTGCACATTTAAAGGGTCTGCACGCGTAACATGGCCCGGGTTTATAGAACACGGCCCGTGTTAATCCTACTGTATGCTTTTTGAATTTGATCTGCAGGAAACACGGCCCGTGTTAGTAGAACACGGCCCGTGTCAGCTACTAAATGCCCAAAATAGTCCCTAACAATCCTTTACACGACCCGTGTGACTTGGACAGAACCTGTGTACTCTATTTTGGTATTTTTAAGGCTCAAAATTCTTCCAAATGGATTTTTAACCACTCAATTCATACATCAACTTGACTAATCTTATTCCCACCAAGATTAGTACATAAGAAAGGTTTTAAATCTCTTCCTACTAATCAAACAACTCATAACTCAAAGGTAATAACTCTACTTACCTTAGTAAGCATCTTAAAATGAAAATGGGTCTTACAACTACGTGTTGCATGAATCTTTTATCCTATTGGCTAGTACAACTGATAGGATATTCTCTGTAACATTTTTACTATGCATATCACTGATCAAGTATAAATATCAGTGATACCATACCGTGTCTGAGTGTGAATTAGTCACACAATTGTAAAACCCTAAATCAATCAATCAAAGCATTCGACACAAGGTATCCATTTCACTCTGTTCATTAACTGTTCTTATTACTGTGTGATTGCTTAGTACAAGTTATATTGTTAGAATACTAGTCATTACTTGATTATTAAATCGATTTCAACACCCAACACTTGGGAATAGTCTGAAAGAGTCTCATGGTTTTGGAGTTCTAGATTCTCAAATATGCCAAAACGTTTGGATTTGTAAATAGTCTAAAACAGTCCTATAACCATGTCAAAGCCAGTGGGACCATCGTTATTATCTACCTATCACTGTATTTCAGTTATATACGGGTTTTAGGAAACATCTCTTATCATTGCAAAGTGTAATGACTTGGTATTAAGAGATGATTCGCTATAAAAGACTCAATAAGGATATAGCGTACTCAAGTGGTTGCAAACATCTATTAGATAGATGAAACCTCTGCCAATATGATCTTAATGAGATTCAAGATGCATAAACTCAGGAAAGGAGTTTCCTATCATTGCAAAGTGTAATGACTTGGCATGAGAGATATCAAGAAGGTACATACACTCACATAGTTCACAGACATCTATCGGATAGATAAAATCGTCAGTATAGACCTAGCCAGTGTAAGCATGATCTTGATGAGATTCAAGATGCATGAGAAAGAGTCTCTAAAAGGAAATCGTTTCCAAATGTCGTGACACGAGGGTTATATATAACCCTTAGGTTCTGAAAAGATTCAGAAATAAATAGATCTGATCCCGCGAGCTTCTTGGATCGATCAGAAGTGTCATGGACTTGTCCTGATGACTTAATGCTTGGAGCATAGTAAGTTAGATTCAGGACACAACCTGGCTTGGAGTACTGAAAGGATTAGTTAAGCACGCGTCAGAAATCACTGAGAAATGATTGGAGTGAATATAATAGCATTTTGGAAAAGGTTTCTGAAATTATTATTATCAGTACGTGGTGGTTAAGGACTTCATGGTTAAAGAGTTTCATTAGTCATATGATGGAGTGCGTGTGGTTTACCGGCACATCATAACCTCTCGAAATGGTCTTAGGGTGTAGTCATCTGGACTAAAGATCCCGAGAACCATGAGAAGTCACAACTTACACCACCGGTTCCGGAATGTAGTTAGGAGTAAGGAGTAAATGACATATTGAGATATCATCGAAAAAATGTCCGATCGGGTTATCTGCAATAATATGTATCGATGTATGACATTTTGGATACATGGAAAGAGTGAAGGACATTTAATACAGACATAGATATCAAATTGAATTGAAAGTTTAATAGAAAGTAAGAAACCAATAATAGTTTATGATAGATCCGACTTGGTAATTACCTCGTGGAGACTTGGTAATAAGTAGGAGTTGCTGCCAGTCAGATTTTATGTTTCGCTTTTGCATGTTTTACTTCCGGAATAATTTGATTATTCAAAAGGTCCACAGTCGCTCATACTTTAGGAAATAAGTATTGAATCAAGACTGTCATGAATTGGTTTGTAATTTGTCTAAGGAGTTAGACATTGCAATAAGCGGAACATGGGTGAAGGTGATCTCCCTAGAGCGCTTGATCAGGTCAATGGATTGCTGCAACATTCATGAGTACTTAGAAATGGAGATTTGAGTATTGGATAAACCCGCGCTCAATAGATTGCTTCATGGATTACATCACAAGCAATGTTGAGACAATAATATCTTATGATCTTAAAGTGGAGAGATATGAGTTATAATTTGCAAGGCAGTTGCTCATTGATAGTACGAAAACGCATCGGTAACTTGATGTTATAAAACGTGCTGTTGTGAGCGATTTGTTTGGCAAACGATATAAGCATATGAGTCAAAGCTTATTCATCCCTTGACCCTGACGGGAAACAGATATCTGTTGGCCTCTCGATGATTTTGAAGTTGACTAAAGTGCTGGCCAGCCAGGACCAAGTTGATGTGTTCAACTAAGTCTTAAGTCATATGCAGAATCGGAAATTGGGAAACAGAGTATCGGACAGAGATTGATCTCAATCCATGTCTCGTGTCTGAAAAATATCTTGTTGGACGAAGGATCATATGATCACTTATCTATGGACAGAACTGACTAGGTCAGAGTTTGGCAGCAGTTTCTAGGAACCTGCGAGTTGCTGTTTAATCTGATGATAAATAGACAAATAAAGTCATAGACTTATCCAAGTGGGAGACTGTTGGATTAGGTGTCTAAGCCATGACTTATAAATTGTATTTATCTTATTAATTGAAGCAAAGTCCATTTGGATTGCCCTCATAGCTGGAGGTTTGGTACAGAGTTCAGTAGAGAGAAATATTGATTTATTAATTGTTTAATAAATCAATAGAGATGAAATAAATAGTTTATTAATATATTAGAGTGATAATATATTAATTAGAAACTATAATAATTAATTAGAAATTAATCTAGAATTAATTGGATTTAATTTAGTGATTAATTTAAGGTGCAGGGACTGGATTGTATTTATTCAATAGTTGAATAACTGGCTAGCCAGTGGAAGGGCCAAAGTTGGCGAAATCATGGAGAGCCTCCATGGGATTTTGAAAACCCTAGTAGGGTTTAGAAGGCTTGGTCCAAATGGTCAACAGGCTTGTCCATTAAGGAGGCTCCTCTAGGGTTTTGACTGCCACCCTTGGAGGCTATAAAAGGAGACTCCTGGCCACCCCAAAACCTGTGCCACCTTCACTAAAGAAACGCTGGAATTCTGTTTTCTCCTCCATTGCTTGGGTGTGACACCATTTGAGGCAGGACACTTGTGCTGCTGGCTTCTGGATTAAAATCAAAGGTTGGTTTTTCTCATTTAATTCTTTAGAAAATTATTATTGGCCTTCTATGTTTTGTTATATGTTCATAGTTAGAAAAACATAGATCCTTTTCTAGGTTGCATGTGAACTTAGGAATATTAGTTCATAGATTGTAGAAAACCTTTCACTCCTCCCCCTCGAAGTCCTCCACCATCCTCTTCACGGGAACATCCTTCGGATGATGATGCCAAAAAGGGGGAGAATACGGATAACCCAAACAACTCTGATGCTTCAGAAAACTCTTATGATAGCATGTCCTTAGGGCCCTTTTCAGGGAGTCCTGAGTTTCAGGGGGAGCCAACTACTTAGGAGGAGTTCCTAAAGCATCCAGAGCCTAATTCTCAGGGGAGCAATACGCTTATGAAGAGGATGAAGGTTTTTCTGATCTCTCATTCCTCAATGTTCCTCCTATATCCATCATTTATCCTGAACACAAAGTTGACACGAATCAGGGATCAAATCAACAGGATTCTGCTGAAATCTCTCAAGATCTTCACCCTACATCTTCCAAGTCAAGAAAGCGACCCCCCTGTAGTTCCCTCTTCCCCTGAATCTTCCAAAAGGGTTAAGAGGGTTTCCTCCATCAAAGAAAAGGCTACAGTATGGGAAATTTCTGAAGAGGAAGTTAGAAAATTTGCTGATGAGCACAACCTATCTTGACCAATCAGATTATTACTCTTCCATATGACAGATTTGTTCAAAAGCTTGCACAGGAGGAAGGTAGCATCGACTAGCAGAAGACTCTCATCAACCAGTTTAATTCGCTGGTTAATAAAAGGAAAAAGGTTGATGAGCTGAACATAAAAATTGACTTGTCCAAGTATGCTGACATGTTTACCAAACGACACTCAGTGTATCTGATTGTCAAAGTGAGATGTGTCAAGCTAAAAAATCAGAAGATTCTGCTGCTTCAGATGTCAAAAAGAAGAGATGATGGTGAGTTTCCTGAGGATTTGCTAATTTCAAATCTTATCAAATACGGCTACAACGAGTGGTTGGAAATTGCGAATATTGTCAAAAACAACAAAGGACTCCATTCATAGGAACTCAGAATGGCCCTGGAATCAATGATCAACAATGCAAGGATGTTGAACCTTCTTCATCCTACAACATCTTCATCTAGGGTCTCCTCTCTTGTGTGTAGAAGAAGATCTAGAAGTACACATACTAAGCATCTGATGTCTAATAGGTTAATGGTTATCAACAACTCTCTTCCCCCAGAGTTGAATGAGGCTTTCAAGTTTGTAAGCGAGCCAATGCATGAAATGTTCTACAAATATCACAGTAGTGTGATGTGTTCCATACGAACTAACAAAATTCCTCTTGCTCCTACTGACCATTTCTTCCACTTAAGGTGTGAGTGTGCCAAAGCAGAATTAGCATATGGCTTCCATTATTTGCTATCTATTGAGATGGAGAAACGAAGACAGGAGTTGTATCATGACAACTATAAGTGGATCAAGCCTGAGATTTTTAATGAAGCTGACTTCGTCAAGTCACTGGGAGATCAGGCGTTTAGATAAGTTTTCACATAATCAGATTGAGGGAGATTGTTGGGCCGAAGCTGAGAATCTAATGAATGTCAAAGGCAACTTCACATTGTCAACTCTTACAGTGTATAACTCTTACAACGTATGACTCTCACATCGTCTAACTATCGGCGACAGCATGAACACTTATATTTTTGTAATTTGTGTAATTATAGTGATTAGATTCTTATCCCTTTTAGAGTTGTAACCATCCCTGATTTGTAGGGATATTATGTGTTCTTAGTTGTCTCCCTAATATAAATGTGTTTGCTAGGGTTCATTGCAATGGGTCGATATACTTTGTAATCTTCTCTGTATGAAAAATATATTGCTAATCAGAATTAGTTTCTGATTATTCTTTGTGAATTCTTGTGTTTTATTCCTTATTGATCCTGGTTACGTTCTGACAGTTATTAATTTAAATTTCGAATTCTCTTGATGTGATAGTTAGGAAGATACGCTTTTTAAGGGAATATCTCTTCATCTGTGTAGGTTGACATGAATTCACATGATCGCATACTCAAATCATGCCCCATTAATGAAGTTTCTCTTTTCCACTTGAGCACTTGGTCCACCAACACTATAAATGTATACCATACTCGTTCCATCTCAACCTTTACCTTGCTGTCAAACTCTTAAGAACCCTAAAAATTTGCGTGCTCGAAATCTTCAAACCACTCAAATCGCAAATGACACCTCACAGTTCTGCATCTTTTAATCCAGATGAAGTTGTTTCTATTCAAAATTTCAAGCCTTAATCCATGAATCTACTTGTAATTCTTGATCTTGAAGCTTACAGTGCTGACTTATGTGTTCTTGTTCTTTTTTTTTTGCATCACTCTGTCGATGGTCATGCTATAAGTGCCAATCCTAAGCGTCCGGTATTCTGGGTGCATCATGGTTATCACTCAACACTTATCAGTACAAAACAAAACCACCACTGAAGTTGAATTGATTTCCTTGGAGGTTGAAACTCCATGTCCAATTAAACAATTAAGCATTAACCAACGTTAAATTTCTCGATTGTTAAAACTACCAATGGAAGATCCCTTTCAAACTGCTTCGGCTGTTGAACTGGTAAACAAGTACATTATCCAGATTCGAAAAATATCAACAATTTCAAGAAAAAGTATCTTCCACCTTTGTGGAATTTCTTCTTTGGAGTACTCCTTCGAAACCTATCTACACGAACTTCTAGTTTTGATTTTGCTGCCCCAAATTTCCTTCAAATTCTTTTTGGTATTTATTATGACATTCCTCTTGACTACGCTTCAATTCTTTGGGTGGATTTTATATCCTATATTAATCATTCGAAGAGAGCAACTGCGATAGCTTCACCTAGGTTTTTGGCAATTATAGTTACTACTGCTTATCTTGCTGAGAAAGTTGTTGTTGATGAAAACATCTAAGCTATGGAATGGATACTTCTCTACCACCATTCACTCCACCCACTTCTTCCCCACATACATACACGTCCAGATATGTTCCATTCATTCTTCTACATTCAGTCATCACCTGAATAATCTTCTTCTCAATGAAAATTTCGAGGATATACAAACTGAATAGACCATATCATCTCCTCCTCGTGTCTCTCACGACGAATCCATTTTTCATGTGGCACCATTTGATTTTCAGGATGATGATGAGACACTTCATGATGATACTCTTGTGTCCATGAAGCAATACAATACCTTGAATCACAAGCTAAATGTGCTACTTCGATACCATACTGGCTTTGATACGGAGTCACTACAAACTGTTATTTCCAACGTTGATGTTTGTAATCAAATCAAGATTTGTCATGAGAATTGTTGTCAATTGTTAACAATGGAGTTTGCTGAATCTAAAAAACCATTGATGGACAAACAAAAAGAAATTGTTGAGCGAATGGACAATGCTGTTCAGACATTTCAAACCTCATTAATCGAGATTCATGGAACTTTAAATACCATTCTTGAATAAACAAGGTTATTCAATAAGGAATATCATTACCAACTCCTAAAGCAACTACATAAGGCTCAAGTTCGTGTCTCTGAACTTACTCAACAATCTACCGTCCCTGCATTCCAGAGCTTTGCCACCATAATCAAAGCTTACAATGAAGCCATGATGCCCAAAGTTGTTTTGTATTACAGGAACCAGTTGGGACCTCTACTCACCTTAGCTTCAGGGATAACTTGAAGTGCTCTTAATGTCCCTGCGGTTCATTCGTCACAAGGGGGAGAAAGTTCAAATCTAAGGTTCGCAACAACCATTGTGGTATCGCCAACTACAATACAAAAACTTTCTTCATTTTAGGTCAGAAGACTAATTCCCATCCATCCAAATGTTACTAAATGAATCAGCTTAGGTTCTTTGGGTCCAACATGCTTTACCATTACTACTTCTACTTCTGGCCCTAGTCCATCTCGTGATAAGGGAAAAGGAAATGTGATTGAATTAAGCAAATAAGAGAAAAAAGAACTAAAGAAAAGGAGAATGAAATGATATTTCACTTGAACGAAATGGATCAAAACAAGAAGTATGTTCGATAAACAAATTTGGAATGTTGAGATGATTCACGATGTGGGATTTAGTGAATTTGATGTCTTCAACCGCATTCCATTGAAAAGTTATGATGTATCCAATACAGATGAAAGTCAGCTTGATTTGCCATATAATTTAAGGACTTTCTCGTATACTCAGTTTATTATTAGGGTTGCGAGTGGAAGCAAAGAGGAATTTAAGAATCTGAAGATTACGTTCCATGCACATCTGATACAAGAACCCAAAGATGTGTGGATTTAAAAGAAAATACTGGAAGCCAAATTCATTTAGAGTTTAAAGAACAAAAGGCATGAATGGGAGACTATTGAGTAAGTTTAGAGAAATGAACTTGAGCCTCATGAAGTTTTTTGAGGAGCTAGTAATGATATTCCTTATTGAATTACCCTGTTTCCTTAAGAATGGTATTCAAAGTTCCTTGAATCTCAGTTAATGAAGTTTGAAATGTCTGAATAACGTTTTCAATCTTCGTATCCAGTAGCTCAATATTTTTTTAAAGAATAATTTGGAGATCGGTTTTCAATGGGAAGCCAAATTCATTTACACTCCATATCCTTTTTGTTCTCCGAAGTCTTTTTGCCCCCGAAGACACAACAGCTTCTACTATCCTGATATATGCTAATATGCACGATGGATTATGTGCATGTTAGCTACTGTAGTTTGCTATTAAACGTGTTCGTATTTAATTAGTCTTAGTGATTCACCTTATTCTGTCATAAATATCAGGTGAATGAATAGGGTTTAGTAGGTCTTTTAGAAGATTCGCTTATTCTGTCATAAATATCTGACTTTCATGTGTCAGTGTAACTAAAAATTTTGAGTATTCAAAAAATTTTGGTCATTTAAAGAATTAACAATTGAATAACTAAACACAAGGTGATTATTGCAATAACTTATTTTTGTAATCATATTTAGCATACTAATTACTTATAAAATAAAAAAAATGTTGATAGGTCTATCTAATACACGCCATCCGTTACGATATTTAAAAAAGAATTACCCATCAAAGCCACACAACTTTTTTATTTTTACTTGGTTAACCTCACAAATTTTGTTTTCTTCATTATATAATTCATTTTGCTTAACAATATGCTAATAAACACTATATAGCTTGTGTTGTGTGTATTGTTTGATTGTAATTTATAGATTGAAATATGATCTTCTATTAGTTATGTTTTCAGCATAAATCAAATTTGACAAATCAAGAGCTTGAGCCATGTATAAGTTTTAGATATCATTTTAGAAATCTATGTTTGCTCCTGCATATTTAATATTTCTACAAAACAAATCTAACGAACTTATTACTTCACTAACAAATGAAAAACGAGGTGTTTTTGACCATATCATCTCAACCATTAAAGATAATAAAGGAGGTTTGTATTTTGTTTATGGTTATGGTGGAATCGGTAAAACATTTCTTTGGAAGATATTATCTAGAGCCACAAGATCTAAATGAGAGATTGTTTTAAATGTTGCTTCAATTGGAATTGCCTCTTTGTTACTGAACGGAGGAAGGATAGTACACGCTCTTTCATGTTCCTTTAAATCTTAATAAATATTCTCTTTGTTTTATAATGCCAAAAATATATGTCTCCATATTATTAAAACAATCAACACTAATTATCTTGGATGAGGCACCAATGGTTTGTAAGTATACATTTGAAGCTTTGGATCAAATTTCAAAGGATATATTAAGTTATGATAATGTTACCAACTTAGAATTTCCTTTTGGAGTAAAGTGATTGTTTTTGAAGGAGATTTCAAACCAAATTCTACCAGTTATTTCCAACGGTAGTAGGCAATACGTTGTCAACGCATCTTTAAGTTCTTTACACACACACACACATATATATATATATATATATATATATATATGTATATATATATATATATATATATATATATATATATATATATATATATATATATATATATATATATATATATATATATATATATATATATAAGATACATGCAATTTTCTTAAATTAATGAACAACATGAGGTTGACTGTTGGAAGTGATCCACCGTATACTGATGATAAAAATTATTTTCAAATTGACTGTTGTATATAGGAGAAGGCGATATTGGTGGTTCAAATGATAGTGATCCAATTATTTATATTCTTGGAGATCTTCTCATTACACAATCATATGATTCTATAGGTTCATTAATTGAGTTTCTATATCCTTCATTTCTTCAAAACTTCAACAATCCAAAATATTTTCAAGACGGAGCTATACTTGCACTGGAAAATGAAGATGTTCATAAAATAAATGATCGTTTATTTCATTGTTTCTAGGAGAAGAAAAGGAATATTGGAGTTCAGATAGTATCTATCAATCAGGGTTTATTCATAATCAATTGAAGAGAGTTCATACTCACCTGATGTTCTAATGGTCATAAACTCCCATGATTGCCAAACCATAACTTACTTTTAAACGTTGGTGTTTTGATTATGTTGTTTAGAAACATTGACCAGAAAAATGACTTATGTAATGGAACAAGACTTCAGGTGATATTATTGCACAATCGTGTCATAGAATATGTGCTCATAACTAAAAGTAATATCGGACATCATATTTTTATTTCAATAATTTCTTTGATACCTTAGGACAAAAAGATTCCATTCAAATATAAAAGAAGATATGTTCCACTTGTTGTTTGTTTTGCTATGACAATAAATAAGGTCAATGACAGCCTTTATCAAAGGTTGATTTGTTTTTTAGAGAACTTGTTTTAACACATGACCAATCATATGTTGTTTTATCCAAAGTTAAAAGTAGATAATAATTAAGTTGTTAATTTTAGATAATGATGACAGACTGACCGATAAAACTTCCAATGTTGTATACAAAGAAGCGTTTCAGAATTTATGTCAAAGTATTATGTTTTTTTAACTTATGATATAAATTCTCTATTACTTAGAAGAAAAAACTATTTTATATTTTTTGTTGTGATTTATATTTTCTTTTTGTATACATAGAACTAGGGAAAATTACTTATAAGGGTAACCAAGTTTCAAAATTATTCACAAAATACCATCCAAGTTTCTAATGTTCAGAAAATACCATTGAAGTATACCCTTTGTACATATTATACCATCTAACTTTAGGTATTGCTCAAACTTGACCCTAAGGTCACCGGTTATTAGGTGACTTGGCATAGTCTTTCCTTGTCATATATGTTTCTTAGTTGGCTTTTTGGTTAACATATAAGACATAACTCACATCTACTAGGGTAAAAGAAGGCATTCCTCTCTAAACGGCTCAAGGAAAGCAGGTGTCAAGCTCAAACACCAATTATTCCAAACCAAGGGGGACATTTGACTACGTGAACCCTTGTGAGTGTGGCTATCCTTCTCGAATTTAGACGTTATCTACTGCATCTAATCCTGGCTGAAAAGTTAGGTTTGGTCAAAACTCTTTGGTAAGTGTATTTCCCAATAGTTTATCATCTTATTCTTGTACATAATTGGTTGATTATGTGAAATCATTTTTAAAAAAATGAAAGGAAAAAAGAAGAAAAGTTGTGGTTTTTGGGAATCGTTTGAGGAAGAACCAAAGTTGGAAGATGTGGGATGATCAAGCTCCATTGAAGTGATAATATCAAAATTGGAAAACAATTTTATTTTGTACAAGATGAAGACGGATAAGGACTCAATGAATTTTAGAAAATTTTTGGATGAAATGAGTAGGAAAGTGATGATTCTAAAAGTTTTTGTATTGTTGTTGTTTATTTCCATTGTAATGAAATTAACAATGTAATAGGTTAATTTCTTTCATAATTTTAATAGTGTAAGGACCAACTATGTAAGATATGTATTTGAATGACTAGTGTAATTGTTACGTTCCGTATTTATTGTTACCTGATAAATGTATTGGAATCTTTCATGTATGCAAATCTTTGAAAGGATGTTGTTATTTATACAACATACTTTTAAAGTATGTTGCATAAATAACATCATACTTTATGGAGTAATGTGTTTTAACCTGTCCTATATGCAATCTATCAAACTTGGAATCTTTCCATCACTTGACTATTATACCCTTTTTGAAAGGAATCTGTCTCGTATGCAAATCTTTGAAAGTATGTTGCATAAATAGCATCATACTTTCAAAGTAAGGTCCTGACTTGGAATATGTCGCATATACTTTTTGATGTTCTTTATGATGTTGTTCTTTATTTCAAGATGTAAAGTATGTTGTTATTCATTATATTGTTCTTTATGATGTTGTTCATATGCTACAGTATGTTGTTATTTATGCAACATACTTTAAAGTATGTTGCGTAAATAACAACGTACGTCCAAACCCTTTGAACTAGACAAATTACAGAGGAACAGTTTGACAGATTCCATATAGTAGCATTCTTCGACTGTTGAACCGAGACAAAACATGATGATAAACAACATGATATTTAAACTGTCCAAGATGATAAAATATGGTATACAACATAAATATTGTTCATAGATATCACAAGACATGGGCCCTAACAACATTTAGTTGGTTTATGTGCACACGATACCAAATGATATGCCCCTTAAAGTTTTAGGCATAATTAAACAAAAAACCACATTCCCACACCTCCTAGTTTAAATTAACTGAATATTTAGTGCTTTCTCCACTCCCATCTTTTGTGATAACCCTTTTCTTTAAATTAATTCTGGTGATTCTTTCAGATGGCATTCACCTCTTTGAATTTTACCACTATCCCCATATCTTCAACTGCGACATGAGTTTCTTGCACGAAATTAGCTTGTTGGAACCGAAATCTAAGTAAAATGCGGAATGTAAGAGATAGTTCCGAAATAGAGGAAGTTCAGAACTGCAGGACAAGTCCGAAGACTTGGGTGGTTTGCGGAAAGATGGACAAGTTCGGAAACTTGAGATGGTTAGATGGATCTTAATAGCTCAACAATAAAGAATTACAAACAGTTAATAACATGAAAAGGTAAAGACAATAAGATTGAAATACAAGAAATGGAAAGAACAAAGTAAGAACAAGTATGAACAAGATAAGGAATGATGGAATGAGAGGATTTATATATATCAATAAGATCGTGACAATCAGCTCTCAAAACATAAGGACTAAGTGAAGATGTGGTCTCCCTTTTATAGTGCAAGGCAGGACGACAGGATAATATCCTAAGGACTGAAGAGGAGACAGCACGTCTCTCTTCAGTCAGATAAGATGGTTCTAAATAATAAAATAATACAATGTCAGACTAGGTCGGCTATGCTGGAATATTTAATAATACAATCAGTACAATAACATGCTTCTAAAAGACACGCCAAATCTATCCTGATCATTCTATACAACTTGAAGCTGTTATCTTTTGTCTTATCTTCATCTTAAGTCTGTGTTGATGTTAATATTAGACTGCTGAACACAATAGTCTTCTGGATTCATTTGAGTTCCTGAACCAAAATTCTGAGTGGATTTCGGTGTCTTTGTCATTTCTGGTTATGGGAACATCGAAACTTGGACTTTCGAGCTTAAGCATATTTCTGAATGAGTTCAGAGCTTGGTCTACGGATTTTGCACCATGTGCCGATGCCGTCTATGTTGCAAAGTTTCGATATCCAAGATTGGATTTCGGTATGGAATATTTCGGACATACTTAACTAGAAAATAACTAAGCGCATTCAGAAACAAACATATTCATTTATATTCAGAACATTACTCAGAACATACAGATGTGAAATATGACTATTGTTTTCAACCTTCAAAATATCACGACTCATTCCATCAACTTAAACATTCAACCAAACTAACAAACCACCAAACAATTACAAGTATCACCAAAACAGACATTCATATCACCAGACAAACACTGGGTTGGTCAACGACCCATTTGACCTTAACACAACTTCTTCATTTTCTAGGACGTCATCACTTTTTTCATTTGTAGGACCTTATCACCTTCTTCTTTTTGTAAGACTTCATCACCTTCTTTTTTGGTACTTCATCACCATCTTCATTTTGTTCTTGTACTTCATCATCTTCTTCCTTTTCTTCTTGCATTTCTTCCATAATTATAATAACAATATTAATAAAGATTTTAAAGTACAAAACAAAAAGGGAATATAAGTAAATAGCAAACCTTGTTTGAGCAAGGGACATCTTCTCTTGTTGTGTCCTCGTTGATGACAATGCCCGCATTTTGAATCACCCCTTTCTTAGTAACACTATGTTTCCCTTCTTTTCCTGTAGCATATATTTTCCTGTTTACTTTTGGTCTCCCAGGAATTCATCTAGATTTGGGGGGCAAGATTGTATGACATTCCAATGTTGGCCACATGTCACTCCCATTAATAGGGTTAATCGTGTATCTATAACAACTACTAAACATTTTTTTTGAACCAAATTAAAATATACTCCTCCGCATTCCCATTCAAGCACAATATTGCAGCAACACCATGAAGACATGGTATACCAGATAGTTGCCAGGATATGCAGCCACACATGCTGTTCCTCATGTCAACTACATATACCTCATGCAATAATCTGACCTCGAATTGTTGAAGTCCATTGGAGTTACATCCCAATACCTGTAATCTGATGGTGTATAAAAATAAGTAAGTATAATGGGGAAAAATGTTATAAATCGAGGTTTTAATACATTTGTGCCTTCTTCAACTGTTCAATCTTCTTTCTGATTGATGGACTAATTTCCAAGCCCCATTTTTCCCTTTCTTCTTTTGACTAAACATTCTATCCATAATATACACCGGTATACTTTTCTTGAAGTTTGCAACACTCCAGAATAGATTCAAACCTTTGTCTTATAGTTGACTTTGCAGTACTCCTGAATAACCTCTTGTATTCCATACCGGTATACTTTTTCTTGAAGTTTGCATAGATGTGCCGAGTGCACTGCATATGCTCAAATTCAAGTACTCTCCCCTTTACTGCCTCGATCAAGCCCTGTAAATAGGGGACATATTTAATGATCAAGCCATAATATGAAACATACGAACATATTACAGAGGGACAAGTTGGCTGATATAGAGCAAACTTTCACTTTTTCTAATTTTGTTGTAAGTCTGACTACATTGCAGAACCAAGGCGTGAAACTAAAGAAATTGTAGCTTGAAACATACGGAGTCTTATTTTTAAAGTGTGTCGCTATTTATGCAACATACTTTAAATTATGTTGCATAAATAACAACATACTTTTACAACCACAAAAGGGGGACATTTTCACTAAAGAGGGATAAAGTGGCATATTCAATAATAATGTAGCATTCTTTACGTAGATTGAAAGGGGAAAAATTGCTGCTATGCAACATAATAGAGTATGTTCTATTTATGCAACACACTTTAAAGTATGTTCCTATAAATAGCAACATACTTTCACAACCAAGTTACTTGAACATTCAAAGTTCAATGAAAGTTAGTGTCGATAGTGTTTTATGTAGAATGGGATTCAGTTTATACTATATGCTATATAGAATTATTATTTTCAAAGAAAAGATTAAACTTGATTGAATCATGACATGTGTTTTTATTGCTGTTTGTGTTAAGTTACTGTTAGTAGTATACAACAATTTCAGCATGTATATTGTTATTCTAAGTCCATCTCCAATACATTCAATTTTTCAAATCTTAAATTATTGCTAATTTGCTATATCAATATTCATTTTTTTCTATATAACTCAAGCTTTTAACCTTTTATGTTCCTTCAACTTTTCAAAATATAATGGACAAATTGCTACTTCTTTACGCAGATTGTAAGGGGACAAATTGTTGTTATGCAAAACATACTAAAATATGTTGCTATTTATGCAACAAACTTTAAAGTATGTTGCTATAAATACTTAAATAGAAACATATTTTCATAACCATATATTAGAGTAGGACAGATTCAATATTCAAGAATAAATTAACATACTCTACAGATTACAGAAGGACAAATTGACTGATATGCAATGTAAGGACCCAAAAAATATGTCCAAATGGAAAGTAAGAAGTAAACAAACAATTAATAAGTAATTATTCAAATTTTGAGCAAAATGATATTTTGGTAATTTCCAATTACTATATAAAATGAAAATATTTATATTTTCATTAATGATGAAGTATATGAACTATATTATAGTTATAAGTATGAAGTATGAAGAATGAAAATATAAAAGTGAGGGAAAAGTATAAAATGAACGAAAATGGTATTTTGTTATTTTGAAGTATTTAATCTCATAATAAGATTTTTTATGTATAAGTATATCCTTAATATGTATATTAAGTCTATAAGTGGGGCAAAATAATAAAACTTAGAAGTTTCAAGAATTAAAGTTAGTTTTGTGCCAAAAATGAGAAGTATGAATGTCTAGGGACCAAATTGTCATTTCTTCATTGTTGTGAGGTATAAATAGATGGGAACACTCCAATTTCATTCATTGGAATATGAATGCAGCGGGAAGAGAGGGAGAGAAGGCAATTCTTGGTGAATTGATGAAGGTTTTGGAGCTAGCTAAGTAGTATGATCGAATTCATGAAGTTCCTAGCTCAATCAAGGTAAGAATCCATCTTTTTAGTTAGAAAACCCATTTAGGGTTCATGGCTGATTTTTATGAAATGGATGAGGAGTGATTCCTAGATTCCATGTAATTAGTAACTGTTTCTAGTCACCTCATGATCACTATCCAACATATGGATAGCTTGAATTCATGGTTTGGTGATTTTGGTTCTTATGAACCCTAGAAATTTGGGGTTTAAGATCATAGTGTTAATTGGATGTAATTAAGTAGTTATAATTATGTTTATGGATGAAAGAAATCATATAATTGGTTTCCTAATGATTCTGAGTAATCAAGAAGAAGTTAGAATGAAATAGGAATTGGAAAGGGTGACACGAAATTGGTGATTCCATGAATGAAACCTATAGAGATGGACAATTGAAGTCATGGCTTGGTAATGAATGAAGTATGTTTTGGGTTGTAAAACCCCGAATTTAGTTCCCCTTGGTTTTATAAATGTATGGATAGAAGTTGGAAAGAAATGAACCCTTGTATTAGAATTGATGTGCACATGAGCTTCTTTATAGTTCTTGTGACATCCTATGGTCTTAACCATTAATTCATGAACTAAATAAGATTTAATGGGAATAAAAATATATTCTTGACATGTTAGGAGGTAAATAGAACCTATCGGTAAAGTTTGGTTAAGTTTGGGAACAACTAGAAACAAGAAAGGACCTAAAATTGCAAAAAGAACAAAGTTTGGGGCTGAAATAGGTCTGTGCGTCACACGACCCGTGTGACCTGAGTTTGAGATATGCATAGGTCTGACACGACCCGTGTGACCTGAATTCATACAATTTTCTCCCATTTTTGCCTTATCTTTGTAGCTTTGGTCTCCAACTTCTATTATAAGAATAATATAGTGTTAAAACATGAAAAAATGAGTTAAATTGGGTATGTGAGCTTCCTAAGGGTATTATGGTGATTAATTTACAATTTATATAATACTTTTGGGATAGGGTAAACACTATGCCAAGGGGATAAATATCGCAAACATATTGTGATATGAGTATAGGAGGACGTGGGTTAAGTAGTCTTTACATATTGTTAAGAGCTAACATGTCTTAATAAGAATGTTAATGAACTCCTCAGGTAATTAAGGAGTAAAGTTCATGGAATGGAAGGGACAAGGGAATGGTGTAATCTTAGTTAGGCTTCTCTAACTAGCCAAGGTGAGTACATGCAACTTTTATCCACTTTGAGATATATGACAAATATTATGAAATATCTATGTATGTTTTTATACATGAGGAGATGAATATGAGTTAATACTTGTATTATATTGATAAGTATTATGTGGGATGATGAAATAGGTGTTCTAATGAGGATACCATGTTATGAATGGTCTATGAATGATGTGTAATATATAAGTAATGGTATAAGAAATTGTATTTGGCTTGTAGCCTTAAAATATATAGAAGTAGTGATGTTGTGATAGAAATAGTATATGTCAATGTAAAGGAATGGTATGAAAAGTAACAAAGTTAGATGAGGACATAACTCTCCATAAATAATGAGTAATGGGGGGTAAAGTATATGTGTTGGCATATAGCCTTAAAAGGTAGTATGAGTAATATAGATGAAGAAATAAAGTATTGGGGACATAGCTCTAATCATGAAATGATATATGATGGAAAGATGTAAACGGGGACACAACTCCTCAAAATAGTTGTATAATGGAATAAGTAGTAATGTTGATTATAATCTAAAATGTATAAAGGACTAGTATATAAGGTTTTTATACGAGACTTAATTGAGACTATAGGGAAGGTACATCTTTGATTGTGGAATCGATGTCATAAGATTAGGGCACTGGGATGGACTAGTTATATTCATTTCTTCTTGGTGCAAGAAATTGGGGGAAAAACCCTTGTATAATGGGTTAAACTGTCAATCGTGCATAAATACAATTATACCTATATGATTGATTCATGATAATGTAAGGGAAGAGATAAAGCCAATACAGAGTTTAATACCAAGATCATGTTTAATATGGTATGCAGATGAGTATAGTCGAGTATACGGAATTGTGATGTATTAATTATGAGATTGATAAAGTGTGGGTCACTTGTGTTAATAATTTGTATGGGTTATTTATATGAATATAGTGTTATGAGTTATGGAAACTGGAATAAATAACCAAAGATGAAAATAAAAGGATATTGTCCGAACCAGTTTACCCGCTTGAAGGGGGATCAACTAGGATCTTACCCACTTGAAATGGGATCAACTAGGACCTTACCCGTTTGAAGGGGGTCAGAAGACACTACTGGGATGGTACTTCCCTACGCGAAATAGTTGTCTCTAGCACGCGCCCTTATGGTTGGATTTGTTCTATGCCATGAAGGGAGATGAAATTAGCACACCCTTATGGTTGGATTGTTCTATGTCGTGAAGGGAGATGAGATTAGCACGCCCTTATGGATAGATATGTCTATTCCATGAAGGGAGAGAGAACTGAGCACATCCTCACAGATGGAGTGGTTTCGTTCCGGCAAGGAAAAGAGATATGGAGTTACCCGTAAATAAATTGGAATAGAAAGAAATTACGATTCAGAATCGGCTTAACTTTATTATATATGTGATGATATTCATTTTTATGAGTTGTGTATTCAGCCAGTATGTAAGGGGTTAATGAGGTATGAGTTTTTGGTGATAACTAGAGTATGATGTATAAGCTGTATGTTTAATGTAAAATGTCTTATTCGTAGAAGTGATGTTGTGGAGTCATTTTCCAAGACCTGACGTGTAAAGGAGGGAATAATTGAAGATATGTAGATGTGAATATGATAATGAGGTTTCACAGTTAAACTGTATTCAAATGAGCATTTGTATAAATATATTATGAGTCCAAACTCGTGTAACTCACGAGACTTTATAGTATTACGTATGTGTGTTTTGTGCTATGTATAGAGTGAAGTGATTATGGAACGTAATGTATTTGTATTCGATCACTATGTTATGTGTAAGTTCCAGTTCACTGCTATGGTTGTATTAATATATAGTTAGAAAATGATTTTTCTTTTTTGTTATTAAATAAAATAACCATATATTTTGGAATTATGGTTACTACGACAATCATGCATCAAGTTTAGCAGTCCTATTATGGTTACTACGACAAACTAATCACATGTGTTGACGCATGTTGGATATAGAATCACACATTCATTCTGTTTGATTTTGTTGAATTGATAATTCACAAGAAGCAGTTGTATTTGTTTTGAAGGTGTTAGACCCTATAATCGTCTGGAATACAAATTGGAAATACCCCCATCACATGGCATAGCAACCCATTTATTAACGCATCACTGGTAATCTACCAAACTACCCTCAAAACTACCATTTAATTTAAAATATATTTTAAATATTATTTTCCCAAACTTGAAAAGCATAACAAGAAACAAAATTTCCAAATTTTTCTAGAAATGGAGAAGTCGTGGAGAAGTCGTGAAGATTGACAAGAGTTGATGGATGGTGGTAACAGGTCCATGTTATTACTCCTAAAAATAGACGAGCAATTTATTACCTTACTAGTATAATATGGAGAGTTGGTGGTAGTTCGCTTTTATATTTCTTCTTTTCCTTTTCTAATGAATTAAAATTCAATCATACGAACCATGCATAGTTTGCGTGTACCACACACCCTGTCATGTCACCTTACTTGCCAACCTTAATTAAATTATTTGCAATAATTGTTGTGATAGTAGACAACAAATATGCAATAGTAATTTTAATAAAGGAAACTATATTTTGAATTTTGTTAACGTCAAATGAGAAAAGATTAAATTTAGTGTGTTTTTCATTATTTTGGTTACTAGTTAACTTATGTAATAAGATGATTGTTGATATTATGAATCACTTTTCCTCTTATGATAAAACTAATTACTAACTAATGCATATAATAATTAGTAAAATGTCAACTTTAATGCATCAAAGTGGCAAACCACAAGTACGTTTCGACTGCACACATTTGAAGATCGTATGACCCAGTTCCAAGTAGGAAACTGAGTGATATGAAGTTGTGAATAAATTGGTTTATAATTTAAAACTTTATTTTCTAGCCCACATTTTCAAAGGTTATATAATATGTTTCCATATAAAAAACTCTCTTTTGATAAAATCCAATTTCTAAAATACAACAATTCTTTTTAGTAGTGTGCATTTATTTAGGGGGTTTTTATCTCGGTTTAACATTACCAACAATGTTATTTTACCAGAAGCAAATAGGTCACCGATTAAGTCAACCGTGGACCGTTCTCAACTCTTCATCCCCATTAAACTCTCTATTTTCTCTCTATCTCTGTTAAATTGATGGATTAAACTCGTTAAAGGTCCAATCAACATTAATATTTATAAAGTTTCTGGGGTTGATATATATATATATATATATATATATATATATATATATATATATATATATATATATATATATATATATATATATATATATATACTCTAGTTTAAAACCTATGTGTTACACGGTTTGATTAAAAAAATTAATAGAAATAATCAATCCACCTATATTTTAGTGATTTTTTGAATTTAGATGAATTCTATTTAAATTTACAAATGATAGGATATGTATTTTTTAGGGGTTTTTTGAATTTAGATTGTGATATCCGGAAATCATAAACCTGATTTATTGGGATTTATTTTGAATTTAGATTGACTTAAACTTAGAATATCATGTGGAATAAAGACCTTAAAAGGATGTCAGATATAGATATATGTGAACATATTGATAAAAGAAAATTAATATTTTTTTTCTATGTCAGCTTGTTGATTTTTACGTTGGAAAATTTTGTTATCACAAAGGAATACTTGGTTCATATTTGAAACTAACCACGGAATAAGTAGTAAGAAGAAATAGTTCACACGAACACCCGATTTTATTTCGCAAAATAAATAGTCATATATAAAAATTGTATTTTAATATGATTATCTTGAAATATAAGCTCTTCCCTTGAGATAGTTTTTGGGAATAACTTATATATAAATTAAGTTTTGTTGTTAATTCGTTAATTAACACTTAATATATCATTGAGACATCAGCCGTTAATACATTAATTTATGTATTTTATGAAACTAACGCTCAATATGCAATTGCATCAAAACTCAAAAGATATAGGGCACAGCCTCATGGACTTTGACCTTTCGAGACCTATATCATTTTTTATGTATATCCTATACCTGTAAGTCGTAACATATATAGCACACGGTTTGAATAAATAAATTAATAGATTTTTTGAATTTAGATAAATTCTATTTAAATTTACAAAGGATATGATATGTACTTTTAGAGGTTTTTTGAATTTGGATTGTGATATCCGGAAATAATAAACCTGATTTATTGGGATTTATTTTGAATTTGGATTGAATTAAACTTAGAATGTCATGTGGAATAAAGGCTTTAAAAAGATATCACGTGGCACTAAAGTGCTTTGTTTATTAGTATGTGTGTGTGTGTGTGTGTATGTATGTATGTATGTATGTATGTGTGTATGTATATATATATATATATATATATATATATATATATATATATATATATATATATATATATATATATATATATATATATAGGGGAAGGGTTCAAATTAGAACCACTAAAAGATTGAGAACCGTGAGAACCACTAATTCACAGTTTAATAAAAAATTTACGTTATAGTATTCACAGTTTAATAACTACAAATTTTATTATATTGTGAATATTGTAAAACATATTAAAAAATAAGAAAATTTATTAACTTTGATGTATTTTCACATAATAAACAAGTGTGAAAAAATAAAAAAACCAAAAAAAACATAATTTTTAATGTGTGATGAGAGAGAGAGAGAGAGAGATGTTATATACACAATGAATACGTCACAAGACATAATATAAGTCAATGCTTTAAAGAATAAATACTAAAGTTGCTTAAAGTTTGTCCTCCAAAAATTAATTAAAAAATACAACAACCAACTATTTTTTTTATATAAAAACTCGTCACCATGACGCGGAGATCATTCAATTTTTCTCAATTTCTTAGTTACGGTATATACGATAATGAAATCGGATTGTCAATCAAAATTTTAAATTTAGAATGCGATCATCGATTCAAGTTTCACATAATCCTAAATTAGTTGCTGATATCTCGGTTTTAAATTGAAAAATATGATTTAAGCCAAATAATTAAGAAAATTATATGTGACATTCTAGCTTCTAAGACATGCCACTTGGCAATTAAAGGGCATTGCTGATATCTCAGTTTTAAATTGAAAAATATGATTTAAGCCAAATAATTAAGAAAATGACATGTGGCATTCTAGCTTCTAAGCCATAGCACTTGACAATTAAAAGGCGTTGTTTATTAGTATGTATATATATATATATATATGTATATATATATATATATATATATATATATATATATATATATATATATATATATATACTCTAGTTTAAAACCTATGTGTTACACGGTTTGATTAAAAAAATTAATAGAAATAATCAATCCACCTATATTTTAGTGATTTTTTGAATTTAGATGAATTCTATTTAAATTTACAAATGATAGGATATGTATTTTTTAGGGGTTTTTTGAATTTAGATTGTGATATCCGGAAATCATAAACCTGATTTATTGGGATTTATTTTGAATTTAGATTGACTTAAACTTAGAATATCATGTGGAATAAAGACCTTAAAAGGATGTCAGATATAGATATATGTGAACATATTGATAAAAGAAAATTAATATTTTTTTTCTATGTCAGCTTGTTGATTTTTACGTTGGAAAATTTTGTTATCACAAAGGAATACTTGGTTCATATTTGAAACTAACCACGGAATAAGTAGTAAGAAGAAATAGTTCACACGAACACCCGATTTTATTTCGCAAAATAAATAGTCATATATAAAAATTGTATTTTAATATGATTATCTTGAAATATAAGCTCTTCCCTTGAGATAGTTTTTGGGAATAACTTATATATAAATTAAGTTTTGTTGTTAATTCGTTAATTAACACTTAATATATCATTGAGACATCAGCCGTTAATACATTAATTTATGTATTTTATGAAACTAACGCTCAATATGCAATTGCATCAAAACTCAAAAGATATAGGGCACAGCCTCATGGACTTTGACCTTTCGAGACCTATATCATTTTTTATGTATATCCTATACCTGTAAGTCGTAACATATATAGCACACGGTTTGAATAAATAAATTAATAGATTTTTTGAATTTAGATAAATTCTATTTAAATTTACAAAGGATAGGATATGTACTTTTAGAGGTTTTTTGAATTTGGATTGTGATATCCGGAAATAATAAACCTGATTTATTGGGATTTATTTTGAATTTGGATTGAATTAAACTTAGAATGTCATGTGGAATAAAGGCTTTAAAAAGATGTCACGTGGCACTAAAGTGCTTTGTTTATTAGTATGTGTGTGTGTGTGTATGTATGTATGTATGTATGTATGTATGTATGTATGTGTGTATGTATATATATATATATATATATATATATATATATATATATATATATATATATATATATATATATATATATATATATATATATATATATATATATATATATATATATATATATATATATATATAGGGGAAGGGTTCAAATTAGAACCACTAAAAGATTGAGAACCGTGAGAACCACTAATTCACAGTTTAATAAAAAATTTACGTTATAGTATTCACAGTTTAATAACTACAAATTTTATTATATTGTGAATATTGTAAAACATATTAAAAAATAAGAAAATTTATTAACTTTGATGTATTTTCACATAATAAACAAGTGTGAAAAAATAAAAAAACCAAAAAAAACATAATTTTTAATGTGTGATGAGAGAGAGAGAGAGAGAGATGTTATATACACAATGAATACGTCACAAGACATAATATAAGTCAATGCTTTAAAGAATAAATACTAAAGTTGCTTAAAGTTTGTCCTCCAAAAATTAATTAAAAAATACAACAACCAACTATTTTTTTTATATAAAAACTCGTCACCATGACGCGGAGATCATTCAATTTTTCTCAATTTCTTAGTTACGGTATATACGATAATGAAATCGGATTGTCAATCAAAATTTTAAATTTAGAATGCGATCATCGATTCAAGTTTCACATAATCCTAAATTAGTTGCTGATATCTCGGTTTTAAATTGAAAAATATGATTTAAGCCAAATAATTAAGAAAATTATATGTGACATTCTAGCTTCTAAGACATGCCACTTGGCAATTAAAGGGCATTGCTGATATCTCAGTTTTAAATTGAAAAATATGATTTAAGCCAAATAATTAAGAAAATGACATGTGGCATTCTAGCTTCTAAGCCATAGCACTTGACAATTAAAAGGCGTTGTTTATTAGTATGTATATATATATATATATATATATATATATATATATATATATATATATATATATATATATATATATATATATATATATATATATATATATATATATATATATATATATATATATATATATATATATATATATAGACACACACACACACACACACACAGAGAGTTAGGATCATATGTGGATTGCAATTATTGTGAGAATGTATGACTAAATATGGAACGTCTGATTGTAATGATCTACGGTCTTAGAATTAAAAAAGGAAGTTCACTTATTATCTCCTAATTTTGTGGGATTTTATTAAGTAATTAATTGACTTACTATATTAATTTAAAAAAAGTAAAAAAATTCATATTACGATAAAAAAAATATGGTCATTCGTTTATTCTTAAAAAACACGATTTCATTCTTAAAGATTATTAGAAGCATTCTTATAACGTAAAACAACAATTCTTATAACATAAACAACAATATATATAATATTCTTGAAGAATATACACAACATTTTATACAAGAATACACAATATTCTTGAAGAAAATACACAACATTCTATACTTAAACATAAGAATATATATAACATTCTTGAACCACCGGAATCTATTTTCAGTCTTCGTTCTTAAAGAATGTTCTGGTTTGAGCCTTTCATTCTTAAAGAATACATTTAACATATGTTGGTTCTAGTATTCATTCTTAAAGAATGCTTTAGTCTTTCAAAGACCAACTGAGAATTTATCCAAAATAAGGAAGATGTCAAAGTATTTCATCTCAAGAAAGGAAATCAAAAACTCATATGCACATATTTCAAGTGTCCCAACAACACCTTGAATTTGGGGTTAAATACTTCCATAGAAATCACGTACTTTGATATAAGAACTATTAACAATAACATGTAAATAAATGGGAATCAAAAGGGTTACTTGACACTTACGGTTAACAATTTGGTTTCCAAAATAATGTCAAATCTTAAATCAAGAATGTAATCACTCGGTGTTGTTTTCATTGCCTGAGATGGGAAAAAAATATAATTGGAATAGAATTCAAAGCAACCCAAAAGTCAAATCATAACAATAATTGAATAAATGAAAAAGCGCATAAAACACATATGACATCTGCACTAACCTAAAATTAATCATCAATGTTAAACGGATCATGTCCTACAAAATTCGTTGTCTTGAGCTTTGAAAACAGAAATTAAATGGATCGGAAAGAGGAAATCAATCTGCGATATGAAAATGGGAAGAAATAATCGGAAGAAAATAAAAATGTGACATAAACAAACGAAAGCTTTTGTTGATTGTTCATCCATTACCACAGCCGCCTACTCCTTCCTTCTTTGTTTATATGACTGTGAAGAAACATTTCTGCAGATTAAAGGTTATTTCTTGGGTTCAATCCCAACAGTCTCAACCCAAGTCGTGTCCTTACTTCCTGGAATATCGATCTTTTCTTTTCTGTGTGAACACACTAAAACATTGCCATGTGCCATCGTTGAAGTACAAATGGTGCTTACCCCAATATGGTAGCGGATGAAATCGAGATTTGCTTGGACGAAATCAAGATTGTTTCCTGATTTTTCTCAGATATCAGAACTAAATCTTTAACCATACCTGATTGAGTCACAGTCGACCGCATCTAATTCATTTTCCTTTGAATAGCTAAACCCGCTTTACCGATAAATATTCAGGATTTGAAATCTCTAAACACGCTTTGACGAAATCACAAACACCATTCTTCAAAAGGAAATTTGATCACATTTTTTATCTATGAAATTCAGAAAATCAATTTGCATCTTTGGAATTCAAAAAATTAGTTTCAGAAAGCCCAAATCGATTTTAAACAAATGGATTCAGATCCCAGTTATTCGGTCAAAAGGGAATCGAGCACAAACCGAAGCTATAATGACACCACGAGATACGAAATCAATCGCGATCAATTACTTCATATTAGACGATAAAGTCTTAAAGTGAGATAAGGTCTTAAAGTCAAAAAGTTTGGATAGGAAGTCAAAAAGTGTGGATATGACTAACGTAATTGTAGGCGTGTTTAGTTGTAATCTATATTCTCTCAATTGTAATTCCTGTATATATTCGTGTACATCATATGAATACAATTATCAATTCAGTTCATTCATCACATGGTATCAGAGCTAACCTTATAGTTCTTAATTATCAATATCGTTCTTTCTCCTGTCTCTCGGTTTTCTATTTGCAATGGCAGCAGGAGCTCCACATCTGTTAACTCTAGCCACCACCAACACATCCACCCTAAACTTTCAAATTCCCTCAATTGCTGTCAAACTTGACCGTGAAAACTATTCCTTATGGCGCACAACCATTATTGCTGCCCTAGAAACTTTCGACCTTGAAGAATTTGTTCTAAATCCGTCTCCACCACCGGAAACTATTGTTGTTCCAGCCACCGAAGGAACACCCGCTACCGCTACTGCAGCGGCAATTCCAGCTACACCGGAAACCATCGCTCCCAATCTGGCGTACATAGCATGGAAGAAAAGGGATCGCTTTGTATTACTGTGGCTTCAGTCAACACTTTCTGAGAAATCTCTAGCCCTGGTAACTCGATGTCACTCTTCTCATATGCCTTGGCAAGCCATTAACAGATCCTTTCAAGCCCAAACTCGGGCTTCCAGAATGCAACTTAAAGCCCAAATTCAATCTCTCTCTAAGGGGTCCATGACCATGGTGGACTACATTGATCGCAAGAGATCAATTGCAGACTCCTTGGCTGCAAATCTTAGTCCCATATCAGATGAGGACTTGATTGGTTATCTCTTAAATGGGCTAGACTCTTCATACGCACCCTTTGTCACTGCGTTTATGATGAAAACGGAACTTATGTCTGTTGATGACCTTACCGGACTGCTTCTCCAAGAAGAAGCTAGGATTGAACAAGATCATGCTCGCCAAAACTCTGTTCAAACCAACTCTGTAGCTGCTCTCACGGTTAATCGCTCTTCAAATCGACCGTATAGCTCCTCCAATTCTTCCGGGTCTCGCAATACTGATGCGAAGCGCCGTCGTCCATTGTGTCAACTATGCAACAAACCGGGTCATGAAACTATAGACTGTTGGCAAAGGGACAATCAAACCGATTTCCCTTCTCGTCGACCAAATCCTCGAAATCAGTCCCGTCAAGCTCAAGCTCACGTCGCTCAACACTACAGTCCCTCCACTGTTTTTGATCCCAACTGGTATTTGGATTCCGGGGCTACCGATCACGTATCTCCAGACTTACAAAAGCTTAATGTTGCTGATGAGTACAAGGGAGATGACAAACTACAAGTCGGAAACGGTAACCAGTTGTCTATTTCTCATGTTGGTTCTTCTTTTCTGCCTAATTTACATTTGCCAAACGTGCTTATTGTAACAAAGTTAACCAAAAACCTTCTCAGTATTTCTAAATTAACCGAGGACAATAATGTTTATGTTGAATTATGGCCTAAACATTGCAATATTAAGAACTTGCAGGGTCAAACACTCCTGCGAGGGTACGTCAATAATGGTTTGTACCGGCTGCCCCATAACCCGAGAACTCACCCCAAGCATCCTCATGTGGCATTCATGGGCGTTAAGACCTCTCTTCAAGGATGGCATAGACGACTTGCTCATCCAAATGAACCTGTCTTACGACGCTTAGTTTCTTCATTTAATCTTCCATTGTCTTCAAATAAACTTCCATCTGTTTGTGATTCATGTCAGATGGGTAAAAGTCATCGTTTTCATCTTTCTTCTAGTCATGTAGCTGCTACAAAACCTTTTGAGTTAGTTTATTCGGATGTTTGGGGTCCATCCCCTGTTTTTTCGTTGAATGGCAATAGATATTTTCTTCTTTTTATTGATGATTGCACGAAATTTGTTTGGATCTATTTTCTAACTCAAAAATCACAGGTTTTCTCTATGTTTCAACAATTTCAGACCATGATAAAAACCCAGTTCTCCTGTGATATTAAAAGCTTACAAACTGATTGGGGTGGTGAGTTTAGAAATGTCTCAACTTTTCTTAAAAACCTTGG
This sequence comes from Cichorium intybus, assembly GCA_023525715.1. Taxonomy (NCBI): domain Eukaryota; kingdom Viridiplantae; phylum Streptophyta; class Magnoliopsida; order Asterales; family Asteraceae; genus Cichorium; species Cichorium intybus. The sequence goes on from CM042011.1 coordinate 105,096,916, forward strand.
TATCCTCCACCGTATTTCTTGTCCTCATACCCAAGAACAAAATGGAGTTGTCGAACGCAGAAATCGTATAATTGTTGAAAAAGGTTTGACACTCTTAGCTCAGTCATCTCTTCCCCACCTCTTTTGGGAACACGCCTTCAAAACTGCAACCTATCTTCACAACCGTACCATTACTCCTAAGCTTAATCATCAATCCCCGTACCAAAAACTTTATACCAAAACTCCAGATTATGAGTTTTTGAAAACCTTTGGTTGCCTTTGCTACCCGTTTCTCCGGCCTTACAATAACCATAAAATAGACTTTCGATCCTTACCGTGTATCTTTCTTGGGTATAGTACCACTCACAAAGGTTATCTATGCTTCTCTCAACCCAAAAACCGCATCTATATATCTCGCCATGTTGTCTTCAATGAAGACATTTTTCCCTACACAGCCATTACACCAACTGAGTCTTACTCCACCTCCTGTCCACCTCACGCCACCTCAACCATTCTTCAATATGTTGATGCTCTTCGATTTTCTCCGCCATTATATAATGTCTCTCCTCCTTTAAACTCGTCTCCTCCACAGTCCACTCCACCTCCTGTTAATCACCCCGCCAGCCCTCTCCCCGAGAGTCCGCCGTCTATGCCAACACCCACTACTATTTCTCACCAAATCCCCATTAGCTCAAATGCCACACAATCCTCCATCCCAACTCATTTTCGACCAGCAGACCAAAGTCAACATCCCATGATAACTCGTGCCCGTACAAACTCTCTGAAACCAAAGCTATTTCAAACCACTACCGTTTCCAATTCTGATGTTGAACCACGCACTTATACCCAAGCCCTTAAGCACACTTGTTGGCAAAATGCAATGAAAGCAGAATATGATGCTCTCATGAAAAATAACACCTGGTCTATTGTTTCTTGTCCCACTAACACTAATGTTGTTGGCTGTAAGTGGATTTTCAGGATAAAACGGCATTCTGATGGCACAATTGAGCGCCACAAAGAAAGATTAGTTGCTCAAGGATTCAGCCAAGAAGAGGGTGTTGATTTTTTTGATACATTCAGCCCTGTTATCAAACCAACCACGATCAGATTGGTTCTCTCCCTTGCTATCTCCCAAGGTTGGCGAATCAGACAGCTTGATATAAACAATGCCTTTTTAAATGGTGATTTATCCGAAGAAGTATATATGAAACAACCAAAAGGTTTTGAAGACCCTTCAAAACCAAATCATGTCTGTCGGCTTCACAAAGCTCTTTATGGTCTTTGACAGGTCCCGAGAGCTTGGTTTACCAAACTAAAACAGTACTTGGTCTCACATGGATTTCATGCTTGCCAGTCCGACACATCACTGTTTGTTCATCATTCATCACACTCTACCATATATGTTCTTGTTTATGTCGATGATCTCATCATGACAGGCACAAATGATGAACATCTTCAAAGTTTTATTACTGACTTACATCGTGCTTTCTCCCTCAAGGACCTTGGTGATTTGCACTATTTTCTTGGCATTCAAATTCATCAACATGCTACTGGTCTCACTATGTCACAGCAACAATATATCAGTGATATCCTCAACCGTAGTCATATGTCTATGGCCACTCCCATTACCACACCCGCTGATCCCCAAACTCGTCTACAGCGTAATGGTGATCCGTTTCATGATCCTACTCTGTATCGACAAATTGTTGGAGCACTTCAATATGCCACCATCACACGCCTAGATATAGCCTATTCGGTCAATCGGGTGTGTCAATTCATGCATTCCCCAACCACTACTCACTGGCAAGCTGTCAAACGTATCCTTTGGTACTTAAAGGGGACAATCGATCATTGTCTTCACTTTAAGCCCACTTCTGCAAAATCTCTTCATGCTTACTCTGATGCTGGTTGGAACTCACATCAAGATGATAGCCGATCCCAATATGGTTTTGCTGTCTTTCATGGCTCAAACTTATTAAGTTGGACCTCTCGAAAACAAAAGGTTGTGGCACGCTCAAGCACAGAGGCTGAATATCGCTCTTTGGCTTACACAACAGCCGAACTTCTATGGATAAAACAGTTACTCGCTGATCTACGAGCTCCAATAACTCAACCTCCTCTTATTTTGTGTGATAATGTCGGTGCCATATTTATGAGCAAAAATCCAGTAATTAGTACACGTTCAAAACATATTGCTCTAGATTTTCATTTCATTCGGGAGCAAGTGGAAATTTGGTGTTGCTTCCAAATATATATATATATATATATATATATATATATATATATATATATATATATATATATATATATATATATATATATATATATATATATATATTAGACGATAAAGTCTTAAAGTGAGATAAGGTCTTAAAGTCAAAAAGTTTGGATAGGAAGTCAAAAAGTGTGGATATGACTAACGTAATTGTAGGCATGTTTAGTTGTAATCTATATTCTCTCAATTGTAATTCCTGTATATATTCGTGTACATCATATGAATGCAATTATCAATTCAGTTCATTCATCACATTAGACGATAAAGTCTTAAAGTGAGATAAGGTCTTAAAGTCAAAAAGTTTGGATAGGAAGTCAAAAAGTGTGGATATGACTAACGTAATTGTAGGCGTGTTTAGTTGTAATCTATATTCTCTCAATTGTAATTCCTGTATATATTCGTGTACATCATATGAATGCAATTATCAATTCAGTTCATTCATCACACTTCAGTGGGTTAATACATATATTCGTCGTCACCATCTTCCATTGATGTCACCCTCACACATTTGAAGACTGCTAGAACACATATATGATGAAGAACACGTATTTGTTGAAGGGAAAGAAACTCATAATCGAATGCTGTTGATGGAGTGTATAAGAAGAGAGAGAGTGTGTGTGAGAGATGAGATAATTATGGAAGAATAGTTAATTTACCTAAATTAGTGGACAAAATTAAAATATGATTAATTAATAATTATGTTAATTTACCAATGTGCCCCTTACAAATAGTTGGGAAAATGACTTATAAGGGTAATTATGTCTCAAAACTGTTCAAAAAACACCATCCAAGTTAGGTCTGTTCAAAAAACACCATCCAAGTAAGGCATTTGTACAAAAAAACACCATCCAAGTAAGGCCTTTGTACAAAAAACACCATCGAACTACATGTTTTGTTCAAATTTTACCCGATGGTAACCGGCTCTTGCAGGTTAAATGATGACTTGGCCGGTCACCAAGTATTAGGCCAAGTCATCCTTTAACCTGCAAGAGCCGGTTACCATCGAGTAAAATTTGAACAAAACATGTAGTTCGATGGTGTTTTTTGTACAAAGGCCTTACTTGGATGGTGTTGTTTGAACAAACCAAACTTGGATGATATTTTTTGAACAGTTTTGAAGCATAATTACCCTTATAAGTCATTCTCCCACAAATAGTTGGACCACAATTAGTCATACATTCACAATACTTAGTGTTTATATATATATATATATATATATATATATATATATATATATATATATATAGAGTTAGGTTCTTTTGAGAACTCAAAAATTCATGAGATCTTAAGAACCAAATCTGGACCTTTAGATCAAAATTTTTGATGGCCTAGATCAACAGTGGCAGAACTGTAATTATAATCACATTTAAGGACATATTAGGTTTTTTAAAAATAAATGCAAGGGTAATTCAGGGATTAAAAATCGATTGAATCCCTCATATTAGGAAACCCCTACAAATCAGCAGATTATCTTTCTATCTATCTCTCTCTCTCTCTTCCGTGTTTTCACGCCTCCACTCCATCCCTAATCGGTTAATTGAGCCAAGCAATTTTCTCACCTCCTGATCGGTGCCGCCTCCTTCTCCGATCAGCAAGATACCATCGCTTCGACTTCTCCAATCAACTCATTTGAAAGGCCTTAGACTACGCATTGAAGGTGCCGCCGTAGAACCCCCCTGCGATTGAAGGTGCCGCCGTAGAACCCCCCTACGATTGAAGGTGCCGCCTCTTTCTATCACTCAAAAAATCGAGATCGCCTTGAATGGAATCGAGTCCGACCGTCGTATTCCAGATCGCGAATCAACCCTGCATTTTGTCACTTAAAAAATCGAGATGTGTTTCAATAGAATCGAGGCCGACCGTCGTCTTCCAGATTGAAATTCGACCCTGCAATCGGTAATCAGGTAATCTCCTAATCGCTTACTTCTATGTAGTTAACATCCAAAACAAGTTCGATGTCAAACTTTATTGGATTTTTAATTTGGAATAACTAAAAGATATTGTTGACGCACACAAGTAATTAATGCATCGTTAAGCTGTTGTACCCAAATGATTTCAATTCCAATTCATGGATCGAAAATCAACAAGGAATTGAAAAAATAGTAAGGAATGAACCAATTACAGGAATGGAGAATAGAAATTGATAATTCGCTTACAATAATCATAAAATCAATAACTTGGGTTTGAAAAGATAATAAAAAACCAACAATTTCTACCTATATGAATTTGATTTCTTGAATTGATTCAAAATTGCAGTTTTTGAAAACGATGAGTGCATATGGAAACGATGGAGAATGCATGTCACATATAAAAAAATCAACCTAATTATAAGAGTTTGCCACTAGTTTTTTTCATTTATATCAAGACACATCCTTTAGATGTGCACTAGTTTATCCTCTCCAACTTTACATTTTTATTGTGAGAAATTGTAGTATTTTAGTTTTAAGTTTGTTAGATGATTTTTTAGCCGTAATCGGTTTACATGATTACATGATTCAACTTTTTGATGATGTGTAATGTGTTTGACGTTGAAAGCTATTTTACACATGGTACTTTATTCAACTAATGGTTTCTCGTATTCTTCCTATTAAATTGTAGATTTTTTATTACAGTTCGTCGTCCTCTTCAACCGTGGAAGAATGTTATTAATTTGCGGCTGTTGATTTTATTGAGCCGGGGTTTTTGGATTTGATCACCTTTACCGGTAAACTCATTTACCCAAACATTTTGATACCTAGCCTTTAAATCCTATTGCCATTTAAACAGATTCATCGTTTTTTAATAATATTCTCAATTACCGTTGTCGATCAGTCAATAGTCTTGGTAAATATTACTTACGGTGTTTGTAAATAATATTTATAAATGAATATGTACACATGCACATATGCACAAATATACACATGCAGATATGTGCATATATGTGGAAAAACGTAAGTGCATATGTGTATTAATTAGTTGTATGTGTACATAAATGCATACATGTGCATATCATCATGTATAGGTGGATATGGAAATATGTGAATATATACATGTGCATATATGCATACACGTATGTGCATACATGTGCATATATGCATATACGTATGTGCATATATGCATACACGTATGTGAATATGTGCATATATGTATGTAGATATATATACGTATGAGCGTATGTGCATATATGATAATTTGTTTATATTCATGTTTGTGTACACATGTGTGCATATATGCATATATGCATACATATGTGTGCCTTTATGCATATTTGTATATATGCATGCAAGTATTTTTGGGAGGTAGTTTTTAATATGTAGTTATATAAATGCATATGTGCATATATGTTTCTATGTGTATAAATGCGTATGTGCACATATGCATATATGCCTATATATGCAAAAATAGATGTGCATTTGTTCATATGCGTATATGCATGTATGTATTTATTTTAATGTTTTTGAATATACATGTATATTCATTTTTGTTAATGTTATTCCAGATTTTGGAGAATTTATCGAGCAAATTGAAGAAATGAAAATTGAAATTTTGAGAAACGAAGATATCATGAATTTTCGTTGTATTTTTATATTTTTGTATGTAACATTTATTATTTCTAATAAATTTGTATGTAGCATTCAAAACAGTTGTATATTGTTGTACTTTTTAAATTCTATATATGTATTGTTCAAAAAAGTTGTATATTATTGTTTATAATAAAATACGTTGTTCATTTTTTTACATTTAGATATTAAAGTTACGAAGATGTATATATAAATTGTGAAAATATGCACATATGCATCGGCGAGTATGCATATATATACACATGCAAATACACTAATATGTTTTTTTTAATTTCGAAAATTTATTTTTTTTTAATTCAAAATTTTTATGTTTTTCTAAATCCGGAAAAAACTATTTAAAAATAAAAAACGAAAATTTTATATAAATTTTTATGAAAACAAAAATTTGATTTTTTTAAATTTCAAAATTCAAATCTAATAGCCTTGACTATAGGAGTTGTTAATGTTGTTGCCAAAAATAAAAAAAATCAAAATTAAATGTGAAATGATAAAATGACAATCGTGCCCTTTTGTGATCTGACCGATCAGAAAGAGTTCTCAAGATCTCATGGTATTTTGAGTTCTCACAAGAAGCTTACGTATTAAACCTCTGATACGACGTCGTATTACATGTATATCGCGTATTTTCTTATTCTCGTATTCTTTCTTTCTTGATTTTACATTTGACTCAACATTTATTTAATCTCGATCATGTATCCCTCCTTCAACGCTTCTTTATCCCCGATACGACTTCCTGAAGGTCTGAAGAAAGAAGAAAGAATCATCGAAGGAGGAATACATGATTAGGATTAAATAATTGTTGAGTTCAACAAGTAGCTTTGACAACATTCGTCTCTGTGTGAGCCCTCATCTCATGCTCCTACTACCTCTTAACTTCAAGTGGGAGTGATGGACGAGTGAAGATCGCCAGCTCTTTCTTCCCCGTGAATTGACTTCAACTGAAATTGGACGGACCGGCTTCTCCCTTTGAGCATAGCATGCTTTTAGGGAGAGGATCAACATAGAACCCCTTTTTATCCATAGAACCAACCTTTTAGCCATTGGATCTAGTAATCAATGAACAAAAATAAAAAGGCTAATTTATGATTAAAAGAAATCAATTAAATAAAGCTGGAGGGGTATGAATGGAAATGCATTATACTATTACCTGATTTAAATTTCCTTTATTTTAGCAAATCATTGACTATCAATATCATCCCCCTTGATTATAAACCTAATCTTCATTCTCTTCAAATTTTCTGGGAACGAAATTCTTCCAGTGCCGCCACCATGAACACCACCACCACCACCGTCTATTTCATCTCTATTTATCAGCGACTGATTTGTGCAATTCACGAGTTCAAATTAGAAGCATAAAATCTAATCCACGGTTCATGGTGTTGAAATGGTTCGATTACAAAACAAGATTATTGAACCAGAAACCAGCGGGACATGAGATTCAGTAGACGACTACATTAGATGGATTTGAAGCAGACGAGTACATTGGATGAATTTGAAGCAGACGAGTACACTGGATGAATTTGAAGCAGACGACTACATTGGAGAGCAATGTTAGGCAGTATCATTATTGTCTTCATCTGAACGATTCAGTAAGTTCCTGATCAGACAGGCTCTACCACATTCTCTCATCTCTAATTTCTCATCTCTGATGCTATAAAGCAGATAAAGATTTGTTAGGTTTTGTTTAATTATTCATCCATGTTTAATTATGAACATGTATGAACATGAGTGAAATTTCTTAGTTTTTAAGAATGTTCATACTGTTCACTACTAAAAATGGATGAAGATGATCAACTTTAATAGTGGTTATGACTTTGTTAGCATAAATTAGAACAATTTAATAGTGAAGAAGTATTATATTTTGTTGTAGTTTGCAAGATCACCCGTTTTTAGAGATTAGAATGATTTAATAGCGGCGGCTGTCCAGTAGGTGGCTAGAGATGGTGGCTCCTAGTTGGATTCCATGTCAGAATAACTCTCAAGTCCTGTTGGGCCATAATTTATGTTGGTTTAATCTTTGCATTTAATCGTACCAAATCCAAGGAGTTTCTGGGCTAAAATGAAGATTATATTGGCTATTGGTCGATTTCGGTATATGGGACCGAAATCCCCTGGATTTCGGTAGGCTTGCTGTCTTTTGGGCTTAGGGTTTAGGCTAGGTTTAGGCATAGACTATATATAGTCATTATAGCCTCATTAGTCATGTCAGTTGTTTTTGGGAACTTATGCCTAGCTAGAGAGAATTTCTTATTGTTCAAGCAACCAATGAATCTTATGTAGTAGTCTTTGGATTAATCAAAGAGTGCATTGAAGGTTTAATTTCGTGTTCTTGGTTGATTGATTGATTGATTGATACCATTCATAGATCTAGGATTGTTTGGGGCCTACAATTGGTATCAGAGCTTGAAAACTTACTGTTTTTTGAGTTTTTGGTATCAATCTTATCATTTCCTTTGCTTGGATCTTGGAGATTTTTGAAGATTTTAGGTGTTTTGATATGTTTTGGACGAGTTTTTGGGCTGTTTGGGTGTTTATGTTCTTGGTGTTCTTCGTGCTCTTGGAATTTTCAAGCAAAAATCATCCAAAAATCAAGTTTTTGATCCAAAAAGTTCAAATTTTAGCATAAAATCGGCGTTTTTGAGATTTGAGAGAGGATTTCGGTCAGATCTGAGGGTTTCGGTCACGCTCCCTTAGATTTCGGTGGCGACGCTGATTTCCCAGGATTTCGATTAGGGTTTTATAGGTTTTCGGTCCATTAAGCAAGATTTCGGTTAGCCCTTTAAGGATTTCAGTGCAGCTAGGATTTTTGGTGGTTTTCGGCAAAAATCCTTGGATTTCGGTTCTACTGTTCGGTCAGGGGATTTTGGTCCTGGTTTTCGGTCTATAGTAAATTCAGTAAAAAAAAGGGTAAAAATTTTCGAAAGGCTAGGTCAAATTTTGGTTTTTCGGTGAAATTTTTTTTAGGAGTTTTCGACCAATCTTTCGGCATTTGAAGGCTTATCGGTCTCGTTTTCGGTCCTTGTGCTATTGACTTAATGTTTCTCTGTAACATCCGTGTTTTGGGCCTAGGAGTTTTTGGCTTAAACCGACAAATAAAACTTATTTTGTAAATAAAGAAAACAAATGAATAAATAAATTTAATACTTCGTTATATTTTATATTGCGAATAAAAGAGCCAAATATAGTTTTAAAATCAAATTGTAACCAAATGTGAGAAATTTTGTCATAAGGACTAAAAGTGTCAATTTTGCCAAACTTACCCTAAGTAGATTTGACTAGTCATGGATTTAGAAAAATTAGAAGATATATTAAAGGAATTGAGGTAGAGTTTAAATTAGGTCTAATAATTCCTTGAATTTCATTAAGGACCTAAATTGTGAAGAATTTTAGTGTAAGGGACCATTCTTTTAAATTTAGGAAACTAAGGGTTAGTGTTGACCTAGTCAATGACTTAAGTGAAATAAATAATTGTAATTGGGGCATGTATGAATTTAGAGACTTCTTATAAGAATAATGGACTTTTAGGGTGTTGAGTGAAGAAAGATCTATCTATGGGGACTAATGTTGCAAATCCTGAAAGATGTAGAGTTTTAGATGGGGGTTCTCCCCATTTCAGCAAAACATCATGTTTTTGAGAGAAGGAGAGGGAGAGAGTGGCAATTTGAGTGATCATGGAGGATAAGATGCTAGAACTTGAATATTGATCAAAGTTCTTGAAGATTCCAAGCAATTTAAGGTATAAACCCACCTTTCTAGCTTTAAATTACGAGTTTGGGTTTGGGGATTGGACCCAATCCGAGTTTTATGATGGGATGATGTTCTTCCTATGATTCTCCAATGTTTATTTGATGTTTCTAACTTGTTTGGATCAACATCCAATCCATGGATGATTTAGATCCTTAGATTTGATTGAATTGGGTATTATGAACCCTAGAAATTGGGGGTTTGATGATTTGTTGAGGAATCTAGAAATTGATGGATGATTATGGTGGATTTGGATGAGGGGATTCATTTCTAATGATTCCCTAAGGATTCCAACTTTTGATTTGTAGTCTTAAACCTTGAATCACTAGAAAATGAGAATTGAGTGTTGAAATGGGTTTTATCCATGTAGATGATGATTGTATCTCTTGTTTAATGGATGAATGAATTTGTTACATCAAATTGGAAGTATAAGTGGAGTGAGGATCATTTCCTAATGATTCCATGGAATGGAAGAAGGAATCTCCATTTGTAATCACCAATTGTAGGAATGTAATTGGGTATTCCATGGTTTAAGCTTATGGAGTGAAGTTGTGATCATGGCATGTAATGGATTCATTTAAAATGATTTTGAATGATTAAATTGAGTCTAATGATGTAGTAAATTGGGTTAGAATAATGTCCTTTTGATGGTTAGGAGTTTAGAAAAGTATTGGACCTTGAGTTGGGTGAAAAGGACCAAAAGTCGGAACTGCTGTGCACGGAACACGGCCCGTGTTAGGAGGAACACGGCCCGTGTCAGCATGTCTGAGACCTTCTAGTTGGTTAACACGGCCTGGGTTATACCTAACACGGCCCGTGTCAGGTTCTGTCTAATTTTTGGTACTTTTTGAGTTTGAGCTTCGCAGGTTGGGCCTTGGGTTCTAAGGCTTAAGCCCATTTCTAGACAATGTTTAACTAAGATTTTACTCCTATGTGATGAAGTTTAAATAGTATTAGAACCATTAGTAATGATGGAAATTATCTCTTGTAGGAGTGGAGTAATTGAAGTGGAAGCAAGGAAGTAGCATCCTTCTTTGAGGTTTAAGGAAGGTGAGTTTACCGAAAGTACACATCCTTCCAACTATCTTTTGTGTGTGTTGTCAATTACTTTTCATGCATGATATTATGTGCAATGTGTTATTTGATTACTACTTGTGCATTGAATGAAAATGAGTTTTCTAAAGATGTTTTCAAATGAAGATGATGATGATGTTTTGAGCATCCTATTTGTGCATTGCATTGCATATAGGATGGAATTAATAGAGTGAACCTTATGATGACCTTAGAGGGCCTTTGGGCTGGATAGCCACCCTCAATGATGTCTTGGGATTGTTTTCGACAATAGGAAACCGCATGAGGGAGTTGCTAACCCTCATGGGACTAGTGTGATGGTCACTAGTTCTAGTTTAACATATACGGGGATCGAGTGATATGCTTTGTGCGTGTCATTTGTGAACTTAGGTAGGTGTCATTGAGGTGAGTTGGACTTTTATGATATGGACGTGGGTTTGGGATAGTTGCATCATGCATTGCATTTGCATATCATAACTATCTATTTTGAAGTAAATACTTATGATGTTTTAAATAACTTTTGAAGTGTGTTTCAAAACTATTTTTAGGGGTTTGTCCCGAGTGTGGTAGTTCACTGCCAACTCCAAATGGGTCAACCTCGGGTAAGCTCACTAGGCATTTCAATTGCCTAACTTATTTTGATTTGTACTCAGGTTGAGGAGTTTAGATGACTTAGAAGAGCTGGATGTTTAGAAGGCCACGGTTGTGTGGTATCATTTAAGCTGTGTAATGGTATTTGAATTGTCTCGCTATTTTATAAACTAAAATGTTTTATCTAAAATGGGACCAAACGATGTTTTCCGCAACTTAAACCTAAATTATTTCTCATTAAACCCCATGTGTTTTAAAATAGTTTTTAGAAGAAAATGACTTATTTGAAAATGTTAAAACTAAAGTTTTCACTAAAGGATGATTTTATTGATTAATTATGATAAACCATGGGTTAAAATGATGTTTTATGAAAAGCCTTAAGCGAGGGTGTTTCATTCTCAGTGTGACTTGTTAGTTGACTTTTGGCAGTTTTCAGTTCATTTTCAATGGATTTGACTACTACCAATTTGCATCCCGATCTCGATACCATGATGGGTACTGTTACCCGTATTCCTAGACTGTTAAATGCAGAAGGCTTTGATGAATGGAAATTTAGATTTGAGAAATATGTAAAAATGAAGGATAATAAGATATGGAGAAGCATTGTGAGAGGTCCGGTTATAATAACAAATACACTTGAAGATGGTACGGTTGTTATAAAGACTCAGGAAGAATACTCGGATGCAGATTAAGAATTAACTGAAAATGATGATCGTGCCCTCGCTACTCTCACGATGGCTCTGTCTCCTGATATCGCTCAAGGATTCAGGGAGTACAAATCTGCCAAGGCTTTATGGGAAGCACTAATTAAGGTTTATGAAGGCAACGAGGACATGAGACAAAGCAGATAGGATCTGCTTAGACAAAGATTTAATATGTTTAATCATGTTCTCGGGGAGACACTTGAAATTCAGCTGCAACGCTTTATCACTCTCAACACTGAGTTGAGTACCGGTGGAATAGTGCTGTCGAAATCTGAAATCAACAAGAAGTTGTTGAACTCCCTTCCAAGAAATTGGGATATGCATGTGGCCGTGATCAAGAAGACGAAGTATCTGAATAGTTTGTCCCTCTCTGAAGTTTTGGTTGTCATCAAAGCATGTGATATGGATGACAAATATCGAGAGATAAACCACGTCAATTCTTATCAATCTACCAACCTAGGTGTTTCTACAAACAGTGCCTTTTCTGCTTTGTCTGCTCAAGCTCCAGTTCATCAAGCTTCTTCCTCTTCCAACAAGTCGATGGTATCTCCAGGCCCCTCTGTTCCTGTTACTCCAGCTCCAACTCTTCCCAAAGGAACTGAAGAAAATTTAGGTTTGATGGCTGGTCTCCTAAACTGCTATAATGCTCTTATTGCTGGTGAGCTGGTTCAACCTATGACGGTGGGAGATCTAGATTAAATCAACCCTGATGATCTGGAAGAAATGGATATCTCTTGGCACATTGCTATGGCGGTTCACAGGGCCAAGAGATTCACTCAAAGGACAAGTAGGAACAACTGGGTCAACAACAATGCTGACAGGAAGTGGGTTTCAGCAAAGAAAATCTCTGATGTTTCTACTGTAACGAGCCTGGTCACTTTGCTCGTGAATGTACTAAGCCCAGGATGGAGAATGCTGAGAGAAATCTGGGGAATTTCATGTTAAGAGAGGATTCCCCTATCCACCAGTCAAACCAAAATCTCGTGTTTTTGCCGTTTCCTATGCTTCTTCTCACAAACAACCTAAGGTCCAGCATATCGTCTCTTAGCTTGTCCCACAGCCTTACAATTTGTTTCACCATGTAAACCCATGTTTAAATTTGTTTTTTTCATCAAAATTGTTAAGATTACCGTGGATAATATCAACTATCTTAACCCACAAAGCTTCGCTTTCCTTTTTATATCTCCAATACCATTTAGCGAGGAGCGCTTTGTTTAAATCGTCCATAGAACCTATCCCCAAGCCTCCTTTCTCTTTGTCTTCTAAGACCTCTTTTCAATTTACCCATGAAATTCATTTCTTCTCCTGATCGCCCCCCAAAAAAATGTTCTTCTCAAACTTTCATTTTCTTTTAAAACTCCTCTTGGGACTCTATACAACGAAAAGAGGAAGTTTCCCAGGCTACCCAGAATGTTAGAAACAATTGTATGTCTTCCGCCAAAAGACAAGGTCTTGATCTTCCATCTGCTCAATCTCTTATGAAATTTCTCAATCAGGGGCTTCCAAGCCTTTTTAGATCTCATGTTAACGTCGATAGGCATCCCGAGGAAGGTTGTGGGCAATTTCTCCGTTTTGCACCCGATCACCATTGCCATCTCTTCCACCATATTAAACTCTATGCCAATCCCGTATAACATGCTTTTCTCCAGATTCACTCCTAGGCCTGCAGATTTTTGAAAGCAAGAATTCGAACGAGGTTAAGAATGTTCTCAACCGACCATTCGCCAAAGAACATTGAATCATCTACAAAAAAAAAGATGAGTTAGTAAAATATTGTCGTTTCCGACTTCTATTCCTCTATATCTACCAATATCTATGGCTTTTTTAATTGTTGAGTTGAGGCCCTCCATGATTAGAGTAAAAAGGAAGGGTGCGATTGGGTCTCCCTGACGTAAGCCTCTTTGAGGAGAGAATTCCACAGTAGGGCTGCCATTGACTAAAACAAAGGAGGATCCGGATCTTAGACATTCCTTTATCCACGTTCTCCATTTCCAACCAAAGCCTTTTTGAATCATCATAGAATCAAGGTAATTCCAAGAGACAGAATCATACGCCTTTGCTATATCGGACTTAAAGATGAACATCTTTATCTTCTTTCTTTTTGCCCATTCAATAACTTCGTTCTCTATAAGAGGCCCATCAAGGATTTTTCTATCTTTGATAAACGCGGATTGAGTTTTATCAATGATATTGGGCAAGACTTTCTTTAAACGGTTAGTTAACACTTTTGAGAGGATCTTATAAATGCTAGAAATCGGACTTATAGGGAGAAATTCAGAGACATGAGATGGATTTGTAACTTTGGGTATAAGTGTGATAAAGACAGTATTAACCCCTTTAGGAATTTTAGGGTTATTGGCAAAGTCATTCAACGCCTCCAGAAGATCCTTCTTTAAAATGTCCCAGTATCTTTTGAAGAACTCCATTGTAAGCCCATCCGGACCAGGCGATTTGTTTCAACCGCATTGCCATACCGCCGTTTTCAACTCTTTTTCTTCAAATGGGATTTCCAAATCGTTTCTTTCTCTGTTTGAGATTCTTGAAGTATTCCCGAGGTCTTGTGTCTAATCGCACTCTCTTTTTTCTTTGAAGATCTTCTCAAAGTACTCTTTGAAGTGATCCTTTACTTTCATCGGATCCACTTCCCAATCACCATCTATGTTTATACCTTTTATACTTCTAACATGCTTCTTCTTATTCAAATTTCTGTTAAATAGTGCAGAATTTTCATCGCCTTCGAGGCACCATTTTTTTTTGTTTCTTTGAGCATTATCATCATTAGTTTTTAACTCTTTCTCTCTAATTTTGCTAGTTAAGTCAAGTCTCTCCTGGAGCAAAGCATGTGAATTCCCTTTCTCTTCCATGATTTTGTCAATATCTTCAATTCTTTTTACCCACTGTTTATGATCATCAAGGGCTTTTCTGTCTTTTTAACTCTTCCACTTTTTGATTTTACCCTTGATGTATCTTAACTTTAACATCAGAGAAAAAACAAATTGTGGTTTCCAGTCACTTCAAACTCATTCCACGCTTTGCACACCATATCATCAAAACCATCTTCTTCCATCCATGAATTGTACAGTTTAAAGGGAATATTTCCATAGTTTCTAACTACTTGTCTGAGTATAATGGGTTTATGATCGGAATACATTCTAACGTCAGATACAACTTCCACATTTGGCTAGAAAGCTTCAAAGCTATCGTTAATAAGGTACCTATCAAGTTTTGAAAGTTTTGACCCACCGCCTTTAAACCAAGTACACTTAGAGTTTCTGTTCTTGACTTCGATTAAGTTGTTTTGAGAGATGAAATCATTGAATGATCTAGTCGCTCCTGCATCAATTTGGGATCCCTTCCATTCGCTTTCATCTCTAACTTCATTAAAATCCCCAAATATTACTGCTCCTCCCTGCCGGCTTTCAAGGACAGCAGACATAAAAACCCACAACTCTTTACGTTTAGAAGGATGTTGGCTTGCATAAACATTGAAAATACAAAGGGGAGTGTTATTTTCGATCCAACGACCTTGGATAACAATGCAATCCTCTCTTTTTATGACATTTTCTTTCCTGAATAGATCTTTGTTCCAAATGCTAAGGATACCTCCACCTCGCCCAAAACCATTGACAGAAACGAATTCATAATCAGTGCTACCCCACATTTTCTTAACAAGCATATCAGAAATATCATTTCTCTTAGTTTCATGAATACCTACCACCGCTATTTTGAATTTCAAAATCAAATTAAAAATCCAACTGACCTTGTAATCCCCTTTCCCCATACCATTAGCATTGAGAGATAGAATATTCATCGTGACTGACTAGAACCTCCTTTCTTAACTTTCTCACCTTGAAGCCTTCCTTTTCCTTGAGATTTCCTTTTTGCGAATCCATATAGTTCGCCAATTTCATCAAGTCTATTTGAGATGCCAGACCCCAACGAGCTAGACTCCGAATTCTTGTCTCCATTTCTGTTACACGATCTTGTTAAATTGGGCGATGAGCTTCTTCTTTTAGCTTGGCTCTGAGTGATTCGAGGGGAAATCCGAGGAATTTCTTTTTTCGACTGACTCCTTGTATGATTACTTGGTCAATTTGTTTCGTTTCTTTCTCGTCTTCGATTAATTTTAGTTTATCCTTCAGGGGGGTCTCTCTGGATAAAAGCGTCTTAAGTGTTTCCAAGCATCCCTTCAGCGTATCTTGATTTTTCTCTTTCTTATCATGGGCTTCTTGATGTGAATTGGGCTCAAGGTCCATCAAGGGGGAATGGTTATTTTTGCTGATTGGGCCTTGATGACATAAATTTGGAACTGGGCTCCCAATTTGAATCTCGCCTTCTTCTAAACCCAATCCACCGTTCTTGAGTTCAACCGTTGGTTCGAGATTGCATCCATCATTGTCTTCCTTGTTTTTTTCACTTTCTTCTTTTCCCACGCCATTCGACGCCGACCCACTTTGATTCAAATCGGCAGTTTCTTGAATAATGAAGTCAAAACTCGACCCTTCACCTTCTTCATCTGAGAAATCTTCCGAATCTTGCGGTCAAAATCGGGTTTAGGGGGGTCTAGGCAGCAAAATTTTCAATTTTTCAGAATTTAAAATTTTCAAATTTTTAAAAATTTTCAAATTTTCACATTTTTCAAAAAATTTCAAATTTCAAAATAAATCAAATTTTAAGATTTTTAAATTTTAAATTTAGAAAATTTCAAATTATCAGAATAATATTATATATTCTATATTTTATTATATGAATAATATATATTTTATTTTATTAATAATCTCAATTTTTTATTATATATATAAATTATGATAATCGGTGGTTAAGTTACGATTATTGATAATTAAAATTGTTAAAAATATCATTAATTAGTCTAAACATTCTGATGTTTGATGACTTACATATTTAAACCCTTAGATTTGTCAATTTTTATGCTTATTTGTTAATTTTGTAGGGATATATGTAACATCTAAATTTTAAAAAATAAATTTTATTACAATTAATACTCCCCGACTAGGCGCCGATTAGTCCTCGACTAGACCGACTAGTCCTAGGCCCCAGTCGACTGCCCGCCTACCGCCTAGCGACTTCTACAACCTTGATATATATATATATATATATATATATATATATATATATATATATATATATATATATATATATATATATATATATATATATATATATATATATATATATATATATATATATATATATATATATATATATATATATATATATATATATATATATATATATATATATATTTGTGTGTGTGTGTGTACTTTTTACGGGGCATAGAAAGACAGCTAAATGCAGTGAAGACTTCGAGGACAATTTGCGCCCACTCATTTCGTTAAAGACAATAACATTAAATGTAATTACTGGATTTGACGTAATCGAATACGGTGCTTGTCCATGGAACGTAATATTGAGTGGATGATACAATTACATGTTACGCACGTCCGTACAATATAATATAGCCAGGTTTTTTTTCGTTGTTTTTTATTTTTTATTTAGCTGGGTTTTTTTCAGTTTTTTATATTTTTATATATTTTTTTAGTTTTTTAGTTTTTTTTTAGTTTTTTCTATTTTTTAAAACTTTTTTCGTCTAAAACTGGTTTTTGTCTTTTTTTTAACTCTTTCTGGATTATTATATTTAAGAATCATAACAAGTTTCGAATTTTGGATCATCACAAGTTTTGAATATTAGATCATTATACTTAAGAATGATAATATTTAGGAAATAATAAGTTTTGATTCATATCCATTTTGGATCATTAGAAGTTTGGATATTAAAAATTTCTTACATAACATTTTGATTCATAACATATGTGGATCTTAAAATGATATAAAATTTAAGACACATGTTTCGATCATTTTAAAATTTAAATCATAACATTTTTGGATTATAATAAGTATTGATTCATAAAAAAAATTAGTTCATAACAATTTGAATCATAAAACATATTTTGGTTCTTAATATTTTTGGATCGTAGATATTTTTTTGCTAATTTGGTGAGTTTTTTTTACTTAAAACGGTGAATATGTAACAACTTATTTTCAAAAAGTTCTTTTAACAAACTTACTAATAAAATGTCTAGATTGATCCTTTAAATTTTCATAACTTTTGGAGAAAATTTAATTTTTTGATTTTTTTATAAAAATAAAAGATTATTTTTTTTTCAAATTTTCATGATGGTGTTTGTTTTCTGAAGAATTAAATTTTAAGAACTTTGGTTTGTTTAGAATTTTTTTTACCAAAAAAAAAAATTTATGACAAAAAAAACAAAGTGAGGGAAATAAAAAAAACCACCAAACAAGATAATGTTGACAAGTGTCGCAATGGTTGGGACGCTGGTCCAGATTATCATATTACCTTTCTTAATTTGTCTTATCCACCTACTATTTTTTATTTTTAGACAACTCCCCCTCCCAACTTTTAAGATGTGTCAATTTTTTCACATTAAATCTTTGTCACCCATTTTTTAATATTAGTCATGATTTGTCCTCACAGTCCTCACTGAAATTGGAGTTCTCACCAGATCCTATATATATATATATATATATATATATATATATATATATATATATATATATATATATATATATATATATATATATATATATATATATATATATATATATATATATATATATATATATATATATATATATATATATATATATATATATATATATATATATAAACTACATCCCTAGCCCCATGGCATTTGGACTCCCATAGAATTACTTATGGGTTCACCAAGTTGACTTATGTTGTTGACATTCTTGCTAGACAGATTTGGAAACAAATAATCGCATCTCAAAATGTGGAGGGAGTTAGGCTATAAATATTGGGGTTAAACTAGACTCTAATACTAAACCAGTGTAGTTGGTTTCAAGAGAACATGGGTTTTAATAAAGAGATATCATTTTCGTAACATAGAATATTAGGTTGTCTAACATATTGGACAGGCCTAAACAAACACTAGAATGCAACCATGCTATAGTGGGGATTAGCTCTCGGGTTTAAATGGGGAAGAAGCTATACAAATTTTTAAATAGAATGACCCTAGATTCACCTCAAAAGGATCCTCCTACGATTTTCTATGATTTTTCAAAGTTCATGGCAGATTGCTGAATTTTGCAATGTATTCAGGTTTAAGCTAGTCTTTTGGTTCTTAATAAACCAAGAAGCTTTGATTATATGTCTATATGGTTTTAATATGAATTTAGTATCACTTTTAAATAATGGTAAAGGGTTAGGATTAGGTGTTTAATGATTAAGCCCTGAGCGTTGGTGTTCGACGGGACTTTGTATCCCTAATGAAGGAGGAGAAGGGTTTAATCTACCCGAATCCCACATCAGATGGTGGGTGGGGAGAACGGAGCATTTCTTAAGAGGTCTGTGGAAACCTCCCCTACCAGACGTGTTTTAAAATCGTGAGGGCCATAGATCCTATGAGAACTTTATGGTTAAGCGTTCTTGTGTGGAAGAAATTTCCGGGATGGGTGACATCCTTGGGAAGTTCTCTTGCCAAGTGGCTCTAAAGCGGAAAATATTTGGTTCATGTGGCTCGGTTCTTGTTACCATTTATATTGACTAACAATGTCGAAGTACCAAGTCATAAGACATTGTTACATAATACAATAATTTATAACCACGTTTTGACTTATCTCATTTTGACAAAATAACATAATATTGACAAAATAACATAATATACCTACTCCAAGTGGAATGATTCAACTATGGAGCATCTTGAAAATAACATAGATGGTTTGGTTTTGATCCAATGTGTATACACTTCAATGACCGCACTAAAACATATCCGTATTACTTTAATATATGAATGCCACAATTTTTTAACTCTTTGATCGGCGCTATCATCTTTTGATATATTACAACCCTATCAGATAGGATGAATTTCATCACACTTCCGTTAACATGCCATTAGTTATTATTAAACAACGTGAACTAGAAAAGAAATTTGTAACGTATTCTAGAAACATTAAATTTATTTAGGTTTGGGAAGAGTTGTTGGTACGATTGATGGATTGTGTTAAAATGTCATGTTATTGCCTAAAAATAGACAAATAATTTATTACCTTACTAGTATAATTTGGAAACTCGGTGGTAGTTTATATGTTATTATTTTATCTTATTTTTCCATCTCTCATGAATTGATACTCATCACACCAACTACATATACAACCTTTATCTTTAGTTGAAACAAATTTTTTATATTTTACTTGCAAAAATACAATACTCGTTCTTTTCCAATGGTTGGATTTTATTAAAGGTAAAATGACACTGTAGTCCTATAAACTTTTGACATTTATTTTAAAAAGTCCTTAAATTTTTTTTTCTGCTTTATAAAGGAATGGACTTTATTTTATCTGCTAAAAAAGGACTGTAACCTGTAATTACCGGTTTTGATTGTTGACGTGGCTTTTTATTAGAAAAATAAAATTCAAGTCACACGTGTAATCTGTAATCACGATCAAATAACCTGTAATTCTTGGTTTTTTCCTTGGGAAATGATTAAAATCATCGTCAATTACAAGCTCTAGCAAAAATCAGTCGATGAAAGCGTAAAGAAAACTACAAACACTTGCAGAAATCAGTAAACCCTATAAATTTTATTTTATTTATTTATTTATTTTTTTTTTTGAACGGCAAATCTATCCTACTCCTACTCCTAAACTACTCATTGTTATGTTAGTGCCAGGGTTTGAACCCATGACCTCCTTGTTAGTAATCACCTTGTTAGCCAAGTGGGCTAGCCCCAAATTGGGATGGAAAAAACACCGAAAAATCTAAAACAAACATAATTGTCAATTGGATTTGATAGAAACATATGATTTCAGCAATTGAAAGTACTTCCTTCTTAGAAATAGATTATTTATGCTACTCACCTCACATTCCATTCCTTGTTAAAACCGATATTTTTCCCAAATTTATGGTTTTGATGTTGTCTTCTAGGGATTCCAAAGGAGAAGCGACTACAATTTCTCTTGGAGGTCAACACTCTATTATCGCATCTGATAATGGCGTCGTCCATCTCGGAACAATCAATGTCGAGGAATCACCGGAGACCACACCACATCACGTATCTTACTGTTGATTCCAGAACTTCGTCTAATTGAAGTAAACGACTTGAAATTAGGAGCAAATGAAAGAACCTGTAGCGTAGCGTCTGAAGAATATCAAGAAATCGGGTATGTTAATCGGATTCTGCGGGAAGCAGCGAGGGGATATTGGAAACAATCGTAACATGGGGTTGGGATTTGAAGCAATCGGATCTCATATTGATTCCAAAGCTTCGTTTAATTGAAGTAAACGACTTGAAATTAGGAGCAAATGAAAGAACCTATAGCGTAGCGTCCGAAGAATATCAAGAAATCGGGTACATGGTAATCGGATTCTGCGGGAAGCAGCGAGGGGATATTGGAAGCAATCGTAACATGGGGTTGGGATTTGAAGCAATCAGATCTCATATTGATTTGTTAGGGCAACGGATGGAGTGAAATAACCCAGCTTCAAAACCTAATTTTAATTTATATTATGGAATGATGTGGCAGCTTATTAGATAATATTTTGCTGACATGGCAGCTGATTACCCAAATGTAACCGGTTGATTCCTTTATTTGGAGGCCAATGATGTTTTTACCCCATTTTAATAAAGTTCATACCCCTAGAAAGCCGGAAAAAAACTTTAAGGACCTTTTAAAACAAAAGTCAAAAGTTTATAGGGTTACAGTGTCATTTTGCCTTTATTAAAAACCTACTACTAATCTGGGCAAAAGTATGACATAGAAATCATGTTAGATAGAATTTTAAGCCATTCAATCAATTTAATGTTTACCTTACGACCTCAGTTAGACAACCAAGTTATCCAATGAAAAATAATTTTACGAATTAAAATATTTTTCTTAGCTATGTAGTGCCGAAGATGCAAGCATTATTGTAGCCCTGTATTATCCAAACAGCTATGGCAATTATAACATAACAGTATTTTCTTTGCTCCTTCATCAAACAAGTTTGATGCTCCCAATTCTTCATTGTCGGCTGTCCTTGAGGGTAGAGGGAATCCATCTTTGGGAACCATCCCAACTCACTCGCCACATCAGATTGTTTTCTTTCACTCCCATCTTTTCAAACACACAACACAAGCAATTTGTATTGTCTAACTCACTCCCAATATACAAGTATTGAAGCCTATGATACAAGCTGGGAAAGAAATAGTTGGGTGAATTTACACATATTGTGAAGCCACCGAACTTGTATTATTCACCATAAGAGATGGTACCTTCTGTATTACGTACCACATTCATATTTTACCCCCATCTTTCATGACTGTGCTTTTTTACCCCTTTCCATCTAATCTCCCCTATTTCTACCTTTCCAAACATTTCCCCGTTTCTCTCTCATTTTTTTTTTAATTTGATGTCTCCCGTTCGCATCTCTTATGCTCTATTCTTGAGTTTAATAATGAAGGGGAGGGAAGTGAAGATAATGGAAGGGAAGGAAATGGAAGGAAAATCCAAGCAATTAGTGGTGTTCTTGAGCTGTTGAAAGAGAAAAAGAGGAAAATCAATATTTTTATATTTTACCCATCATTTTATACAAGCAATAGTTGTTGGAGGGGTAAATAATAATTTTTATATATTACTTTCCTTCTCCTCTTTCCCCTCCCAAAATGTGATAATAACTTTTTTTGCCTATTTTCCTTCCCCTTCCATTTCATTCCATTCCATTCATTGAAGAAAACACAATAACACAATTTATTCCTAATTGCCTTCTCTTCCATTCCCTTCCCTCCTTAGGTCGTCCGATGTGGTGCGGGGAGCGGGTGCAGGAGTGCCTTCCTTCGCGTGGAACGCCGACCCCCATGCGGTGACCCCACATTTTGCTCCTCGCAGTGTACGGATTCGTCGTGCGAGGCAGAATGGTTCAACGGCTATATAACCGTTAGTATCTTAAAATTTATTACTAAAATAATTTTAATATATATACACACACACACACACACACACACATGCAAAACACTTTTACATTTTACCACATAAACAAACTCATATTTTACACCACTAAAATTTTCACAATGACATCATTTTGAAAATCATTTAAAAAAAGTCAAAGGTCACGGAAACACATTCTCGGGCATCGAATCGTCATGGCAACCATATATTCTGCAAATGGAATGCCCCATCTTCTCGCCGCCACAATTCCATTAACTGACGATGTCATCTTTGTTCTATCCTCAATCACCCTTCAACCCGTTTTTTGTCCTCCTAACACAATTTCACAGAACCTGAGCTCGTCGACGAATCTGATTATGATGCAAGTGCCAATTTTGTGCACATGACACACCTTCAATCTGATTCTGATGAGGCGCCGCTCCAATGAAAAAATTCTAAAAAATCCATGAAGTGAACCAGTCCCGCTGCTTTTGTACCTTGAACCCTCGAAGAAGAAATCACTTTAGCACGAGCGTGTGTCGATGTTTCGGAGAATATCGAATCTAGAAACGCCCAATCTAAAAACCATTTTTCGGAAAGTATTAGGACAGTTTCATGCACATCTGGGGTGTGAACCTTATCGATCGGAAGACATAATAACAACAAAATTTCGAGACATGAACAAGGCAGTAACGAAGTTCAACAATTTGGACAACAACTTCAAAGAACAACGCGAAAGTGGTGAAAGCGACGAAGACATACTCCAAAAAGTGCTTGAGGTTTATTGTTCGGAGAATAACGAAAAAACGTTTAAATTTATCAATGTTTGGGAAGTTGTATGTGCGTATTCGAGATGGAAGTGAGTCCCTAGAGCGGAACATGGATCGGAATGATTCAAAATGTCGAAGACCCATTAGACGACGTATTCCGTCAACCAAGATAATGACAAGTTTGAAAGGCTGATGAGACGCGATCGAGCAAAAGCAAAGGAAAAAGTGACGTTTTCAAGCTCGGTTTATAATGAGCGAATAGATGAAATGAACGAAAAATTCGATAAAATCTACTCAACTATTACTCTCATACACGATTCCAAAAAGAACGGATATTCGGGAAGGAGAAAGTCCGCGAGGAGAAGCAACGGGCGGTCGGCATGCATCTTTTGATGCAACCGACGAGTCATCTCTCTGGATCGGCAATTTAGATGACGTTGAAGACGAATGAAGATATTATGGAAAAATATCAAAGTTAGTGTTTTAGTTTTTCTAAATGTAGTTTTAAGTTATTTTATGTTTCCTTTAATTTTTATTTTAAATTTCAAGTTATTTGTATGTTTTTTTATTTTTAAAAATATTAATATTTACAAGTATTTTAATTTAATTTAATATTTTTTAATTTAATAAATGAAAGGAAATTGACAGATTATAACAAGTGACTTGTTTATGTTCAAGTATCTAGAGGAGGAAAGTAGGTTGTATGGAAGAACCGAGAAAGGGGTGAGACTTGTTTATGTTCAACGATTTAAAAACAGTACATCTTCAATCTTTTTCTTATTAATTTTCTTCTGGAATTAGGTTCTTTTCTCCAAATAGAAGAGTTGAGACTTTTGGTTTTAATTTTCATTCTCATCAGGGTTCTTTTATCGCTTTCCTACATGGAAGTCGTAGTCGGTATATCTTGATTATGAATGAAGTTGAATTTTGGAAAACTTTAAATGACTCTTATGTTTTGAAATATCGGCAAAATGGAGTGTAACACTGGATGAAAAATGCCAATGGTCACTTGTTAATCTCGAGTAAAACACAGGGCATCTGTTGGATGATATGAATTTGTATCATCGCCTCTTGATTATCCTTTTCTGTGGTGATTCTTTGATTGTGGTCCGTAAACAACTAATATAACGGTTTGTAAATTCTTTTTCTTTTTCATTCCATTGTCAACTCTATCCTTGATTTAATTCGCCTGCTTTTGGTATGACCCTTGCATTTCCGATACTTTATCTAGAAATCTGTTTGATATGTGAGTTGACTGTGATATTCGTAAGTAGATTCAGCTTTTTATATAGAATATGCACAAACTTTAAGAATATGAGGGACATGAAAGAAACTTCAATTTTCAGTTTCAAATTCGTGAGTGGTGAAGGGTTAAGAGGCAATGCTACCAAATTGGTGGTTGTATAAAGATTGCTTTGTAACTTTCATTAATACACACTAAATCTATAAATCGATGGTGTTGTGGTTTTGCTAAATGATTTGGAGAAGGTACAGAGTGCAACTTCACTAGCGTATTCTACAACAAATTTAAAAGAAACGCATGAAAAAAAAAAACCTAAAATCAGAAGAAAGAATTTGCTTTTACATATTATTAATAATTAGACCAACCGATACCGAGACAACGTGGGAAGAGGTTCCACGGTGGAGGAGTTAACCCGCGCGGGTACACCGCCCCGGTTGGATGGGTGACTATGGGTTTGCCCTTTTCACGGGTTTCATAGCCGCATGGGTAAACCCTCCAAGTTTCACTTTTGCCCCCAAAAGAATATCTGGATTTGCAAATCCACGGTCAAGTTTCACTCGTCAATCTCTCTGCAAAATTTATACCATAATCTTAATCCCTTTCCCGAAACACAAAAAAACGTACAAACCCTAATAACCGATTCCATTCCCGACAAACAAGCTTCACCGGAAGAAGTGCCAGAAACCCAACCCGAAGCCCAACCGGCGGTAAAAAAACGAGGGAGAGTGGAGAAACAAAAGTGGACAACCGCCAAAGAAATTACGTTAGCCCGTTCGTGGATTGACGTTTCCGAGGATGCGGCTGCCGGAAACACCCAAGCGACCGACCACTTTTGGATGCGCATATAGGAACGGTTTCACCAAGAGTTAGGCTGCGAGCCTTAACCTTCCAAGGACTCATTGACAACAAAATACTGTGATATCAACCGTACGTAATGAAGTTTAACGGGTTGCTCAACAACTTACGAACGCATCGGAGGAGCGGCCAAACAAAGCAACATGTTTTCGAGGAGGTGTTAAAAATTTACAAGTCCGACAACAAATAAATGACGTTCCGATAAGTGGAGTTTTGGCGGATTGTCGAAAAATGAAAAAAAATGCATGATTCAAACAACGAAACCGACGTTTTGGCCCTAGCAAGAAAGCGTTCGAAAACTTCCGAATCAAGCCACCACACAACATCGTCCGACGCTCGTATCAACATAGATTTGAACGATGATGAGCCGGAAGGGGACCCGCTCGAGTTTGTCGAATTCCGCCAGTGGACGGGGTGAGATACGGAAAAACAGAAAGGAAAAGCGACTTCGTCGAGTTGGCGTGGGGTGGCGGTCGCAAAGTAGCGACGACATGACACTTATGCAGTTGGAGTTTGAACGCTACAATTTAAGCCTCCTCGAGCGGATCGAATTAGATAAGAAAGCTATCAAAGACAAACAACGACACCACGAAGAACGTCACCAAATCCGCAAAGAAAAATCAAGGGATCTGCCAAGAAAAACAGCAACTAAAAGACATAAAGTTTTTTACGTTGAATCCGGAGGAGGGCCTCGAGGGGGAAGCACTCGAGATAGTTTTAAAATTAAAAGCGGATATCTTGGCAATATATCGGTCGTATGTTGTCTTTATTTTTTTACGTTATCCGTTTGTCGGTTTTAATTGTCGTTTTTTTTAATTTGTATATTTTCGTTTTTAATTTTACGGTTGTCGTTTTATTTTACGTTTGTAGTTTTTCTTTCTTAATTAACGAAGTGTTTTAACTTTAAAAAAATGATCTTTTAGTTTTAGTTTAATTTATTATTTATTTAATTGATAAAAAAATGAGTGATAGTAAGGATTTACCATTTCCAACATTTTAAAAAGTGAAGGGTTAATAATGATTTATTGAGGTGACGTCGGGATGAATGATTATGGTACGCGTTGGCCACGCTTTTAATCCGAAAATTCTTCAAGCTCACCCTCATCAATTTCGGTCGTTGGAGGTGATATCTCCATTGCAACTTCTTCTTCGTGGATATACTCTTCCACCGGCGGTAAAGCGGCCCTTCGAGCGAAACGCAATGTTGTATCCTTTCGACGCCATCCAAGTAGTCCTTCAAGCAAACGCATACCACCATCGATTCGGCCATGAGTTTGGACATTCTTTCCGTGATAACCCTGCCACTAAAAGAAAAAGTGGATTCCGAAGCTACCGTGGAAGCTTGGACGGTTAGTAAATCGCGGGCCATGGCGGCTAGAATCGGGAATTGCGCTTTCTTTTTTTTCCACCAAGCCAAAATGTCAAAGTTTTGAAATTCTTCGACGGTAACGTGGGCTAAAAAGTTGGAGGCCATATAATTGCCCAATTCGCTACTTGGGGCGGAAGTACGTTGGCGTTTTGTGGCATCCTCCATCAAAGTGTTATAAAGATTTATGTTAACGTTTCTTCTCGATGAAGATGAACCGGACATACCTCTCCGAATATGATCAACTATTACATTAGTTGGTTGACCATATTTGGTAGCGTAGATTTCAAATAATTTTTTGAAAGAGTCATTGAATTTAAAATTTTGATTTTGAATGAAATTTGGTTCGAGTTCACTTAAACCCAAGTTTTCATAAATTTGCCCCATTAAAACGTTTACACCACCCACATTTATAGTCGGGTTTAGGACGGCGGCACATGTGAAGACTAAAGGCAATTCCCAAAAATATTTTATAAATTTGCTTTTCATAGCAATAACCATATTTTGAAACAATGTGATCGAAGAATACTCGAAATTTGCCATTTTTTCCGTCATAAGAAAAATTTGATTTAAAATCAACGGACTCGTGGGATAGTAAACGCCCGACAACAAAGTTGTTGCCTCCTTGAAAACTTGTAGAAAATGTGTTAGTTCTTGAAGCAAATTCCAATCCGATTCGGGGATTGAAACCGATCGACGTTTTTCAACAAGTATTTCGTTAAAAGCATTAAGTGTGAGTTTTTGACGTAAAATGCTTTCAAACATAAAACAAGTTGAGTTCCATCTTGTGGGTGTGTCAAAGTTAGGGCCTAAACATGGTTCGTTACATTGTGCACAAAAATACCGGTAATTTGCTTGTCGTTGGTTACTTGTGTCATAGATTGTGTTTAAAAGATTTTTAAATTTCGTACGTAAATCATCACAAACTTGAAACCCGGCTTGCACACTTATATTTATAATATGTGCAACACATCGGGTATGAAAAAAGTCGCCATCTAAAATTGGTTCTAGTCTTAATTTCATTTGATTGATGGTGTTTGTGTTGTTTGACGCGTTATCGAGGGACATAGAAAAGACTTTATCGTCTATTTTATATTCCGCCATAACGTCCAATAATATTTTTAATAAATTTCCAGCGGTATGTGGATAACCAAATAATTTAAAATCTATTGTCCATTTCATCATTAGCCAACTATCGGGATGAAATCAATGAGCGGTAACGGCTAAATAGGAATTTTCATTTCCATGGGGCCGGTCCAAACGTCACAAGTTAGCGAAATCGAATTTTTATAGTTTGCAAATCCAACAATTATTTCGGATTTCGCTATGGCCCAAAGTGCAATAGCATCACATCGAAGAGTAGTACGACTTACAGCGGAGTATCGAGGTTGAAGTTTCGTTTTAATGATTTCCGTAAGCCGCGGGTTGTCGAAGTGGTCGAATGGAAGTGCTTCTTGGATGACAAACTTGGCAAACGCTTCTCTTACGGCATCGTTGTCGTAAACAAATAAAGCGTCGTCCGATCCAATTGTAGTTTGCGTCGGATCCGTACTAGTTTGTTGGACCGCTTTGCAACCGCTATCTCTATGTGACCTCAACGTTGAGTTGCTCGTTGACAAATAAAACCTCCCACATTTCTTGCACCGAGCTTTTTTCGCACCATCTCTCATAACGCAATAATCGAAATTGGACCAAACATCGGCGGATCGCGTTATGGCTTTGACTTCCGCTACATCATCGTTGGTATAGTTTCGTGTTATGCCGGAAGTACCAAGGGAAGCGGAAGCGGAAGCGGAAGCCGAAGATGATGAAGCCATCTTGAAATTGTTAGAAAATAGGTCGGGATGGGAAAAACGTCGAGAATTTTGAGCGTTTTTTGCGGGGTGTTGAAACCAAATGAACCAACACCTATTTATACTAACAAATGAGGGGTAAAATGTGTATTTTGGGCATTTCAACGGCTACAAACCGATCACAATAAGCCAAAATTCAAAAAAATCCCGTTTTTAACGGACAGAAAAAAAAAACCGGGTAAAAACCGGTTTTTTTTCGGTTAAAAAACCAGGGTCAATAACCGGTGCGCGCTGGGTCTGGAAAACCGGGTCTTAACCGACGGTTCAGTTTAACAGGGACCGGTTTTATAAAAACCGGTTCGGTTATTTTTTTCGGTTTTTTAAAAAACCGGTTACCTCTAGGTCAGACCAACATGGAAAGCTGGTCCTACCGTCTTAGTGTGAACATTTCTTTTTGCGGCTTGCGACCATTGGGCTCTGGTTCTATTGGACTATATTCACACTCTATGGGCTCATCATGTGTAGTTAATTTTCTACTTTTCAAATAACTTTTCTTTGTGTAATAGAAATTTGAATTGATATTGTGTTTGGTTAGATAGAGATAGAACTGACATTCGGATGATTATATACACGAACGGATTTTATTTGGATCTTCTGGCGAATCATTTGAAACTTGAAAGTAACTCATGACATTACAATTTGTTAAATCTTGGATTGGATTAATCATTTTGTTCTTGTGGGACTTGATTCATGTGATTGAATTCAAGACACCCAAGGGATACGGAGATTACTTTTTGCATCAAATAGTTTATGAAAGTCATGGTAGAGCACTATTTTATTTGTTCATATTGTATAAGAATTACAATAATTTATCAAATGACGTCACTCTAGTGTATGTTTTGGCAATTAATAGAAATATGTTTGGATTTACATAACTAAAGTTATCGACCTTCTCTTGTATGTTGTTGAAATAGTTTTTAGATGAAAGAGGCGTGGATGATGAAATTGTTATGTTTGTCAAAGATGCAACAATTTGCATCTTTAAAAGTGTAATTTGGTTGTATGATTATCTATGATATTTACAATTGATCTTTAATTTGTTCAGACAACTGAAACATTTGTTGAAGAAAGTTATGACAATCACAACTATTTATAAATTTAATGTTGTTAACATGACAAATTAACCGATCCCAAAAATATTTTACAAATGTATACACTTTAAAGATGTGCAATATTGCAAAGATATATGCTTTGTTATTCAAAAAAATAAAGCTAATTACGTAGCAGGTCAATTTTGCAGAAAAAATTAACATCAAAAAGTAAAAAGAGTTGGTTATTACCAATTTTTAGCGAATTAGACATAATTTTACCTCAATATTTAAACGATTTACCCAATGAACTATCATAATAACAATCATAAAGAAGTATTACTTCAATGGTTATATCGATAAACATTGAATCTATGTTTTATTTTCTATATGTTTTCGATTCATAAAGCCAAAGACCAATCCTGGTACATGGGAAGATGATTTCTTTTTATGAAATTAGAATCATGTGAATTAATTAGAAAAGGTGTTGGTCTCTAGGTTGCAATCAAACAACAAACAACATCAAGGATACACATCGAATACGGAGACTCATCAAAAAGTTTTGATCAAACGCATTCTGGTTTTAGCGTTCACAAAGAAAAATATTATGTTTTTTGTATTGGAACACTTAAACATACAAGCATAAATACTAGGTTAGACCGCCAATACAATCCTTGAAAATTTGGGAGTCTTCCATGATTAATGAAACTTATCCTTACTTGAATTACTGGATACCCTTGTAGACAAACTTCCAGCCCAAGTGCATATTGTTATAGGTGATGTTTCATCTAACTTAACATATTGACAATTATTTTTGTTCTTATTGACTTGACTAACATCTTGGCAAGCACACTTTACTTTTATTGTTGATAAACAAGTCGTAAGGAAACAATGAACAAAGACCAAGTCAAATATACAAGATCAAAGACGATGTCTGATTGTTTCCTCATTTCAACGAATAAATGAGGATAAAGAGAAAGATCTCATATTAGTAGGAATATTTAGTTACGTTCTCATTGTATAAATACGAGAACTAAAAGAACAAAAAATAACACACACACTCACTTCACATACTCTCTCTGTACTCACTCTCTAAAAGCTCTCATTTGTAATCGGTTTGTATTAATAAAGTTTCTAAGGCAAAGTTACTATAATCACCTCCCGAGGTTTTATGCCGAAGATCTTGAAAGATCAATGGCTTTTCTCGTAAGATAATGTGTCGTTCTTTCATCATTAGATTTACGCTTCTTGAATTTTATTTTAAAACATCACACCATTTATCGAATTTGGTTAAATTAATTACACTTATCTTTTGACCAAAACAATTTGGCGACCACAGTAGGGCGAGTGGTGTTTTCATTTACGAAAAATTTTCAACTTCCAATGATTTCCTAGACAATGTTGACTCTACCTAAATTATGCTCTAGCACCATTCCTACTATCTATTCTAGAGCAAACCTCCCTCATCCACGTGTTGTCAACCCTTAAAAGAAAAATACAGATGTTTCCAGAAAAACTACTCTCGCAACCACAACTACAAGATATTCGAATCCAGGAAGTGGAATAAGCCAATAAGTTCCTGTCATGATATCCAATAGTGAGATCTTGTCCATATTCTTGTAGGTGAAACAGCAAATGAGTCAACAATAGAAAACCAATAAGACGTTGATCAACGGAATAGAGAGATTGAAGATTGAAATAAAGAAATTTATCGAGACCACACCTTCATTTTTGCATCCTAGGACGTTGAACTTTGAGACCAGTGTTTCTTCGGACAATCATTTAGGGGACATCATCCCTATGGAAGCTCCAATAATGACAGATAGTCTCACTCTAAATATCCAAGCTTCAATTGTTCATAATATTGGCCCATCGCAACACCAAGATATTGGAATCAGTCATGGGATGACGAAGGAACTCAAGCAGTTAAGATATATGATTTCAAGTGTTCTTGGAGTGGTCCAACCTATACCAGAAGTATCTCCTCAATTCATAGGATCTCGAGATTTGCTCCTCCTATTTGCGATGCGGAGATCCCAAAACGATTTCAAACTCCTACCATGAAGTTATATAATGGAACTACAAATCTAGAAGAGCATGTTGCTCAATACAAAGAAAGAATGGAAATTATTCCCATTCCATTGCATCTCAAAGAAGCTTGTTTATATAAGGGTTCCGGTTCAATCCTTACAGGATCTGCATTAAAATGCTAGAAAGTGTCCCTCCTTATTATATGTCATCCTTTTCACATCTTGTTAACATGTTTAATAATCAATTTTCATCCGGTAGAACCTTTGAAAGACTAATCACTGATCTCTATAGAGTAACTCGAGATACTGATAAACCCCTTGGAGACTATGTAAGCAAGTTCAGAAAGGAAGTATTGGATATTCCAAACCCTAGATTTTACCATAGTCGTAAAAAGCCTTCAAGATGGGACTAAATAAGGATTCTCCATTCTATAAAGACATGATGATAACTCTATGAAAAAAATTTGATGAACTTAGGAACAGGGCGTAAGGTTTATCGAATTAGAAGAGGATAGAAAGATCTAAAAAGGGGTCAACACGTCAACATCTTATGGCTAACCCAACAGAAAAGCTGAATCCTCAAGATCCTACAAGCCAAAACCCTACTCGAAACCTTAACACCATATAATTAATGCTCTTGAGGATAAAGAAGAAGATGATGAATATCCTAAGCCATCTAATTATTGTTTTTCTATTGATGTTTCAAGCCTACTTTATGTTATGTAGGATCTTGGAGATAAAACCATATGGCTCAAGAATAATGAGAAAACATCCACCTAGAAAGATATGTCCAAGTTGTGCGCATACCATGAAGATTTTGGTGATATTACAGAAGATTGCATTACTTTGAGGAAGGACTCAACAAACTATTGGGCAATGGACACTTGAAGGAACTTCTAGGAAGAAAGAAAGACAACCTCAAGAATAGATAGAAACATCTTGACAATATCCCAGAAAGAATAACATCTCCACTCCTAGATGCCAAGGTAATCAATTTTATATCTGGTGGTTCTGACATATGTGGTACTTCTTATTCTGCAGCTAAAAGACATGTTAAAGCCTCTAAAGCTGAAAAAGAAGAGAGTCCAAGGAAGATTGTGTTCCTAACAATCAGAAAGTAAATATTAATCGATGCAACTGACAAAAGATGTTATAGATCCTCACCATGAGGGAGTGGTAATAACATTATATGTTGCCAATCATCTCGTAAAGAGGGATGATAGACGACAGAATTCTATCAACCTCATATTGCTGGAAACTTTGAACAAAATGAACATCCCAGACATCGAGATAATAAGCAGATCTTCAGTGCTAGTAGTATTATGTGGTGAAACAAAGGGTACTATTGGAGAAATCAAGCTACCAATTTATTTTGAGGGAGTAAATTCCATACAATGTTTTTGCTTAACCAATTCATTATCTTGTTATAACATTATTTTAAGTAAACCTTGGATACATGAGATGCAAGTTGTCCCACCAACATATCACTAGTGTTTCAATATGCCAACTCCATAGGGAGTAATCAAGATCACTATCGACTAACAAGAAGCAAAAGACTATTACACCACCTCCATGAAATCTTCAACAACACCTAGACTGACATATCAAATAAAAAAGAAAGCACAATATGTCATTGAGGAAAGACAAGTGGATATTAATCCTAACTCCTAAAAATCCAGACCTCAAGGTGCTAGTAGGGATTGATATCCCTACAGATATTGTGAAGTTCTTACATGATAGAATGTCTATATTTGGATAGAAACACAAAGACATGACAGGTATAAATAAAGATGTAATTGCTCATAGTTTAAATGTTGACTCTTCTTTTAGGCATATACATCAAGGAGAAAGTTTTCACCCGAAATACATACCATTATCTAAGAAGAAGTGGAAAGGCTACTTAAAGCCAATATGATAAGGGAAGTGAAATTTACAAGATGGTTGAATAATGTTGTAGTTGTGGAAAAGAAGAATGGAAAATGGAGAGTTTGTGTAGACTTCACTGACTTAACAATGCTTGTTCTAAAGATCCATTACCTTTACCACATATAGACTCTCTGGTTGATGTCATTGTAGGTCACGAAATACTGACATTCATTGATGCATCATTTAGATTCCAACAAATCCAGATGGAACCATATGATCAGGAAGATACAACTTTCATGACCCTAACACGTATTTATTGTTATATAGATATGCCTTTTGGATAAAAAAAATACACATGCTACCTATCAGAGACTAGTCAAAAGGATGATCAAGGACCAGCATGACAGTCATGGAGGTATATATAGAAGTTATAGTGGTAAAATCTAAAAAAGATACAGATCACATTATGGATCTTAAAAAAGCATTCAACATCTTGGAAAAGTTCAACTACATAACCTCACATGGATTAAGACTTCCTAATAAATCTTGGATAAAATCCTTGCTTCAAGTTCTTATTGCTTTGTAAAGCCCTTATAAAATGATCATTCCTATAATATTAATCATCCGCTTATCTCATGTTTATATTGGTTAACTTAAAATTACTATGATGTATTCCCTTAGAAACCTCTTCAACTTCCTTACTTCCATGTCATAATAAGTTTGACTTTTCAAAAGTCAACATGTGCTCTAATCACTTTCTTCTAGTTACCTTGCACCACAGCATGATTATTTCTTTAAAATAATTATTCTCTAAGGACGGTGTATTAATTTTCATATAATATATTTTTGACTGTTTACCCAAAGTAGCATTTTACTTTGCCATCCATACTAAATTTCCAGTCATTTAACTTTATTATTTTGATTCTTTCCTTCCCTTGTATCCTTCCATCATGATTAACTTTTCATATTAAATTAGTCATTCCATAATAGCATTTTACCCTGATATACTTATAAATTAGATAGTTTCATCTTTAGCTATTTAGTCTCTGCACCTACCTTAGTTCCTCAAATCTGTCGACCATTCTATTTAGTTAACACATTTCCATCATTACAACATTGATCCTAACATAGATGATTAGAAATTCATATATTTTCTTTCATTACATATGCACAAGCTATTCAATCACTATCTATGACTCTTTTAACAACCTTTCCTTTTAAAATTTACAATCATTTTTCATATTTATGAGATTTCTACTTTTTTTTCATAAATACTTGACCTATAACATCCGCAATCAAGCTTTTATCTTTCAAACATATCCGTGAGGATCAAGAGCATAACTAGACATTTGAATCAACCAAAGTTAACGATGGTCAACAGTTAATTCCTGGTCAACGACCATAGTCGGATCGGCCACCTAACGTGAAATACTCCCATGGTTTTGTAACAATCTATCTCAACATTAGGATTCAATCCTTTGCATCTTTAACCCATTAACGTTGTTTGTGCTTCAAAGCATCATATAATGTTCTTAAACAACTTTTGAACTTTTGGTGAACTTAATCATGTCTTGAGACTTGTCATTGCATTAATCGATCAATATGACCAACCATTCTAGTATTTCCATCTACCCTTTACATGAAAACGTAAAGCATTTTCATTTAAGGTCCAATCCTTTACATGATTTTTACATAGAAGTATTCCATTTTATTTCATTTCTTTTCACTTTCTAAATTCTCATAATAACCCTTGAACACAATTAAAATGTCAATTGTCTTCCATTCCTAACCAATCCCATACATGTGAAACAGGGCTATAATGTAGTTTGTCAATACGTACATAAACCATCTTGCCAAAATGACATATCATCCTT
Organism: Cichorium intybus; assembly: GCA_023525715.1. NCBI lineage: Eukaryota > Viridiplantae > Streptophyta > Magnoliopsida > Asterales > Asteraceae > Cichorium > Cichorium intybus. Next base: position 105,132,687 of record CM042011.1, read on the forward strand.
GTCATAATGATCTCATGGTGAGAAATAATAATATGATCACAGTCCAGGAAGAACTTTTCTAATAATCACGCTTCATGTGCTAATTCTAGCATAACTACCATGATAATCTTATTAATCCAAACTCCAAAGATAGTCATAGTATGTTCCATAAGTTGTGAATTAAATTATGTCTTGAAAAATATTATCATGCCTAAATAACATGTTAGTCACTTATCAATAGTGACTAATAGTGCCTAATATGAACATTTAGAAACCAGAGTTCATAATGACTTCATGATCTTCAAGTAATCCATGAAACGAATGTCGTAGCCTCATTATCTTGACTTGTTGAAGAGGGATGCCGTAATCACAACATAATGGTCATTAAGGTAGATAAACACTTATCAATTTCATCTTATGAAATTCCTAGATCTGTTGAGATTCATTAAACTCTTCAATGGCATGTTTAATCTCGGATGTGCTCCACTTTTTGTGACTGGGATGCCGAGGATCACAAACTAGATGTGAATAACCATGCAAATTAGCTTGGTACTCTCGGGTTAATTATCATCTCTAATTGATGTGCCGGTAAACCACACACGCTCCATCAACAATAATAATACCCGGGAAACCCATTGCAACTCTTTATGAACCCCAATTGTCGTGCCGGTTAACCACACACGCTCCACCAATGTTTCATAAAGTGCAATGTGCAATTTCATGGATTAGCACCAATTCACATTTTTTCTAAAGTAGCTAGATTTGGGGTTTTATTTAAAAGGTTCTAGTACTTTGAATAATATCATTATACTTTTAATGATATTAGGCAGTCCTATCAAACCCGTTCGGCTAACGAACCTCCACTGATCAGGCGAGCGGTGGGCGAGAGTGTTCACCCATTAGACCGCCATTTTATAGGCAGTCTCCTTATACCCACTTTATAGACCAGCTTCGTGAATGAGGCCTACTAATGATTTGAATAACCATTTTAATCTTATACATATAACAATAACTTTCTAATTATAATATGTATAAGATGTAATTTTTTAAAACTTTTAAAAAATTGTTTCTGGTTTATCTTTTAATTTATTGTCGATTTAAACTATTAAATTTCAAATTAAATTAAACCTTGAAAATTGATTTTAATTATCTTTTAATTAACCAATTAATTAAATTAATTAAATTTGATATTTTAAACCTTTTAAAATATTTTAGGATTTATCCTTTTAATTTTCGCCAATTTAAACAATTAAATTCTAAATTAAATTAAATCCTTGAATTATCTTTTAATTACCAATTAATTAAATTAATTCAAATGTAGATAGGTTTATCAAATTAATCAAATTAATTAAAACCTATCCTTATCCCCTAATTTTCGATTTTTAGGATAAAGGTTTTAAGGTTTATCTTTTAAAAAATTTAAAGTTACCAAAAATAGATAACCTTCTAAACCCTAATCATAAAATCGCCAAAATAGAGGGGAGGGGCTAGGGTTTTTCAAAACCCTAACCCTAATTGTCGATTTGCCCAAAATTAGGGTTTAGAGACTATAAACTGTAACACCCGGCTTTTAAAACGAAAACACCCCTGAAAGTTTTTCATTAAAAACATAGGTTTCGTTACATAAAACCATAACAAAAGGGATATATTTTAATAAAAACGGGTACAAGCGTATCAAGGAGAGTATAAAATACCAAATCTCCTTTAAAGCCGGGCTGCTACTGACAGCATCTACAAGTCCACTTCTTGAGTCACGGACTTTATCCTTACCCTTACTAGGGTTATGCTAACCTGCAGGGACATTTAACAAACGGTATGAGCTACAAAGCTCAGTGAGTAATCGTATCTGCAAATAACATGTATCAAATATATTCGTATATCTGTCTGGATATCGAATCCAAACTCATAGCCTCACTGGCTGACCATATATCTCTTAGGATTTCACATCCTAATTTTGTAGCCTTACAGGCTACTTCATTACAACCTGCAATTATCAAACCACATCAGTTATTTGCACAGATAATCATATCTATCGTTTCTGTCCCATGTTTCTTAGTCACAATGGACTGCATCATATGTCATGGCTATATAAGCTGCACCAAAACATTATCAATATATAAATCATAGCCCGCAGGCCGCACCAGCTGGGTTCAATAACCCGATATCATAGCCAAAAGGCCGCACCATGTACCTGTAATAATATTATAGCCGTATAGGCCGCACCAGTTGGATATAGCATCCAATATCATAGCCACAAGTGGCCGCACCATATATTAACAGCTTGTATCAAAATCAAATATGGCTCACGGATTAGTCCGCTGTTGCCTTGGCTCACGGGTTAGCCCGCTGTTGCCTAGACTCACGGGTTAGCCCGCTGTTGTCTATATAATTTAACTCATCAGAATAAACTGTGGCTCACGGGTTAGCCCGTTGTTGCCTAGACTCACGGGTTAGCCCGCTGTTGTCTATATAAGTTTGACTCACAGTTCTGTTCTTGTCTATTATAGACTCACGGCTTATCTGGTCTTGTCATTTTATTGACTCACAGTTCCGTTCTTGTCTATTATAGACTCACAGCTTATCTGGTCTTGTCATTTTCATATGTCTTTACGCTTGTCATTTTCGTCCCTCGAAGCTGTTTCAACCTGTAACAGTTCAATCATCATATATCATATATGATATCAGTGAGATTACTCACCTGGATGCTAGCTGCATTTGAATCCGGTTTTTTCTTTCTTTTGCGTGCACCACAACCATTTATCCCGTACCTATTTATTCATTTATATACCAAATGATAATAGGTTAATAACCATTATAGTTGACTCTACTACACAAGAGTCCTATACAATTCAATTGGGAACCATTTCCAAGTATTTCCAATCAATAACCATCGTTATATAAAATTTAATACACTTCCCGAAATACGTGTATTCTACTACAGTACTTTCGGGAGGTCGTATTCGTATTCCGATAATTTTCCATGAAGTTTTACAACATATTGGACCTATGTTTAAAATTTCAGGTCAATCGGATAAGCCTAGCACAAGAATCAAACTTGGAAAATTCACAGAAAACAAATTGGTTTCTGCCCAGGGCTCGAGTCGCGACCAACACCCTGCTCGAGTCGCAAAGGGTGGTCTTCGAGTCGCGAGCCACAGCCTGCTCGAGTCGCGAGCGCTGGGCAGTGTGCAGAAACTCCGATTTTGTGCTAGAATTTTCCATTTTTCCATTTTAAGCACTTATTGCTCGACTTAATCGGTTGGGGTATATTCCTAGGCTAAAACCTTACATTAAAACAAGGTTTTCAACCATTCAAAACAACTAAATCAATCAAAATGAAGAATTAGGGTTCTTAGTCCCAAAACCCCAAAACTTCAAATTCATCACAAATAGCAATCTACTTCCATTTTCTTGAATTAAGTCCTTTTAGCATGACTTACTGGAAGTATTAAACCATTTAAACCACATAATCATAACTGAAATTTACAAATTTCAGTTTCTATAAAACCAAATCAAGAACACTTCAAGAACTTGGTTAAAATCAAGTTTACTAACCTTGATTAGCATAGGAATCACCAATTCCAAGCTATGATTCCAATTCCTTACTTCAATTCCATGATTTCCTGCAGAAATCGCATCTTCCTTGCTCCTCCCGTTGCTGCACAAATGGCTAGTCAAAGAGAGAGTCAACTCTCTCTTATTTATACATCCAATTTTTTACATTTTTAGTCCTTAAGTTCATTTTCTTGAACTTTGACCACAAAATCAAGTTTTATTACAATAAAACATTCATTCTTTATACATTTGCCACAAACAACAATATTTTTCATATTTGGTCCTGCACATGGTCAAATGACCAAATTAACCTTTTGTGGTAAAATGACCAAAAATCAATTTTTATAACATTTTAAGTCCAAAACTCAAAATATTATTTCTCACTAAATTCTTTTCTGTCCAAAAGACCAATTTACCCTTCCAAGGTAAAATGACCTTTTTACCCTTTTTATTATTATTTACATAAAACGAGTGTCTTGGCGTTACAAATTGTCCCCTCCTTCAAAAGATTTCGTCCCCGAAATCATACTATCAAGCGAGGGTATTTCTATATCGTTACAATTTCGGTCTCTCATATCATATGGAAACCTCTATGGTATTGCCAAAGCACTTTACCCATACAAATCTTCGTATTTCGCGGTTATATAACTGTTCATCGAACATTCCTCCGGTTATCCCGGGTACCATAACTTCTCATCTACCTCAATTTCAACATGAGGTATTCATTGAAATTTATCAATCTATGTTCTCAGAACCATGAGACCCATAGAAAACTTTATAAATATCTTGAAGTTCATCAAGAAACTTCAATCGGTACACCCCAATTCTTACTCTTTGGAACATATGGAAAAGTCCAATAAATAAGGACTTGACTTTCTTTTCGTCCCAAGCAGATTTTTAGTCTTTCCAAAGGATATTTTGAGCACTGTCATCTTTCCCTATTTGGAATTTCAACGGTTTTACTCGGCAATCCGCATACTACTTTTGTTGATTTTTGTCTGTTTCCAAATTTTCTCGAATTTGCCTAATCTTTTCTTCTGTTTGAAGTAAAATCTCGGGTCCAGCCAACGGCTTCTCCCCAACTTCAGTCTAGTAAGTCTGCGTGCAACACGATACTCTATACTATACATTATACAGGCCATCTAAATGCTGGTACAAAACTATCGTTGTCTACGGGTTCTACCAAAAATAGACGATCTTCCATTTTCCACCAGGGTCTACTATGCAAATTTCGGGCATGTCTTCTAGATTCTGCATCATTATCCCGTCTCGTCTACTAATCTACAATTCATATACAGTACTTGCTAGTACCTTTGAACTATTAATTCTAGGAATTAATGCTAAATTCAACAAATAATTCTAGTATCTCGATCCGATACAGTCGACACCTGCAGCGCATGTCGACACATTTATCCTTCTATGTAGTTTTTCACTACTTTTCAATCTTACTTACTTCTTTTTGTGTTACCCGAATCAACTCAGGTAATCAATTCGCCACACTCACGCATGTGGTTGTATCTTTCAAAAGATACTCTTTTCAATTCAAGGCATCTATAGCCACATCCGCCTTTTCAAGATGGTACAAGATTTCATAACCGAAATCTTTTAGTGACCCATCTGTCTTTGCTATCGTATATTTAGCTTCTATTGATCAATTAAGTACTTCAAACTTTTATGATCCATATAAACAGTAAGCTTTACACCACATAAGTAGTGTCTTCAAAGCTTCGATACCAAAGTCATAATTGCTACTGCAATATCATGTATCCAAAATCAACTCTGGATACATTTCTATAAAACAATTTATCTTCTCCGCTTAGCGATAATGCTAACACCGGAGCTTCGCATAAGGTTTGTTTCAACCTTTAAAAATATACTTGTGGTCTTTCTACCACTCAGACTTTCCACTTTTTTTTCTAGTCAACTCTGGTCAACTAGACGGAAATCAAGGAGCAGTTTTCTACAACTCTCATATAATAACCCGCCAATCCAAGGAACTACCAGTTTCAGTCGGAGTCCTCAGGAGTTTCCAGTTTTATCACATCATCAATTCCACTGGATTTATTTTATCATCTCTGGCATTATTAACATGCCCAAAGAATATAAAACTTCTTTTTGCCAAATTTTTATACTTGGAGAATTTTACAAATCACTTAGCTCAGTGAAGTAACTCCAATATCTAGTACAATCGTACCTTATTTTCGATCTGGTATCGAGAATATCAGATTCTCAATAGTCAATGCACATATGCATCAATTTGTCTTTCCTCTTTTCAAACAAGATAGGGCTCTATACAATGACACATTCAGCCACAAGAGGCCCCAATTCAAGAATTTCTTCTAGTTGTTTTCCAACTCTGCCATCTCTACGGATGCAAATCAGTTTAGAGCCTAAATAACAGGAACGACTCCCAAGACTAGCTAAATCATAAGCTCTTCTCGCCAATCTGGCAGAAATCTTGGAAGTTCTTTTCAAAAGAAACATCCGAGAATTTATTTAAAGTAGTATACTACTATCACTACTGTATTTAACTTGGCCAATACTACGTATGCCAACTACAACATCATTCCTTTACTAACTCTTTTCCGAGTTTAAGCAAAGAAAATAACCGGTATTCTCAACAACGGTCATTTACCATGGATTTTCATCCGCTCATTTCTGTTTTAAGAACCATAATGTTCTTATTTCTACAATTCATGTTAGCATAATTTATTGCTAATCAATTCATATGCACGATTGCTTCAAATTTCCTGGTAGTCATCGGCTTCAGATTTATAGGGAAAATGGTCCCGTAAATCCTAGGCAAACTACCTTCCAGGTGTTCAATATATAGAACATATTTGCTATCTGCTATAGCTACTTCTAAAATTTCATCCATAATCGTTGATGAAATATTCAGACAAGACATCAAAGTCACTGATCCCAAGCAAAGCTTCATGGATCAAATATAACATATACGGGGATTATATTCAAGACAATGATATCTGAGACCATATCAGTCTACTCACGAGCTTCTTCCATCATCTGTTGGAATACTCATGGTACCACTGGTCATTTTCGACCGTTCATTTCCTCTTTCTTTCCTCCCCGTTCTTTCCTGGGTTCATCACCCGTTACTCCACATTTAGTATGTGAGTATTTCATGAGAAAGTGTTCTATAGCTCCGCGCTAGACACACTTCCGATCTATTCAACAAGCTCGAGCAATCTACTCCTATCACCTGCAACTTCATCATGTCAACGGTAGAGTCTCAACTCTACAATTTTCTGAGTGCTTTTCCTACACTTCTTATAGTACATAACTGTTCTGTTTTGGTCCCTTCCCTTTAAGGTTGGACCCAGCCTGTGGTGACTTCTCCTGAAGCGTCCACTAATCGTTTTCTGCTTTTCTTGTAGTCTCAGCTACTTTTCTTTCACCTTGATATCAATCAGGGTGAGCACCCAAATTTCTCTTTCTGACCACAGCAGCTACTATTGCTTGTCATGTGGATTTTCTGCTACTTGTCTCGTTGCCCCTCGTTCAACAGAGCCTTGAGAAAAGGTCTGTTTCGCCTCTTAAAGCTGCACGCCCTAAATTCCTCCCGGTAATATTCGCTGCTCATACTTCGTATACGTTAGAAGTCAGCAATAGTTAGGTTATATATGTATAATAACAACTTATATACACTTAACGGTACATCGTGTCTACTGTCTCAAGGTTTAAGTCCAGGAATCTATTCTATAGACACCTAGTTCACTTAAACCACGGCTCTGATACCAACTTGTAACACCCGGCTTTTAAAACGAAAACACCCCTGAAAATTTTTCATTAAAAACATAGGTTTCGTTACATAAAACCATAACAAAAGGGGTATATTTTTATAAAAACGGGTACAAGCGTATCAAGGAGAGTATAAAATACCAAATCTCCTTTAAAGCCGGGCTGCTACTGACAGCATCTACAAGTCCACTTCTTGAGTCACGGACTTTATCCTTAACCTTACTAGGGTTATGCTAACCTGCAGTGACATTTAACAAACGGTATGAGCTACAAAGCTCAGTGAGTAATCGTATATGCAAATAACATGTATCAAATATATTCGTATATCTGTCTGGATATCGAATCCAAACTCATAGCCTCACTGGCTGACCATATATCTCTTAGGATTTCACATCCTAATTTTGTAGCCTTACAGGCTACTTCATTACAACCTGCAATTATCAAACCACATCAGTTATTTGCACAGATAATCATATCTATCGTTTATGTCCCATGTTTCTTAGTCACAATGGACTGCATCATATGTCATGGCTATATAAGCTACACCAAAACATTATCAATATATAAATCATAGCCCGCATGCCGCACCAGCTGGGTTCAATAACCCGATATCATAGCCAAAAGGCCGCACCATGTACCTGTAATAATATCATAGCCGTATAGGCCGCACCAGTTGGATATAGCATCCAATATCATAGCCACAAGTGGCCGCACCATCTATTAACAGCTTGTATCAAAATCAAATATGGCTCACGGATTAGTCCGCTGTTGCCTTGGCTCACGGGTTAGCCCGCTGTTGCCTAGACTCACGGGTTAGCCCGCTGTTGTCTATATAATTTAACTCATCAGAATAAACTGTGGCTCACGGGTTAGCCCGCTGTTGCCTAGACTCACGTGTTAGCCCGCTGTTGTCTATATAAGTTTGACTCACAGTTCTGTTCTTGTCTATTATAGACTCACGGCTTATCTGGTCTTGTCATTTTATTGACTCACAGTTCCGTTCTTGTCTATTATAGATTCACAGCTTATCTGGTCTTGTCATTTTCATATGTCTTTACGCTTGTCATTTTCGTCCCTCGAAGCTGTTTCAACCTGTAACAGTTCAATCATCATATATCATATATGATATCAGTGAGATTACTCACCTGGATGCTAGCTGCATTTGAATCCGGTTGTTTCTTGCTTTTGCATGCACCACAACCATTTATCCCGTACCTATTTATTCATTTATATACCAAATGATAATAGGTTAATAACCATTTTAGTTGACTCTACTACACAAGAGTCCTATACAATTCAATTGGGAACCATTTCCAAGTATTTCCAATCAATAACCATCGTTATATAAAATTTAATACACTTCCCGAGATACGCGTATTCTACTACAGTACTTTCGGGAGGTCGTATTCGTATTCCGATAATTTTCCATGAAGTTTTACAACATATTGGACCTATGTTTAAAATTTCAGGTCAATCGGATAAGCCTAGCACAAGAATCAAACTTGGAAAATTCACAGAAAACAAATTGGTTTCTGCCCAGGGCTCGAGTCGCGACCAACACCCTGCTCGAGTCGCAAAGGGTGGTCTTCGAGTCGCGAGCCACAGCCTGCTCGAGTCGCGAGCGCTGGGCAGTGTGCAGAAACTCCGATTTTGTGCTAGAATTTTCCATTTTTCCATTTTAAGCACTTATTGCTCGACTTAATCGGTTGGGGTTTATTCCTAGGCTAAAACCTTACATTAAAACAAGGTTTTCAACCATTCAAAACAACTAAATCAATCAAAATGAAGAATTAGGGTTCTTAGTCCCAAAACCCCAAAACTTCAAATTCATCACAAATAGCAATCTACTTCCATTTTCTTGAATTAAGTCCTTTTAGCATGACTTACTGGAAGTATTAAACCATTTAAACCACATAATCATAACTGAAATTTACAAATTTCAGTTTCTATAAAACCAAATCAAGAGCACTTCAAGAACTTGGTTAAAATCAAGTTTACTAACCTTGATTAACATAGGAATCACCAATTCCAAGCTATGATTCCAATTCCTTACTTCAATTCCATGATTTCCTGCAGAAATCGCATCTTCCTTGCTCCTCCCGTTGCTGCACAAATGGCTAGTCAAAGAGAGAGTCAACTCTCTCTTATTTATACATCCAATTTTTTACATTTTTAGTCCTTAAGTTCATTTTCTTGAACTTTGACCACAAAATCAAGTTTTATTACAATAAAACATTCATTCTTTATACATTTGCCACAAACAACAATATTTTTCATATTTGGTCCTTCACATGGTCAAATGACCAAATTACCCTTTTGTGGTAAAATGACCAAAAATCAGTTTTTATAACATTTTAAGTCCAAAACTCAAAATATTATTTCTCACTAAATTCTTTTCTGTCCAAAAGACCAATTTACCCTTCCAAGGTAAAATGACCTTTTTACCCTTTTTATTATTATTTACATAAAACGAGTGTCTTGGCGTTACAAATTGTCCCCTCCTTCAAAAGATTTCGTCCCCGAAATCATACTATCAAGCGAGGGTATTTCTATCTCGTTACAATTTCGGTCTCTCATATCATATGGAAACCTCTATGGTATTGCCAAAGCACTTTACCCATACAAATCTTCGTATTTCGCGGTTATATAACTGTTCATCGAACATTCCTCCGGTTATCCCGGGTACCATAACTTCTCATCTACCTCAATTTCAACATGAGGTATTCATTGAAATTTATCAATCTATGTTCTCAGAACCATGAGACCCATAGGAAACTTTATAAATATCTTGAAGTTCATCAAGAAACTTCAATCGGTACACCCCAATTCTTACTCTTTGGAACATATGGAAAAATCCAATAAATAAGGACTTGACTTTCTTTTCGTCCCAAGTAGATTTTTAGTCTTTCCAAAGGATATTTTGAGCACTGTCATCTTTCCCTATTTGGAATTTCAACGGTTTTACTCGGCAATCCGCATACTACTTTTGTTGATTTTTGTCTGTTTCCAAATTTTCTCGAATTTGCCTAATCTTTTCTTCTGTTTGAAGTAAAATCTCGGGTCCAGCCAACGGCTTCTCCCCAACTTCAGTCTAGTAAGTCTGCGTGCAACACGATACTCTATACTATACATTATACAGGCCATCTAAATGCTGGTACAAAACTATCGTTGTCTACGGGTTCTACCAAAAATAGACGATCTTCCATTTTCCACCAGGGTCTACTATGCAAATTTCGGGCATGTCTTCTAGATTCTGCATCATTATCCCGTCTCGTCTACTAATCTACAATTCATATACAGTACTTGCTAGTACCTTTGAACTATTAATTCTAGGAATTAATGCTAAATTCAACAAATAATTCTAGTATCTCGATCCGATACAGTCGACACCTGCAGCGCATGTCGACACATTTATCCTTCTATGTAGTTTTTCACTACTTTTCAATCTTACTTACTTCTTTTTGTGTTACCCGAATCAACTCAGGTAATCAATTCGCCACACTCACGCATGTGGTTGTATCTTTCAAAAGATACTCTTTTCAATTCAAGGCATCTATAGCCACATCCGCCTTTTCAAGATGGTACAAGATTTCATAACCGAAATCTTTTAGTGACCCATCTGTCTTTGCTATCGTATATTTAGCTTCTATTGATCAATTAAGTACTTCAAACTTTTATGATCCATATAAACAGTAAGCTTTACACCACATAAGTAGTGTCTTCAAAGCTTCGATACCAAAGTCATAATTGCTACTGCAATATCATGTATCCAAAATCAACTCTGGATACATTTCTATAAAACAATTTATCTTCTCCGCTTAGCGATAATGCTAACACCGGAGCTTCGCATAAGGTTTGTTTCAACCTTTAAAAATATACTTGTGGTCTTTCTACCACTCAGACTTTCCACTTTTTTTTCTAGTCAACTCTGGTCAACTAGACGGAAATCAAGGAGCAGTTTTCTACAACTCTCATATAATAACCCGCCAATCCAAGGAACTACCAGTTTCAGTCGGAGTCCTCAGGAGTTTCCAGTTTTATCACATCATCAATTCCACTGGATTTATTTTATCATCTCTGGCATTATTAACATGCCCAAAGAATATAAAACTTCTTTTTGCCAAATTTTTATACTTGGAGAATTTTACAAATCACTTAGCTCAGTGAAGTAACTCCAATATCTGGTACAATCGTACCTTATTTTCGATCTGGTTTCGAGAATATCAGATTCTCAATAGTCAATGCACATATGCATCAATTTGTCTTTCTTCTTTTCAAACAAGATAGGGCTCTATACAATGACACATTCAGCCACAAGAGGCCCCAATTCAAGAATTTCTTCTAGTTGTTTTCCAACTCTGCCATCTCTACGGATGCAAATCAGTTTAGAGCCTAAATAACAGGAACGACTCCCAAGACTAGCTAAATCATAAGCTCTTCTCGCCAATCTGGCAGAAATCTTGGAAGTTCTTTTCAAAAGAAACATCCGAGAATTTATTTAAAGTAGTACACTACTATCACTACTGTATTTAACTTGGCCAATACTACGTATGCCAACTACAACATCATTCCTTTACTAACTCTTTTCCGAGTTTAAGCAAAGAAAATAACCAGTATTCTCAACAACGGTCATTTACCATGGATTTTCATCCGCTCATTTCTGTTTTAAGAACCATAATGTTCTTATTTCTACAATTCATGTTAGCATAATTCATTGATAATCAATTCATATGCACGATTGCTTCAAATTTCCTGGTAGTCATCGGCTTCAGATTTATAGAGAAAATGGTCCCGTAAATCATAGGCAAACTACCTTCCAGGTGTTCAATATATAGAACATATTTGCTATCTGCTATAGCTACTTCTAAAATTTCATCCATAATCGTTGATGAAATATTCAGACAAGACATCAAAGTCACTGATCCCAAGCAAAGCTTCATGGATCAAATATAACATATACGGGGATTATATTCAAGACAATGATATCTGAGACCATATCAGTCTACTCACGAGCTTCTTCCATCATCTGTTGGAATACTCATGGTACCACTGGTCATTTTCGACCGTTCATTTCCTCTTTCTTTCCTCCCCGTTCTTTCCTGGGTTCATCACCCATTACTCCACATTTAGTATGTGAGTATTTCATGAGAAAGTGTTCTATAGCTCCGCGCTAGACACACTTCCGATCTATTCAACAAGCTCGAGCAATCTGCTCCTATCATCTGCAACTTCAGCATGTCAACGGTAGAGTCTCAACTCTACAATTTTCTGAGTGCTTTTCCTACACTTCTTATAGTACATAACTGTTCTGTTTTGGTCCCTTCCCTTTAAGGTTGGACCCAGCCTGTGGTGACTTCTCCTGAAGCGTCCACTAATCGTTTTCTGATTTTCTTGTAGTCTCAGCTACTTTTCTTTCACCTTGATATCAATCAGGGTGAGCACCCAAATTTCTCTTTCTGACCACAGCAGCTACTATTGCTTGTCATGTGGATTTTCTGCTACTTGTCTCGTTGCCCCTCGTTCAACAGAGCCTTGAGAAAAGGTCTGTTTCGCCTCTTAAAGCTGCACGCCCTAAATTCCTCCCGGTAATATTCGCTGCTCATACTTCGTATACGTTAGAAGTCAGCAATAGTTAGGTTATATATGTATAATAACAACTTATATACACCTAACGGTACATCGTGTCTACTGTCTCAAGGTTTAAGTCCAGGAATCTACTCTATAGACACCTAGTTCACTTAAATCACGGCTCTGATACCAACTTGTAACACCCGGCTTTTAAAACGAAAACACCCCTGAAAATTTTTCATTAAAAACATAGGTTTCGTTACATAAAACCATAACAAAAGGGGTATATTTTAATAAAAACGGGTACAACCGTATTTAATGTAAGGTTTTAGCCTAGGAATAAACCCCAACCGATTAAGTCGAGCAATAAGTGCTTAAAATGGAAAAATGGAAAATTCTAGCACAAAATCGGAGTTTCTGCACACTGCCCAGCGCTCGCGACTCGAGCAGGCTGTTGGTCGCGACTCGAAGACCACCCTTTGCGACTTGAGCAGGGTGTTGGTCGCGACTCGAGCCCTGGGCAGAAACCAATTTGTTTTTTGTGAATTTTCCAAGTTTGATTCTTGTGCTAGGCTTATCCGATTGACCTGAAATTTTAAACATAGGTCCAATATGTTGTAAAACTTCATGGAAAATTATCGGAATACGAATACGACCTCCCGAAAGTACTGTAGTAGAATACGCATATTTCGGAAAGTGTATTAAATTTTATATAACGATGGTTATTGATTGGAAATACTTGGAAATGGTTCCCAATTGAATTGTATAGGACTCTTGTGTAGTAGAGTCAACTAAAATGGTTATTAACCTATTATCATTTGGTATATAAATGAATAAATAGGTACGGGATAAATGGTTGTGGTGCACGCAAAAGCAAGAAACAACCGGATTCAAATGCAGCTAGCATCCAGGTGAGTAATCTCACTGATATCATATATGATATATGATGATTGAACTGTTACAGGTTGAAACAGCTTCGAGGGACGAAAATGACAAGCGTAAAGACATATGAAAATGACAAGACCAGATAAGCTGTGAGTCTATAATAGACAAGAACGGAACTGTGAGTCAATAAAATGACAAGACCAGATAAGCCGTGAGTCTATAATAGACAAGAACAGAACTGTGAGTCAAACTTATATAGACAACAGCGGGCTAACCCGTGAGTCTAGGCAACAACGGGCTAACCCGTGAGCCACAGTTTATCTGATGAGTTAAATTATATAGACAACAGCGGGCTAACCCGTGAGTCTAAGCAACAGCGGGCTAACCCGTGAGCCAAGGCAACAGCGGACTAATCCGTGAGCCATATTTGATTTTGATACAAGCTGTTAATAGATGGTGCGGCCACTTGTGGCTATGATATTGGATGCTATATCCAACTGGTGCGGCCTATACGGCTATGATATTATTACAGGTACCTGGTGCGGCCTTTTGGCTATGATATCGGGTTATTGAACCCAGCTGGTGCGGCATGCGGGCTATGATTTATATATTGATAATGTTTTGGTGCAGCTTATATAGCCATGACATATGATGCAGTCCATTGTGACTAAGAAACATGGGACAGAAACGATAGATATGATTATCTGTGCAAATAACTGATGTGGTTTGATAATTGCAGGTTGTAATGAAGTAGCCTGTAAGGCTACAAAATTAGGATGTGAAATCCTAAGAGATATATGGTCAGCCAGTGAGGCTATGAGTTTGGATTTGATATCCAGACAGATATACGAATATATTTGATACATGTTATTTGCAGATACGATTACTCACTAAGCTTTGTAGCTCATACCGTTTGTTAAATGTCCCTGCAGGTTAGCATAACCCTAGTAAGGGTAAGGATAAAGTCCGTGACTCAAGAAGTGGACTTGTAGATGCTGTCAGTAGCAGCCCGGCTTTAAAGGAGATTTGGTATTTTATACTCTCCTTGAAGGTTTTCAACCATTCAAAACAACTAAATCAATCAAAATGAAGAATTAGGGTTCTTAGTCCCAAAACCCCAAAACTTCAAATTCATCACAAATAGCAATCTACTTCCATTTTCTTGAATTAAGTCCTTTTAGCATGACTTACTGGAAGTATTAAACCATTTAAACCACATAATCATAACTGAAATTTACAAATTTCAGTTTCTATAAAACCAAATCAAGAACACTTCAAGAACTTGGTTAAAATCAAGTTTACTAACCTTGATTAACATAGGAATCACCAATTCCAAGCTATGATTCCAATTCCTTACTTCAATTCCATGATTTCCTGCAGAAATCGCATCTTCCTTGCTCCTCCTGTTGCTGCACAAATGGCTAGTCAAAGAGAGAGTCAACTCTCTCTTATTTATACATCCAATTTTTTACATTTTTAGTCCTTAAGTTCATTTTCTTGAACTTTGACCACAAAATCAAGTTTTATTACAATAAAACATTCATTCTTTATACATTTGCCACAAACAACAATATTTTTCATATTTGGTCCTTCACATGGTCAAATGACCAAATTACCCTTTTGTGGTAAAATGACCAAAAATCAATTTTTATAACATTTTAAGTCCAAAACTCAAAATATTATTTCGCACTAAATTCTTTTCTGTCCAAAAGACCAATTTACCCTTCCAAGGTAAAATGACATTTTTACCCTTTTTATTATTATTTACATAAAACGAGTGTCTTGGCGTTACAAATTCTCCCCTCCTTCAAAAGATTTCGTCCCCGAAATCATACTATCAAGCGAGGGTATTTCTATCTCGTTACAATTTCGGTCTCTCATATCATATGGAAACCTCTATGGTATTGCCAAAGCACTTTACCCATACAAATCTTCGTATTTCGCGGTTATATAACTGTTCATCGAACATTCCTCCGGTTATCCCGGGTACCATAACTTCTCATCTACCTCAATTTCAACATGAGGTATTCATTGAAATTTATCAATCTATGTTCTCAGAACCATGAGACCCATAGAAAACTTTATAAATATCTTGAAGTTCATCAAGAAACTTCAATCGGTACACCCCAATTCTTACTCTTTGGAACATATGGAAAAGTCCAATAAATAAGGACTTGACTTTCTTTTCGTCCCAAGCAGATTTTTAGTCTTTCCAATGGATATTTTGAGCACTGTCATCTTTCCCTATTTGGAATTTCAACGGTTTTACTCGGCAATCCGCATACTACTTTTGTTGATTTTTGTCTGTTTCCAAATTTTCTCGAATTTGCCTAATCTTTTCTTCTGTTTGAAGTAAAATCTCGGGTCCAGCCAACGGCTTCTCCCCAACTTCAGTCTAGTAAGTCTGCGTGCAACACAATACTCTATACTATACATTATACAGGCCATCTAAATGCTGGTACAAAACTATAGTTGTCTACGGGTTCTACCAAAAATAGACGATCTTCCATTTTCCACCAGGGTCTACTATGCAAATTTCGGGCATGTCTTCTAGAGTCTGCATCATTATCCCGTCTCGTCTACTAATCTACAATTCATATACAGTACTTGCTAGTACCTTTGAACTATTAATTCTAGGAATTAATGCTAAATTCAGCAAATAATTCTAGTATCTCGATCCGATACAGTCGACACCTGCAGCGCATGTCGACACATTTATCCTTCTATGTAGTTTTTCACTACTTTTCAATCTTACTTACTTCTTTCTGTGTTACCCGAATCAACTCAGGTAATCAATTCGCCACACTCACGCATGTGGTTGTATCTTTCAAAAGATACTCTTTTCAATTCAAGGCATCTATAGCCACATCCGCCTTTTCAAGATGGTACAAGATTTCATAACCGAAATCTTTTAGTAACCCATCTGTCTTTGCTATCGTATATTTAGCTTCTATTGATCAATTAAGTACTTCAAACTTTTATGATCCATATAAACAGTATGCTTTACACCACATAAGTAGTGTCTTCAAAGCTTCGATACCAAAGTCATAATTGCTACTGCAATATCATGTATCCAAAATCAACTCTGGATACATTTCTATAAAACAATTTATCTTCTCCGCTTAGCGATAATGCTAACACCGGAGCTTCGCATAAGGTTTGTTTCAACCTTTAAAAATATACTTGTGGTCTTTCTACCACTCAGACTTTCCACTTTTTTTTCTAGTCAACTCTGGTCAACTAGACGGAAATCAAGGAGCAGTTTTCTACAACTCTCCTATAATAACCCGCCAATCCAAGGAAGTACCAGTTTCAGTCGGAGTCCTCAGGAGTTTCCAGTTTTATCACATCATCAATTCCACTGGATTTATTTTATCATCTCTGGCATTATTAACATGCCCAAAGAATATAAAACTTCTTTTTGCCAAATTTTTATACTTGGAGAATTTTACAAATCACTTAGCTCAGTGAAGTAACTTCAATATCTGGTACAATCGTACCTTATTTTCGATCTGGTTTCGAGAATATCAGATTCTCAATAGTCAATGCACATATGCATCAATTTGTCTTTCTTCTTTTCAAACAAGATAGGGCTCTATACAATGACACATTCAGCCACAAGAGGCCCCAATTCAAGAATTTCTTCTAGTGAATCTTGGAAGCAAAGCAACAGAAACCTCTTGCCTCAAATGTAGTCACACCCTAGCTTGGAGTTGTTGGCCGAAAATACTTTTAGAGAAAGCTTCAAAATCGTGTCTTTAGGGTTAGGGTGAGCCTCCCTATTTATAGGCTCCAAATGGTGATCAGATAAACCTTAAAGATAAACCTTTTTGAATTCAAATTAAGATAAGCCTTTATCTTAATAATTCAAACCCTTTTATCCTCATTATCAAAATCGAAAATAAATATATTTCCATATATAATTTCGACCACCACTCTCACTCACTCAACTGTCACTTACTCAACTATTGAATAATTACAGTTTTAGTCCCTGCACCTTAATTAATCAATTTAACTGTCAAATTAATTCCAATTAATTCCAGAAAAATTTCTAATTAATTATTATAGTTTCTAATTAATATATTATCACTTAAATATATTAATAAACTATTTATTTAATTTCTATTGATTTATTAATCACATAATAAATCAATCTTTCTCTCTACCGGACTTTCTGCCAATCCTCCAACTATGAGGGCAACCCAAATGGACT
Source organism: Cichorium intybus (assembly GCA_023525715.1). NCBI lineage: Eukaryota > Viridiplantae > Streptophyta > Magnoliopsida > Asterales > Asteraceae > Cichorium > Cichorium intybus. Next base: position 105,150,646 of record CM042011.1, read on the forward strand.
ATGCTACTATTAATTAGATAAATACTAATTATTAGTCATGGCTTAGACACCTAATCCAACAGTCTCCCACTTGGATAAGTCTATGACTAAAATTACCAATTTAACCTCTAATTAATTAGCAACTGTAGCTTCCTAGAAACCGCTGCCGAACTCTGACCTAGTCAGTTCTGTCCAATGATAAGTGATCATATGATCCTTCGTCCAACAGGATATTTTTCAGACACGAGACATGGATTGAGATCAATCTCTGTCCGATATTCTGTTTCCCGATTTCCGATTTTGCTTATGACTTTGGGACTTCTAATTGAACACATCAATTTAGTCCAGGCTGGCCAGCACTTTAGTCAACTTCAAAATCATCGAGAGGCCTACAGATATCTGTTTCCCATCAGGGTCAAGGAACGAATAAGCTTTGACTTATATGCTTATATCTTTTACAAGTCAAATCATTCACAACAACATGTTTTATAACATCGAGTTACCGATGCGTTTTCATATTATCAATGAACAACTGCCTTGTAAATCATAACTCATATCTCTCCACTTCAAGATCATAAGATACTATCGTCTCAATCATGGCACCCAACACAATCACACTCACTATACACGGCACAATCATGGGACCCAGCTCAAACACGACACCTAGAACAATGATGGCACCCAGATCAATGATGTCCTACTCTATACCCACTCCCCACACTCACACACCTACTAGAATTTAACATGGCCTAGTTCTACCCAAAATAGGAAAAGGGCAAGCACACAACTTAGTAAATTCAACACATACACAGTATATCGATTACACATACTCTATCCCTATCAAGGCACACAGCAAAAACAAGGCTCACAACACAAACAAGGCACACAACACAAACAAGGCACACAACACACTCATAGTACACAACACAATCATGACACCCAGCTTAGTCACGACACCCAGTACAATGACGACACCCAGCTCAATGATGGTACCCAACAAACTCATACTCACAATACACAACACAATCATGGCACCCAGCTCAGTCACGACACCCAACATAATGACGACATCCAGCTCAATGATGGCACCCAACACACTCATACTCACAATAAATAGCACAATCATGTCACCCAACTTAATCACGACACCCATCACAATGATGGCACCCAGCTCAATGATGTCCTGCTCTGTACCCACTCCCCACACTCACGCACCTACTATAATTTTCCATGGCCTAATACTACCCACCTACATCCAAAACAACATACACAAGCTACATCAGAGGATGTACAACTTCAATACAACATAGTGATGAACTCACCTCAAAACAGCAACTAAAAGAAATTCATACACTAACTCGTAGGGTCCCACCAAACTCCACCCGCACACCTTATACTCTAATGGTTTAGCAATCCTTCTCCTTTACACGTCCTCTCTTTCCTTGCCTCTTTCTTCTATGCGACTAAGAGTAGCCCTTGTCTCTCATGTGCCTTCTCTTCACATCACTGCTAACGGAATTCTCGATCTCACCCTCTCTCTCTCACGCTATCAAGTTCATTGTTAAGAGAGTTCTTGGGTTAGGAGGGTAGAACATGACTACTATGGATCTTATTAGGTATGTAGAATCCATTAGATGTCGGAATTGCTTAGTTTTAATAAGGACCGAGGGCCTCTTGCCCTCTACTGCTTCGTGTCGCTAGTCACAGCCCAAGTCACATAATTCATGCAACTTTCCATCCTTTACAACTTTGGCCCCTCAACTATGCTAGTTTAAATTCCAACTTCCCAATCAATGAACTAATCTCATTATAAGTTTTTGGAAATGGCACTTTGCCCCTCTAACATAACTAAAATTCTATAATTTATTATTGTTGTTTATTCTGTTAATTATAATTATTATTAGTCGTAATAGTCAGGATCTAAAACTACAATTCGCTTCCTAAATATATGACGTTAATTATAATCGCTAACGCTAAACCAAAAATGGGGTGTTATAATTTTCTAACCAATATACATCATAAATCTTAATAGTTAAACTTGAATTTTATTATGTTTATTTGGGTGCCACATCATATTGCTTGATTTTGTCTTTCTTCCTCAGTTGTTGCATATAATCATATGGTTTGTCTTCAAATACATTTTATATTTTTGTTTTGGGGTGAGAAATGGTTATTACAAATGCTCCTTATCCGCACCTAGTTACAAATATATATGATTTGGAAATATTTTTGGGAATTTGACTTTGGAGTGTGATTATTGCCACTATCCAATTCCATTTAAATGAAAAGTATCGGGTTAACTCACTAGACTCCCCAAGTGAAACTTTATGATTTTGACAAGTACTCATAGTGGAAGATCATGGAAGAACTTTGAGATGACCATTGAAGGATTTGGTTGTGGGCATTTAGAAGAATTGGTCATTAGTGTTATCAAATATAGATTGTTTATCTAAACTATTTCTTGTTGATTCATTTTGTAGCACCCTCATATGACATAACAAACTTTAAAATTTAAAGGATTTTAGAATTTGGGACCAACTTCTTGCAAATTGTGCTTTCTAAAAGAATTGTAGTTTTATGAAACAAACAGAACTAATTTGAAAAATTAGTTTCTGTTATTTAAACCTTTCGACCTAATTTCCGCATTGTTTTATAAATGCTATATTCGATTTCAAAAGATAATTCGAATTTCTACTAGCCCATATGAGGGGTGTTACACAGAAGGATTTGAAGAGATATTGGGACCAAGTTCAAAAATCATACGCTTAATGAATATTTAGTCTTAAAGAGCAACAAACATGACTTCTCTACTTTTTACACCCTATAACAAAATGGCATTGTTGAAAGGCAAAATAGATACGTTATTTAAGCCTCTAGGTTGATGCTAGACTTTGTATATTTTCCATTGTATTTTTGGTTCGAAGCTTCTATCATTGCATGCTTTGTACAAAATCTTAGTATCATAAACAAATGTCTTAAAAAACTCCCTATGAAGCCTTAAACAGTTGTAAGATAAACATTAAATTCTTTCACATTGTTTGGATTTAGGTGTTTTTGAAAAAAAAAAATTAGGGATCATCAAAGATAATTCAAACTAAAGACTAATGAATCCAGCTTCTTGGGGTAATCAACCAACAAGGTAGCTTATAATGTTAGAAATAGGTGCAGAGTAATCAAAAAAAAATTTGACATGGATTTTGTTGATCACTATGTCTTGAGAAAAGTAGCAAAATGTAACCACTTTCATTTTTGAAGGGGACGTACCGGCTTCATCTGGACTAGTGTATATAGAAGAAGGTTATTATGACTCCTTATTTGATCCTCCAAAGACTACAATCAACATAAATATCATGACCTCTTCTGGTGCTCAACAGTAACTGACTCCTCATGACATCTTCCTTTTAGAGACGCATCCATTGAGTCTCATAACTCTCCAATTGAAGGGAAGAGTGCAGTCACAGTTATTCCCAATATGATTACAACCACGAAGGTTGGTTAGGAAGCATCTTCAACCGTTGAGGAGCAACATTGTCAATTTAAAGGGAGCCTCATGATTACACTAAACGCATAGTTATTTATCCCAATATATTCAGATTTCCCATAGATGAACATTTATTAGTAGGTTGCTCACACATCCAATGGGGGCAGGTTGAAGACATTGATAAGAAAAAAACAATCAGATATAGTATAGATTCCCTCTAATGTAGCTTCAGGTCATCAAATGGCATGAATTCATATATGGACAAGAGATCACCTACATAACTAAGTGTTGGTAAATTCTTCTTATGGTTTTCGAACTCGATCAGCAACAGACAATATCATTAAGGTGCCTCCATATGTTGGTTTAAGCCAAAGACCACTAATAGAGCATTAGAATATCAGGATTGGATTGTGGTGATGCAAGAAGAACTTGCTGAATTGAAGTGAAACAAAGTTTGGAAACTTTCCCTTTCTCCTAAGAGATACAACAATTTTGGAACAAGATGGGTGTAACAAACATGCTTGATGACTTATATATAGTCATCGAAAACAAAGCCAGACTGGTAGCTAAATGTTATATCAACAAGAAGGTATTGACTATGATGAGAGTTTTTCTCTAATGGCTAGTTTGGAGGCCATATGCATTTTTCAGACGATGTAGCGCACAAAAATGTCAATGTATATCGAATAGACATTAAAAGTGCTTCCGCTCAAAAGAGAATTGAAAGAATCGGTATACTCACAAAAGCCTTCATGGTTTGTGAATCTCAAATTTCTAAACCACTGCTTTAAATTAGAGAAAGTTTTATATGGATTGAAGTAGGCTTCGAGAGCTTGGTATGAAACTCTTTGATGTTTATTGTCGACTCTAGGTTCAAGCATGGTGTTAGGAACCCCATGGTCTTCTAGAGATCTAGTGACAAGCATCTTATGCTTATTCAAATTTATGTGGAATAAATTATTTTTGCTTCGACTGATCAAACAATGGTAGATGATTTTTCTAGACTCATGACAAACAGATTTCAAATGAGCATGAACCAAGAAATCAGTTTCTTTTTGGGTATCCAAATCAAACAAGTACATCAAGTCATTTTCATGCATCATGAAAAATACGAGAATAAATTAGTAAAGAAGTATTTGACAGAAAATTGGTACAAGATGCCTTCTAACTTACCGAACTAGCTATTGATCAAACGATCTATATAAGAATGTTTTTTTCGCTCTTATATCTCATAACTAGTTGGCAATATATTATGTTCTCCACATTTCATTTTGCTAGGTATCATGCCGACCCTATCACCCTATGTATATGACCGTAGTTACGCAGATTTTCGGATATCCCAAATGAACAAAGGTCTTAGGTATTTGGTAGCCTTCTGGGAACAACTTCAGTCTGTGAAATGCAAGCTTTCGCAGATGCGTACCAAATAGGATGTGAACTCAATAGAAAAGGTACATCAGGAGGATGTCAATTCCTATTGGTTAGTTGGTCATCAAATAAGCAGAAACGTGTACCATTACCCCCTGTTGAAGTTGAATATATAGCTATTGCCATTTGCTGCTCACAAGTTTTTTGGATGAAGTCTCAACTATTGGACTACGACTATTGAATGCTACAAGTACGAATACATTTTGATTCCAAAAGTATCATCGCTATCTCACATAATCCATTCCAGGACTCTATGACGAAACTCATTATTATCACTTTATTAAGGACAATATCTTAAAAGGAAAAAGTGAATTAATTTTGTCATATGTGTAGATGAAATAGCCGATGAATACATTTTGATTCCAAAAGTATCATCGCTATCTCACATAATCCATTCCAGGACTCTAGAAACTCATTATTATCACTTTATTAAGGACAATATCTTAAAAGGAAAAAGTGAATTAATTTTGTCATATGTGTAGATGAAATAGCCGATGTCTTTACAAAGCTTTAGATCAAAACACATTAATGAATGTACATAATATGTGTCGATAACAAGCTAAAAAAATATTATTGTCACATATATATCAATCCCATCAAATTTTGTAATAATACTGACACCTAAATATATAACTGTAACTTAAAATTATATCAAAATATTAAAGACATAATAAAAATGCAATAAAATTACAATTGATTAAATTAAGAGAACGTCTCTCTAGTAATGATTATTGGACATCCCTTTTTGAAAGATATAAAGAATCATATATGAGAAGATGAAATTCCTGTTTCCTACCCTTTACCTATTCACACAAAATAAGAAGAAAACAAAGAATTCTACGTCTAGACACGTGTGTAAATTTTGGGACATCTCAGCAGGCACAACTCCTTTCTTGCTCGGTTTCAGAAATTGTTGTTGGAATCCTTTGGAAATACCTACGAAAAATATGTGATAACTCTAAGAACAAGAAAAGAAAAAGACTTGAAATGCAGAGATAAAGGGTTGAGAATAGGTACTAACATATCATTCACATCAGTATGTTCGTGTTCACTTGCAAGAGCTGTTTTCGCTACACAAAGGAATGCATCATCCACGTTGTAATTCTCTTTTGCCGACGTCTCGTAGTAAGGTATGTTTCCGTTCAAAGCACACCACTCTCTTGCTGTCTTCTCAGAAACCTTTATTAAAACAATCATTAAAAACGCGTTTTAAATTCCAAGACTGCATTTGGTATAATCGACTAGACAAGCTATTTAGAAATAGTTTCGACGATGATGTAGGTATTCCCGTCTTTTAAACATATAGACAAGAGACTGAGAATGCGTCCCAGCTAGTTGCAATATTTATTACATTCATATTAGTCCAGCTAGTCATAGTCTCAATGCATACAAAAGGCAGTACAAGAGTGTCATGTCATATCATGCAATTTCATGTCATATCTTGTGTAATAAACGAAAATTAAAAGCATTTCAAATGTTTGTAGGTATGAAATTTGCAACTTTTGTCCAATGACAAGCACAGTACACTGCAGTCATACCCTGTTATATTATGTCGTGCGTTACAAATGGGACCTATATAAAAGCGTTTTAAATATTTGTAGATACTTACAGCTCGACTGCTGCCACCATCAGTGTCAACCTTGTTCCCGAGCAACACAAACGGGAATCTTTCAGGGTCGGTTGGATCAGCCTGTTTTAGAAACTCTTCATGCCAAGTTTGTAGGGTTTCAAAGGTTTTCTGAATGTTGACATCGTAAACAAGAACGCAACAATCAGCCCCTCTATAAAACGCAACTCCAAGGCTATGAAACCTCTCTTGCCCAGCTGTGTCCCAAATCTGCTTACACCATATGTTGTTAATTAACATCAATTCATGTATCTTTGGCAATTTATTATGCAAAATGTATATATTGATACTTAAATGTGTATTTACGTAACAACGTTTCACTCTTTCCGATTTATGCATCAAAGTATTTGTTTAGATGAATATGGAACGACGTTTCATTTTAGACCAAGAGATTATTTTACCGTGCAACCGATTGAAATGTGTTTGCACAACTCGTGTTAGTTGCATAAATAGATAAAATGGTTGGATATTGTTAAAAAAGAAATAGCATTGCATAAATAAATATTTAGCCGTGTCACGACATGGAGTTAAATGGTTCCTAATTACAATATCTTATATCTTGGCCCGAAAGTGATCAATGTCGCTTAATTTGTTTAAAAACTATTTTCGTGTATACACTGAAAAAAGTTATTACTGCGATGTTTAAGTGTGTATTATTATAAAGTTTACTACTCCCTCCGTCCCAAAATGATAGTCCATATTTCCTTTTTAGTTTGTCCCGAAATATTAGTCAACTTCTAAATATAAATAACATATTTACCAAAATACCCTTAACTTTAATTGTAACAGCCAACACATTTAGTGCCGACATTAAATGCAAAGAAAGGATAAAACGGTCATTTTGTGGGAAAAAGTAATATGTATTTAATGTTTTCTTAATCTGTGTGTTTTTTGTCTGTGGATTATATTTTGGGACGGAGGGAATATAATATTAACTACAAACTATCATTAATTAGCACACACAAGCACGACAGCTGACGAGTACTTACTTGCAACGTGACAAGCTTGTCGTCTATATGCAACTCTTTCGTCACAAAATCAGCACCAATCGTAGACTTGTATTGTTTGTTAAACCTATTATAAACGTATCTGAATGGAAGTTAATTTAAACTTAAAAACTCTTAAAAATTGTCACGATGATGGACACCTCAAGCATTTCTTGTAAATATTCCTGTTAAGCAAGAGACAATTGATAGAAAACAATATATAACGATTATATTTTTTTAGCAGTTTGAGGATACCGATTCATCAAAGATGTCTTACCAACCCTACAAAAAAACAAAAAACAATAATAATCATTAAAAAGGGGAGGGCCAAAAAATGGAAGTGGGTCAGCTCGCCAGCTCGACGACCTGAAATCAGCCGATAAAGCTCAGACTCAGTGACTCACTCTAATCGGAGAAGAAAGTATACGTACCCACTATCACCGAGAACAATGACCTTCAGCAACATCCGATCAGACATCAACATGGCCGGAGAAGTTAGTCTGGCTGACGAGTTGCTTATGAATTTTGCCGGAGATGTACCAGTCCACCGGAGGAGGAAAACCGAAAGGAAAACGAGCGATCACCTCTCACGTTGCTGGTTTTTTTCCTTCTTCTCAATCACTTGTTTCCTATTTATGTAAACTTTTATTGATGATTGACTTTTCAAAGTCAACACAAGTTAGTTCTCAACATTTGACATTTCATGATTATTAAATTTATTCCCTTTTTATAATAAAATGTTTAGCTTGACACATAATATAATAAAATTACGTTATTATGTTATACACTTTCATAATTATTTATAAACCATAATGTAATTAATTTTGTTATAAATCAACTGTTGTATTTTGTTTAAATACAAACTCTATCAACTCATTACACGTGGATGAATAGAGAAGTGCAAAACATGGATATCTTATAAGTTTTAAGTTATGGGTTACTGATATATTTGCATCATAATTTTAAATATATCATAAGATCATGGGATTATTACTTCAAGTTTGAGATGTCGCACATAGTAGTAGGGCAATAGCTCTTTTATTAAAATATTAAATAATGAACATATAGTATCAAAAAGATCAATTATTAAAAGACTGAATTAATGGTCGTGCGAGGCTTGAACTTCATTGTCTTGTGACCTCAATCAATACAGGTAGATGACAGTTTACAATTTTTAAGTAGTGCTACTTTTCACATTTAATTTAGGTTGGTGCACTCTAAACTCTTATTCACATTGGGTAACGTTCATATTGGATAACGTTAGGGATGTGTATGGGTCGGTTTTGGACCCAAAACCGAACCCAAACCGATCAGTTCGGTTTCTGGGTTCTAGAACCCGTCGGTTTCGGTTTCTCTTTGGGTTCGGTTTCGGTTTCTACTTTCGGTTTTGGGTCGGTTTCGGTTTGAACCCATGGGTTTGTGGGTTTTCGGTTTAAACCCGTGGGTTTTGGGTTTGAACCCATTTTCCAGCAAGTCTTAAAAAATACATAAAAATCATAAACACCAATTTGAATATCGAACATGAAAAGTACATTGCTAAGTTTGAAGACAACCAAGTTTAAAGTTTAAACCACCAAGTTTAGACAACCAAATTTAAAACAACGAAGTTTAACGAACAAGAACCGGATAATATCATAACAATCAAGAAGTTGGCAACCGGATAACAAGGACTGTCGATGAAGCATTTGATCTGCGATGGATTCCCGACTTTGTTTGTAGAATAAATAATATATCAAAAATTAACATATGGTAATATATTAGGTATTTATTAATTTTCGGTTCGGTTTCACGGTTTGGGTCGGTTTCTACCGGTTTTGGGTCGGTTCGGTTTCTAATGGGTCGGTTTTTGAACAGAAATCGAAACCGACAGGTTCGGTTTTAAAAATTACAAACCCGAACCGCCGGTTTTTGTTTTGGTTTCGGTTTTTCGATTTCGGTTTTGTCGGTTTTTATCGGTTTCTAGGTTTCCGGGTTTGGTTTTGCTCATCCCTAATTTGATATATTTAATTCTAGTTTTAGAGATGATATTATACTCCAAGTTGATCTATATTTTGAATAAAATGTTGCCCCATGATATCAGCTCTTTTCATTAAAGGATTATGTTATATGGTATGTTCACAAGGAACTATATCCTCTATTGTTCTTTAGTACGTTCTAAATAGTTATATTAATTGTCATTTGTCAGGTTTTGAATAAGTAGTAAACATTATATTCATTTTAAGGATTTTAGATATGAGAAATATAAAATCACTACAAGAACCAGACCTTGCAAGGACGACCGTTGTCGCTAATGTGCGAAAGTCGTCGCTCTAGATGGCTGTTTCGCCATAGACTTCGTTTCCACCAATTCGTCGCTATAGTCAAAATAGAATTCGTCATGATAGGATCGCTTTTAGCGACGACTTATCGTCGTGATAGTTTAGTCGTTATGTTTTCAAGAAATTAAAAAAAATATAATGTACATTATAGCAATGACTTGTCGTCCCTGTAGGTTGCTTTATAGGGACGATTTGTTTTTCCTATAGGTTGCTCTATAGAGACGACTTGTTACTGTACATTTTTTTATTTTTTAATGTGTTTTCCTGTTCATTTTCGGATTTTTATAAACATAAACATAAAATGCCAATACAAGTGGTTTGCAAGACATTTTATATATCATTCAAAAATTATGGGCGTATTCAGCATGCAACTTTTGAGAGTTTTTTTTGGAGCTTTTAGCTTTTAATAACTCCAATAAAAGAAAGTTTTTGTTCTACAATAAGAACTTTTAACTTTTATTCTAAACAAAAACATCTAATCCAAATGTTACTTAAGTAGTTTTTTAAAGCTTTTAACTTTTGATTTTTATATAACTTTACATATTTAAAATCTAACAGTTTCTTTTGTCGAACACTTATGCACAGATAAACGTTACAGCTGTTTTCAGTTTCAGCTACCAGCTACCAACTAGTTTTGCAATCATATCTTATAATTTCATACAACCTTACTTTCGGAATAATTAGTAAACTAATTTTAAAAAATGTTTTTAGTTTTTGTTTGTGGAGATGGCATGTCGTCCCTATAGCTTTTCAGAAACATGCCCATTTTATTTTTGTTCCCGCTTAACATATTGCGACAACAAATTGTCCATGTAGCCTAACAGGTCAAAATTCACTGGTCAACTTTAGGGAGACGACATGTCATTCATATAGCTCAATGTTTAGTGACGACGCGTATAGTCCCTGTAGGTTTCGGCACAGTAGCTACATATTCTCTTGGTGAATTGTCAACAATGAAAATATGAAACGAATTTCAATATATGTTATTCTAAAGACCTATTATGATGTTTGCTTAATGTGCAATGACTAATTATATGATTACGATTGTTAATCATAGTATTTTGTTTGTCATGCAATCAATCAAATGCATCATAATCAACTGGATTTTTATCCGCTCATTATCCGTTAAATTAATGAATTTCTTTTGAAATTTATCAATAACCTTTTAATTTTTTTCAAACTAGTCATGAAAGTTTGTTTTTTATACATGCCGGATCTTTAAACAATGTTTTTGTTTTATTTATATCCTTATAACGTTTTTCCAGTTAAAACATATAGTGTGTTTCAAAATAAAATTTTTTTTGAACACTTAGGATCTTTTAACCAAAATGTTATTTATTTTGCTTTTGTACCATTTTTTGTTTTTTATAACATTATTATTGCTTTTGTACCCCAAAAAAAAAAAAAAAGTTTTTACACCATGTTATTTGTAACCAGATTCCCCTAAAGTTATTGATTGATATACATTGTGAAAAAAACTTATTTTTACACCATTTTCTTTGTACCTTTAGTTCCAATAATAGGTTGAAAGAGATTATGATGAAACATTTTATTTTTATGTATGAGTGATAATGAGTCTTGTTACATTACTAGTACTTATTTTCTTACGATATTAACTTTTTCTAAGTTATCTAAAATGTAAAATTTGATTTACGAAATGTTATATTGTAATAAGAAAACAATTATACAAAAGAATTTAAACCCGTTACCCAACATACTTTATCTCTACAAAATTGTAACTGAATTAGAATCACTGCAAATTAATACTAACTTACAGATAATAATATACTAGGATTTTGTTGTTATTAATAACAAAAAAATATGAGCAATAATTGTATAAAAAAACAAGAACTGGTCCGAAGACAAAAAAGAAGTGTTCAGGAAACCTACTAGCATTTAATTACTGTTCTTGTAATGTATTTTGGACGATGTGATTAAATAGTAAGCAAATTCTATTATTCTTCTATTTAAGATTATTTAAAATTTTCTAAAAAATTTAAGCATTTTTAACCGGAAAAAAGTTTTTCACACTTATGTTCTACCTTTTCAAATATGATTTTTTTTTTAATAATCATAAAAACATAATGAATTTTTTTAAATAGCTAGTGATATTAGGAGTTGATGGAAATGTATCATTAAACCAAAGATTTAGAATTAGGAGTTGATGGAAATGTATCATTAAACCAAAGATTTAGAATTCAAGTCTCACTTGAAAGAGAAAAACATAAATTTAAAAAAAAAATAATGAATATGTAAGTTAATCATACTACAAAAAGCTTAAAATTATAATAATCACTTTACCACGGCATTTTTCAAATTTAATAAACAATTAAATTATAAAAATAGTTTGATAATCAATAGTCAATAATTATAGTATATATAAAAATAGTTTGATAATCAATAGTCAATAATTATATTATATATACGCATTCAAAATCGCATTGTTTCCCATAACAGAACTCGTGAATGTATTTTGGTTTATTATAGTCAAAAAGATTATCGCATATCTTAGTACGTTTAAAATATCGTTAGCGTTTTGTGATTGATTTTTCATGTAATTGGTTTTGAAACGGATTCGACGTAAACGTCAGATGATACGGTACAGAAGACTTGGTAAAATGTTTATGGACAAATGGAAAAAAACAAATGGTGTAAAAAAAAATCCCATATTCAAAACTCATAAATTTTTATCCATCATGAGTTTTGAGGCTTACCACACATGTCGGTTAGCTCCTGCGGTTTGCCCAAGTTTGATCCCCAAAATCCACTATTTAAGACTCCAAAATTCGGTTACCCCTAGTTTTTGCATAATTCCTTGGCTTAAGTTTTTAAATTTTAGTTGTAAAATCATGATTTCATCAACTTAAGTTATATGATGATTAGTATTTTAGTTCAATAATCTTCGGTCAATTTAATTTCTGACAATTTGACAATATTTGCCAAATTGACATCCCTCTTACGAAAGAGATTGAATGTGGTATTTCAGGACATCTATAAATTTATAGAACATACTTTACTGAACAACTAGTGTTCAACATGTTTTGTTTCTCCTTGTTCTTAAGGTCAACATTCGGAAGCAGTCATCGGAGTTTTTATTCGAATGGTTAAGGTTCAAATAATTAATTTCTAAACTAAAAAAATTTGTTTCTTTATTAGAGAATGGGGAAAATGGCAAAAATGTACAACCTCAGGTTGCTTGGGTTTTACCCAGTTTTGAAATCTATAAAGGTTGTTGCTATTTAAGGAACATACTTCCAAAGGATGTTGCATTAATAGAAACATACTTTCTAAACTAATCCATGTTTAAAAAAATGTATTTTAGACTTTGAAAAATTGTTTTTTCCTTAATTATTAATCAAGAACACCAACCTGACAATTTACAAGGTCAAAAAGGGTTTGACATCCTATAATCAGCATTTCATTTGGTCAAAGCTTCATAAGTAACCTGAAAATAGCAATGGATTTGTTATAAATATAACGTAGAAGACAATTAATCATACAAGTTCATATACTGACATTTAGTTTCCTTGTAACAGCAAAATTAGATTCACAATCACATGTGAGTATGTTTATAGAAACTGCAATAACAGTAAATAATAATAACACCAAAATCAGACAATTTCAGTATCTAAAAGTAAAACCAAAATCATAGGAAAAAAGCATTATAAGATCACAAATGAGGTAGTGGTTTCAAAATTAATTATTTGAAAATATGGATTAATCCGAAAAGTATCTAAAAAGTCATTTTGTCAAAGTATCGCGGTATTAATGAAATTTATTACGAAGTTAAAGATATTCGATTTGTTAATTGTTATAAATCAAAATATTTATCATAATAATTGTTATAAATCAAAATATAACTTTTCAAGTTGTTAAAAGCTAAGATAATACTCACATTAGATTCCAAGTGATGTACTTTATTTTTTACCCATAATAGCAACGTAGTTGCATTGTTTTATTGATAATAGCAATTTGTAACTTATAAAATGAAGATGCTTACATTTTCTTTACACAAAATAACAACATACTTACAATTCTTTACTCATAATAGCAACATACTTGCAACTTCTTTTTAATGATAATAGCAAAATGTGAAAAATAAATGACAATGCCTATATTGGTAGCAAAATATTAGTACATTACTATTATAGAAAATGGTGCCAAACGTTCACCTGCTTAGCAGCTGTGCTTTTGCCCCAAGACAGGTGGACTACCGTTTGACCAATTTGACTTCCATGCATCCTTTAAATTGCTTCTTCAGAAGATGTCCTACAGGAAATAGCAATCAACTTTTTAACAGTTGTTAAATTTATTAATTTATTTTTTCACATTAAACACTTTTTACCTGATTGTAAACTGCATAAATCCACGTCCTTTTGCTACAGGAATCTTGACATAAACGATTTGTAACGCCCCAATTCCAAGATTATAAAATTTTATTTGTTACCAAGGTTCCAACAAAATTTTTGTTTCAAAAAAGTAAAACTGTTCAACATATTTATTAAACCAACAGCGGAATATTTGAAAATCATAACATAGTTCATTAAAATAAATATCTTGTATGCGATGCGCTGCCGTCAAGTCTTGCCCTTCCCTTTGTCATTTGAAATACCTGAAATGTTATAAAATCAACGGGAAAGCTTAAAGCTTAGAAAGTCCACAAATTACCATACATGCCCACATATTAAACAACCCGTCCTCGAGAACGACCCGACCCTACCCGCCATACAACAGCTACGGATGTCCATCATACAACAGCTATGGACACGGGAAGGTTCTACCCATCATACAACAGCTATGGGTTCCCGGTTATGGCCTTGCCCATCATACAACAGCTATGGGACAAGGCAATAGTCCAACTCGCCATACAACAGCTACGAGGGGACACACATCAGTACTGAGCCCGACAACAAATAACCACAGATATAGAGCAAATCATATAGCTGTAAATAACACACAAGATGCCTAACATGCAACATCATATAGTAAGGTAAGGATACTCACCTGAATCACAACCGTCTGTATAATTGCTAATATCCCAAACTAGGCTCGTCCGATCACCTAAATCCCACATACACAACATATTAATCACTGACCGAAATCTTATAGACTGGCCTAAAGGTTAGACCCAACATTTGCCACCAAACAGGGGTCGAAAATAAGTTCTTGGTCAAACAGTCAATCGCCGCGGCACGACTTCTCCCTTCGCGCGTCGCAGACTATCGTATCACGTACGGGGTCTACCCGAATCCGCGTCGCTGACATAAGCAGTCCGCGCCGCGGACTGTAACAGTCCGAAACCCCTGTTAACCCTTCACCAGAACAGTCATCGGTTAGGGTTCCACTCTACACCCTTCCTAGGATCAGAAACTACCCTAAGGTCACTTTTTATGGACATGCAAGTCCATGCATGTCCATGGTCCAAAACCCTAAGTATTACAAGCCATCTAATATCACTATCCAAAGAATAACACTACATGATGGGATGAAATGGTAAATCAGAAAAGGTAGATCCTCTTACCTTGCTTCTGAACACGGAGGGATGCACACAACCCGATACAAACCTTCCCTCACGTCGTATCTCCTTCTTCTAATCTCCCAAAACCTTCAAAGCCTCGAATTCAAGAAGCCTCTGCCGAAACTAGTCGCCTCTACTCCAGAAAACCTCCAAAAAGACGAACCCTAGGGCTGGGTCCCTTTATATAGGCGTTTAAATCCGAATTAGGGTTTTTCATAACTGCGGCGCACCGCGCTGCTGATTCTCCCAAGCTGCGCCGCGCGTACAAATCATGCGCGAATCCAGAATCCTCCCAAGCCGCACCGCGGATCCGTCCGGGCCGCACCTCAGCGGAACGGGTCTTACAATTCTCCCCCACTTGAATGGATTTCGTCCCCGAAATTCGTGCCGGTAAACAACTCGGGGTAATGCCTCCGCATCTCTTTCTCGGATTTCCAAGTCCATTCAGACCCCCTTACGATGCTGCCACAGCACCTTATCTACCCCTATCGTCTTATTCCATAAAGTCTTTATTTTCCTTTCAATGATGCAATCGATCGCTCCACATAATTCAGACGTTTGTCTACTTGAATATCCTCCAGAGGCACTATTGTAGTTTCATCGGTAATACCCTTCCTGAGTTGCGAAAAGTGGAACGTGTCGTGAATCTGGCTAAGCTGCTCGGGCAGCTCCAACCGGTAAGCTACCTTACCTACTCGCGCGATGATTCTATATGGTCCAATGTACCTAGGGCCAAGCTTTCCTCGACTCCTGAAACGAAAAACTCTTTTCCAAGGCGGCACCTTAGGAAGAACAAAACCTCCAACCTGGAACTCGAGATCGGACCGTCGTCTCGTAATTTCTCTCCCAATTTCACGCTACGGAACGCGTTGTATTGTATAGCCTCAACTAAGAAATCTAAAAATTGCTACATGTCCAACTAACTCCAGATTCCATTTACTATACTAACAATGATCCGGCATACCCGAGGTCCAACATGCCCCTAAAGCGATACCTTAACGACCAAACTCCGACCTGCAAACTCAGGACCTAACACTGTCTATCTTCATAATTCTTCCTCCGACCCAAAGTAGTCTGCAATCTCTTCCTGAACACACCTAAGTCCTGACACCTTCTCCCGTAGGACTTCTTGCACATGAGACCATTTCTCGCGTGCTAACCATTATCATAAAGAACTCCACTAATATTGCATAGGAAACTGCAACCCTCACCAAACTAAGAACGTAATCCCGAAGGAACTTCTTCAAGCGTCTACATTGATCTCTCCATACAACCATCCTTCTAATGGTGATGCACAATCTTGAAACAAAGTTGAGTGTCGCAACTTTACGAACCTTCTCCTAAACTCCTAAGTGAGATGCACCTCCTTACCTGATATCACCATCCAGAGCACCATATTGGGGTACCTTCTCCCGAGCCTTAACATTATCCACCCTCAGCATATGCTATAATAGACTCAAAGCGAGCACTCCTGCTCCAACGGTCTACGACATCCTCGATTTTATCATCACACTGAGGGGGTTCCTTGGTACTTCTGCGATGAACCCATAAAGGCATTCCTCCAAATTCTACCTCAGGAACATTCGGAGACCAAATTAGCTACAAGTCCTTTGGTGATTGGCCTTGACCTTCCTACCGATCAAACATCTCTCCACTTATCCATTCCCACTTCCTTACCGGCCAGATCACCAATAATCCTCTCAAATATCGTATACATCCACGTCACTCGGGCAAATGAAAAAAAAAACTTGACACAAACTCTCCGTTCATCACCGCACAAAAACCCCGTCTATATCTGACATCCAAAGCGACCATAATGGGTTAGCCATCCTTCGCTAACCCACCCCACACCTTCATTTACCCGAACTATCTCACCTAAAGGTGTTCCCTTCTACGGTTTCACATCTAAATCCTTATCTTGAATCCGATCAGCCCAGTCTTCATGTCGCCCTGATCCGCCCTTGGTTTTTATTCCTACCAGCTAAGCAATCATCAGCAAAATCAAGGCAGTCTTCACCTCAACTAATCCGGCAAATGCGATCATGGAGGGGTCCATAATCATCTCCCATCCTACTGAACAATCCAAGGGTACTAATCTTCGGCACCCAGATAACCATTAGCTCCTCCCGTACAGAAATCATCTGCCCCACAAACCAATCTAACCAATCAGCCCGTTGTAACCATATCTCGTACTTGTGGGAACATGGCGCAGAATTGCTACAATAAAGGACCCGACACTTCCGACCAGCACGAAGTACTTACCAGAACACCGCACTGCGCCACCACAACATAGTATTCTCCATTCGACAATAGCCTACCTCTCACCGCAGCTCAACCTTGGACAAGGCACAGTACCTCGGTACTCACGTGAGATACTAATCCTCCACGACATAAAAATCTTAACCGATCACTAACCAATAAGACCCAATGCTCCTGGCCAACGCTTATCCTTGTTCCTAGCATCCCTTATATTTTCCGAATAACATATCCCTCATCATGCCTTTATCTCATCATTGCTTAATATATTGTTTCCGTGCTGATCCTTCCCGGTTGATACACCATCTCACCAAAACATTTCCTTTAAAACCTCGCTCAGACCCCTTCCTAACTTTGCCTAGCCTTTCCTTCCTGGGAAGGCTTCACGGCTCACGATACTTTCCTTCCTTGAACTATTGACTAGCGCTCCTGAGATGAGCTGTCACATATGACACATTCCTTAATTCAAAGACTTTTGTCCTTCACGTATAACTCTTATTGAAGCCTGAAGTGGATTCCCGGTCTCTGAATAATTCTATGCGTCAATCCTTCTGAGTATCAGTCCATGTAGGCAGAACCCTTGTGTCCCAAGTCACCATAGCTTGCGCAATCTTGTAGTCGACCCAACAGGTCGCGTTGTCTCCTTAGTCTGGCGTCTCACCTTCCATGCTCTGCCCTTTTTATACCAAAACTTGACTTTCTCGCTCCCACTGCTGTCCAGGTCCTGAGTTGAAACGAAATGCAATCGTCCAATGTTCTCCACGCCTTAATGGAAATAATCAAAAACTCCCATGGAGGTGACCACGCATCCCTAGCATGGCCAAGATCCTTGCCTCTTCGCAATGCATACAACCTCCAACCGCTTCCTTGAATTCGCAGAATTCCCTTTACTCAAAGCTATTCCAAACACCTTTACCCTAAGGTGAAAAGCTACTCGATGCACCAATAATGACTTGCTAGCTCCAGCACGCAATGACACTCCCATCTTCCTCCTTTAAGCTACAACTTTCCCTTTTCAAGGCCTTAGCCCCTGTCGGCGAGCTCCCTGCCTTGTCAGATCGCGGGTATCCATCCCCACGTCGTGTCTCTCATTGTCATGAGACTTCCATCCTCAATTGTCGGTTATGTCACACTAGGAACCCTTCTTCCCTTTCCGCTTCAATCCTCTACTTGTGGCTATCTGTCCAATAAGCCATCTTTTGTGGGTCTTTATCCCATACTAAAGGATTTTATGCAAATCAATGAACTAAAAATCCTAAGTTCACATGCAACCTATAAGGATCTATGTTTTCTTCTAATTGAACATATATTATTTCCTAAAGGCTTATAAGAAATTAACCAAAAGAACAAAATCAGAAAAACTAACCTTTTAGGATTTCTTGGAAGCCAAGCAACACAATTGTCCTGCCTCAAATGAAGTCACACCCAAGGAGCTAGGGAAAGCCACGAAATTCTAGAGAGTTTTGGTGTAAATTTGGCGCAGAAAACAATGGGTCTGAGGCTCCCTATTTATAGCCTCCAATAGATAACCAGATAAGCCTTTAGAGATAAACCTTTTGAATTCAAATCAAGATAAACCTTTATCTTATTAATTCAAACCTTTATATCTCTTATTAATTTCGAAATTAATATATATAATATATAATTTCGACTGGTTATAATGCTGCTATAATTGTCACTTACTCAACTATTGAATAATTACAATTCTAGTCCCTGCACCTTTAATTAATTAAATTAATCACCAAATTAATTCCAATTAATTCTAGATTAATTTCTAATTAATTCATATAGTTTCTAATTAATATATTATCACTTTAATATATTAATAAACTATTTATTTTATTTCTATTGATTTATTAATCATATAATAAATCAATCTTTCTCTCTACTGAACTTTCTGACAAACCTCTAGCTATGAGGGCAACCCAAATGGACTATGCTACTATTAATTAGATAAATACTAATTATTAGTCATGGCTTAGACACCTAATCCAACAGTCTCCCACTTGGATAAGTCTATGACTATAATTACTAATTTAACCTCTAATTAATTAGCAAATTGTAGCTTCCTAGAAACTGCTGCCGAACTTTGACCTAGTCAGTTCTGTCCATAGATAAGTGATCATATGATCCTTCGTCCAACAAGATATTTTCAGACACGAGACATGGATTGAGATCAATCTCGGTCCGATACTCTGTTTCCCGATTTCTGCTTCTGCTTATGACTTTAGAACTTCTAATTGAACACATCAATTTAGTCCAAGCTGGCCAGCACTTTAGTCAACTTCAAAATCATCGAGAGGCCTACAGATATCTGTTACCCATCAGGGTTAAGGAACGAATAAGCTTCGACTTATATTCTTATATCTTTTACCAGACAAATCATTCACAACAACACGTTTTATAACATCGAGTTACCGATGCGTTTTCGTATTATCAATGAACAACTGCCTTGTAAATCATAACTCATATCTCTCCACTTCAAGATCATAAGATATTATCGTCTCAACATTGCTTGTGACATAATCCATGAAGCAATCTGTTGAGCGTGGGTTTATCCAATACTCAAATCTCTATTTCTAAGTACTCATGAATGTTGTAGCAATCCTATTGCTATGTCTAACTCCTTAGACAGTCTACAAACCAATTCATGACAGTCTTGATTCAATACTTACTTCCCAAAGTATGAGCGACTGTGGACCTATCTGAATAATTAAATTATTCGGGAAGTAAAACATGCAAAAGTGAAACATAAAGATCTGACTGGCAGCTACTCCTGCTTATTACCAAGTCTCCACAAGGTAATCACCCAGTCAGACCTTGTCATAAACTGTTATCGGTTTCAAGATTTCTTTTAAACTTTCAATTCTAATTTTACATCTATGTCTTTATCAACCTTACACTCATTCTATGTATCCAAAGTATCTTATACTTATACATTTTATTGCAGATGATCCAATCGGATGCTCATCCGATAACATCTCAATAAGTTATACTATCAATTTCTCTTCTAACTCCATTCTGGTAATGTGTACTGTGACTTCCTATGGTTCTGGGGTCTTTAGTCTACTTGACTGCACCCTAAGACTATTTCGAGGTGTTATGATGTGCCGGTAAACCACACGCGCTCCATCAGAATACCAACGAGACTCTTTAACCATAAATTCCTTTAACATCATGTCCTGATGTTAGTAATTACCACTTTGAAAATCTTTCAAATTAATACTATCACTTTCACCCTAATTATTTCCTAATGAATTCTCACTTGAGTTCAATCAATCCATCCAGTATTCCCAGCCAGCCAATGTCCTGAATCCAACTTACTATGCCCTAAGCATTAAGTTATTAGGACATGTTCATGACTTTATGATCGATCCAAAACTTGTGGAACCTGATCTAATCCTATTCCAAACCCTTTCGGAATCTAAGGATTATTTATAATCCTTGTGTCATGATTTTCGAAAAACTATTTTCTTTTCGGAGACTTTTCTCGTGCATCTTGAATCTTATCAAGATAATGCTTACAATGGCTAGGTCTATGCTGGCGATTTCATCTTTCCAATAGATGACTGTGAATTACATGAGTATGTTGCACCTTCTTTATTTCTTTCATGCCAAGTCATCACACTTTGCAATGATAGGAAAATCGTTTCCTGGTGCTATGAATCTTGAATCTCATCAAGATCATCTTGGCAGAGTTTCGATCTATCTTATAGATGTTTACAACCACTTGAGTATGTCGTATCTCTATTAAGTCTCTCACAGCGATCCGTCTCTTAACACCAATTCATTACACTTTGTAATGAAAGGTGACGTTTCCTAGAAATAGTATGTAACTCACATATGGAGATAGTAGATAACAACGATACTCCCACTAGCTTTGACACGGTTATGGACTATTTACAGAATCCAAAACTTTTGGCACATTTTGTGAATCCAAACCCTTTCTGACATCTTAATGGAAATCTTTCAGCACATTCCCCAAATCCAATCCTTTGGCATATTTCGAGAATCTGAATATCCTTTCTTGCGAGATGCCCGTGGGAAAATCCCGGGCCCATGTACCTTTATACTGGCATATTCTTTGTGAGCCCCCATTAGTGTGCCGGTGATCCACACACGCTCCACTACGGACTTACAATATGCAATATCCTTTCGGATTTCATCTTCTATTGAGAGTGCTCCTCTCGGAGCCAATTACTTGACTCTGAGTATCGTCTCACTCAACCAGATGTTCTGAAGGTACGGTTCTGTTCATGTTGTATTCTTTTGATGATTCATTTACTCCCACTGGTTTTTAGACCAGGTGTAAAATCAATCAAAATGCCATATGGACTGTATATTGCCCTGAGGTTCTCTTGTTTGGCAGCAACCGGGCTCACCAATGCTTCCAAGTAGTCGGATTATAAATCCGTACCAACTATAGTGTTTTACCACCAATCGGTGTGTCACCCTGATCATAACTACTTATGATGGTGATCAATACTACTGGTCAAGAGGAGATTATGTCAGTTGTAGAACAGACATCTGATTTCTGCTCCAAGCCTAGTGATGACTAAAGATCCTTTCACTTGGCTAATCCTAAACTCATTCAGGACTGTCCCAACTCCCACTGTTTCTTTAGAACATGAGTTCTTTCTAAAAGAGCTATTCTTTTACAGTTACAGCGGGATAGCCAGTGAAACGACATTGCTGATCAGGTTCAGGCTAGTCATGAGGTTCAGCCGAACACTACAAGACCCTGGATTCTCTATGTGCAAGTGGGATAATCCCAGCTTCACATTTCAGCAGTGTCTCCAAAGCCTACTTAGTCTAGAATGTGTCGGAATGTGGTCTGACTGGTTTAAAATTCAATTTATTGGAAACTAATTGACAATGTATCTCATACATCGAGGATCGAATTGTTTCGACCAATGCTCCATCATCTTCCCTAAGACACATTATAACTTATTAATGTTCTTGGAAGAGAATGAACTGTGAAACATTTTCCCAGTTTATGTTGTCACTCAGGTTCTGCGGATCTTGTACTTCCTTTGAAGTCCTTGAATCATTCAAGGTTTCAATTCAATTGCTTATTCTGATAAGCGAAGCCATATTCGTCATATCGAATGACAAATATCGTGAAGTACAAACAATTGTGTTTTGTTTGAAGATTCGAGCAATACACAGCAACTGATGTGTTCGTTGCTCCTAATCTCAATGCCTTTTACATATCTATGTAAACTTATGACTTTGTTAGTTCTGTTCAAGATTTGAAATCTTCGGTTGACTCTAAGTCAACTGATTCCAAAATCCTATCCTCTGGATCTTTGGGTGATTCATTTCTTGCCATATGCGCTTAATAAAGAACTTAATCATCATCTGACTTTAAGTCAAATGATTCCAAAGTCCTTTCCAACTGGATCTTTGGGTGATTCATTTCTTGATACATTAAGAACTCAACTCATCATGAGACTCTAAGTCAAATGATTCCAAAGTCCTGTCCAACTGGACCTTTGGTTGAATTGATTCTTACAACATTTGTCTTAACAATCATAAGGGACACAATTCCTAAATCCAAACACTTTGGATGTATCAATATTCAAGTTATTACTAATCATGCATTCAACACAATCATACAACATTTCAAGGATATTTCATACAACATGTGTTAAAAGAAAATTGACAATTTTATTAAAACAAAATCCTTGAACAATGTATTATATGATAGACAATCTCATACGCATCTAATAAGCTAATACCATGATTTCAATATCTAACTAAACTCTAAAACTGCATGAGCTTCAGATCCAGTCTGAACAACATCCTACATCCTACAGAGTCCATGCATACAGAGCAAATGTGAGAAACACATCCTGTATCAAGGAATTAAGGATCAGGGGTTCTGAGTTTTAAGATATTCCTGAGTTGCCAAACTGTTCGGCTTCGGAGCATTTTTTCAATCTTTTTGTGACTGTGTCCCGCCCTATGGATTCCCAGTTTGAAACATCAAGGAACCGGTCCAGACGATTTGGATCATTTCTTGATGTGTCCTATTACTGGACTCAATCCCGAAGCAGCTAAATCAATGGAACTATGCTTCTCTATGAACGACTCATACAGAGTTAACATTGAATGCATATCCACGATTGTCTTATCTGGTTTCCCTTCCTGTACATCAGGATGAACGGATCAGCGAGTCGAGCTAATGCTTTAACTCCCGATCAAAAGGGGACCAAATTTATACAGTTCACCTATGTGTCTCTCAGTCTTGAGAACATATGAACTGGTGCTACTTCCTGCACACTTCAAACTCTTTGAAGATCTTAGCTCGTCCTTTCTCAACCAGTTCATGGAACTTTTCCACAACTAGCTGTGTTAACTTATCTGACCCCAGGAATTCTAAATTCCTGCGGAACTCGGGGTCAATGATCAATAGTATTAGGCAACGAACTTTCCTTGACTTATCAATCAAGGAGTCATGCTCATCACAAGATACTGTGTGATGTCATGCTTTGGGGGGCGGACACTCAGTCAGATATGGCTTGCCAGCAAAACAGGGAACTATTCTCTATTTATGAAGCCATACCATATAGTTCAGGCCAGTCAGCCTTTCCATATTTGGCAGGTGCATTCTGATGCTTTCAGAAATGGGTGAAGGAGGAGAAAGAGGAGAATTGACACTAGACATCTATAAAATAACCAGAATTTATTAGTTTAATTGATCCTTTTAAATAATTACCCAATATGTTATTTAATAAGGCTAGGATCCAAAATACCCCAACTATGGTGTGAAGAGGGATGCCGTAATCACAACATATTGGTCATTAAGGTAGATAAACATTTATCATTTTCATCCTATGAAATTCCTAGAACTGTTGAGATTCATTGAACTTTTTAATGGCATGTTTAATCTCGGATGTGCTCCACTGTTTGTGACTGGGATGCCGAGGATCACAAACTGGATGTGAATAACCATGCAAATTAGCTTGGTACTCTCAATGTCGTTTATCATCTCTAATTGATGTGCCGGTTAACCACACGCGCTCCATCAAAAATGATAAATCATGAGAAACCCATTACCACTCTTTATGAACCCCTATTAGTGTGCCGGTAAACCACACACGCTCCACTAATTTTTCATAAAGTGTAATGTGTAATTTCATGGGTTAGCATCTATTCACATTTTTTCTAAAGTAACTAGATTTTGGGATTTTTTGTAAAGTTGTTCTAGTACTTTCATTAATAACATTATACTTTTAATGAGATTAAGTTGGTCCTATCAAACCCGTTCGGCTAACGACCCTCCACTGATCAGGCGAGCGGTGGGTGAGAGTGGACACCCATTAGACTGCCATTTTATAGGCAGTCTCCTTATACCCACTTTATAGATCAGCTTCGTGAATAAGGCCTACTATAGATTTGACTAACCATTAAATCTTATACATATAATATTAACATTTAATTATAATATATATAAGATGAATTTTAAACCCTTTAAAATGTTATTGGTTTATCTTTTAATTTATTGGAATTTAAACTATTAAATTTTAAAATTAAATAAAACCTTTTAGAATCGATTTAATTATCCTTTAATTAACCAATTAATTAAATTAATTAAATTTTGATATTTTAAACCTTTTAAAATATTTTAGGATTTATCTTTTAATTTTTTCGCCAATTTAAAAACAATTAAATCAAATTAAATTAAATCCTTGAATTATCTTTTAATTACCAATTAATTAAATTAATTCAAATGTAGATAGGTTTTATCAAATTAATCAACATAATTAAAACCTATCTTAAACCCTCTAATTTTCGATTTCAAATAATGGGTTTAAGGTTATCCATTTAATTAATAAAATTAAAGTTACCAAAAATAGAAAGCCTTCTAAAACCCTAGCATATTTTTTGAAAATCAAAAGGGGGAGGGGCTAGGGTTTTCAAAACCCTAACCCTAAATCGATTTCAGCCCCATTGGGGTTTAGAAGTGTAACGCCCCGGTTTTTTTCTCGGTACGTTATTTATTTTAATTAATTAATTATGAGACATTATATTAATTTAATTAATTAAGGCATGATTAATTAAAAGATTTGGGCTTATAGTTATTCCCATCTTTTAATCATATAATTAAGTCCATGGGTTTATAGCCAAACCCAATTAAAGCTTAAATGGTCTTCTAGCCCAAAGGCTTTAGGGTTTAGCCCACTAATCTAATATATTAGGGTTCAAAAACCCTAATTCCTCCACTCCACACTCTCTTTCACGCCTCCCTCTCCCTCTCCTCCAACCAAGAACTTTTCTCTTGTGTTCATCCCTAACTTCAATCATTGGTATGTTTGTAATTTTGATTGTTCTCCAATTCTATCATTTTATGTAGCATCTTATGTTGTTATTTTGATGTAGTAATCTCTCTACTTCTACCCTTTCTTTTAGATGTATGTATCTTAGTGTTAGATCTGAATACACCACCTCATTACATCATCATTGATGTACATATGAGTGTGAGTGTATGTGAAAGATCACTACAAAACCCTAAATTGAAAATCATGATCTTAGGGTTTTGTACTTGGATTTATGATTAAGTTCTTCTAGTTTTCATATGGCTAAATGAATCCCTAATGATCTCTAATCCTTTTTAGTACCACAATATTTATGGGGACTAAATAGGATGAGTTGGTACATCCTAGAATGTATCCCAAAGAGAAAAGGGTGGATTGGCCAAGAAATGTCATTAAAGGTTATGTTTCTGCTTCAATCAGATTCGGTAACCATTTTGTAAAAATCATATCTCGAGTTCTAGAACTCAAATGGACCCCATATCAGTGCCCAAAGTTCACAAATCTAGTTAGGCAACTTTCTTAAAAGGCACCCTCGATAAAAAGGACCTTACCTATGGTCAACAACAGCTTCTCTGTTGTTGGGTCTGATCCGGGTCTGCTGTGATATGTCATTTTGTTTTTATCATTATGAGGGTTTGGGAAATGATCCTGAGTGATTCCAAATACCCACATGTACATTACATAGTTAATTTAATATCTGGAGAAAATGGGTCGTTAATTCTCAATATAACTTGGTTAGAATGGACCCACACTCTAGGTTAATGGACAGTCACCAGCTCATGCTGATTCTGTGATTGACCAACTTGTGATTTTTATATCTAGAGCCTTGGAAACCCTTTTTAATCGATTCCAACTCTGAGACTTGTCTTTTTGTGTCTAATGTGCCTCTGATTTTTGGTTGGGGCTAATTCCACCCACAAGTTGGGTAGAATTGGCCAACACCACCTGACTGTCCGTCCAAAGACTGCAGTGACAAGTCTTTTTGTAAAATTCATATCTCTTACGTCTTTTGGAGTTATGAGGAGTTCCTTATGGTTCTGGAAACCTAAGCCATTGTAGTTTCTTACAAAAATTATTTAATCCTATGTTTCTATTGTGCATTTTGGAGTAATTCAGTCCCGATCAGCAGGACTGTTTTAGAGTCCTTGCTGTGATTACTCCCTTCTCATTTCTTAGTTTCACAACTTCACTCTTCTAACCTTTAGTTCTATTTAGGTGAAGCCTTGAAGTTTGCACAAGCTTGGTAGTCTTATATTGACTCCTATCTGTTACTCACTCACTCAAGGTGAGTTCTCTCACACCGTTGTATTAGTGTTTATGTTTGCTAGATAGCTCGTGTGTGATTGTTTAGATATAATATTTAAAGCATGCTATATTATTGTTATAAAATCGTACATGTGCACTGTATGTGATTGATTAATACTATGAGGGGTAGTTAGGTAAGATCACCAACGTTATACTCTTTATGAGGTGCGGGGATCGGGGCCAAAGGATACGGGATTTACCCGGTGCGGCTCAAACCTACAAGTCCTCCCTACTAATATAAGCATTGATTTGTTCCTTGCTTATTAATGTAATTATAATTGGAATTGGATTTGAATTAGTAAATGTGAATATTGATATGATGTCTGTGTTTGAATTCACTAAGCTTTATGCTTACGGTTCTCCCTAACATTTTCAGGTATTAAGATTAAAGAGGCTGAGGCGTGACTTGGAGCACCGGGATACCACTACTAGAAGAGTTTCTATTTTGGGACATTATTATTATTTTGCTTCCGCACATTATTATGTTTATTTCGTCATAATTTGGTTTTGTGATACTTATCTTTTGTAAACTCGTAGCTTCTTTTATAAAAGTTGTTTTAAAAAGTTCAAATATTTTGTGAAAATTTTTGGGTGTGACAAGTTGGTATCAGAGCACACGTTTGAGAGAACTAGGCATTCTTAGGAATGTTCTAGACTCAAATTTGAGGCTCTTAAAATTTTGTTCCCCTTAAAATAAATTTCTAAAAGAATTTTCTTTAAAATTTTGAAGACTAGTAGTGGAAGATCCCAGGGTGTGCCGGTCAGCCAAGTAAGCCTTGTTTCTTATACTTTTATTTTGATAGATTATTGCACCTTGAATTGTTATTAGGAGCTTTGCCTTGAATTGTTATTAGGAGCTTTGCCTTTAGACTTATCATTAGCTAGCCCTAAAATTGTTAAATTTTTCACCTAGGCTAGTAATACCATGTGAGAGAGAGTTGTTTAAATAACCGGCTAGAGCGAACTGGAACATTTGAAACTAGACGCGAATGCAAGATTGGAATTTGTGTGGAAGGTAGTAGAAGGGCCCCTACTATTTGAAGCACCGATGCCGATCTCGTGTCGGGGCAAGGTTGAAAATATCCAGTGAGCTGAGTGTTCCGTCTTCATAGAAATATCTAGGACGAATAAATCCTAATAATCTCTTTACTCTGCGAATATAGATGGCTCCGGCTACTCGTCTAAATCAGACCCAAATGGAGCAAGTTAGGGAACTCATCGCTGAAGAATTTAACAATGCCTTCAACGACCTCATTCCGAATGTCACTACCGACATCATTACCCAAGTTCGTGCCCTCTTGGATGAGCGTTTCGCAGCTGTTCACGGAGGAGCTTTACCCGCGCCTCTTGTTCGCGACTCAGCCTATTACTATGAGAAGTTCTCTAAGTGCCACCCCCCTCAGTGGAATGGTGACTTGAATCCAGTAGAGGCTAAGCACTGGATTGCCGATATTGAAAGCGCCCTCATGACTTGCGGGTGCCCAGACCAGTTCAAGGTTGTTGTTGTGATGAGCCAGCTGAGGAAGAAGGCGAATGCCTGGTGGAAGACTGTTACGACATTGTTGACTGAGGATGAGCTGAGAGCCATGACTTGGGCCCAGTTTGTGGAGAGGTTTGAGAAGCAGTATGTGCCCAAGGTGGAGCAGCAGCGGATGCTGCAGCAGTTTATGACCTTTGAGCAGACTTCAGAGTGCGTGTCAGATCTGAATGCCAAGTTCCTGGAGATGATGTCTTTCTGTCCCTCATTTGCCGGAGATGAGGCATGGTTGGTTAGCAGGTATAAGGATGCCCTTCGTACGGAGATACGGGAGTTTGTGAGCATGCAGGAGTTCACAACACTGTCAGCTGTTATGGATGCCGCTAGGAGGAGGGAGATTGAGTTACAGACCCAGCAGCACAAGAGGAAAGCGGACCACGCCCTGACCAAGACGTCCGGTGATGCAAATAAGAAGCAGAAGAACGGTGGGAAGACGAGATACGAGTATAGGCCGTCTGCAGGACAGGACGACAAGAGTCGGTTAGTGTGTTACAACTGTAAGAAGCCGGGTCATCATTGGAAGAATTGCAAGTCCTCAGTGGTGGTGGCATCACCACAGGTTCCCTCTTCGGTTCCTACCTGTTTTAACTGCAACGAGAAGGGACACAAAAAGCCTGATTGCCCATTGTTGAAGAATAGTGGTGGAGGCGGGGGTATGAAACCCGCGGGTGCATCGTCATCTAAGGGAACTACCATGGTGACACGAGGACGTGTTCACCAACTGACTGCAGAGGAGCCGGCGATTACCGCGACTGTGGCGGGTAAAATCCCCTTTCCTTCATTCTCCTTCACTCTTGCATTGTTTAAATTTGACGGTAGTTTAAATATTGTTTATATGTTGTGGATCAGGCACTTATTTATTAGACTCCGAGCCCGCTGTTGTCATGTTCGACAGCGGTGCTACTCATTCTTTTGTATCTCGCACATTCATTAATCGTCTGGGTCGTAGTATCGGAAAACTGGCTCGCCCAATGGTTATTGAAGTTGCCGATAACCGTATGATTTATGTCACCGACGTGTATCGGGGCTGTACTCTTGAATTTTCCGGGGTTGAATTCCCTATTGATCTTATTCCCATTGCGATGCGAGATCTTTGTGTTATCGTGGGTATGGATTGGCTTGACGCGTTTGATGCAGAAATCCTCTGTCGAAAGAAACAAGTTCGCGTTCGAAACCCTAAGGGCGGAGAACTTATCATTCAGGGAGATACTCCTCGTTTGGCCATCGCTTCTTGTTCTGCTACCAGGGTACTTAATGGAATTCCGGTTGTTTCCGACTTCAGCGTTGTTTTTCCGGAGGAACTCCCTGGCTTGCCCCCTATTCGGCAAGTGGAGTTCCGCATTGATCTATTGCCGGGTGCAACTCCGATAGCTAAAGCTCCATATCGGTTGGCGCCACCCGAAATGAAAGAACTCCAGGAGCAACTTCAAGAGTTAAGTAGTAAGGGTTTTATACGGCCTAGCTCTTCGCCATGGGGTGCTCCTATTCTTTTTGTCAAGAAGAAGGATGGCACCCAGCGTATGTGTATCGATTATAGGGAGCTGAACAAGCGCACGATAAAGAACAGATACCCGCTACCACGTATTGACGACCTTTTTGATCAGCTGCAGGGAGAATCTTGGTTCTCCAAGATTGATTTACGGTCCGGTTACCACCAGATGCGAGTCCGAGAAGAAGACATTGAGAAGACCGCATTCCGTACTCGCTATGGGCATTATGAGTTCGTGGTGATGCCTTTTGGGCTCACCAATGCACCCGCCGCTTTTATGGACCTCATGAATCGGGTGTGCAGCCCGATGCTTGACCACTCTGTTATTGTGTTTATTGACGACATATTAGTCTACTCTAAGACGAAGGAGGAGCATGAGCAACATCTTCGGGAAGTTTTGGAGACCCTCGCGAGAGAAAAGCTTTATGCTAAGCTCTCGAAGTGTGAGTTTTGGTTAGAAGAGGTTCAGTTTTTGGGGCATGTGGTGAACAAAGAAGGTATCAAGGTCGACCAAGCCAAAGTGAAAACCATTAAGCAGTGGGAGGTTCCAAAAACGCCTTCCGAAATTCGTAGCTTTTTGGGTTTGGCTGGTTACTACCGTAGATTCATAGAAAATTTCTCCAAGATTGTGTTACCACTTACCCGACTGACCAAGAAATCAGAGAAATTTGTGTGGGGCCCGGAACAGCAAGCGGCGTTTGATGAATTGAGATCCCGATTATGTGATGCACCAATCTTGGCCCTAATGGATGGGGTGGAGGATATAGTGGTTTATTGTGACGCATCACTTCTGGGTTTTGGTGCAGTACTGATGCAGCGAGGCAGGGTTATAGCCTACGCCTCTCGACAGCTAAAACCCCACGAGCAAAATTACCCCACTCACGACTTGGAGCTTGGAGCTGTGGTATTTGCCCTCAAGATTTGGAGACATTATCTCTATGGGGTAAAGTTTATTGTATATACCGACCATAAGAGCTTGAAGTATTTGTTCGATCAGCGAGATCTGAACATGAGGCAGATTAGATGGCTGGATGTGGTGAAAGACTATGACTGTGAAATTCACTACCACCCCGGTAAAGCTAATGTGGTGGCTGATGCTCTCAGTCGTAAACCGTCTGCCGAGCCCATTCGAGCTAGGTGCCTCCGTATGACGATGGTGTCACCCTTGCTGGACCTGATCCGTGACGCTCAGAAGACGGCAACGAGCATCAAGCGGGAGAAAATTGAGAATGAACTGCCTAAAATGGAACTCGATAGTCGAGGTTTGTTGACCCGCCATGGTAGAGTTTGGGTTCCATTTACAGGAGGCAACCGTAAAACCTTAATGGAGGAAGCTCACAAGTCTAAATTCTCCATACATCCAGGTGCTACCAAAATGTATCTGGATCTTCGGGAGGGTTACTGGTGGCACGGAATGAAGAATGATGTAGCCCGGTTTGTGGAAGAATGTATGACTTGCCGGAAGGTCAAGGCGGAGCACCAGAAACCGCATGGGAAATTGCAACCTTTGGAGATTCCGGAATGGAAATGGGAGCATCTGACCATGGATTTTATCACTAAGCTGCCTAGGACTGCCCGTGGAGCTGATACTATTTGGGTGATTGTCGACCGTCTAACTAAGAGCGCTCACTTCTTGGCCATAAAGGAGAGTTCACCTGCAAAGAAGTTGGCCGAGATCTTTGATCGTGAGATTGTCTCATTGCATGGTGTGCCCGTTTCTATTGTCTCCGACCGTGACACCCGTTTTACTTCTCGGTTTTGGCGGAAATTTCAGGAAGAGATGGGTACACGATTACACTTTAGCACAGCCTTCCACCCGCAGACGGACGGGCAGAGTGAGAGGACGATTCAGACACTGGAAGACATGCTTCGGGCATGTGCGATCGATTTTGGGGGTAGTTGGGATGATCACTTGCATCTAGCTGAGTTCTCCTATAACAACAGTTATCACTCCAGCATTAAGATGCCCCCGTATGAAGCCTTGTATGGAAGGAAGTGTAGAACGCCTGTTTGTTGGGGCGAGGTAGGGCAGAGGGTACTTGGGAGTACCGAGATCGTGCTGCAAACTACGGAAAAGATTCAGGTGATACGAGACCATTTGGCCACGGCAAGGAGTCGTCAGAAAAGCTATGCCGACAAAAGACGCTCAGACCTTGAATTTCAGGTGGGAGACTCTGTGTTGTTAAAAGTCTCTCCCTGGAAAGGCGTAATCCGTTTCCGGAAGCGGGGAAAGCTAGGACCACGATTCATTGGACCATACAAGGTCATTGCTCGTGTTGGGGAGGTGGCCTATCGTTTAGAGTTACCTGTAGAGCTCAGCCTGATCCATGACACCTTCCACGTTTCTCAACTGCGGAAGTGTGTTGTTGATGAGACCACAGTGGTACCATTGGAGGATATTCAGATTGATGAGCGTCTCAACTATGTTGAGCAACCAGTCGCGATTCTAGATCGGGAAACGAAGACCCTTCGGAACAAAACTATAAACTTGGTTAAGGTTCAGTGGCGACATAGACGGGGTTCGGAATGGACGTGGGAACCGGAGGAGGAGATGAGGGCTCATTATCCGGATTTATTTGTTGGCAATGACTTCGAGGACGAAGTCCGTTCCTAGTGGGGGAGATTTGTAACGCCCCGGTTTTTTTCTCGGTACGTTATTTATTTTAATTAATTAATTATGAGACATTATATTAATTTAATTAATTAAGGCATGATTAATTAAAAGATTTGGGCTTATAGTTATTCCCATCTTTTAATCATATAATTAAGTCCATGGGTTTATAGCCAAACCCAATTAAAGCTTAAATGGTCTTCTAGCCCAAAGGCTTTAGGGTTTAGCCCACTAATCTAATATATTAGGGTTCAAAAACCCTAATTCCTCCACTCCACACTCTCTTTCACGCCTCCCTCTCCCTCTCCTCCAACCAAGAACTTTTCTCTTGTGTTCATCCCTAACTTCAATCATTGGTATGTTTGTAATTTTGATTGTTCTCCAATTCTATCATTTTATGTAGCATCTTATGTTGTTATTTTGATGTAGTAATCTCTCTACTTCTACCCTTTCTTTTAGATGTATGTATCTTAGTGTTAGATCTGAATACACCACCTCATTACATCATCATTGATGTACATATGAGTGTGAGTGTATGTGAAAGATCACTACAAAACCCTAAATTGAAAATCATGATCTTAGGGTTTTGTACTTGGATTTATGATTAAGTTCTTCTAGTTTTCATATGGCTAAATGAATCCCTAATGATCTCTAATCCTTTTTAGTACCACAATATTTATGGGGACTAAATAGGATGAGTTGGTACATCCTAGAATGTATCCCAAAGAGAAAAGGGTGGATTGGCCAAGAAATGTCATTAAAGGTTATGTTTCTGCTTCAATCAGATTCGGTAACCATTTTGTAAAAATCATATCTCGAGTTCTAGAACTCAAATGGACCCCATATCAGTGCCCAAAGTTCACAAATCTAGTTAGGCAACTTTCTTAAAAGGCACCCTCGATAAAAAGGACCTTACCTATGGTCAACAACAGCTTCTCTGTTGTTGGGTCTGATCCGGGTCTGCTGTGATATGTCATTTTGTTTTTATCATTATGAGGGTTTGGGAAATGATCCTGAGTGATTCCAAATACCCACATGTACATTACATAGTTAATTTAATATCTGGAGAAAATGGGTCGTTAATTCTCAATATAACTTGGTTAGAATGGACCCACACTCTAGGTTAATGGACAGTCACCAGCTCATGCTGATTCTGTGATTGACCAACTTGTGATTTTTATATCTAGAGCCTTGGAAACCCTTTTTAATCGATTCCAACTCTGAGACTTGTCTTTTTGTGTCTAATGTGCCTCTGATTTTTGGTTGGGGCTAATTCCACCCACAAGTTGGGTAGAATTGGCCAACACCACCTGACTGTCCGTCCAAAGACTGCAGTGACAAGTCTTTTTGTAAAATTCATATCTCTTACGTCTTTTGGAGTTATGAGGAGTTCCTTATGGTTCTGGAAACCTAAGCCATTGTAGTTTCTTACAAAAATTATTTAATCCTATGTTTCTATTGTGCATTTTGGAGTAATTCAGTCCCGATCAGCAGGACTGTTTTAGAGTCCTTGCTGTGATTACTCCCTTCTCATTTCTTAGTTTCACAACTTCACTCTTCTAACCTTTAGTTCTATTTAGGTGAAGCCTTGAAGTTTGCACAAGCTTGGTAGTCTTATATTGACTCCTATCTGTTACTCACTCACTCAAGGTGAGTTCTCTCACACCGTTGTATTAGTGTTTATGTTTGCTAGATAGCTCGTGTGTGATTGTTTAGATATAATATTTAAAGCATGCTATATTATTGTTATAAAATCGTACATGTGCACTGTATGTGATTGATTAATACTATGAGGGGTAGTTAGGTAAGATCACCAACGTTATACTCTTTATGAGGTGCGGGGATCGG
The DNA here is from genome assembly GCA_023525715.1 of Cichorium intybus. NCBI lineage: Eukaryota > Viridiplantae > Streptophyta > Magnoliopsida > Asterales > Asteraceae > Cichorium > Cichorium intybus. The sequence continues at coordinate 105,185,350 of CM042011.1, forward strand.
GGCCAAAGGATACGGGATTTACCCGGTGCGGCTCAAACCTACAAGTCCTCCCTACTAATATAAGCATTGATTTGTTCCTTGCTTATTAATGTAATTATAATTGGAATTGGATTTGAATTAGTAAATGTGAATATTGATATGATGTCTGTGTTTGAATTCACTAAGCTTTATGCTTACGGTTCTCCCTAACATTTTCAGGTATTAAGATTAAAGAGGCTGAGGCGTGACTTGGAGCACCGGGATACCACTACTAGAAGAGTTTCTATTTTGGGACATTATTATTATTTTGCTTCCGCACATTATTATGTTTATTTCGTCATAATTTGGTTTTGTGATACTTATCTTTTGTAAACTCGTAGCTTCTTTTATAAAAGTTGTTTTAAAAAGTTCAAATATTTTGTGAAAATTTTTGGGTGTGACAAGAAGCTATAAACCCTAATTTTTAGGAAAACAATTACAGCAGTTCAACAAGAAAACAACCAAAAAGCTCTGATACCACTGAAGGATTTTATGTAAATCAATGAACTAAAAATCCTAAGTTCACATGCAACCTAAAAGGATATATGTTTTCTTCTAATTGAACATATAATATTTCCTAAAGGCTTATAAGAAATTAACCAAAAGAACAAAATCAGAAAAACTAACCTTTTAGGATTTCTTGGAAGCCAAGCAGCACAATTGTCCTGCCTCAAATGAAGTCACACCCAAGGAGCTAGGGAAAGCCACGAAATTCTAGAGATTTTTGGTGTAAATTTGGCGCAGAAAACAATGGGTCTGAGGCTCCCTATTTATAGCCTCCAACAGATAATCAGATAAGTCTTTAGAGATAAACCTTTTGAATTCAAATCAAGATAAACCTTTATCTTATTAATTCAAACCTTTATATCTCTTATTAATTTCGAAATTAATATATATAATATATAATTTCGACTGGTTATAATGCTGCTATAATTGTCACTTACTCAACTATTGAATAATTACAATTCTAGTCCCTGCACCTTTAATTAATTAAATTAATCACCAAATTAATTCCAATTAATTCCAGATTAATTTCTAATTAATTAATATAGTTTCTAATTAATATATTATCACTTTAATATATTAATAAACTATTTATTTTATTTCTATTGATTTATTAATCATATAATAAATCAATCTTTCTCTCTACTGAACTTTCTGACAAACCTCTAGCTATAAGGGCAACCTAAATGGACTATGCTACTATTAATTAGATAAATACTAATTATTAGTCATGGCTTAGACACCTAATCCAACACATACGTCACACACTACTCGCATTCTTCGTCATACCTTGTACGTAGTCTCCAATTATTCTAACTTCAGCTGTGTAGCAGGAGTCAAGGTCCATCAGCTTCAGCAGTTGGACGGGCCCTTCCTGCTCTTCAAGTGACACAAGTCAACATAATGTCGACACTTAAATCAATTTGGATTCTCGTCCATTCACTAAATGAGTACCTAGTAATCCTCTGGAACCTACCTGCAGATTCCCAGGCCACAATTTCCAACAAGCTGTCAATCCCTTCTCTCTCTATCATCATAACCCAAGCTAACGCTTGATAATTCGTAATGCTAGTACTCCCATATTCCAGTAGCTAAGCTATACACGCATTAAGCTTCATTTATTCTCTTAGAACACCAACTCTCCCCTACTTGGAATTTGTGCCAATACCTAGTGCTGATCGCGATCGATCAGCGCCTCGAACCTTTGTAACAAATCCAATCCTCATACCATGCCGTTAGTCCATTACACAGGGATAAGGTCTATCGGGATTCACATCCATAGACCTTCGAAACATCGACATGCAAAACCCAGATGCATCGGCTAGCAACTCGCCTAACCCATTGCTATCAATCATAACCCTCGTTGATACCTCAACTGTGATAAATTTCTTCACCTATGATCCATCACGATCTACCTCAATCGGTTACACCCGAAACTAGTCCCAATCCACTCTTCATTACCGAACATCGCCACGATGAAGACGTGTACTTCCTTTTCGCCACTAATCCATAATGCGAATCATACATGATTCTCTACCTTACCCGGTCCCTTAGGATTTTGGGTAACTTTTCCTGACTCAAGTATGAATCATGTGCTTTCGGTAGTACGGGCCCAGTACTACCTTCCACACCTATTCGTACTTGTTCCAGAATTCGTCCCCAATGCTCTAATTCACCACTCACTCATCTATTCGACATTGGTATTCATACGGTCTCGCACCCAAGTGCCTAACACTCATCCTAGGCTACCTAGGATCTCACACCCCACCAGTGCCTAAAAGAACTTTTGCTAACACCATCGGGTCGCCTCACGGACACACTGTCGTACGCAATCGAGAATAAGGTAGACATTAGAATAAATGATCCTACCCCAAAGTCACAACCAAACAAGGAACAGCCAGTAAGGCTAGACCAAGAATTCTTAGGCTATCTTATCCTAATTGTATATAACCTAATAACATTCCCTAAGTAACCTAATAATGTTAGCATAAATTCTAAAGCAGCACAAATAACAACAACAGGCAGAAGGCATCCTAATCCAAGCATTTCTAGCATGCATTTTGTAACACCCGGTTTCTCATACAAAGTACACCCAAATATTTTCGAATATTATTTATTTAATTGGGTATATTTGTACTCAAACCAAGGATCAAGATGTTATCATTACAATAGTTACACAAAAGGTCCTTACAAAACATAATGACCAAGTGTTACAATTTTAATCTACTTCAGCTAAGGACAGGCTCTAAACTTGTCCATCATTCTCCATCATATGTCTTCCCCTATCACAGCTACAGATACCTGCAAAACAACATACAACTCAAGTGTAAGCTTATAAAAAGCTTAGTGAGTAATCTCAATCACATTCCACAATCTCTCTCAGTAAACTCTCTCATCATTCTCCTTTGCTAGCCTCATTAGCAATTATTCACTTCCTCTTACTCTGAAATCTGCAAACATGTTAGCTTTACAAACACCAGCTAATTAGTAGTAATATCAAATCAATAATAAGTATCACAACTGATACTACTCATAAACTCAATCTCTCACACACTCACATATACCCATTTCACAATCAATTATACCCAATTATAACACCCATCATGGATGTAGCAATCAAACTCAAAGACTCTTTAACTCACTGCTACATCATATACTCTACTCTTATACTCAATATGAAATTCAACTCATCTCTTGTTATCCACCGATAACAGAACCACTCCGACTATAATTTATTTCAGTATCAATATAACACACACATATATATACTTATATATTACCTACAACAAGATATAACTGTTATTTCTCATAAGAACATAATCTCAATCGTATATTAAATCACACTCAAAATCTCATTTTCGTATGTTAAATCACATGTTTCTCAATTATAAACTTGGTTATCTCAACCAATTTAAAATCAATAGTAACCTGTAAATTCACAATTTAATCATAAGAATGAATTATAGTTACTCACTTGATATCGGTTTAGTATATGGAACCCCCAATTTACACGTACCGGGCTCCTGTTCGCTAGACTTGGTTATATCATCATAGTATAAATCAATTTTTCAACACCCACAATCATCTCAATAACATCTATCTCAAAGATGTATAAATCAAAAGAGGAAAAAGGAGTATAAACGGTAAATATCAACTCTATATTTACCGAAACCCCCAAATCCGCGATTCTACTCATTCAACCGTAGGAACTCGACAATAATCACACCAATAGCTCAAAAGACATCCACTAACAATCTACTAACAACGTATTTAACAAATTATAGCTAAATCACAAAAATTGAAGCTAGGGTTTCAAAACCCCAAAAACGAAGAAATCACTCACCTCGACAAATTCGAAAGCAAGACCACGTTTACGGGGTTAGATCCGCATCACTTTACACTTCCCTACGAATCTCCGGCTTTAATTTGACTCAAAATCGCCTCCATAAGCTCTGAAAATCGATTTGGAATGTTTGTGGGTCGAGAAATGGTTTAAATGAGGGCAAAATCGAATTTATACCCGCACGAAACCCGACCCGGGCTGTCAAACCCGCCCCGGGTTTTGATCCGTAATTCACCGCCTCAGACCCAGCACAGCACGGTCCGGGTTTTGTGACCCGACCCGGGTTACTGCTGAACACGACCCGGGTTTTGTGACCCGACCCGGGTTTTGTTGATTTTCATTTTCCTTTGTTTCTTTTATCTCTTTTAGCATTCTACTTTTCTTTGATTAATTTTTAAACATCGTAACTCACATTTTAACTCATCTATGCTCGTTTATATCAAAAGTTAAAATAACTCTACCATAAATTAAAATTACGGTATTACAAGTTCTTACCCCCTTCAAAAGATTCCGTCCTCGGAATCTCTTAGATTAGGCATGGCTGATACAACCATTTCACCACCGTAATCATGCATCACGTATGATAATGACATTATCATCTCGTCATCTCACATGACATATATATATACTGTCACACGTTACTTACTCATAATATAGCTATAAAACTCAAGCTTTCTCGATTAACATTACAGTCACAAACTTCCCTACTCTACTTTTCTTTCTGCAAAATCTCTACGCCCACCATTATTCTCGTAATATGATCTCTATAACCACATTGGTTGTTACCATTTCACATGGACAACCACTCACTCTTTCAGGGCACTCCCTTGTTATAGCTTTGCCGATACGAAGGTATCTCACCTCACTCTTCAAGTGATACTCCAATCACTATCATCACTTACACACACCTATATCTATGGTTCACATCGAGCCATATTCTCAGCGTACCATCCACTCTTTCTATAACACTAATCTCAATAACTATTTGAGATTCAACTTCCATTTCCAATCTCCTTAAATGGTTTACTCTAACTCAATAAAGAAAACGGTCTCACCGATTCCAAGCTCACATTCTCTCTTAATTTACTTCTCATATCGTAACATGTGAATAATTAATTTCTCATCAACATAGCTCGTAAATACTAGGATAAAAATCTAGAAATAACAAAATATTAGAAACTATCTCAAGTTTCACTCACGCCTCCTTTGAATTTGTTATTTAACTCTCGACACTTTAATCACACAAAATCCGTTTCAGTTGTCTCATCACCACAACCGACTTCAACTTCTCTGAAAACACATTCATCTCTGTTCCCTCCTCATCACACATATTAGGTTTTTACCCAATATACAACTAACAATCTCCCACCAATTAACTCCTTTTTATCTCAGTTCAACAGCATACCTCATGTTGTTTCTCACAATGCACTCGCTTATTATATCATCTCTTATGTGGACAATCCACATCACGTTCTCACTCAATCAATAATCATTAGATCCATATCAAACTCAATAATTTATTTTCAATTAATTCATCAACACAACCGCATATATTCCTTCTGACATACAATCAGTAAGGACTTTTCCTCTCGCCACTTCTCCGCCATTATCACCGCAATCTCTAATTCATCCGTATGACACCAATAGGTCATACGTATGGCTCACCGTAATCTCTATACACGACTCAAATAATAACATCTGTTACTGCAATCTCTATGGTGAGATCATATCTCATCACCCGGCTATCTCGTTAATCTTAAGAAATAATTCAAAATTATTATAACAAAATCTATTATTTATCGTCTCATACGAATACATAGTTTTGTCATCTTCACATCCACACATTTATTTCACTGGCAGTAATTGGTTTGATTGCTAAGGAACGAATCCTATCAATCACAACTACAATTACTTTCTTTCTCTTTTAACTCATATCTTCTCATTATATATTTATAAAATTGTATTTCGTTCAACATGTAAGAAATCTCACACATACTCAACACGACTACATGATAAATGCACATACTCACAATAACATTTTTCAATAGTATTACTCATTGTATTATCTCACAATACCTCTTTACTGTTATTCAGCCTCTGATTCGTCCTCTTCTAAACCCGTAGGTTTCAAGCCACACAAGCTTACTGCTACATTCATATCTATCCATACGCAAGGATAGTACATGTCTCATTACTCTGCATCATCATAATGTACATGCCTGTCTACACACAAGCACAACACTATAGCACCACTCTGGCTCAACTCTTGGTACCCCGTACCATCATTTGGTCTCATCATTCATAGTATCTTACAGTACCCCGTACTGTTCTCCAAATTCACTAATCAACACTATCTCATAGTGCTTCGTACCGTTCTCTGTTATCAGCACTCAACGCTGTGTTACGGTATCTCATACCGTCCTCTGATCAAATCATGGTACCTCGTACCATTTTCTTATTTCAATCCATCTCCTCTTCTAATCTAGAAATTTTCCTTTACGGTGTCAAGCCATATAGACTCACCGTCACTCCTCCTTTCGTTTGAGTCACAAAGATCCTCACTGCTCTAACCACAAGATACTCGTCTTGTGGTTCTACAGAAATATGTGGTCTCAACCTCAGCTACTCAATATGTAGCCCCACGAAATATATGGTCTCAATCACATTTACTCAATATGTGACCCCACCAAGTATGTGGTCTCAATCACGTTTATTCAATATGTGACCCCACCAAGTATGTGGTCTCAATCACGTTTACTCAATATGTGACCCCACCAAGTATGTGGTCTCAATCACGTTTACTCAATATGTGACCCCACCAAGTATGTGGTCTCAATCACATTTACTCAATATGTGACCCCACCAAGTATGTGGTCTCAATCACGTTTACTCAATATGTGGCCCCACAACATATGTGGTCTCAACCACGTTTACTCAATATGTGACCCCACCAAGTATGTGGTCTCAATCACGTTTATTCAATATGTGACCCCACCAAGTATGTGGTCTCAATCACGTTTACTCAATATGTGACCCCACCAAGTATGTGGTCTCAATCACGTTTACTCAATATGTGACCCCACCAAGTATGTGGTCTCAATCACATTTACTCAATATGTGACCCCACCAAGTATGTGGTCTCAATCACGTTTACTCAATATGTGGCCCCACAACATATGTGGTCTCAACCACTTTTACTCGACAATTAACTCAATCTCTAGGCCAATAAGACCTATATGAACCACTCTAGGTTCTCTCAATTATAACCACAATGTACTATTTATGTAGTTACTCAAATGTCCTTTGACAACTCTGTCGCAAATATCTCATTATGTGACAACTCTAAACCATACAATTCAACTCTCAACATGTCAACTCATATTCGGTTATAGTGTGCAATCAACTACACACTCACCATCTTTCTCAACTCATACTCTTTTGGCTATCTCAGCCATTCATTTTGATCAATCATAAGTACTAGTCATGTGGCCCCACAATACATGTGGTCTCAACCACAAAGTACTCGTACATAGAAATCTCATCACATCTGTGAAACAACAAGCAATATATACGAAATATTATAATTAATACATTTTCTACCATGTATATACTCAATATACACACTTATCCATGGTTGCTAACTACTCTCCATGCAACCACTTATAATCTCAATTATACATAATCACAAAATACTCGTTATGCGATATGCAAATCTTACCTCAAGTGAACACGAGATTCTCATCTCGATATCGGTTACTACACTTTATAATAACAGTTTTCTAACACATGTAATTTCAACTGATCTTTTACGTGTCGACATGTTTTACACATATTCTATTACATGTATTATTAACAATTAAATACGCGCGACACGTTACAACTAACATGTTAAGTAAAGTTACTCACATACCTCATAGCAACAAAATCTCGTCTCTTCATTTGATGAAACTTGCGCACTTCGACTCTCAACTCTTGAGTGTAATCGGCTACACTCACATATTTCAACTCTTAGTTCCTCATCAGTTGGAATTTCGCCTCAACCGGAATCCTTTCTCAATAACTATCTCATCTCATATTTCACTGATCTATCATTAGCAACTGAAATTCTCGTCTTCTCATTAGTTGATATCTCATATCAACCAAAATCTCGTCTCATCATCCATTATTGGTCCAATCAGCTGTGACCAATTTCTCAACTCATTCTTCATCTGACTCAATACTTGTATTCACACATAGAATATAACAAATAATAAATTAATATGATAGAAGAGTTATACTCAACTCATACTCTAACATCTGCAGCGGTATCTTTTCCAAGCATGTGATAGGGGCTCTCTCCTCCTTGGTTCAAGTCTAGGACTCTATACTCAAAGACCTAGTTCACTTAAACCATGCTCTGATACCAACTTGTAACACCCGGTTTCTCATACAAAGTACACCCAAATATTTTCGAATATTATTTATTTAATTGGGTATATTTGTACTCAAACCAAGGATCAAGATGTTATCATTACAATAGTTACACAAAAGGTCCTTACAAAACATAATGACCAAGTGTTACAATTTTAATCTACTTCAGCTAAGGACAGGCTCTAAACTTGTCCATCATTCTCCATCATATGTCTTCCCCTATCACAGCTACAGATACCTGCAAAACAACATACAACTCAAGTGTAAGCTTATAAAAAGCTTAGTGAGTAATCTCAATCACATTCCACAATCTCTCTCAGTAAACTCTCTCATCATTCTCCTTTGCTAGCCTCATTAGCAATTATTCACTTCCTCTTACTCTGAAATCTGCAAACATGTTAGCTTTACAAACACCAGCTAATTAGTAGTAATATCAAATCAATAATAAGTATCACAACTGATACTACTCATAAACTCAATCTCTCACACACTCACATATACCCATTTCACAATCAATTATACCCAATTATAACACCCATCATGGATGTAGCAATCAAACTCAAAGACTCTTTAACTCACTGCTACATCATATACTCTACTCTTATACTCAATATGAAATTCAACTCATCTCTTGTTATCCACCGATAACAGAACCACTCCGACTATAATTTATTTCAGTATCAATATAACACACACATATATATACTTATATATTACCTACAACAAGATATAACTGTTATTTCTCATAAGAACATAATCTCAATCGTATATTAAATCATACTCAAAATCTCATTTTCGTATGTTAAATCACATGTTTCTCAATTATAAACTTGGTTATCTCAACCAATTTAAAATCAATAGTAACCTGTAAATTCACAATTTAATCATAAGAATGAATTATAGTTACTCACTTGATATCGGTTTAGTATATGGAACCCCCAATTTACACGTACCGGGCTCCTGTTCGCTAGACTTGGTTATATCATCATAGTATAAATCAATTTTTCAACACCCACAATCATCTCAATAACATCTATCTCAAAGATGTATAAATCAAAAGAGGAAAAAGGAGTATAAACGGTAAATATCAACTCTATATTTACCGAAACCCCCAAATCCGCGATTCTACTCATTCAACCGTAGGAACTCGACAATAATCACACCAATAGCTCAAAAGACATCCACTAACAATCTACTAACAACGTATTTAACAAATTATAGCTAAATCACAAAAATTGAAGCTAGGGTTTCAAAACCCCAAAAACGAAGAAATCACTCACCTCGACAAATTCGAAAGCAAGACCACGTTTACGGGGTTAGATCCGCATCACTTTACACTTCCCTACGAATCTCCGGCTTTAATTTGACTCAAAATCGCCTCCATAAGCTCTGAAAATCGATTTGGAATGTTTGTGGGTCGAGAAATGGTTTAAATGAGGGCAAAATCGAATTTATACCCGCACGAAACCCGACCCGGGCTGTCAAACCCGCCCCGGGTTTTGATCCGTAATTCACCGCCTCAGACCCAGCACAGCACGGTCCGGGTTTTGTGACCCGACCCGGGTTACTGCTGAACACGACCCGGGTTTTGTGACCCGACCCGGGTTTTGTTGATTTTCATTTTCCTTTGTTTCTTTTATCTCTTTTAGCATTCTACTTTTCTTTGATTAATTTTTAAACATCGTAACTCACATTTTAACTCATCTATGCTCGTTTATATCAAAAGTTAAAATAACTCTACCATAAATTAAAATTACGGTATTACACATTTCCTGACTAGGTTCTATGCCTACTTTTAGCATAACACATATCATCACATAGCACAAACTTGGCATGGGTAATTGGGAATCACAAAACTTACTTGAGCTCGGTTGACGGTTCGCATCGCATCTCATTCTTTCTAAAACCCTTTTATTCATTAAAATCATGAGTTAGGTGTGCGTACCACGTTTCCAATTCCCAGGCAACAATCAAACAAGAACATGCAAGGGAATTTTCCACATGATATTCAACGCAACTACTTAAAACTTTTATAGAGAAAACATCATTTCTTTAATGAAAAGCTCTTAGTCCTAAGTTTGAGTTTGGATTCCCAATACAGTTCATCCAAATCCCTCAAACCAAGGCTCTGATACCATCATACCAATTTGTAACGCCCCAATTCCAAGATTATAAAATTTTATTTGTTACCAAGGTTCCAACAAAATCTTTGTTTCAAAAAGTAAAACTGTTCAACATATTTATTAAACCAACAGCGGAATATGTATCTCAATTCTTATGTGGTTTTGATGTATTAATCGTTCTTAGTTACAAATTTTAAGTATTATGGCTTAGATTAGCTTATGTACAACTTTTTATGCTTCGGGTACAACACTTTTAGGCACAAAATAGGAGGTTTTCTGCAAAAAAGGTAGGAAATAGCAGGTGGGCAGAGGAAATCGCAGGTGTCCTTGCTACCTACGATTTTTTCTTATTTTTTCAAGGGAAAACACATGTGATCTTGAGAATATCGTAGGTGAGGCAGAGCATATCGCAGGTAAGGCTTAAAAAAATGAGGCCTTCGACAAAAATTGTATGCAACCTCCTGACCTGATCACATGCGATGAAGGAAATTGCAGGTGGAAGTACTCCACCTGCGATCTGCTTGGCTATTTTGAGATAAAGTCTTATAGAATTAAGCAATTTTAGTCATTTTTCTCTTTTTAAAAATATGTATTTGTGTGGTGAATGTATATTTACGCCAATAAGGTGTAGGGACATGTTCAATAGTATGTCAATATAATTGATTCTGTCAATAATATCCAAAATAAATGTTTAGAGCAATGACAACAAAAGAATCATATATTTTCTTCCTGTACAAAATGAAACATGAAATTATTTAATTTTATATCCATAAACATGTTACACTTATGAAATTACTTGATTTTTTATTATTATTAACTGGAATATGTATATTCTGGTGACGTATATACTAACATCAATGTTGTTGTAATGAAATTTAGTTCCTAATTAACGATATAATCCCTATAAATTTCACAATAGTGAAACAAAATCGAAACGTGAGCGTGCAATTTTTATAAAGAAAATTAATTAATTACCCAAACAAAATAACTATAAAACTTATTTGTTGTTTGTTACAACATATGTCGGTTTAATAAATTCTAATCCATATTGACTAGCAAAAAAATGCAAGTTCACAGAAGGTGAGTAGACCTATAACTCTCAAAATAACTTATGACACTAGATACGTTTTATTCAAAATAGCTTATTCTTGTTAAAAAAAAAAACCAATATGCATAAAAAGTTGGAAGTTTTTTTTATTTATATACCGAATTGGACCCTTGATGGTCTTTCAACAATAAAACAGATGCATCACATGCACATTGTACTTTCTTGTGAAATGCTCTACATAGAAACGATTGTGTTTACTTTCTTGTGAGCTCTATCACCCACCCCTACGAAAAATTGGTACATTTCCATATATACCCTTTGGTGTAGATGCAGTTATTCCACACAAAAATAGACTAAATATAAACATTTATTACAAATAACTAAACATTTCTATCAATATCGGTTTGATCAATCATTTAAAGTTTCACGCAACGGATAAAAGTAAGAACTAAAAACAGACAAATGCTGACCTTTTTCTATAAATTAATCGAGTCTTAAATCAAATTTACACAAAATATGCAAATCACATCATGAGTCACTTGTATATATCATGGTTATTAATCCATTAATGTACCACCATTTTAACAATTTATACAAGTAACACTAATTATACAGCCACGTGTCAACCAGTTAAATAGCTTAAGTTACCTTTAATAGGTTTAGATTAAAGGTAACGCAATAAAATTTTCATTATTTTGAGCTAGTTTATAATAAAAGCCTCAGAAGTAATTTTTTTTTTTTTTACAAAAAAGGACAGACTACCGGCAAACATATTCATTTTAGCTCTTTCATCCGGTTTACCAGGTTTTCTAGATTGAAAATTTTTAGTAAAATCTCACTATTTTTTATAAGTTTATTAAAAAGTCTCAATGTTAAATTTTTTTTACACAAAATTATAAGACATTTTTATAAACCGACCCAAAATAATTGGACTTTATTGAAAATTTTCAATTTAGGAAACTTAGTAAACCGTAAGAAAGGACTAAACTTAATACATTAGCCGGTATGTTGTCCTTTTCTGTAACTAAAATTCATTTTGAGACTTTTTCATAAATTAGCTCAAAATAATTGGAGTTTATTGGAGATTTCCCAAATGTAAACAGCCAATCAAAGATTTATTAAGCATCAAGTTGCAGCATGAAATGCTGCTGTACAAAGTATTACCAAAAATAGTATGTTCTCAAAATTTGAGAAAAAAGTCTAAGAGTTTTAATCCGACGGCTGTAATTCAATTGCAAGCATAAAGTAACAAATTGCCGATTTTAGTATCAAATATCAATCATGAGCCTTGACGATGAAATTTTGGCGGCTAATTGGGTTCATAACCACCGGTGGGCCCGCGGTACGAGGCCACGCCTGGAATTTCTTGTCGGTCTCTTCCAACCAAGCCTTGTTTGAAACCGTTGATGGAGTGGTACCTATTACCATGCATCCGCGATAATTTTAGATTGAATCAAACACAAAAATATACAAAAGTGACATGACATGACAGAACATGTTGTACTGTGTTTGGTGTGTGTTGGACTAAGATTGGGATTGATGTTGATATATTATCCTAAACATACATACCTCCAAAAATCTTCTTGTCAGCGATAATATAATCGCATGTGAATGCAAGTACAGTTGTTGCTACAAGAGCACCAACAATCTTGGCTCCAGTCATTTCTTCAAACTTAAAAGAATAACTCAAAATCAGCCACAAAATAAACATTGATGCTCATAAATTGTGTGCTACAAGCTAACAAAATCAAATATATACCACATGACTTTTAATAAGACTGTAAAGTAACATTAGTTCAACATTCAAAGTGGGATACCTACTGTGTTTACTCTATAACACAAATTTTGCTAAGTCTTACATTTATGGGCAATGTGATTATACAAGAATTGAAAATTTCAAATTCTCCATTGTTCTATCTAGTTGTTTATGAGTTGGTTCTGGGCAATAGGTAAGGATGCAGGAAAAGTTTTAGAAGCAAGCAAGAGGACTCATGTCCTAGAGGCGATTGTAGTAAACACTTTGTAACTATTGTAAGTTCCATGAAGCATGATGTGAGAGTTTTGGTGTAATCTGAAACAGAAATACCATGAAAGGAGTTTGTTTTCACAATTTGAGATGTCGTATGGAAAGGATTTTTTTCACAACTTGTGAGATTTTGCAAAGGTATGCTAAGTTGCTAACTCGGAGGAAGGGGTTTTTTTCACAATTTAAGATGTCGTATTGGATCTATAAAGACCATACATAGAATCCAATCGAAATTAGTACAACAGATAAGAAAACGAATTGAAATGAACTTGATGTATAAAGTATATATCCAAAAAGCATACTCAAATAGATTTAATCGAAAAGGAATTCATTAAGCTACCTTGGGATGCTCCCTGAATCACCGACGGATCTGTAAAAAACCTGCGAACACCGATGAAATATCGAGAACTTTAAATAACCCTAAAACACAAAATTACAAGCCTTTCCTAATACATAAAAGTATATCTCACATACGAGAGAATAAGGAATGGAGAAAACTAACCAATGTATGAAAGAGGAAGATCTGGTGACGTTTTAGGGTTTCGATCGCGAAAATGTACGAGATATGCGAATTCGATTAATTTGACCATTTAAATTTAGGAAATTTCCAGATTGACCCCTCCTACTATGGTATTTCATATTTGTTAACCCTGTTTGTTAAAGTGAAAATAACAAGAAATGCAACCATTTTAGTTTAATCGTTTGTCTAGAAAAGTCATCTATGGTTTTCTTTGTTACGATAAAACCATCTTTCAACTTTTATTTTTTCATTTTAACCCGATTAGCCAAGTCTTTTGCTTCTTCTTTGCTTTACCTCATTTGGAATTTTTGTTCGATTTCACCTTTCTCTTTCATTTCCATTTTAGTTTAATCGTTTATATATCGCCTTTTATTTCTTCTATGGTTGATTTGTTGTGTTGATTTGAAGGTTAACATATATACTTTACATAGTATGTGGATATCAGGTTATTCATTACATTTTTCTCTGATTTCAGGTGGCTTTCTCCAAAGAAAAAAAAAAAAGTTGGTTTCCAAAGAAAGCTTACAAAAACAATGTCTGAATTAGAGGTTTTATCATTGCATCACTCAGGGCAATTCAATTGGTAAAATTGAAACCGCATTTTTTTACAAAGTTTAATTAAAAGTGAGTTTTTTTTTTTTGTGCTTCATATGTGGATATAATTGGTTGAATCAAGTATTTGATATAGTTTGCATTTTCGAGTATTTGAATCACAAAACCTTCATGTACTTGCTGTTAATTGTGAACACAATTTAGTAGCAGATAATCATAAGAAAACTGAACAGCATGTTAACATATAATACAAAAGGGTAAAATGGTCATTTTTTCATTCAACATAAGAATTAAGAGGTTCCAACCAAACAGCATGTTAACATTTCAGCTCTTAACAATACAGATCCTCTTAAAATCTCAGACCTCTTAAAAAATTCAGATCTTAAAAATTAAGAGGCTTTCAAACATGGCCTTATTCTTCTTTTTCTTATGCTTACATCTGTAGAAAATGACAAATAGTAGTAACTATTCTACTAGATTAGAAAGCATAAAAAACGAATTAAAGTGTTTTAAATTACCTCCAGGATTATTTTTAGTTGACATTTCAATCCGTTTTCTTCTTTTCAGTCTTGTTAATCTTATATTTTCACATGTAATTGATGAAGCCAATGAATTTGTGAAAAACAAAACTAAAGCAACGGATATACTTTAGTTATTTTCAAGCAATATATCCTAGAATGTACATGTTATATGATTGAATGTACATTTGATATTATTCTAACAGAATATTGTCTAAAATATATATCATTCTACAAATATACCTTTATAAATAAATATGTACATTAAACTTTTTTCTAGACATAAATTTTTTACGTTACATGAATTGGCATTCTACTTTGAAAATCTACCCACTTATAGCACTGTACTTTCAACTTCTTTTTACTAAGAGATTGTATTTGAAAATATACCCAATGATAGCTTTGCAACCAAACCATGGCCAGAAATAATTATTATATTAAAGGTATTTTGGTCATGAAAGAATGAATATTGTAACATCCTAAATTAATGAACTTTCATGTTGTCAAATAAGGTGGAATTATATTTTGTCCAATGATTAAATTTTGAAAAAATTGATGAAATGAACTTAAAGGCAAGATGGAAAAAAGTAGAATATCAATAGAATATATATTAAAGTTCAAATTACCATCATCATTTTATTTTTGTGTTAATTTCTGCAATTGGAACAAACTCTTTTTCTTGATTGTTAATCTCTGCACATTCAAGCAAACATTTTGATTTTTTATTAATGATTCGTTACTGCAATATACTAACATTATAATAAAAATAATAATTCAATATTCTTTTAATGATATACCTTTGGTATTGGGTTCGATAGGTCTACAAGCTTTTGATTTAGTCATCCTATTCAATACACATGCATTAAATTTTCAAGTAAATCAACAACATTAAATCATATAAGTGTTATATGCAGAGTATATAGACTATATGAGTGTACAATATTCTATTAGATTAGTCTAGTCAGTCGCCCATGTTGCCCACATTCTAGGTTAGGCATGTTTGTATAGTATTCTGTTCTAGAATATTACATATAAAATTTGCATATAAATTATTGTTTTTGGATTTTAAATAAAAATGTTAGCATGCTTAAACACAACTTATACAATGGCATTGAAAAAAATGTAACCTTAATAAAGACTGTTTTGGTAAAGAGATAAATGCATACAATATTATTTCATGAAACAAGAGCTTTGGGGCTAGATCTATAAAGGGCCAATCACTTTGATAGATATATCTATCATATCATCTGTTATTTCATGTAACAAGAGCTTTGGGGCTTGATTCTAATGGTTAACAATCCATTTTATGGTCCATGCATGGAGATTTTTGCTCAATTTGAGTATAATAGATCTAGTTTAAAGATTCACATGCTCCATCAGTGGGAAAAAAGAATCATAAGGAAAGAGGTTAGCATGACAAAGATCAGAACTTAAATTTTTTACTTGTGGAAATCTTGACCCATCGGTCAGGTACTCAGAACTTAAACACAACTTATACAATGGAATTGAAAAAAATGTAACCTTTAATGACATTTTAGGGTTTTATGGAAAGAAAGTGATTTATCGAACTAGTTTCAATCTGTAGCTTGGGGTTACATATGAATCATATTACATTTAGATTATGTTTTGATTAGAATTATAGAATCATAAGGTCGATAAAAAATGTAATCTTGAATGATATTTTCAGGGTTTTATGGATAAAATTGTGACAATATGGTTTTACGGAAATAGAATGTGAATCAATAACTTACCGATCATTGATGTATTGTCTGTTTTCTTCGATAATACAATGTGTAACGTCCCAAATTTCGTAATAAAATTTTCGATTTAAAACAGTATAAATTCGTAAAACGGGTTACTCAAATAAAATCATCTATATTAAAACTTAATATTTAAAACATGTCCAAACGTATCTAACAAAACATTTGTAAACATTATCCGGCAGAAGACTTAATCATTCAAACCTCAGATGCGGTACAGTCGCGCCGTGCTTCAAGCTCAAGCCAGCGATTACCTGAAAAACAGTTAGGGTGAAAGGGTAAGCACAAAGCTTAGTGTGTTTCTCAAAAATACCACACGATCCATCACATAAACACCATCATCGTTTAACAAATCATCGTTGGCTCTCAGGCTTGCCCCGATCCGCCGGCAATCATCGTGTGACTCTTGGGCTTGCCCTGATCTGTCCTGGCTCTCGGGCTTGCCCCGATCCACCGGTAATCATCGTGTGACTCTCGGGCTTGCCCTGATCCGTCCTGGCTCTCGGGCTTGCCCCGATCCGCCGGTAATCATCGTCATCGACTTTCGTCGGCAACATCGTCATCGACTTTCGTCAGAAAACACGTAAGGGACATACAACACATTACTACACAAAGTAATAAGGCTACCGCTC
Organism: Cichorium intybus; assembly: GCA_023525715.1. Lineage (NCBI taxonomy): Eukaryota > Viridiplantae > Streptophyta > Magnoliopsida > Asterales > Asteraceae > Cichorium > Cichorium intybus. The sequence goes on from CM042011.1 coordinate 105,202,804, forward strand.
GACTTCCATACAGCCAACCCTTCCCAAGGGAGATACCATATGTAACACCCGGTTTCTCATACGAAGTACACCCAAAATTTTTCAAACACTTATACATTAAAAATGGGTATACTTGCACTCAACCCAGGAAAAACAAGATGTTATCATCAAACATTAATTACACAAAAGGTCTTTACAATATGACCAGACATTACAAATAAACCTAACACAACTAAAGGACATGATCTAAGTTGTTCATCTCTCTTTATCACATGCCTTCCCTATCACTGCTACGGATACCTGCAAAACAACAAACAACTCAAGTGTAAGCTTATAAAGCTTAGTGAGTAATCTCAATTACACTTCAGTAATCTGTGTCAGTATACTTTCTCAACATTCTCCTTTGCTAATCTCATTAGCAAATATTCACCTTCTCTTAACTCTGAAACCTGCAAACATATTAGCTTACAAACACCAGCTAGTTTTTAGTGTCATCAACTGAATAATAAGTATCACAACTGATACTACTCATAAACTCAATCACACACACTTATATATACTCATTACACAATCAAATATAACAACCATCATAGTAGTGGCAATCAAACTCCAAAACTCTTTAACTCACTCACTCTAGCATATACTCTGCTCTTATACTCAAATATAGACCGTAACCCGTCTCTCGTTATCCACAAATAACAGAACTACTATAACTCTAAGCCACATCAATATCAACACAACACACACATATATGTAAAACATATATATATATATATATATATATATATATATATATATATATATATATATATATATATATATATATATATATATATATACAACAAGGTATAACTCTTACTCAATTATTCGGAAGTACTCACCTAATATCAATTTAGTATGTGGAACCCTCAATTTACGCGTACCGGGCTCATGTTCGCTAGACTTGGTTATATCATCATAGGCTAATTCCATTCTCCAACATCCACAATCATCTTAATAACATCTATCTCAAAGATGTATCAATCAAAAGAGGAAAAAGGAGTATAAACGGTAAATATCAACTCTATATTTACCGAAACCTCCAAATCCACGGTTCTACTCATTCAACCGTAGGAACTCGACAATAATCACACCAATAACTCTAAAGGTATCCACTAACAATCTACTAACAACATATATAACAATATATAACTAAATAACTGAAATCAAAGCTAGGGTTTCAAAACCCCCCAAAATGAAGAAATCACTCACCTCGATGAATTAGGAATCAAGAGCGCGTTTGCGGGGTTAGATTCGAGTCCCTTTATGTTTCCCCACGAATCTCTAGCTTCAATTTGATAGAAAATCGCCTCTTTATGCTCTGAAATCGAATTGGGATCTATTTTTCCCGAAATGAGGTTTTCTGCACATTTAAAGGGTCTGCACGCGTAACACGGCCCGTGTTAATCCCACTGTATGCTTTCTGAATTTAATCTACAGGAAACACGGCCCGTGTTAGTAGAACACGGCCCGTGTCAGCTACTAAATGCCCAAAACAGCCCTAACAATCCTTTACACGACCCGTGTACTCTATTTTAGCAATTTTTAAGGCTCAAACTTCTTCCAAATGAGTTTCTAATCACCCAAACTCATACATCAACTTAACTAATCTTAATCACACCAAGATTAGTGCATAAGAAAGGTTTTAACCTCTTCTCTATCAAACAACTCATAACTCAAAGGTAATAACTCTACTTACCTTAGTAAGTATCTTAAAATGAAAATGGGTCTTACACCATACTGTATCCCGATAATCAGAACCCGGTTCGAACTTTATCACACTGACACTCCTAATCGCTTTCCCCAGATTGGTTATCCACCCGATCCCTAACGCCTCACCTAGAACCTCCACTTACTTAGCGCTTCTTTCGCGGCTGATCCATCCTCTGAAAAGAAATCGAATACTCGAGTCTAGCATTCCCAATGTTGAAGAACCGATGTGCTCTTATTGCCATTGAACGGGCACACTAATAAACATCTATTTGCTCATACCTCCCCGGTTATCCTACTACATGCGCCACCGCCACTACTCGTCTCAAACTCGAACCAATGATTCCACCTTGAGCATAATAAGCTTAGAAGAACTTACCGACGATTTCCCACACTCCTTACCCGATCAAGCTACTCATAAACCTAATAGTTAACCCAACCCCATCAGAATCCTACCGCATACCCAAACGGCCTCCATGCAGGACCGCACTCAACCGACCACCTGACAAACTGAACACGAGCCAGCAACCAGCAACCGAAACATCAGCGAACCGGCACGGATGCCGTTACCCGAACAAAACATACACGATGAAGAGAGCACCATCAGCTTCAACAGTCATAACCACAGCCGGTGCAATCTTCCTACTCCACGCAACAAATTTCTAAACTTGTTATAGACCCTTAAACACGCAAAAACACGCAAGCAAGCACGCAAGCAAATTCCTACTCCCTCGGTCTCTTCTGCAAAAACACGCAAGCAACGGTCATCCTTAAACAATCACATGAAACACGACCCATCCCTCAACTATTAGACGTTGAACCCACAACACCCATCAAACAAAGACAACGAATCACCCACACACTCGGTTCTGCGGCATACGGAAACGTGACACCCGGTCACGGTTCCGTACCACACTCTACTTGTGCTAACTCCCATTTGCTCTACAGTGCCCCATTCGCAACTCGCGACCGCGTAGACAACATCCTTTTCTTAGCACCGCAAATGTCTCCATCGATTCTTTTTTATCCCTGCACGACGACGGAGTCTACTCGAGATGATCTCCAGATCAAGAGATCCCAACAAAACGCTCAAAACCCAACGAAACGCACTACCACAATTATTTGTCCTTTATTCCAACAGTTCTCCCCCACTTGGGGTTCGAACCAACCAACAGCTGTCCCAACAGCCACTACCGTTCCATTGGCAGTCCACCCTTTACTTCCTGACAAAAACACAGACGACTACTTGCCTCTACCCGCTCGCTTGAGATAGATCCCGACTAATTACCCGAATACTCAGGACCAAAACAAGGGCAACTAAACATGGAAGCGTTAAAAGCAGAATCACGAAAACGTATCGACAACGACCTGCGAGGTTCTGCCTCTACATTTCGCTGCTACGCACCACCTTCCAACTCCGGATTCTCCCATCTTCACCTGACGAACACCCTTACACTTCGGGGTGACAAAACCCAACTCCTAACCAGCGTTCCCAGACAAAACCGGACAACTTGCACTAACGTGGCCAATCTGATTGCAAGAAACACAAAAATTCACCTCCAGCTTACCGTCTCAGCGGTAAGGGTCCTCTACTCTATATGAAACTGCAGCTCGAAACTTCTTCGGTGACGATTGCCCCAAATCCTAATTCTGCCTCCTCGGCCCCAACTGAGCATCGAACTCGATCTCCCTTGACGCCGCAACAGACTCAATCTCGGCAAGAGTCTGTCGTCGAGCAGCAGCCACAAACCCGCTGATCTCCTTCCTTATCATAGCCTAGCACCGAGCCATCATCGCCTCTTCCTTCACGGCGAACCGCTCCTCAAACATCGCTAATATTTTCCGACTTAACCGATTCAATCACTGGAGGGAGCATCTCGAACACAACCCTAGTCACCTCCGTGGTGACCAATCCCGAATCATTTCCTCTTATATCATCCCTCCTCATTTTGAAATGGGACCAGAAACGAGCTACACACTCGCCTAACACATCGCCCACACGATTTCCTCATCTACAGACTCCTTAGGTCTCTCGAATCTCTCTTCGTCCCAGGTACGAATCCTGTGCTTCCAATAGTACGGGCCCTTGTACTACCTTTGACACATATTCGTACTTGTTCCGAAAATTGTCCCGGTTCTCTAAGTTTCCTCACTCCCTTCTAAAGGGAATTAGGATATCGTCCAAAACACCCTGCACCGAAGTTCCTAACACTCTTCCTAGTCTACCTAGGAATTCCATATCTCACCAGCACCGCAAGAACTTTCGCTCATACCGTTAGATCATTTCGTGAACGCGTAATTGTATGCAACCAAAAACAGATAGACTGTCGAATAGATGTACATACCTTAAAGTCACAACCAAACAAGGAACATCCAGTAAGGCCGGTCCAAGAATTCTAAGGCTATCCGGTCCTACTACATACAATCCTACAACATTCCCTCATCTTCCTAACAGTATAAACATAGGTCCAAAAATTCCGCACATAGCAAACAACACACCCTAAGCAACAAATTAGGCAAAAGGCATCCCTATGATCTAGGCCAATTCTATCATGCAATTTCCTGAGCGGATCCTTAGCCTATTTCTAGCATATATCATCACATCATCACATAATATCATGGGTATTTTGGGGAATAAACACTTACTTAAGCTCCGGCCGACTGTACACATCGCATCTCATTCTTTTCGAAACCCATTATTCGTAAAAAAATCATAAGTCAGGTGTGCACACCATGTTTCAAACTCCCTAGAACCAATCAAACAAGAACATGTAATGGAATCTTCCATATGTTATTCAACCCAAGTGTTTAGAAATTTTATTTAAAAACAGTTTTTCCTTCGAAAATCGTTTTAGAAAATTTACAAATCCCTAGTTTGATTTTGGAATCCTAGTCATGTTCATCCGAATTTTCAGAATCACATTCATGTTCTTTGGCAACTGTCAAATTAGGTCAACGAAAGTCAACGCAAGTCAACCGAAGCGTATGAAGGTCAGTATGTTGAAATGTAAATTTCATAACCTCTACGATATAATATTAATTATTATAGTACTACTTGCGCTAATTCAAAATTAATTATACTAACAAACGCAATTAAGTTAGATTTTTTTTTTGTATAAATGAAAAAAAAATACGTCGTGAATAGTGTCCGACATGAACAGTAAAAAAATAAAAAAAAACAACAAAATTTCAAAATCTTCTTCAAAAAGGGTGTGAAGACTTTGAAATTTGTATTTTTAATTTTTTTATAATTTTATTAAAGTGGGCCCCACTTAATTATTTATTCATATTTATATATTTTACCCTCAAAGAATTCGTATTTTCATTTCGAACACTACGTATTCAATACGTATTGTTAAGTTTATCAAAAATATTATGATTGTTTATAAAACGAAAAATTTACCGTCAAAACCGTATCGTCGATACGAACAACCTGACGTCAAAATTTAATATTATTGATATCAGTTTTATATTTAATATTTTCTTTTTCTTTAAAATGAAATTGTATTTACATTTAAACCCTATATTTTCATTAAACATACAATCAATACCCTTTCGTTAATTCGTTAAAGCTTTTTAGTTAAAAAGTTGATATTATTAAACTACGATTTTTGTAGATTATAGTTTTATAAACAAAAATCATTCTTTTTATATAAAAACTATTAATCTATTTAAAGAGTATTTTAAGGGTATGTTTTGTCATAAACAATTTCTAAAAGCTATAAAAGTCAAATATCTGTATCTTGAGGGCCGCTATACGAAAATAAATCTACTATAAATAGGACTCAAATTCTCATAATCAAACCACACAAATACAAGCTATATACACATATCGAGAGAGTTGTAGATATATAGCTTGAAAATATAGTAGAAAGATAGAAAAAGAGGGTTCGAGTTAGAAGCAGTAAGAGTCGGGTGATCTAACAACAATTGGTGATAAGATCATCATCGACATTAAGGTGAGTTCATACCCCTTCTTTTTATATTTATTCAAGTTTTTAAGGGGGAGAATACAAGTTATACTATAAAAATAGCTATTTATACTCATTTGTAACAGTAGTAAACAAAATGTGAATTTTGTAAACATCATTATGACAACAATTCAATTATAGTTCCAAAATATAATATCGAATGATCTACTTACGAGAGCGGTGTCTAGGCCGATCATTTGGGCTAGGTTGCTGGATTTCCGAAAGGCTTATACGCTGAAAGGGTCATGCCTCCCCATTTGATCTTCTACCTGGCCGTTCTTTATTTGATAGTCATGAAATATTATATTTGAATTAATAAAGAGTATAACCAAGTTATTACACCACTATTATGGAAAATATCTTAAAAGATATTGTTTATAACCATTTAAATAAGTTATTTCACATATATTCGTAAATATATGCTTTTCACGGCAAGAATACTAAAAATAAACTATTATAGGAATAGTTTGTGGTTACAAATGTTACTATAACCGTTAGAAAAAGATAATTAATTATATACAAATATATAATTATTATACATTACTATATTATCATGGGAAAAATGATAATGGGCAAATACAAGGGTTTTTCATATACAAACTTTACGTAAACAAGTTGATTGATACATACATTTTTGTGAGACGGGTCTTCACAGTGCTTATTTAAGTACATACTATAAGTCCTGAAATTTATAACCAGAGTCTCGGTAAGAGAACGTGATATTTGTGTATAGATCTATACGGGATTGACAACCCCGCACCTGAGCTGTTAGCTACAGCTAGACCGGCAGGTCTGAGGTGACAAATGTCTAACAGTCCGACGCCTGAAGAACGTCGAAGCAGGCATACATGGTCTCAGTATGGTTATATGGTGACTCATAGGGGAAAATCAACTATATAAATTGTTTACATGGAAATATACACTTTTACTGGTTTTATACTACAAACTGCGTACACATTTTAGTCTTTGGGTTTTAAAACTACAATAACGTTAAAAAAAATACCGTTTTTCTTGGTACATATACTATTGATTTTCACAAAGGAATTATTAAATTTCTCACTACAAAAATCTTATGAACTCACCAACGTAATGTTGACACTTGCAAAATTACTTGTATTCTCAGGTAACAAATAGTCAGGTCTGACTACCTCTTTTGGAATGGGACGCGATGACGTCTCTTTTATTTATTTCGTTATTAGTTTGTAATCGGGATGAAACAATATCATTTGAATAATGTAACTTTCCAATTTCAATGTAAGATCGTTGTTTATTTACTTATGTTTCAATGTATGCGATGGTTGTGATACTATGTTCCGTTTCACCCTCAGACGTTTCCGCCATCGTGGTTTGGGGGTATTGGTATCAAAGCATTGTTTATAGTGAACTAAGTATATCAATCCATTTAAGATATACAACTATAAATACAATGGGACTAAAACTCTCTAAAACAATCTGTACAAAGTATACTTTTAAAATACAATGATATTTTTGTAAAGTATAACTGCAAGTACATACATACTAGAATAGTGTCATAACCAGAACCAAATAAGAGTAAGAAGATGAGTTGAACACTACGGGTAGACCTAGGTAGTTATTTAATCATACCTAGGATAGATAGAGCCTGATCAACTGTATTGGTCCAAGGTGTGACTAACAGGTACTTAGGGATAGTCGTAGTGAACAACAAGTCTAAAACTTACCAAGAACCCTATACAAAGAAACTTTAAAACAGAATATAAAGCTAAAAATATTATAGGAGTATTTTTTTACAACTAGACACTTTATGTACCTCTTAGACCCCTATCCTTGCCTAGTCGACCTGACATTTTGATAAGACCTGACCAATAACTATTATCGAAAACCTACCCTCATTCAATCTTGAATCCTTATGGCAGAAATATGCCACCAAGAACAAGAAACAGTAGACGCACCGGGACAGAAACTCCAGAAGCACCATTAATAGATTCCGCCACCTTCCAGGCCGCTGTGACTGCAGCCGTAGCAGCTGTCGTTGCTCAAATAAATCCAAACGGTACCAATGGAAGCGGAAGCAGGAACGGTACAAATGATTCAACAAAACGGAGAAACACCGAACCACCAATGAATATGTACTTACAAGGATTTCCAAGACTGTAAACCCATAGCTTTCAGTGGGGATGGCGGGGTTATCGCCCTGACTAGGTGGTTCGAAAAGACAGAATCGGTGTTCGACATCTCTGCTTGTCCCGAAGAATTTAAAGTTAAGTACGCTGCCTGTACTTTCTCAAACAGGGCCTTATCATGGTGGACATACCACATAAAAACAAAGACGCTCACTGTAGCCAACTCTATGAGTTGGGAAGAGTTGAAGACAATGTTGCTGAAGGAGTATTGTCCTAGGAGTGAGGTTCAAAAGCTGGAGCAGGAACTATGGAATCTCACAATGAAAGATTCAGATATAACCGCCTACACCGACAGGTTTAACGACCTGGCAGTCCTATGTCTGTCGATGGTCACACCGGAGTACAAGAAAGTGGAACGATACATTTGGGGTCTATCACCCCAAATCCAGGGGCATGTTGAAGCTGCAGAGCCTACTATGTATGACAGAGCCAAGCGGTTGGCACAGAGATTGGTCGATAATGGTGTCCGCCAGGGGCACTATGACGCTTAAAACAGAGCAACCGAGGGGAGGAGACCACAAAAAAAGCCCTGGAATAGGGGAAGAAGCCAACTAAACCAAGAAAGTGCCAAAAGACAACATATTGGGGCGGTCCATGCCGCCACTATCCCTGCTGCCCCAGCATCAACAAAGCAATATGTTGGGACCTTACCCAAATGTAACAAGTGCAACTTCCATCATCATAGGGCTTGTAGGGAAATGCAATGTACAAGCTGTGGAAAGAAAGGGCACACGTCACGATACTGCAGAATGCCAGCTCCACAAACCACCCAAGCCTCTAATGCTGGGATGAGTCAAGCTTGTTACGGTTGTGGAGAAACGGGGCATTTCAAGCGGGATTGTCCGAAAACAAAGACTGTTGGAAGAAATGGAAGGGTCCTGGCTATGGGACGCGCGGAAGCAGTGGAGGATCCCACCGTAGTTACCGGTACGTTCCTCGTCAATAATTCATATGCTTGTATACTATTCGATAGCGGTGCGGAGAGGAGTTTCGTAAGCCACGAGTTTAAATACTTACTAAAACAAAAATCACAACCACTCAATGAAACATTTACTGTAGAAATGGCCAATGGCAAAACAGAAAGCATCAACGACATATACATAGTTGCACACTTAATCTGGACAACCACTCCTTCCAAATCAACTTAATGCTTGTTAGAATAAGAAACTTTGATGTGATTGTTGGTATGGATTGGCTAATTCCCCATCATGCCGACATCATGTGCTATGAACGAGGAATCCGACTTCACTTACCAGATGACAAGACCCTTGTCGTCTACGGCGATAAACCCAGTACTAATCTCCGAATCGTGTCTTGCATCAAAGCCCAAAAATACCTACATAAAAGATATCATGCCTTCCTGGCCCACGTTGTTGACAAGAAGAAAGAAGTAAAGAGCATCAAAGAGATTCCTGAAGTCTGCGACTTTTCGGACGTATTCCCAGAAGACCTCCCAGGAGTGCCGCCCGCACGACAAGTCGAATTCAGAATCGATTTGATTCCTGGAGCCACCCCGGTAGCAAAAGCGCCATATCGGTTAGCCCCGTCAGAAATGCAAGAATTATCCAGCCAACTGAACGAACTGCTAAGTAAAGGGTTCATCAGGCCAAGTTTCTCACCTTGGGGAGCACCGGTCTTGTTCGTAAAGAAGAAGGATGGGTCATTTCGTATGTGCATTGATTATCGGGAGTTGAACAAGCTCACTATCAAGAACCGATATCCGTTACCCCTAATTGACGACCTTTTTGACCAACTTCAAGGATCGAGTTACTTCTCTAAAATTGATCTAAGGTCGGGGTATCACCAACTGAGAGTTCAAGAAAAAGATGTTCCTAAGACGGCATTCAGAACTCGTTACGGCCATTACGAGTTTGTTGTGATGCCCTTCGGATTAACTAAAGCGCCCGCTGTATTCATGGACTTAATGAACCGCGTATGCCGACCTTACTTAGATAAATTCGTGATAGTATTCATCGACGACATACTAATCTATTCTCGAAGTAAGGAGGAACATAGTCAACATCTACGACAAGTTTTGGAGACGCTAAGGGCGGAGAAGTTGTATGCAAAGTTTTCAAAATGCGAATTTTGGATTCGGAAGGTGGACTTTCTAGGCCACGTAGTCAGCAATGAAGGAATACATGTGGATCCCTCCAAAATCAAAGTCATTGAAAACTGGGAAGCACCAAGAACACCGACAGAAATCCGCCAATTTTTGGGCCTTGCTGGCTATTATCGAAGATTCATACATAACTTTTCTAAGATCGCAAAGCCACTTACTGCCCTAACACAGAAAGGTGTAACATTCAATTGGGAAGAAGAACAAGACGCCGCCTTCCATACTCTAAAGAAAGCTTTATGCAGCGCTCCTATTCTGTCCCTTCCAGAAGGAACAGAAGACTTTGTGGTCTACTGCGATGCATCGAATCAGGGTCTGGGTTGCGTGCTCATGCAAAGAGGAAAAGTCATTGCCTACGCTTCGAGACAACTTAAAACCCACGAGGTCAACTACACCACGCATGACCTCGAGTTGGGGGCAGTAGTATTTGCATTAAAGATCTGGAGACACTACCTTTACGGCACAAAATGTACGATCTTCACTGACCATAAGAGTCTTTAGCATATTCTCAACCAAAAAGAGCTCAACATGAGACAGCGACGGTGGGTAGAGCTGCTAAGTGATTACGAATATGAAATTCGTTATCACCCAGGAAAGGCCAACCGTGGCAGATGCCCTTAGTCGAAAGGAGTACTCGGGTCGTCGAGTAAAGTCAATGACAATAACAATCCATTCCCATTTATCCACTCAGATCAAGGAGGCGCAGCTAGAAGCCTTAAAACCTGAGAACATCGCAAGTGAAGCCTTGCGAGGTATGGATAAAAACCTGGAAGTCAAGGATGACGGAGCACGTTATCTCATGAATCGAATCTGGACACCAAGATTCGGCGGATATAGAGACCTTATCATGAACGAGGCTCACAAAACCAGGTACTCCGTTCATCCTGGGTCTTATAAGATGTATCTGGATCTCAAGAAATTATATTGGTGGCCAAATATGAAAGCAGAAATTGCTACTTATGTGAGCAAGTGTTTGACTTGCGCCAAGGTCAAGGTGGAATATCAAAAGCCCTCGGGTTTATTACAACAACCAAAGATACCCGAGTGGAAGTGGGAGCGGATAACTATGGACTTCATAACCAAGTTACCCAAGACAACTGGTGGGCTAGACACCATATGGGTAATCGTTGATAGGTTAACTAAGTCCGCTCACTTCCTGCCAATCAAGGAAACAGACGATATGACGAAACTTACAAGGACATACATCAAAGAAATAGTACGATTGCATGGCGCGCCAGTTTCTATTATCTCAGACAGGGATAGTCGGTTTACGTCACGATTTTGGCAATCATTGCAAGAAGCCTTGGGAACCAGACTCGACATGAGTACAGCGTACCATCCACAGACGGACAGGCAAAGAGAAAGAACTATTCAGACGCTGGAAGACATGTTGAGGGCTTGTGTGATAGACTTTGGTAGGGCGTGGGACACCCACTTACCACTTGTTGAATTTTCATACAACAATAGTTATCACAAGAGTATTAAAGCTGCTCCATTTGAAGCCCTCTATGGGCGCAAGTGCAGATCCCCTTTATGCGGGGCTGAGGTGGGTGATACTCAGTTAGCTAGAGGACAAGTGCCTAGCAGCACTCTCACCGGTCCTGAGATCATACGGTAAACGACAGAGAAAATCGTTCAGATTCGTGAACGACTAAAAGCATCTCGAGACCGACAAAAGAGCTATGCAGATAAACAACGCAAGCCCTTGGAATTCCAGGTTGGCGACCGCGTATTGTTGAAGGTCTCACCATGGAAGGGAATGATACGTTTTGGAAAACGTGGGAAACTAAATCCAAGGTACATTGGGCCCTTTGAGATCCTTGCCAGGATCGGCCCGGTAGCTTACAAACTTCGGTTACCACAGGAACTTAGCAACGTGCACCCCACTTTCCACGTGTCCAACCTAAAGAAGTGTCTGTCTGATGAGACTCTTGTCATTCCACTTGACGAGATTGAGGTGGACAAGAACCTCCATTTCGTTGAAGAACACTTGGAGATCATGGACAGAGAAATCAAAAGAACAAAAAAAGCCGCATACCGATAGTGAAGGTCCGCTGGAGCGCCAAACGTGGAGCTGAATTTACCTGGGAACATGAAGACCAGATGAAACAAAAATACCCACATCTATTCCCAAACCCTTGAGAATCTACTCAAAGTGCTAAATTTCAGGACGAAATTCCTTTTAACGGGTTGATGATGTGGCAACTGTCAAATTAGGTCAACGAAAGTCAACGCAAGTCAACCGAAGCGTATGTAGGTCAGTATGTTGAAATGTAAATTTCATAACCTCTACGATATAATATTAATTATTATAGTACTACTTGTGCTAATTCAAAATTAATTATACTAACAAACGCAATTAAGGTAGATTTTTTTTGGTATAAATGAAAAAAAAAATACGTCGTGAATAGTGTCCGACATGAACAGTAAAAAAAATAAAAAAAAACAACAAAATTTCAAAATCTTCTTCAAAAAGGGTGGGAAGACTTTGAAATTTGTATTTTTTACTTTTTTTTTATAATTTTATTAAAGTGGACCCCACTTAATTATTTATTCATATTTATATATTTTACCCTCAAAGAATTCGTATTTTCATTTCGAACACTACGTACTCAATACGTATTGTTAAGTTTATCAAAAATATTATGATTGTTTATAAAACGAAAAATTTACCGTCAAAACCGTATCGTCGATACGAACAACCTGACGTCAAAATTTAATATTATTGATATCAGTTTTATATTTAATATTTTCTTTTTCTTTAAAATGAAATTGTATTTACATTTAAACCCTATATTTTCATTAAACATACAACCAATACACTTTCGTTAATTCGTTAAAGCTTTTTAGTTAAAAAGTTGATATTATTAAACTACGATTTTTGTAGATTATAGTTTTATAAACAAAAATCATTCTTTTTATATAAAAACTATTAATCTATTTAAAGAGTATTTTAAGGGTATGTTTTGTCATAAACAATTTCTAAAAGCTATAAAAGTCAAATATCTGTATCTTGAGGGCCGCTATACGAAAATAAATCTACTATAAATAGGACTCAAATTCTCATAATCAAACCACACCAATACAAGCTATATACATATATCGAGAGAGTTGTAGATATATAGCTTGAAAATATAGTAGAAAGATAGAAAAAGAGGGTTCGAGTTAGAAGCAGGAAGAGTCGGGTGATCTAACAACAATTGGTGATAAGATCATTATCGACATTAAGGTGAGTTCATACCCCTTCTTTTTATATTTATTCAAGTTTTTAAGGGGGAGAATACAAGTTATACTATAAAAATAGCTATTTATACTCATTTGTAACAGTAGTAAACAAAATGTGAATTTTGTAAACATCATTATGACAACAATTCAATTATAGTTCCAAAATATAATATCGAATGATCTACTTACGAGAGCGGTGTCTAGGCCGATCATTTGGGCTAGGTTGCAGGATTTCCGAAAGGCTTATACGCTGAAAGGGTCCTGCCTCCCCATTTGATCTTCTACCTGGCCTTTCTTTATTTGATAGTCATGAAATATTATATTTGAATTAATAAAGAGTATAACCAAGTTATTACACCACTATTATGGAAAATATCTTAAAAGATATTGTTTATAACCATTTAAATAAGTTATTTCACATATATTCGTAAATATATGCTTTTCACGACAAGAATACTAAAAATAAACTATTATAGGAATAGTTTGTGGTTACAAATGTTACTATAACCGTTAGAAAAAGATAATTAATTATATACAAATATATAATTATTATACATTACTCTATTATCATGGGAAAAATGATAATGGGCAAATACAAGGGTTTTTCATATACAAACTTTACGTAAACAAGTTGATTGATACATACATTTTTGTGAGGGTCTTCACAGTGCTTATTTAAGTACATACTATAAGTCCTGAAATTTATAACCAGAGTCTCGGTAAGAGAACGTGATATTTGTGTATAGATCTATACGGGATTGACAACCCCGCACCTGAGCTGTTAGCTATAGCTAGACCGGCAGGTCTGAGGTGACAAATGTCTAACAGTCTGACGCCTGAAGAACGTCGAAGCAGGCATACATGGTCTCAGTATGGTTATATGGTGACTCATAGGGGAAAATCAACTATATAAATTGTTTACGTGGAAATATACACTTTTACTGGCTTTATACTACAAACTGCGTACACATTTTAGTCTTTGGGTTTTAAAACTACAATAACGTTAAAAAAATACCGTTTTTCTTGGTACATATACTATTGATTTTCACAAAGGAATTATTAAAATTCTCACTACAAAAATCTTATGAACTCACCAACGTAATGTTGACACTTGCAAAATTACTTGTATTCTGAGGTAACAAATAGTCAGGTCTGACTACCTCTTTTGGGATGGGACGCGATGACGTCTCTTTTATTTATTTCGTTATTAGTTTGTAATCAGGATGAAACAATATCATTTGAATAATGTAACTTTCCAATTTCAATGTAAGATGGTTGTTTATTTACTTATGTTTCAATGTATGCGATGGTTGTGATACTATGTTCCGTTTCACCCTCAGACGTTTCCGCCATCGTGGTTTGGGGGTGTGACAGATTGGTATCAGAGCATTGTTTATAGTGAACTAAGTATATCAATCCATTTAAGATATACAACTATAAATACAATGGGACTAAAACTCTCTAAAACAATCTGTACAAAGTATACTTTTAAAATACAATGATATTTTTATAAAGTAGAAGTGCGAGTACATACATACTAGAATAGTGTCATAACCAGAACCAAATAAGAGTAAGAAGATGAGTTGAACACTACGGGTAAACCTAGGTAGTTATATAATCATACCTAGGATAGATAGAGCCTGATCAACTGTATTGGTCCAAGGTGTGGCTAACAGGTACTTAGGGATAGTCGTAGTGAACAACAAGTCTAAAACTTACCAAGAACCCTATACAAAGAAACTCTAAAACAGAATATAAAGCTAAAAATACTATAGGAGTATTTTTTTACAACTAGACACTTTATGTACCTCTTAGACCCCTATCTTTGCCTAGTCGACCTGACATTTTGATAAGACCTGACAAATAACTATTATCGAAAACCTACCCTCATTCAATCTTGAATCCTTATGGCAGAAATATGCCACCAAGAACAAGAAATAGTAGACGCACCGGGACAGAAACTCCAGAAGCACCATTAATAGATTCCGCCACCTTCCAGGCCGCTGTGACTGCAGCCGTAGCAGCTGTCGTTGCTCAAATAAATCCAAACGGTACCAATGGAAGCGGAAGCAGGAACGGTACAAATGATTCAACAAAACGGAGAAACACCGAACCACCAACGAATATGTACTTACTAGCAAGGTTATCAAACTCCCGAGTTTACTCTTAAACTCTTACGAGTTTACGATCCCAGATTCCAAAAACGATCCCGATTCTGTATACGGTCCGAGTCTACTAAGTTTAATAAAAATCTGATTTTTGACTTTATTTAACATTTTGACTGAAAAATTAAATTCTAACTTATAAGACTTGTAGCCCTAAATTTCCTTCCGTCTTTCATTATACTCCAGAATCCAGACTAATTTAGTTTTACATTGCAGTTGGTGGACTAACTTGGGAGAAGAAAGTGTGGATGTAGAATAGAGAAATGATATGATGGATGATTCGTTTGTTATTTTAGATTAAATTAGATTGGATATGTCCATTAGCTATTTTGAATATTTGAAATTTTTTTTTTGTAATTTGTGAACTTATGGTATAATATGTATTTCTTCATTTTGTGTGCTTTTGGTAGAATCTTACGATCCGATCCGATCCTACGATCCCGATTTTGCAAAACAAAAAACGATCCTAGATAGGATCTCGAGTTTGATAACCTTGCTTACAAGGATTTCCAAGACTGTAAACCCATAGCTTTCAGTGGGGATGGCGGGGTTATCGCCCTGACTAGGTGGTTCGAAAAGACAGAATCGGTGTTCGACATCTCTGCTTGTCCCGAAGAATTTAAAGTTAAGTACGCTGCCTATACTTTCTCAAACAGGGCCTTATCATGGTGGACAGACCACATAAAAACAAAGACGCTCACTGTAGCCAACTCCATGAGTTGGGAAGAGTTGAAGACAATGTTGCTGAAGGAGTATTGTCCTAGGAGTGAGGTTCAAAAGCTGGAGCAGGAACTATGGAATCTCACAATGAAAGATTCAGATATAACCGCCTACACCGACAGGTTTAACGACCTGGCAGTCCTATGTCCGTCGATGGTCACACCGGAGTACAAGAAAGTGGAACGATACATTTGGGGACTATCACCCCAAATCCAGGGGCATGTCGAAGCTGCAGAGCCCACTACGTATGACAGAGCCAAGCGGTTGGCACAGAGATTGGTCGATAATGGTGTCCGCCAGGGCACTATGACGCTTAAAACAGAGCAACCGAGGGGAGGAGACCATAAAAAAAAGCCCTGGAACAGGGGAAGAAGCCAACTAAACCAAAAATATCACACGATCCATCACATAAACACCATCATCGTTTAACAAATCACCGTTGGCTCTCGGGCTTGCCCCGATCTGCTGGGAATCATCATGTGACTCTCGAGCTTGGCCCGATCCATCCTAGCTCTCGGGCTTGTTCCGATCTGCCGGTAATCATCGTGTGACTCTCAGGCTTGCCCCGATCCATCCTGGCTCTCGGGCTTGCCTCAATCCGCCGGTAATCATCGTTATCGACTTTCTTCAGCAACATCGTCATCGACTTTCGTCAGCAAACACGTAAAGCACATACAACACATTACTACACAAAGTAATAAGGCTACCTATGCATGCAATATCACCCATAGTATAGTGAGAAGACTCACCTGATTCGCGGCCTCAAGCTAAGCAACACTCCACGCGAGTGCCCTCAGATCCCGACAATACACACTTCCTAACAAGGATAAACCCTACTTAGAACTTCCTGAATCCCAAACAAGATATCCTCTAAAACCGATATCCAAAACCCTCAAGTTTGACCAAAAGTCAAACTGGTCAAAAAGTCAATGGTCAAAGGTCAAGTTCAACAAAAGTCAACAGGCACAGTTAGCGCCGCTAACACCTCAAGTTAGCGTCGCTAACTATGAATAGTCCAGAAATTTCCATTATGTTCTTAATCCATTCAGCCAAGGTCTTAATCCTTCCAGGGATCTTCGAAACAATCCCTAAGTCCATAAAAATCCTAACTTTAACATCCAAACATAACCATGCCAGTCCAATAACCAGATCCAAGTCCAAAATGGTCCAAAACTTCAACTAAACCACCAAAGAGAGTTTGGCCTACTCTCTAAACCAATCAAATGGTTCTAACTCAGATCTTAAGGCATAAAGTTCCAAACTTTATCTTTTGCAACCATGGACAATCAACAACAGGGACCATTACATCATTTCAAACCACAAAATCCCACTAGAAACATCATAAGAACCTTAACAAATCATAAAGGTGGAAACTTTACTCACAATGGTCTAGATAAATGCAGATGTTTGAAGCTTTACACAAGAGAAACAACTTCCATCAACACTACCATCCTTCAAGCATCATCAAGCCTTCAAAAATCCATCCAAAGTGGCTAAAAACACCAAAACTCAACCAAGAAGTTTAGAGAGGGAAAAATGGTGTTTTTGGGGGGCTGAAGAAATGAAATACGACTGCCCTAAGGTTATAATCCCTTTATATACGGCCGAAGCATGAAATTCTAGGGTTTTGGTCCAAACAGCGTCATTAGCGCCGCTAATACTAAAATTAGCGTTGCTAATAAGATCGTGCGAATCCACCAAACAGTAAAAGCACATTAGCGATAGTAAAGCCCATTAGCGACGCTAAAGCGCATTAGCGACGCTAAAAGCACACTAACCTTTTTTCACCTGAAATTTGATTTCCTTTAACTCAAGACTTAACATTTCGAGATTGGGTCCTACACAATGCTAATCTGTAGCTTCGGTCGTTTTCCTTCAAGAATTTAACACTAGCTTCAATCGTTGATGAACTAGAATTTGAGGGTTTAGCGTCAAAGATGATCGGAGGAGAAGGAAGAACAGGGGAAATTAGATTCATGTTGATCAGGAGAAATAAGAAAGGGAAATTACCCATTTGCCCTTCCGCTTTTTCACTAATCCAGAAGTTCGAAATTATTACAAAACTGCAACCGTGTTTTTAATCAAAATTGGGCAAAAAATCTAAGCCGTAGGATAATTCAATTGGATGGTACAGATTTTGTTCCTATGTCTCACATGAAATGAACCATATATATATATATATATATATATATATATATATATATATATATATATATATATATATATATATATATATATATATATATATATATATATATATATATATTATTTTGTATGTGTTCGTGACTGAAATAAATATAATTACTTTTAAATTTATCTGACGAACATTATTAGACGTTTCAAATTTCGAGACATATGGACAATAAGAAAATCACGCAGACTTGAAATTATTGCTGTGACGCTATTCTTGTTCGAGTATTATTTGACGAAAAATTAAAATATTCGAGAAAACTCAGAAAGGACCAAAGATGACAAGTTGTGCAAAACCTCTTTGATTCAAGTTTTTTCAAGTCGGACAAAAGAATTAATTTGGAAATCATTTAAGGGACCAAATCTGCAAATTCAAAACCAAAGGTTTTAAATCTGAAAATCAAGGGGTATAAAGTGTTTGATGTTCAAAGCTCCAAGCACCATTTGGGAAAAGTCCTTGCGTAAGTGATTGAAGAATGAAGATTGGAGATACTTTGGATCGTTGTCTTCCCGACTAACTTCACCGAAAAAACGAAGTCACACCGGTGAACTTCTCGGGTGCTCCACGGATCACCAACCCAAATCGACCCACGTTCCTCGGTCCCGGATGACACGTTCCACGGTCAGCTTACCCGGCAACGACTGACACTTCTTAGGCTATAAGGACCGGTGCCACCAACATTTGGGAAGCAAGCCCGCCACGTAGGCGTCACGTATTTTGTTGGCAACATCCAGTTTTTTGTTGCAGTCAGGGGTGGGTCGTTGGCAATATTGTTTTTTTCTTTTAAATTTAAAAATTCATATTTTAAATAAAAATAAAACATAACATATTTTAATTAAAAATAAACACACCAAATAACATTTCATTAATTTAAAAAAGAAATTACATAATCTTACGAAATTAAAAGTTCATAATTTTAGGGAAATTAAAGACGTCGCTAGTTGAAATTAAAAAACTAAAATTATATTTCTTGCAGATTTGCTCTTTGAGGGCCATCGCCGCTTCGTAATGCGCCCCGGTAAGGTGACTCACGTCTTGCAAAAACATTTGCATTTCCGCTAGCCAGGTGTTTTCTTATCACTGATTATCCAACGACGCGCGCAATCCTTGAAACTCCTCACGCATTTGGTCAAATTGTTCCATTCGAGAACCCACGGAAGAAGTTGATGAAGTCGCCTTTCCCTTTCGTTTTGCCCGGTCTCTACCCATCGGACGTTGAGGCCGTGACGGTTCCACTTCTTCAACGTCATCGTTAAGGTTGACGCCGATATGACCATCCGAAGAAATTTGATATGACCGGACTCGGATGTTTTGCTTCTTTTGGACCCCGAACCATCACCAAATTCCAACTTCCAAACTTTTTCCTATTTTTTGCTATGACGAACAACATTCCAAGCGTGTACGAATTTAAACTGCTTTGCGTTGTCGTCTCGGTACACATAGTGCGCTTTCTCCAAAATACTTGCTTCGCTTTCACCACTTTTCCATTGATTCACCAAGTTTACGTAAATATTGTTGAAACTCATAATGCATTTGTTCATATTGTTCCACTTGGTGTTGCATTGATCCTTGTTTCGGTATGACTTGCCTTTCTTCTTGCCTTTGCGAAACCGTCTCGTAACACGCAACCAAAACCTATCACGATTTTGATTTTTTCCCGTTTTTAGATCCTCGGACACATCGATCCACGCACGAGCTAACTCCGTTTCCTCTTGAACCGTCCACTTGGTACTTGGGGCCCGTCGTCTTCTTTGTGGAGGTGCTTGGGGCTCCTCGGGTTCGGATGACGAGTCTGAATTTTCCACCTCTTTCTCGTTTTGGGGCTCCTCGGGTTCGGTTTGGATAGGTGCTTGCTCGGGTGGGCTTTGGGTTTGTTGGAAATTGAAGTTCGAAGATGATGATTGTTGAAACAGATTAAAGGTTTGTTAGAAAAGTTGTTGTGGCATTATCCCGAATTGCGGATAACATGGTGCACCGCTCAACATCGGGTTAGCCGAATACATCGGGGCTTCGAATTGTGGCCGATACGGTGGCGGAGAAGACGGAACGTATCCAAATATATTTGGGTTGTTTTGCGGATTGTTTGAAAGGTTGTTGGAGAGATTGTTTGAAGCCATCTTTTAAAAAAATAGAGCTCAATATGTGTGCAAGTGTGTAAAAATGTGTTCAATTGTATGTATATATATAGAGTAAATAGAGTAAATTTGAAAAAAAAAAGTATATATATATTTTTTAAAAAATGACAGTTGTCAACGGTCAAGAAAGACTCATACAACCCAAAACTGAAGAGAGAGAAGACGGCAAGGAGTTGCCGCTGGAGAGATGCCGCTGAGCCTTGCTGCACTCGCGGAGCGGTGTTGCCGCCGGCAAGCTTCTCCACGTCGGATGTCGTCGGCAAAAATGTTGCCCACTCCTCACAGCCTTAGTCTTCTCCGATCGAACTCCAGCCCGTGTTCCCCATTCCTCTCGATCATCATTCCCGTATTACAGACCAACGTTCCCCCGTTCATATTTCTCGTTCTCCGACCAAGGTCACCGTCGTGTTCCTCGACCTACATCCAACGTTACTCGGAAACGGCCAACGGACCGACCCAGCAAATTTCCGACATTCCTCGACCTCAACTCCCAGTAACGACTCCATGTTGCTCGACTAATCCTCGCGATAAAGACCCAATGTTCCCCGTCCAAGCCTCCTTTCCCGGACATCCTTCCGATGAGAAACCTGTTTACGATCAGAAATTTTCAAACCAGCAACGTACAAGTCTAGAAGACAGTAGGTACAAACTGATTAATGAACAAGCCAAATCTGGAACTAATTCTTTAAAAGTCAACCGGATTTGTTTCTTAACCTTTTGTTTTTTCTTTTTCTTTAAACATCTAACCTTTTAAACTTTTATTCACCTTAAATATTTTTACCACTCAAACAAATTTTACCATTTAAACCCTTTTACTATTATTATTATTTTTGACCTTTTATTTTGTACCCTTTAATCCCTTTTTACCATTTAAACATTTTTACCATTTTAATTGAAACGTATTACGACAAATAAGAAGTTACCAATGTCATCAACATTTGCCGTTCTTCTAAACACAATTCGTCACGTCATCATATCAAGACATGTTCAAGCTGTAAACAAAAAAAGAAAAAAAAAATCTTAATGGTGTTTGTGTATAATATGTCTTTTGCTACTAACATTGTTAACTAAAAAATGAATATTTGATTAGTGGACAATGCTCCCAAGACTCATGTTAGCATCAACAAACATCAAACACTTTTAATACTTAAAGATCATTTCACACCACATGTCACCATCTCACTCAACTTCCATAAAACCCTAGCCACCATAAAACCGTAATCCTTATCTCAAACTTTTATCCTAAACTCATTCCCACCTATAAATATCCACCCTCACATTTACACCTTATTTAGCCATTACCTCATACCACACACACTCATGTATTTTATGGATAATTCTCACACCTAAAAACAACATCACTTTTCCTAATAACACATTCAACCCATCACCATCATCAAATTCCTTCTCAAATCCCAAGAAAATCTTATCATCTTCATCATCATTTTTTTAAAGATTCTTTTAAGAGAATGTCTTATTCTATTTTTATTTTGTGATTGTTGTACAAAGTTTGTATTTTCACAAAAATCAATATTATGAAATTTTTGGATGTTCATCTTTTGTTTTTCATGTTCTTCATTCCTTATCAGTTTTATATTTGCTGAAGACTTCAACTTATTCTGCAAGTTGTCATTTTTAATCCTAGAAATCCTAAACAATAATTTTTAAACCCAACATAGATTTCATCAAATCATTTTTACTGTTGTTCACACTTCATTGTTTTTTCAACATACACACACACACACACACACACACACACACATATATATATATATATATATATATATATATATATATATATATATATATATATATATATATATATACACACACACACACATCACACATACATACATACATACATACATACATGTTGGGTCTATACGATCAAGAATTATTTTAGAATGACGTTTGCCAATAACATATCATAGAGGGTCACACCTTAAGCAACTTGGGACATATTGAAGAATATTTATTATTAATACGATTATTAATAAATAATCAACTCTTGTATTTAATTAGGAGATAATTATTAAATTATAAAAATAATAAATCAAGATAGTAAAAACTAGTTATTATACCATATAGTATGATTTAATAAGTCATGTACAAGTTTTTGAACACTTTGGTTTCTACTCAACTTTCTAGTTATATGAGTACATCTTGTTTGGGAAACTAGATTATTTCTCTCTCTCTCTCTCTCTCTCCCTCTCTCTCTCTCTCTTGTTGGGCAATTAGTCAAAGGGATGGGGAGGTTTGCTTGCCAACCTCCCTCTTAAAAAACCCATCTCTTAAAAGAACCATGTTTTTTACATGTCATCACTTAACATTTATTAGAGGTATGACTCTTATATCTCATATGTGAGGAAATAAGAAAGTGTAAGAAAAAAAACTAGCTAGTTTTTCTCTCCTTCGTTGGTGAAAACCGTCCACTTCTCATCTCCCCTCCTGTTGCATCTCTTTTGAAGCTAGTTGCAAGTATAAGTGGTGTAGAAGTGCTTCTCCTTGAGTGCTTAATTGCGTTAAGCACTTAAAGGCTTAATAAGTCACAAGTCCAAATAGGAACTAGCATTCAATTGTGTCTTACTCTTGTTGGTGGATACATTATAGAGGAACTCCACTTTGGGTTCTTTTGCCATCTTCATCAACTCCCCAAAACCAAGTGGGACCAAAGTCTTTAAAGGTTGTCTTCTTTACATCCTATGGTTGTCAAATAATCTTTCTATATCATGTAATTGGATATTCTTGGTGGTTTTGTCAAATTGGTCTTAAAATAATACTTATTTCAAAATTGCTTCCGCTTGCCGCTTAAAATTGTTTTATGCAAAAAGATCGTTTTTAGCTTATCAAAACTCATCAGTGGTATCAAAGCTTTTTTTTACATGTTAGAAATATTTTTTTTAATGTTTGATAACAGTTTTGAAAAATATGTTTGGTATATCTTTTGGCAAACAAAATCACCAAATATATTTTCTTTGACAACTTGTAGTTTTATCATTGTTATTTTTATGCAACCAATTTTTCATGCATTTGGTTGTATAAAGGTGCCTTAGAAAAACAAAGTGTTTGTTTGTATATTTCTTATGATGTTGTTGTGTATAATCAAGCCATTAGGACCATTTTGTTTTGTTCGGTTGATATTTATTTATTCATAAGATGTAATAGATAAATATGTATTTTTCATTTGCTTATTTTGTATGTAAGAAATTAGTTAGACTAGTTTTATTCTTTTTACCAAATGTAACAAGTTGAAGAAATGACTATCTTTTGGAAGATTTATTATGTCTTAACTACTTAAGACTATAATCTCAACCTCGAGCTTCTGCTCTTGGTTTTGGACTTAATTATAGTCTTAATGGTTTAAGTATCATTACCTTCGCAACACATGGTGCCATGAAGCTCTTTTTGCAAGCAAGAGTTGTCTTGGCAAGTAGGAGCTTGAAGACCTTTTGAAGTGTCCATTAAGTCCTTTAAAAATGACTTAATAATTATTTTGTTGGCTCACAAAATTATTACTAGAAAATGGCTTGTTTTATACACTTTTTGATACATGCTTGTGATGTTTATTTTATGTTGTTATATGTTATGCTTTATGTATGAAAATGGTTTCTACATGTTAAATAACATTTTATCGTAAATTAACATCACTTGAGGTTTGAGAATTAAATATTTAAATTATAACATAAGACGTTTATAAATGAGTTTTTATTAAAAGCATTTTAAAACGTTTAAATTGAGTTTTTCTTGAAAATGATTTTCATAATAAACTTCTAATAGTCAACTTTAAAATATTTAAAATAGTTTAAAATATGTTAAACTAAATTTAAACTCCATATCTTTTATAATAGATAAGGTTTTATTAAAAAGACTAAAAATCGTTTCATAGCGTTATAACGTCAAACTATAATACTAGGTATTATTTTACGTCAAAACTTTATATATGATATTGGTTTAACACTTTATGTTGATATTATGGTTTATGTATGGTAAATATGATTTAGAACATAATTATCATCATTTGGTTTTGGTTTATCAAAATATGATCTTTTTAAAGTAAGATGTATAAAATGAGTTTATAAAATAAAAAGAGTTTTATTCTACAAAGTTATAAGGTTATTAGATTTTAATTATGAAAAGAAGATTTAAAATAATGATTTTAGAACTCATCCAAAACTCCAAGTCTTAACCATAAAATGAAGTTTTATTAAAAGACTATAATCCGTTCTTAAAGCGCTCTACCGATAACTTTAATATGAGATATTAGTTTATAATTGATCGCGGCTTAACGATTAATAACATGAAGTTTTATTTGGAACCTAAAGAACCTTATACAAGATATATGTTTTGTACAAAAACGTACATGAATTGTTGGATGCATACAATATTCATGAGACCATGTTTTTATAATTGTAAAACATATAAAACCTTTTCTTAAAATGCAAGTCTATGTCATCATTTTGAAGAACACTCGCGCGTCGTTTGTACGGTCTTTGTGGACGATGAGTCACCTAACCACTTGGATTTTGTCTTATGATGTCCGAGGTAGTTTTTGTACCTTTTAGTGTCAGATGGGTCACCTAGTCACTAGTTGGTTATAACGCTACAAGTTTTTTCAAGTAGGAATACTTGATCGAAAATCTTGTGTGATAAATGTCACATAAGCATGAGAGGCCTGAGGCACAAATGAAATCAAACATGCCAAGTTAAACAATAGTTGTTTATGATCCCATAATCTAGCAATTATATTTGATGTAATTGGTAATCGCTACCTACCGAGTTGGATTAAGTAAATGGGATAAATGTCACCTAACCATTTATTTGTTTCGTAACTTGGATCCTAGACTTTAACAAATTAATGTTTTAGAAACAATAAAAGGTATTAATTTTTAAAGACTGAATATTGAAAGTACTAAATGAAATTTTGTTAAATTCTGTAAATACCTGCTAAAACTCTTACGCCCCTGTACAACCTCTCTCTTGTTGAGTTTGAAGAGATAGAAACATTTGATGTTTATAAGTTCTACTACTAGTATAATGACTTGAGGTTTTTTTCCTCAAGTATAAATAGAAATTATATATAATGAAAGGTCCCATTCCTGAACAACCTCTGCTAACCGGTCTGTCTGATCATGATGCTTGGTAGAAGCATTATTAAGATGCTATTGATGTGTCTCACATCATACTGTGAATAATGACCCTCAACCTCTGCAAGGTCTTGGAGAATTATGAAGCATATTGGATGTTTCATCAAGTAAAGCAGATATCCATTGAGAACAGAAGGACCTGGTTCAATCCTGTTAAATCATTGGATAAAAAGAAAGTCAAAGAGAATGTGTACTCTAAAAGACTTATAGTTCAGTTAAGGGAAACTTAGCATAAACCCAAGAAATAAAGAAAGGGCCAAAATGATAAGTGTTGTTTCTACTGTGACGAAACTGAACACTGGAAGAGGAACTGCTCCTCTTGTCTCACCGAGCCGAGGAAGCTTGGAATGACCAACTCTTCATATATCTATATGATAGAACTATTTATTTTTCCACCATACACCTGAGTATTTGATACTACATGTGATAGTAATATTTTTATATTATGTGGAGATGTTTAGAAGAAATAAGCAACTGATTACAAACAAATGGTATTCCATGTTGGAGATATATAACAATTGTTGTTATACATACTTCTCGAGTTTTTGATTACCAAATAGTCTGTATTTGAATAATAAATGTTTTGTACCTATTGTGAGTAGTAACTTGTAACAATTGCAAATTTTGAATAAATCTAGATTTACTTATTGTTCAATGGATGTTTACATTCATGTTCTGAAACAATGTATTCTATGTTAAGAATATTTTCTCATAATGTTATTTATGAAGTAAATCTATATGTTTTTCAAAAAATTAATAGTTCTAAAGGTAACACCTATATAATAATATGGTATTTAATTCAATCTTATCTATGTCATTATCATCCTAACTACATAAACAAGAAACACATACACCAACTTTAAAAGATGGAATTTTGAAGGCAAATGAGCTTGATTCATTTGATATATGTGACTCCTATTTATATGGGAAGATGATTCACAAGTGTCTTTCTTTAATGGTAGCGAAAGAACACATGTTTGTTAAAGAATTATACAAAGTGATGTATGTAGTCTTTTCAATCATATGAATAGATTTGATGATTCATAAGAATTTTTCTCTAATGGTTGTGAAAGAACAAAAGGTTTGTTAAAGAATTATACATAGTGATGTATGTAGTATTTTCAATCCTTTGAATAGATTTGGTGATAGATACTCAATCAATTTCACTAACGACTTTCACTTGTTATTGTTGAAATTTTGAAATTAATCAAACTGTTTCATAGTGAAGATGAAATACAACTCAATGAGGCCATCATAAACCTTTTTGTTCTGATAAAGAAAGAGAAATTTTAAACCAAGTCATCTTCGAACATCTTAGGAGTTGTCAAATCGGTTCATAACTCATTCCATCAAAAACACTCACTCATATTTTGTATGGTTCTTATGGGTCATGGGTCAGCTAACCACATGCATTTTGTCTTATGATGTTCGAGGTAGTTGTCGTGTTTTCTAGTGGAATAGGATCACCTGACCACTGGTTATATGCCGATACTACAGGTTTTCGAATATGATAAATCAGATCTTATAATCTGCTATATGATGTTTTTGAAGCATTATTTTTTGTATATATTTTGGAGTTATGCGCACTGCAACACATATATTTTGAATATATATTTCCAACCAAACAAGTAGATTAGATACCTTTGTATGACTAAGGATGAAATGTTTTATCCTTATCTAAAAGGTATAGAGTTATGGAGCTTATGTAGGACAAGAAGCTTAACTTAACCTAGTATATACTAATAACATTTATGTACAATATCCTAAATGATTGTTTAGGGTAAAGTTTCACAATCCTACTAATTGTCTTCCCAGAAGACATATACTTAGAAAGTTCTTTTTCTAAGTGGGAGAAATATGGAACTTTAAAGGTTAAAGAACCATTAACTAAATGCATCATAGTTTGGAACTAGCAAGTTTTTCAACAATCGTTGAACCTGTTCAAATAGTTGACCAGTAACTAATAAAACACACAGAGATGTATTCATGTATGATTATCAAGTATGAAGTTGATTAATCTTCCTCAATATAGTATGACTATAAAGAGTAAGTGAGTTTTTAGAGGAGAAAACATACATGGATGAAAATCTTTATAGATTTAAAACCAACATCTCAAATTAAGAATCTTCATTCTTAAAAGAAAATTGCATGGTGTAATTTCTTTATAAATCAAGACGACTCTTATGTTTTCTAGAAAGCTAGTGGGAGCACAGTTACATTCCTAGTCTTGTGGGTGATTAACACATTAATTCTTAGAATAATAGATCTATAGATAGATCATGTTAACTTAAAGGATTAAGTATAAATGCATTAATCGTCAAGATCTTGAAAGGTTTAAGATACAAGACTCTAAGAGAGTTTAACTTGCCAATACCACATGGCATGGTTTTGAGCCTTCCTCAAAATCCTAGTACAATGGTTGAGCTAGTTAGTATGATTGGATTCCATATGCTGCTATAATTGGATTAATCATATGTGCCATGTAATGCATGAAGGCCATATATATCGTATGCTTGGAGCATGATGAGTAGATACCAATAAGATACATGGGAAGGTTATTGGATGACTATACTGACATTCTAAGAGTACTTAATAAGTACTAAGAGAATGTATATGAGTTAATTGTTTTTGAAGAAGATCTTTATGTAAAGAACTACATAAGATGCTAAGTTCAAAACACATAGCTGAATTATAATGGATTATGGATTCGTTATGAATCAAGAACGAGTTTTGTTGGAACTAGCTCCAGGCAAAACATAATAGTATAATCTACTACAAAATAAAAGACACTATTGCTTCAGAAGCTACATTCTGATATGATTGAGTGTATATGTTTATTCAAAAACTAGGTTGAGTCCTTCCATCCGGGGATCCCTAGAAATATTTTATGATTTCAAGAATGTATATGATCAAGCTAAAGGATACTAAGTTACATCTAAACACCAATCACACTCTCCAAGATAATCAACTATACTTAGAATAGAGTTAATTATAAAGATGATACTATTCACAAAATTTATACAAATCAAGTTTGACAAATCTACTTAACAAAGTTCCTTCAATAGCTAAAGCATGAAATTCATACTGAAGCTACAGGACCTTATTGTTCTAAGTGAATAAGTTTGATTGAAATTAGTATTTAGATATTGGAACAACATAGTCAATGTTTATTGTAATGACTTGATATATTGGATATAATATTTTCATTAAATAAATGTTGTGTTCTATATTAGCATATTTAATCCTTGAGTAACCTGGTTATTCTAAATGTCCATAGTCGTTCATAGTTGCATGAGAATATATGAAGTAAGACTATTTTGAATGGATTGGTTGATTTTGATGGAGATGAAAATGGCAAAGGGCTATGACAAAAATTCATAGGAAATTGATTAGAGAATAAGTTTGGACAAGGACCACATCAAAAAATACTTTATGGGTTGTTGTCATGAGTGATATTTGATTAAGGTAGTATCTTTGTATTCTTCGACCTGAGATACATATTTGGGACTCGAGTGTACAAACTGTTATGCTTTGACATTGTTTAACGTTGTTCCGTAAAAGGAAGTTATAAGGGCCCTCGTTGGGTATTCCATGAACTGCATGATAGGAGTATGTAGTCAAGAAGACTTGGACAAGTTGTCAACTTGGTGTGGTCTGAATATAATCTGATAATCAGCAGAGTGTGCCATCCAATGGAACTACCAAACTCTGATCAAAGAAAGAGACAACTCCTAGATAAATGATCTTTTATTCCTCCGTTCTCGAGATATAATGATGAACCCGGGTCATGGAAAAAGTCAGATCCCGATAGTTCAAAGTTCTGTTTCCCGATAATGATTTATGATGGCTTTGTCACACCACGAATCGAACACATCAATCTAGTCAGGGCTTGGCCAAGCGCTTAGTGTCAACATCAAATCTTCGAGGGCCCCACCGATATCGCTTCTCCTTATTAGAGTAGAAGGAACATATAAACTTTGACTACATAGTCTCTGTCTATTTCATCATGTTATACACGGACATACCCTTTATAACTACCAGTTACAGACAACGTTTGAGTAGACCAACGTACAACAGAATCATAGTGCAAATCCTTATGTATATCGGTTTGAAAAATAAGAGATATTATCATCCTAGATTACTTGTGACTTAATCCATGAAGTAATCTCTATGTGTGGTCTGGGATAGTGTTTTCGAAAGCTTGTTACACGGACAACATCGAAAGACATGGATAATTCCTTAACGGCCTTTAGAATCTGAATGAGTAAGTGCACAATTGTGAACCGAAAATTTGTAATCAATGGTTCTTTAGAAAGTCGTGATTCCTAAAGGGTATTTTGGTCATTTTTTCCAAAAATCGTTTTCATCTAACTTTTTGAATACAATAAACTTTGAAACTGAAGATATTCAAAAGTATTTGGATCTTTGTTAGAATTTATTAAAAACTCTACTTGCTTAGGGACAAGCAAGGCACAAGTATGAGGTGTTTGATATAGCCTAGTAATATCAAGTATTATAGTCGTTATTGAGTCGGGTTTTAGTTAGTTTATCCTTCTTAATTGACTAATATCACTTACTTTTGTGCCAAAGTGCTTGGAAACGCTTTTAGTGTAAATACAAGGGTTTTTATGCAATTTGAGAGAAGTTACGGAGAAAAACGGATGAAGGAGGTGGAGCAGGAAGGATTAGCCACGCTAACCCTCCTGGTTAGCGCCACTAATGTGGCCAAGGAGGGAAATCTCAGTTTTCGAATTCAAAACACACGCGAGGAAGGTTTTAGATCAAAGATTAGCGCCGTTAATGTCCCGATAAGTCAAAAGTCAGGGTTTTGAATTTCAAATTCCGAGAAAACGGGATCTGGATCAGGGCCGCGCCACGGGAAGAGCTTAGTCGCGCCTTGGGACCCCGATTTCCACCATTATAAATATCGGAGCCCCATACGACTTAAGAGGCATCCCGGGGCACCATGGAGGGATCCGGAAGGCTGATTTCGTGATTTTTCTTAGTTATATTCGATAGAATGGTTAGTTCTTGGTTTTTCTATGGTTTATCAACGCGGTATCCATGTATTCCGCAATTGGAATTTCAGTCGATTACTCGATGTTTGTTTTGATTCGTTGGATAGTTCTCTGAATAGTTAGTTGTTTGGATATGGCTATTTTCTTGTTTGAATATTGGTTTGACCCTTACTTGCTGCTAGCTAGTGAGCTGTAAGGAATAAATTTAGTATTTTTGACCGTATCGACGACTGTAACGTGTCAAATTTTGGAGCCGTTGCCGGGGAGTTGTGTGCTTGACACTCTGTGTCAATATTCGAGAACACTTTTTTGATGTTTGATTTTAGTATTTGGATTGTCTATATGTGTACGTCCTCGTAATGGGCGATTACATGTACATAGGCCAATACAAGTGTTATGGCGGCCCGGTGTATTACAAGAACAGAGGTAGGAAATATGGTGGTCCGGTCTATAACCATTACGAGAATGATTACAACAATGAATCATTGAATGACAATGGGTATGGAAATCCAAATCAGTATGAACAAAATCGGTACACCAATCATGACACATGTAGGGAGTACGAAAGTCCGGTCTATAACCATTACGGGAATGATTGCAACAATGGATCATTCAATGACAATGGATGGCGGATCGAGGAGCTGACTCAATCTGGAAATTACAATGAGTCGTGTTTTGTGAACAACCAAAATCGGGACCCTTCGTTCAGTGCGAAGTTGGATCTGATCTTGGAAGTAGTGGCCGAAATCTCCTAAAAAGAGGAAGATATGGCCAATTCGCTTTTGAGAATGAAAAATTCAGTAGATCGGTTAGGGGAACTTATGGGATTTCCGCCATACTTTCCAGAAACTGAGGCGAGTGATTTTAATACCAATGATACTGTGTGTGAAGCAGCATCACCTGAACATGTGATGGAAGGGCATACACCTTGGGTAATTCAGGAGACCAGGTTAAAATGGTTGAGGAGGAGGTAGTAGATGATAATACTACCCCCGACCCAACAACTTTTGATGTTTTTGATAAAGTTGATAATCAAGGTCTGGTGATGAGTGAATCTATACCATCACGAGACAATTTGGTCGAAGAGGACGTTGTGGAGGGGGCTGTAATTGACAATACTAACCCCTACCCAACAACCCCTGAAATTGTTGAAACTGTTGATAATTTTAAAATTCAAGCTCTGGTGATGAGTGAATTCATACCATCCCCAGACAACTCAGTCGAGACGGTTATTGAGGAAGGGGGCGTAAATGATAATACCACCCCGACCCAGCAATTTTTGAAAATTTTAAACATTTTGAAAGTAAAGATCTGGTAATGAGTGAATCTATACCATCACCAGACAATACCAGTCGCTCACTCTTGGCGACGATCTACTTGTTGGACGATGACCAATATGATGATGACGATGCTGTGGTTTTTGAAAATGAGAAACATGATTTTCTCGACACTCATGATCCATTAATAAGTGTAAAATTAGATGTGATTAATACAATCGATGAGGACATTCGGGAGCATACCTATAGTATGCCCTCCGATCCTATCCGATTGGAAAATTTTTGTTGGTACTGCAGGCCAAAACCACAAGCTGGAGATAACACTCAAGATGCGAGCAAAAGACGCTTCGCAAAAAAACTATTGGGAGCGGCACTGGGCACGCTCCATGTCAAGCCGGTGGTCTTGAAGAGACACAGAAGAAATGATCGAGCTTGGAGGTTTAAAGCCACTTCCAAGCAGTCACGCGAATTAATTGGAAGACGGCGATCGGGCAGCAGCAGCAGAACCGACAAGCCATTTGAACCAGGAAAACTGGAGTACTGGTTCAACGAAGGGAAGGTGGTGGCTGACATTGAGCAGAGACAGAAGGCGTACGACCCACTGTAGTCGCAGAAGGACAGTCCAACTAAAAGACCGAGCAAAGAAGCGCTTGCGGGAGGCAACCCGACAATTTCAATAAGTATTTTAGTTTTAAATTTAAATTTTTAGTTTTTCTTTTTTCAAAATATCACTCAGAAAATTTTCAAAAAAAAACGACACGGCATGGTCCGAGTGTGGGGTGGTTCTCGGTTTCTAAAACAAAAAATTAAAATTATTTTCCAAAAAAAAGTTAGTGCCTCTAACTTTTAGGTTATCGACACTAACCTCGTCTGACACGGGTCCATCCTTTATACCATATTATCGACACTAATTTGAAATACCCCCTCCCCCTACTTCGCGACTGTGACACCGACCCACGCAAAAATTACCGATTTCTTCGAGTTTTCGAGCTAGATCTTCAGGGTAATTGGAATTCAACACCTAAGGTACCTATGCCAACTGATCTTTATCATTTTTCTACGTAAATCTAGTCGAAATCCGTGGTTTTTGCTCGGTTTTGGGTTTTCAACCCAACCGATGGTTTTACCCATTTCTGTGACTTTCCTGCTCATTTTTTGTGAAATTACCACCTAGGGTTTGTTAATCGGATGTCTAGGAGTGTATTGGTGCCTTCAATTCGTGTTTTAACCGGATAAATCAAGATTGGAGAAAACTAGGGCTCGGTTTTGGGGGTGTTTACCCTAACGAGATATTGGGGCATTTTTAGCTCGTTTTTCTGAAATAAACATAGGGCTTTTGCTAGTCTTTAGTTTAGGAATGTATTTGTGCAATCAATATGAAAATCAGACTGATTTCAGAAAATCGAAAAAATTTGGGGCTCTATTCATCAGTAGTGGGGCTAATCTTTTGATAAGTAACACTATTGATACGAGAGACCAATTTTGCAACTATTTCTCATAATTGTGCACTGGGTTTTGTTTGTGTTTCAGATGGCACGTCAATCGAGGCCGATTATTCCAGTCGCTGCGCTGCCGGAGCATCCGTTTTTGGAGTTTCTGGAGGGACTCCGCCGGAGCCCACGCGCGACTGATCGTATTGGCTGGTCGAGAGGTAGAGGTGGCGCCATCACTAGACCGGGTACTTGCTGTAGATTCTGGCATCATGCCTCATTTGGAGCAACATCTAGTCCGCAGCTGGACCAGTGCAGATGGAGCTCATCAGTTTATATGTCGTGGCTGGGAGCGTCTCATCGCGGCAAATGAGACTTGTTTTTGGGAGCTCATCCTGGAGTTTTGTAGGTAAAAAACTTATCAAGATCTAAATGGTATCAAACAAACACTCGATTGTGCGGAATCTAATCGAGTGAATAATCACGAAACAAGAACAAGAACAAGAACAAGAACAAGAATAATCTTCAATGCACACCTTGATTAATCCAAAGTCTGGTACATAAGATGATGATGATTGCTTGAACAAATATTCTCTCTTTAACTTAGCACAATCCCCAAGGCAATCAACCATCAAATGACGGCTAAAACAACATTTATACATATGACAAACCCTAAGCCCACATAAATCCAAGCCCACCAAAAACACAAGCCCAGCCCAACTGAGACAACCGAGAACCATGGGATTTTCGGTACCTGGCCGAAAATTCCAAACAGCCCAATATATTTCCATTTTAGCCCTTATAAATGCAAAGATTAAACCACTAAAATAAGTCCTAACAATCTCCCCCTTGGTTTAATGCTTTCATTTATCTTCAGGCTTCCTCTTGATCTTGGCCATCAATTGTACACTATAGAAAAATTCTAACAATCTCCCCCTACACGATATCGGGTGTAGATGTTAATGGCTTTCAGTTCGTTGCAGAGACAACTTCAACTTCAGGATTGGACTTTCTTCAGATTTGACTTTGAACGCGCATCTGGTATAAGGTTTCAGCATAGGTCTTGAATCAACACATCCAGCTTTTGATTTGACTTTGAGTGGTACATGGAGTCTGATTCTTCACTTCTTCACTTCTCGATCACTAAAGGTATGAATGTAGCAACAAAAACTGTTTGAGGAGGAATTCAACGCAGCTTGTCACATAGAATTATGCTTCACCTTTCTTCAAGGATAAAAATGTTGTGTTGAAACTCTTGAGCATCACTTCACGATCCATCACTCGAAATTCTTGAATTTGTCTTTCACTGGCGCTTCATGAGTCGAACGATGCCGAAAATCCTGTGGATCACAGAGTCATGAAGACTCTCACCACAGTTGTTCAAGGACCCAACCTTGGCTCAGGAGGAGACTTCTCACAGTATCTGTGTGAACCCGGAGGAACACACTGCGATTGTTTAAATATCAGAGAACTACTCGTGGCCGTTTTGATTTTGTCCCCTGCATATCCTTGATCAAAGATCTCAATGCAGTTAACATGTTAAAAAGTTAACTTGGTTGTTGGTGAGACGTTCAATGGTATCCAAACTCTGCGGAGTGTACCATCCTGGTGCCAATTTTGGTTTCGGTGAAGTGTTGGGGTCTCACAGCTATTGTGGTAGTCAACAGTGATCACTGACCCAGAGTTTCGATGTTTCACCAATGTGAGGTAAAACCACATTAAATCACGAACATCTTTATTATAAGAAAAAAAAGGTCAAGAGTGGTATGAGCGTGTAATATATCTTGGTTATTAGATATACCCATCGGCTAGACTTTCGAATTGTCATCAATGTATGGTTTATTACACTGAATCATCCAACTGTTGAATTAGAAGACTTGTACGTAAGAATGGTTGTTGATGCCTCACATTTGCTACTGGTGTTGTAGTAAAGATCACTGGCATAGAGTTTTGAAATATCATCACCACTTGGTTTTAAATGGTGAGTAGTCTATTTCTTGCAACAGAAAGATAAAGAGGTTAAGAGTTGATTGGTGTGTGTGATAGATTACGGTATGCAATCTAACCATCGGCACATAATTTGTAACTCTTGACTCTGAGTGGCTTAACTCAAAGTTTCTAGAAGTTTGTGTTGTAGAAAACTTGAGATTGGTTTGAGAAAAAAGTAGTTAGAGCTTCATACTAGTTGTGGTGTACCAATGAGAATCATTAGGACAAGTTGTTTTGTCGCAGCAGTGAGTGGTATAACTTAGTGCGTTGTCGACAGGTAAAGAATGTCTTAGTGAATCACGGTAATAGTGAAACACATCTTTGACATGGGAAATTTGGATCTGTATTCGTGATTGGTATAGATCAGGAACATTGACGATCGTGCAAATACCACTTGTAATAAAAAGATATATTTTTTAATTTTTAATTTTTTAAAATAAAAGACATAAAGTAAAAACATATTTATGGATTTTTGAATTTTGTAATTTTTGTAGTTTTTTAATTCTCCACCTAAATTTGTGCATGGAAGAGAATCAACAAAAGTAAAAACATGAACAAATTTAACAAGATAAAAAATTTACAAAATGACAAGAATCCATTTCTCAGTCATCGAAGCGAATCATTTTCAAAAGTTCAACAAGCACATCAAACCGAGCTTTTGCAAAAGGTTTTCTAAACAAATCCGCTACATTGTTATCTGTGTGGATTGGTTCCAAATGAATTAGCTTATGCTCGTAACAATCTCGTATAAAATGAATTTTGATGTCAATGTGCTTGGTTTTTGAATGTTAGATAGGATTTTTAACAATTTGGATAGCTGCATCATTATCGAAAAATATGGGAGCGTCGAGAAAGTTCATACCATAATCGACAGTTGATGCTGCATCCAGATGACTTGAGAATAGAAAGCGGATGCAGCAACATATTCAGCTTCGGCTATAGAGGTTGACACAGTTTGCTGTTTCTTGCACTGGGATGAAATCAGACTGTCTCCTAAAAATTGACATCCAGCGCTTGTGGATTTCCTGTCAATATCGCATCCTCCATAATTGCTATCAGAAAATGCATACAAATCAAATTCACGATTCTTAGGATACCAGAGACCTAGTTTTGGTCTCCCTTTAAGGTGTCGAAATATCCGTTTAACAGCAGCCAAATGAGAAAGTTTAGGATTAGCCTGATATCGAGCACATTGACAGACTACGAAGACGATATCCTGTTTGCTGGCTGTCAGATACATCAAAGAGCAATGATTGATCGATAATAATTTTGATCAACAGATTCTACATTTGGATCCGACGTCAGCAGAGGTCGCTCAGCCATTGGAGTGTTAGCATCCTTAGCATCTTTGAATCCGAACTTCTCAATAATGTCATCCACATACTTCCCTTGATGTAGTAGAATACCTGTTGAACTTTGTCGTACCTGCAACCCTAAGAACAACGTCATCTCCCCCAGAGAGCTCATTTCAAATCTCTTTTTCATCACTTGCTCGAAGTCTTTTCATAGTGCTTCACTTGTAGAACCAAAAATAATATCGTCCACATAGATTTGAACGATAATTTGGTCTGACTTCTCGCGTTTAATGAACAGGGTCTGATCGATCGTCCCTCTTGTATAGCCGTGCTGTAAAAGATGTTCTGTCAGAATAGCGTACCAAGCTCTCGGAGCCTGGTGAAGACCGTAAAGAGCTTTATCCAACTTGTAGACATGGTTGAGAAACTTGGAGTTGACAAAATCCGGAGGTTGATCAACATAAATTTCCTCCTTGACTTCGCCGTACAGGAACGTTGTCTTTGTTGGATTAGGTGTCTAAGCCATGACTGTAAATTGTATTTATCTTATTAATAGAAGCAAAGTCCATTAGGGTTGCCCTCATAGTTGGAGGATTGGTATAAAGTTCAGTAGAGAGAAAAGGTTGATTTATTATTTTTTTAATAAATCAATAGAAATAAATAGTTTATTAATATATTAGAGTGATAATATATTAATTAGAAACTATAATAATTAATTAGAAATTAATCTAGAATTAATTAGATTTAATTTAGTGATTAATTTAATTAATTAAAAGTGCAGTGACTGGTTTGTATTTATTCAATAGTTGAGTAACTATCCAACCAGTGGCAAGGGGCCAAAGTTGGCATGAAATATGGAGGCCACCTCCATATTGGCGAAACCCTAATTAGGGTTTAGAAGCCTTGGTCTAAATGGTCAACATGCTTGTCCATTAAGGAGGCTCCTCTAGGGTTTTGACTGTAACCCTTGGAGGCTATAAAAGGAACCTCCTGGCCACCATAAACCTTGCACCATTTCTCTGTCTCACTGGAACTCTGCTGTCTTCTCCTCTTGCTTGGGAGTGACACTATTTGAGGTAGGACAACTGTGCTGCTAGCTTCTGGATCAAGAATCAAAGGTTCGTTTTCTTATCCAAATTCTTTAGAAATTTATTGTTGGCTTTAGGAATATTATTATATGTTCACTGATAGAAAAACATAGATCTCTTATTAGGTTGCATGTGAACTAAGGTTTATTAGTTCATAGATTGCTTAAAACATTTCAGCGGTATCAGAGCCTTGGTTGTTTTTCTATGTGAATTGCTATAATTAATTACTTGGCTAAGGGTTATTTTCAAAAAAATAAACCCTTGGATGGCCTCATCGATTTTGGTGGCTAGGGTTTTGAAAAACCCTAGCCTCCTCCCCCCTTTTGGCGATTTCATGTATGCATGGTAAGTAGGTTGTTATTTTTGGAAGTTGTGATCAACTAAATAACTAGAAACCTTTATCCCATTGCTTGCAATTTTCGATGACTAGGGGATAAAGATAGGTAATTAATTTGATTAATTTTGTGATGCCTATCTTTAATTTAATTAATTGTTAATTAAAAGATAAATTAAATCACTTAACGGTTTAAATTTAATTTTTAAAATTATATGATAATTTGCGAAAATTAAAGGATTAAATCTTAAAATATTTTAAAAAGTTTAAAATACATCTTATACATAGTATAATTAAAAGTTAATTTTATTTGTATAAGATTAAACTGGTAAGTCTTACCGTTAGTATAGTAGGCCTCATTCACGAAACTGTCCTATAAAGAGGGTATAAGGCGACTGCCTATAAAATGGTAGTCTAATGGGTGTCCACTCTCACCCACCGCTCTCCTGGTCAGTCGAGTGTCGTTAGCCGAACGGGTTTGATAGGACCGCTTAAGCCTCTTAAAAGTATAATGCTATTATTGAAAGTACTAGAACAATTCATTAAAATCCCAATCTAGTTACTTTAGGTTTAAAATGTGAATTGATGCTAATCCATGAAATTGCACATTGCACTTTGTGGAACGTTGGTGGAGCGTGTGTGGTTTACCTGCACACCAATTGGGGTCCACAAATAGTTGCAATGGGTTTCTCGATTTTACCATTATTGACAGAGCGTGTGTGGTTAACCGGCACGTCAATTAGAGATGGTAATTGACTTCGAGAGTACCGAGCTAATTTGCATGGTTATTCACACCCGGTTTGTGATCCTCGGTATCCCAGTCACAAACAGTGGGGCATATCCAAGATTGAAACATGCTATTGAACAGTTCAATAAATCTCAAAAGAAACTAGGAATTCCATTATAATATGATTATGTTTCCGCAATGGAATTGGCTGAATCGTCATTCGCCTACCTTTATAAAATTTACAAATAGATTACGACATCCCTCTTCTATGTTGTGAATTGTTATAGTTGGCTCCTAGCCTTATTATTATAATTGGGTTAATTCTAAGGATCATATTTATATATCTAATTAAAACTACCTTCTTTTTATAGATGTCTTCCGCTGACCAAACCATTCCCCACTCAAACTCCGGTAACGTCATTTCAATCTTGTCATTGTGTTCCAAAGTGACGTTGGACAACACTAACTACAATGATAGGATTTGTAACATCAAGTTGGCTCTGAGATTTGAGCACAAAGATTATGTTCTCGAGACTGAGCTAATTGAAGTTGACCGAGATATCGCTACTCCCGAGGAAGTTGCCTCATATAAAAAACACTCAGATGATGCGACCAAAGTGGCCTGCATCATGATCGCTACCATGAACCCTGAACTGCAAAGAATCTATGAGGACTACTGGCCCTACGAGATGCACAAAGAACTTGCGGAAAAGTTCTGTAAGCAAGAGCGTATCGAGAGGCGCGAAGTGGTAAAAGCCTTCACGAACAGCAAGCCTAAGGACGAAGAGTCTGTCTGCACTCACGTGCAAAGGATACAAGGTTACGTGGATAGGCTGAGAAAGCTGGAAATGCCTGCTCATGAGGAGTTGGCCGTTGACATAGTGCTTAACTCCTTACCGAGTTTTTATGACCAGTTCACACTGGCGTATCATTTGAACAACACTCAGACCACTTTGGATGAGTTGCATCATGCTTCGTATTGCTGAAAATGGGCTGAAGGGTAAAAGTGTACCCCCCGTTAACCAGCCTGTCCTGGCTAATGGTCATGGCAAGGGAAAGAAAAGGAAGGGCCCTCCCAAGCAAATTGGAGGGAAAAGGTTCATGTCGGGTCATCCAGCAATGCCCTGAGTGCCAAGTCTTCCGGCATTTCGTATGTCACGAATCCAAAGGATGCCGACTGTTTTTATTGCAAAGAGAAGGGTCACTGGAATAGGAGCTGCCCCAGGTACTTGTAAGATATCAAGGATGGCAAAGTGAAGCCATCACAAGCAGGTACTTACACTATATCTAATAACTCATCTTCTTCCTGTTCTTGGGTCCTTGACACCGGATGTGGTTTTCATGTCTGTTTTGATTTGCAGAGCCTAAAGGAAAGTAGGGAGCTGAAGCATGGTAGATTGAACCTGGTCATGGGCAATAGGCGAACGTCACCTGTTACCAAGATCGGTGTCTATAGACTAGTGCTTAGTAGTGATGTTAGTTTAGAATTACATAATTGTTGCTATTCGCCAGATATGGCTAGAAACATAATTTCTTTTCATGCATTGTTCAAACAAGGTTATTATTACACTTTTGATAAATTGAATGGTTCAATTTCAGTCTTTAAAAATGATGTTTTTTATCTTTAATGCTTTGCCTTGTGATGGAGTGTATGAAACTATTATGTGTGTTGACAATTGTGGTAATGATGTATTAAATATTGATTCTTCAAGTGGTGTAGAAAAGGTGTGTTTGTGTTACTGTCGCCTTGGCCATATTAATAAGAAACGCATCGCGCAACTCCAAAACGATGGAGTGTTGGAATCGTTCGACCTTAAATCGGACGATGTATGCGAGTCTTGGTTATTTGGCAAGATGACAAAATCACCATTCAAAGGGTCATTTGAAAGAGGTGAATGTTTGTTGGATATCATACACACAGATGTGTGTGGTCCATTTAGAACAACCACAAAAGATGGCATGCGGTTCTATGTGACCTTTACTGACGATTTTAGTAAATATGGATATATCTACTTAATCAAGCACAAGTCAGACACCTTTGAAAAATTCAAAGAGTTTAAAAATGAAATAGAAAATCAATTAGGCAGAAAGATAAAGATGCTTAGATCCGACAGAGGCGGTGAGTATCTTAGTATCGAGTCTCTCGATTATCTAAAGGAATGTGGAATAGTTTCACAGTTGTCACCTCATAGAACACCTTAGTTGAACGGTGTTGTTGAGAGGCGAAACCGAACCCTGTTGGACATGGTTCGTTCCATGATGAGTCGAGCTTCACTTCCAATACATTTCTGGGGGAGTGCCTTAGAGACTGCCGCCCATATCCTCAACCTTGTCCCAACCAAGAAGGTTGCAAAAACACCGCACGAGATGTGGACGAGGGAAGTTTCCTCGTTGGCACACATCAAAGTCTGGGGCTGTGAGGCTTTCGTGCGACGAGAGACTCAAGACAAGCTCGCAGAAAGAAGTGAGAGGTGTATCTTCATCGGATACCCAAAACAGTCTTTTGGATACTTGTTCTACAGACCGAGCGAGGACGTGGTCTTTGTAGCTAGATGAGGAGTCTTTTGAGAGAGAGAGCTCATTTCCAAAGAGGACAGTGGGAGTACTATTGATCTTGAAGAGATTCAAGAGACACCTGATGAATCAACCTTAGGAGAAACTAGCAATCAACATGAGGAAGAGGTTCCTGTTGGACCAACTGACATTTCATTACCTCTTAGGCGTTTGGGTAAAGTTAGCATGCCACCCGAGTTTTGATGTTTCCATATAACTACGGATGGTGACACGTTTGTCAGTGATCGCACATTGACAAATTTGGATGAGCTAGCTAACTACCATGAAGCGGTGGTGGGCCCCAAGTCTGCCAAGTGGAAAGAGGCTATGGACAGTGAGATCTAGTCCATGTATGACAATCAAGTTTGGAACTTGGTTGACAATGTGCTGGGTCGGAAGACAGTCGGGTGCAAGTGGATCTTCAAGAAGAAGACCGACATGGATGGAAAAGTACACACCTTTAAAGCTCGGCTGGTTGCGAAGGGATTCACTCAAACCACAGGGGTTGACTATGATGAAACCTTCTCACCAGTAGCCAAGATTAAGTCGATTAGGATAATGCTTGCCATAGCTGCGTTTCATGATTATGAAATTTGGCAGATGGATGTCAAAACCGCTTTCCTTAACGGGAAGTTGACTGAGGATGTTTACATGAATCAGCCAGAAGGTTTTGTAGACACGAAGCATCCTAATAAGGTGTGTAAGCTTGAGAGATCAATCTACGGATTGAAACAAGCTTCTCGCAGCTGGAATATTTGCTTCCATGAGAAAGTCAAAGAGTTTGGTTTCTCTAGAAGTGAAGATGAGTCCTGTGTATATGTCAAGGCTAGTGGGAGTATAGTCACTTTTCTAGTGCTGTATGTTGATGACATACTGCTCATGGGAAACGACGTTCCGACCTTGCAAGATGTCAAGTCTTGGCTCGGGAAGTGTTTCGCCATGAAAGACCTTGGAGAAGTTGCCTATATTCTCGGGATAAGAATACTGAGAGATAGAAAGAAAAGATTAATAGGTCTTAGTCAGTGTACATACTTGGAAAAGGTACTGAAGAGGTTCAGTATGGAAAACTCCAAGAAGGGAGAGCTACTTATCCAAAGTAATGCCAAGTTGAGTAACACTCAAAGTCCGAGTACCGATGAGGAAATAGCTGAGATGAGTCGAGTACCTTATGCTTCGGCAGTAGGGTCGATCATGTATGCTGTGACATGTACTCGCCCCGACGTATCCTTTGCTTTGAGCATGGTTAGCCTGTACCAGGGTAATCCCGGTAGGGCGCACTGGATAGCTGTTAAGAACATACTTAAGTATCTGCGAAGGACGAAGAACATGGTGTTAGTCCTTGGTGGCAGTGATGACTTGAAAGTGAGTGGATATACAGACACCAGTTTCCAGACAGATAGAGACAGTGGTCGGTTTCAGTCAGGCTGGGTATTTCTCTTGAACGGTGGAGCGGTCACTTGGAAGAGTTCCAAGCAAGAGATGGTGGCTGATTCAACGTGCGAATCAGAGTACATTGCAGCGAGTGAAGCATCTAAGGAAGCGGCTTGGCTGAAGAACTTTATCGGTGACCTTGGAGTTGTCCCGAGCATTCAGGAACCGATGGAACTATTCTGCGATAATGAAGGAGCGGTCGCTTTGACAAAGGAACCGCGAGATTATGGAAAGTCCAGGCATATCGACAGAAAGTACCATTACATTCGACATCGTGTAGAAGAAGGTCACTTTCAGGTCAAGAGGGTATCATCAGAAGACAATCCTGCAGATCCTTTGACTAAGGCTCTGAGTAGGATCAAGCACAATCAGCATGCTCGGAGCATTATACTGAGGGATGATATTAGTTTTAGCAATTAGATAGTTTTTGAAACTTGTAACAGTATAAATGTAATTGACTTGGTGAGTTAATAATAGAGATTTATTAATGAGTATTGTGTTTCATTTTTGCATGTTTAACTTCCTGAGTAATTAGATTATTCAAAGTTCCACAGTCGATCATACTGTTAGGGAGTAAGTATGAACAAAGACTGTCATGAATCGATTGTAGATTGTCTAAGGAGTTAGACATTGCAGTAAGACTGCTGCAACGTTCATGAGTACTTAAAAAATAGAGATTTGAGTATTGGATTAAACCCGCACTCAACAGATTACTTCATGGATTATATCACAAGCAATGTTCATACGATAATATCTTATGATCTTAAAGTAGATAGATATGAGTTGTAATTTGCAAGGCAGTTGTTTATTGATAATGCGAAAACGCATCGGTAACTCGGTGTTATAAAATGTATTATTGTGAGTGATCTGACTGGTAAAAGATATAATCATATAAGTCGAAACTTATTCGTCCCCTGACCCGATGGGAAACAGATATCTGTAGGCCTCTCGATGATTTTGAAGTTGACTGAAAGTGTTGGCCAACCAGGACTAAATTGATGTGTTCAATTTGTAGTCTTAAAGTCATAAGCAAATCGGAAATCGAGAAACAGAGTATCAGACCAAGATTGATCTTAATCCATGTCTTGAGTCTGAAAATATCTTGTTGGACGAAGGATCATCTGATCACTTATCTTTAGACAGAACTGACTGGGTTAGAATTCAGGAATAGTTTCTAGAAAACTGAGATTAATCAGAAGGTAAATGGACAATTAAAGTCATAGACTTATCCAAGTGGGAGACTGTTGGATTAGGTGTCTAAGCCATGACTATAAATTGTATTTATCTTATTAATATAAGCAAAGTCCATTTGGATTGCCCTCATAGCTGGAGGATTGGTATAAAGTTCAGTATAGAGAAAAGGTTGATTTCTTAATTGTTTAATA
Source organism: Cichorium intybus (assembly GCA_023525715.1). Lineage (NCBI taxonomy): Eukaryota > Viridiplantae > Streptophyta > Magnoliopsida > Asterales > Asteraceae > Cichorium > Cichorium intybus. The sequence continues at coordinate 105,246,891 of CM042011.1, forward strand.
AATCAATAGAAATAAATAGTTTATTAATATATTAGAGTGATAATATATTAGTTAGAAACTATGATAATTAATTAGAAATTAATCTAGAATTAATTGGATTTAATTTAGTGATTAATTTAATTAATTAAAAGTGCAGGGACTGGTTTGTATTTATTCAATAGTTGAGTAACTGGCCAACCAATGGCAAGGGGCCAAAGTTGGCGTGAAATATGGAGGCCACCTCCATATTGGCGAAACCCTAATTAGGGTTTAGAAGCCTTGGTCCAAATGGTCAACAGGCTTGTCCATTAAGGAGGCTCCTCTAAGGTTTTGAGTGTAACCCTTGGAGGCTATAGAAGGAACCTCCTGGCCACCATAAACCCTGCGCCATTTCTCTGTCTCACTGGAACTCTGCTCTCTTTTCTCCTATTGCTTGGGTGTGACACCATTTGAGGCAAGACAACGGTGTTGCTAGCTTTTGGATTAAGAATCAAAGGTTGGTTTTCTTATCTAAATTCTTTAGAAATTTATTGTTGGCCTTAGGAATATTATTATATGTTCATTGATAGAAAAACATAGATCTCTTATTAGGTTGCATGTGAACTTAGGTTTATTAGTTCATAGATTGCTTAAAACCTTTCAGTCTTGACGTCCATCTGATACACTGTAAATCCCATATACGAGGCATATGCTAAGAAGATCCGAATCGCCTCCAATCTCACCATAGGAGCATACACTTCATTGTAGTCAAGACCTTCAATTTTTCTAAACCCCCGAACAACCAGGCATGCATTATTTCGCACTATCACTCTAGAATCGTCTTATTTGTTGCGAAATACCCATATTGTTTCCAGAGATTTCTTGACTTCGTGTAATTCCACCAGCTGCCAAACATTTAGTTTCTCAAATTGATTCAGCTCTTCATGTATAACGTCCACCCAGCTTGGTTCGTTTAGAGCCATCTCCACATTCTTCGGCTCAATTTGAGAGATGAAGCATGAGTAGAGGCATTTGTTGACATGATTGCTCTGGCTTCTGGTTTGAACCCCATCGTCCAAAGAACCAATAAAATTGTCAATAGGGTGATCGCGTTGGATTCTTGAAAGAATAGCATGCTCGAGCGTTGTAGTAGAAACTGGAAGATTCGTTATATTCTCAACTCTGCCTGCGGCCGAAACACCTCCTTCAGAATTTCTGAAATCGTGTGAAGTGCTCGACACATACTCATCAGGAATTCTTTCTGGCAAGAGAGAATCCATGAGAGTGGAATTGAATATATCAGCAGACTCAGAGTTGATGGCTCCTTCTTGAGTGACAGATTCTTCAAGAGCTGGTATTTCGTCAACAATCCTCGAGGAATCAGCAGGAGCGTCATCAGTTACTGTAGTGGAGTCAGGAGATGCACCATCATTCAAAATAGGATCATCAAAAATCACGGACGGTTTGATGGGATCAGCAATGATTTCCACATCTTCATCTCTGTTGACTCCACTAGGACCTGGCTGTGTGCCTGAGACATCATTAGAAAACACATTAAAAGGCTTAAACAAATCAGCATAACTAAACAGCCAGTCGGGTCCAACTCGAGCATCCGTTTGATTCTCCTCTAGCCACCGCACATCGAAAGATTCCACTCTCTGCTTGGTGACCTTGTTATACACCTGATAAGCAGTTTTACCCGCATACCCAACAAAGTAACAATCATCAGCTTTAGAGCTGAACTTTGGAGTAGCTTCAAGATGAAGGAGGGTGCATGGACATCCGAAGGCGTGGAAATATGCAACAGTTGGTTTGTGGCCGTAGAGGATTTCAGATGGAGTCTTCATTTGACGCTTGTTGATAATGACCTGATTCTGAATGTAACAAGCTGTATTAATTGCTTCAGTCCAGAAGAACACCGAGTTTGGAATCACAAAGCATAGTACGCGCAACATCAATCAACGTTCGGTTTCTACACTCAGTAACACCATTTTGTTAAGGTGTACAAGCAGCACTAGACGCTGCAACCCCTTGTCTGCGCTGAATTGATCCAACATGACATTCTTGAACTCGGTCCCATTGTCGCATCGAATTCCCTTCACTTCTGATTCGTTTGATTTTTAATGAGGATGATGAATCTCTTGACAAGTTCTGCAGTCTCACTCTTATTCTTCAAAAAGAAAACCCAAGTAAATCGTGAGCAATCATCAATAATAACTAAACAATAAGAGCTTTTGTTAATACTCAGAACGTTGATAGGGCCAAAGAGATCCATATGTAGAAGTTGAAGGAGCGAGTCAATGGTGTTGACCAATTTGGGCTTGTGTGGCTTCTGATGATGTTTGCCCAGAGCACAGGCAACACACTTCTCAAACGTGATGAAGTCTTTAATAGGTAGCCCCCGGATAAGATCGTTTTTGGCGAGACGATTTAAATTCTTTGCATTGGCATGACTAAGACGACGATGCCATAACATGACGTTCTGTTAAGAGACTTTGGAGAACAACCAAGTGACGTTCTCAGGAGTGTTGTGATTCATGTCAATTATGTATGCATTAGTTTTGCGTTCAGATCTAACAAGAATCCACTCCTCTGGAATGACAACTCCAGGTTTCAGAATTAGACATTCTTTCTTTGAGAAATGGGTTGAAAAACCTTTGTCGCAAATTTGTGAAACGCTCAGAATACTGTGCTTTAGCTCTGGAACAAAGTTAACTTTCTCAAATTTCAACACACCATTGGTCACGGTCCCCTTCTGAGTGATCTTCCCCTTTTCTCCTCCCGCGAAGGAAACATATCCACCGTTAATGGTTTGAATGTCGTGCAACTGGGATATGTCTCCTGTCATGTGCCTGGAACAGCCACTATCAACATACTAGGGTCTGACGATATTCCTCCATAGTTGTTGCTGCACAAGTTGCAGGATTAATTAGATTTGGGAACCCAGTCCATTCGGAAACTGGGTTGACCCTTACTATCAATACAGGAAACAGGTTCTAAGCTCATGTCTTGCTTGTCAAATAATGATGAAATTTCAGAGTTCTTTGGAATGCTGCCTTTAGGAACCCATCGGTAATTAGATTTAAATCTTTTGTCTTTTGACCAGATAAGAGCATTAGCATTGGATTTTGAATTAGGACTACTATTTGAACTAGTCCTTTTGTCCTTGGCAGTCTGAGTATTGGTCTTTGAAACATTCCAATTTCCATTTCGTAAACGTGACCTCAAGGGTTTTCTTTTATAAAACCTCCCTCTTGGCACGTTCTGCCAATTATGCACATGGTGGGGGACATATAAAAATTGTGGACGGTTTCTAGCAATATGACCAGAAATTCCACAATTGAAACATGTTTTTCTTTTCCCAGCAATTCCACAATTGAAACATGTTTTTCTTTTCAAAGGAGCATTGGAAGTTTGTCCTGGTCTTGAAAGATTTACAGTATTTCCACAAGCACAAACACGCATGCAACAGAATTTTTAACAGAATTCTTTGGCCTAAATTTTTGAAAAGTAACATCACCACGAGTTTTGAAAGGTTTAACGTTTTGTTTCACACAATCATTAAAAACAGACAAAACAGAAATATTAGTCTTTGAACAAATTGCATTAATTTTAGAATCAGCCTTGTCCTCCTTGATTTCATCCTCCTCAATCACTGTATCTGCACATGTGGTAGAAGCATTAGTAGAGTTCACTTTAGTACTGTCAGTGGTGCCAAATTGATCATTCTGAACGGAACTGGATACAGTGGGTTGCTCTGTCTCTTGATTTTCAAAGGAGGGGGTGTAGTTATTATTAAAAGGTGGTGGAACATTTTTGTACCCAAAACCTTCACCATGTTTGTTATGCCATTTTAACTGATGTTGAATTATAGATTCAACAACCGTGCTTGATGCATCGAATTTTTTGATATTAAAATCAACATCATTATACTTGGCCTTTAGTGCATCAAGTTCGGCAGTTAAACTGGCAATTTCCTCTTTAGCAAATTTATGGTGATAACATTTTATACTCTAATCATCTTGTAATTTCTTAAAATCTGAAGTTTTAGCATCTAACTTTTGTTGACGAGGTTTCAGTTTCTTTTTGAGATTATAAATGTCATTTTTCATATCAAAAACTTCTCTAACAAGATTATCATTGTGTTCACGATATTTAGCAATTATATCATCACAAGATTTAGATCAAGAAACTTCCCTAACCTCAATGTTGGCAGGAGTGGTGGAGACCATGAATGCAAACTGCAGCTCCATCATCTTTTCTTCAGCAATATCAGCATCCTCATCAGCTTCAATCTGGGCTAAGTGAGTGCCTCCATCTTTAGTCATGTTTAGGGCCTGCATCTGGTCCTCCCATGCGAACTGTTGTGCCATCATAGCCTTTTTAGTATTTTGAGGAGCTTCACGGTTCGTTCCAGCTGGCACCAGGTTCCTTTCAGTATTAGCATTCTCCACCCTTGGCTTGGTGCACTCACGAGCAAAATGCCTCAGCTCGTTTCAGTTGTAACACCTAAGCTTAGTCTTGTTAAAACCCACTGGCTTGGTGAACTAGCTCACCAGCGACAAAAGTGTTGTAGCAGTTCATAAAACCAGCCATCAAAGCCATGTTTTCTTCAGCTCCCTTGGCAACAACTGGAGCTAGAGAAGTTGATTTGGTAGCAGGACTTGGAGCAGAGGGGGCTGGAGGTGCCATCGGTAAACTAGAAGAAGAAGGTGCATGTTGTGCAGGAAGAGCAGAAAATGCACTGTTAGTGGATGCACCTAGGTTGGCAGATTGATAGGAGTTAACATGATTAATCTCTCTTTGCTTATCATCCATATCACAAGATTTGATGATAGCCATAACTTCAGAAAGAGAAAGTTTGCTTAGGTCCCTTGTCTTCTTGATCACAGCCACATTCATATCCCAGCTTCTTGGAAGGGAGTTCAGCAGTTTCTTGTTGACTTCAGTTTTTGACAACACTATTCTAGCAGTAGACATCTTAGTGTTAAGAGTGATAAAACGTTGCAACTGAATTTCAAGCGTTTCTCCAAGCACATGGTTGAACATATTGAATCTCTGGCGAAGCCAATCTTGCATACTTTGCTTCATGTCATCATTTCCCTCGTAGACTTCAATTAATGCCTCCCATAAAGATTTGGCCGATTTATATTCTCTAAAGCCCTGAGCGATGTCAGGAGACAGTGCCATGGTGAGAATGGTGAGAGCTTTCTCAACAAGATCCACTTTGTCAAACTCCTCATCTATGTAGTCTTCAAGAGGTTTATCTGTCACAATACCGTCTTCTCGAGTGGCTGTAATTCTGACAGGACCACGTAAAAAGCTTCTCCACACTTTAACATCCTTCATTTTGACGTATTTTTTGAATATGAACTTCCATTCCGAAAACCCTTCAGCAGATAGCAGAGGTGGAATGTGAGTGGCCGTCCCCATGACAGAATCAAGATCGTGTTGCATGGTAGTAGCCAACTCCATTGAAAGCTTGATTAATCTTTAACCGAAAAGCACAAAAACAAATTCTGACTAGACCGAAAACCTCAGACCGAAAACGCAGGTCTGACCGAAAAACTTCAACCGAAAGCTCAATATGACCGAAAACCAAGTCGGAATCTTCAAACCCAAACCGAAATCCTTCAGCCGGCACCGAAATCACCAAACCCTAGAAGCTTCCACCAAGAACTCTATTGGGCTGACCGAAAACCCAACTGGACGAACCGAAAAGGCAAAAAACCTAACCAAAAACGTTTGCGCCGCCACTACAAACACTGAAGCTGACCGAAAACCTCAAAAACAAATCCGAAACACTCCCTTCAGATCAAAAACGCCATTTTTTGAGCAAAAATTTGAATTTTGAAGATCAAAAACTCGATTTTGCCAAGAACACTAATTGCTATTTTTCAATCAAAAACAGTCCAAAACACCAAAAATCCTCCAAAATTGCCAAGAACACCAAGATCCAAGCAAAGGTTTCGAAGAAATTGATACCAAAACACAAGGTTTTGAGGCTTTGATACCACTTGTAGGTCCAAAACTTATCAAGATCTAAATGGTATCAAACAAACACTCGATTGTGCGGAATCCAATCGAGTAAATAATCAAGAAACAAGAACAAGAACAAGAACAAGAACAAGAACAAGAACAAGAACAAGAACAAGAACAAGAACAAGAACAAGAATAATCTTCAATGCACACCTTGATTAATCCAAAGTCTAGTACATAAGATGATGATGATTGCTTGAACAAATATTCTCTCTCTAACTTAGCACAATTCCCAAGGCAATCAAAAATCAAATGACGGCTAAAACAACATTTATACCTATGATAAACCCTAAGCCCACATAAATTCAAGCCCACCGAAAACACAAGCCCAGCCCAACCGAAATCCCATGGATTTCGGTCAAGACAACCGAGAACCATGTGGTTTTAGATGCCTGGCCAAAAACTCCAAACAGCCCAATATATTTCCATTTTAGCCCTATAAATGCAAAGATTAAACAACTAAAATAAGTCCTAACAAGTTTTACGATACATGCAGTTGGGGAGTACAGGGTGACGATTTGTCCCAGCGGACGATCAGATTTTGACTGGGAGGCATGCATAGGGAGTGCACCATTGCAAAGCTTTCAAGGCGGGCAGGCATTTACACTGAGGAGCAGACGATCGATCCATACGCCCTGCCATTCTTAGCCGCATGCACCACTCATCCGGACGAGGTAGTGATGGAGGCGACCATTTGGGCTGAGATCAGCGATGTTGCGTTTACCACTTCTGCTACCGCTAGCACTATACGATCGCCGATTCATCGTCTACTACATAGGATTGTCACTTGCACCCTTACTCAGTACAAGGGTGGCGAAAAGGTGCCGAAGAAGGATCTGTGATTTCTATGGGCATTCTTGCGAGCTGACAGGTTCTTCCACCTTCCTTACATGTTAGCTGAGTTCTTGGTTGGGTCCGTGCAGCCCAGAGCGGCCAGTCCCTTGGTTGGTGGGTATTATATTACCCGCATAGCCGAGTCCTACGACATGCTACTGATCGAGGTCATGAGACTAATTACTCCGTCCATCCGAGACCGATGGGGGCCACATTTTTATTAGCGATGGACGTTATTACACCCTGGGGTGATGGTAGCTACATGTTGGTTGACGAGCCTCAGCCAGAACCGGCTTAGGGTATGGACGCAGAGATGGAGGCAAAGGCTGAGATATCAGCCGTACAGCCAGAGGTTCATATTCGATGGCCACGACCATAGAGGCAGAGGAGAGAGCCATTTCAGGCTCAACGAGATCAGGATCCAGAGCCCTTGGATGTCCAAGCCACATTGCGAGAGATACTGGCTATGCAGGCTGGATTAGTGACTGGTTAGGCAGAGATTCGAGCCGAGCTGCGACGGTTGGTGGAGGGCCAACGCTCACTTTTCGTACATTTTGGGATACCACCACCACCGACTGGTGGATGCAACGGGGCAGGTCCATCAGGCACTCACCACGATGATACTCAGTGATATTTCTTATACTATTTTCCTTACTTTTTTTTAATTTTGCTTTTAGTTTTAGTTCTTTGTAATTAAACTTATGTCTGCAATTAAACTTTAACATCTTTTTGCATGAGTTGATAGTTCTTAGTAGATTACCATTACCTGCAAAACCATGATTATTGCACCAACTGAGGGAGTTGCATAATACAAGTGTGGGGTCACCGTACCCCTGCACTTGCAATTATGCTGGCGTGTTTACTGCTGCAGCCCGACTCCTGGATTTCATCGAGAAAATGCAACCAAACAACCCTCGTATATCTGATCCCAAAAGTCAAGCAATTCACCGTTCCTATGGGGTAACTCTTTTCTCCCTTGTTTTGATTCTTCGTTTGTACAACGGGGACGTTGTACTTTAAAGTGTGGGGTGGGAACGGTCGAAAAGAGTTTTGAATTTTTGCAGAAAAATTCTTAATTTTCAAAATTTTAGCAATTTTCAAAAATTTTAAGAAATTGTAGCTTGGAAACGAATAGTTTTTTAATGTTTATAGCATTGTGGTATTTTTCAAAGAATACTTTTAGTTGTTATGCTAGTTTTGAGTTAAAATAAGTTGAGTATTTAGAAAGTTAGAAAATTCTGGATTTAGAGTATCTTAGGATTGGGATTCCAGAGGGAAGTATCAATTAGTGGCCTTTGTTGTTTGAGCCGGTAGGTCTGAAAAGGGTGGCCCGTAGAGCATTTATGCACCTCACTACCTAAGATCGTCTGGTCTGGGATAGTGTTTTCGAGAGCTCGTTACACGGATAACATCGAAAATCATGGATAATTCCTTAACAGCCTTTAGAATCCGAATAAGTAAGTGCACAATTGTGAACCGAAAATTTGTAATCAATGGTTCTTTAGAAAGTCGTGATTCCCAAAGGGAATTTTTGTCATTTTCCCAAAAATCATTTTCATCTAACTTTTTGAATACAATAAACTTTGAATCTGAAGATATTCAAAAATGTTTGGGTCTTTGTTAGAATTTGTTAAAAAAAAACTCTACTTGCTTAGGGACAAGCAAGGCACAAGTGTGGGGTGTTTGATAACGCCTAGTAATATCAAGTATTATAGTCGTTATTGAACCGAGTTTTAGTTAGTTTATCCTTTTTAGTTGACTAATATCACTTACTTTTGTGCCAAAGTGATGGAAATGCTTTTAGTGTAGATACAGGGGTTTTTATGCAATTTGAGAGAAGTTACGGAGCAAAACGGACGAACGAGGTGGATCAGGAAGGATTAGCCACGCTAACCCTCATGGTTAGCGCCGCTAATGTGGCCAAGGAGGGAAATCTCAGTTTTCGAATTCAGAACACGCGCGAGGAAGGTTTTGGATCCAAGATTAGCGACGCTAATATCCCTATAAGTCAAAAGTCAGCATTCTGAATTTCAAATTACGAGAAAACGGGATCTGGATGAGGGCCGCGCCCCAAGAAGAGATTGTCCATGCCTCGGGACCCCGATTTTCTACCACTAGAAATACCGGACCCCAGTACGACTTTAGAGGCATCCGAGGGCACCATGGAGGGATTCACAAGGCTGATTTCATGATTTTTCTCGGTTATATTCGATAGTTTGGTTAGTTCTTAGTTTTTATATTGTTTTATCAACTCGATATAGAGGTATTCTGCAATTGGAATTTCCGTCGATTACTCAATGTTTGTTTGGATTCGTTGGATAGTTCTCTGAATAGTTAGTAGTTTAGATCTGGTCATTTTCTTGTTTGAATATTGGTTTGAGTTTGGTTTTGATTTATGAAAGTAATCATTCGGTTATTGTTTCGTTTATTATTCGTTTTCTCGATCTGCAATTAGATCTGAGTTTTGTTTTGGTTTTTGTTTAAGTTTGTTTGTTCCCACATGTTATTGATCCGCCGTCTATAGAGTGACACTATAGATCGGTTTATTGACACAAAGTGCCAACTACGGACTCCACGGTTCGACCCTTACTTGCCGCTAGCTAGTGAGCTGTAAGGAATAAATTTAGTATTTTTGACCGCATCGACGACTGTGACGTGTCAAATTTTGGCGCCGTTGCCAGGGAGTTGTGCGCTTGACACTCTGTGTCAATTTTCGAATTCTCTTTTGATATTTGATTCTAGTTTTTTGATTGTCTGTATGTGTAAGTCCTCGTAATAGGCGATTACACGTACACCGGCTAATACACGTGTTATGGCGGCCCATTCTATTACAAGAACAGAGGTAGGAAATATGGTGGTCCGGTCTATAACCATTACGAGAATGATTACAACAAAGAATCACTGAATGACGATGGTATCGAAATCCGAATCAGTACGAACAAAATCGGTACACCAATCATGACACATGTGGGGAGTACGAAAGTTCGGTCTATAACCATTACGAGAATGATTTCAACAATGGATCATTCAATGATAACGGATGGCGGACCGAGGAGCCGACTCAATCTGGAAATTACGATGAGTCGTGTTTTGTGAACAACCAAAATCGGGACCCTTCGTTCAGTGTGAAGTTGGATCTAATCTTGGAAGTAGTGGCCGGAATCTCCCAAAAGGAGGAAGATATGGCCAATTCGCTTTCGAGAATGAAAAATTCAGTAGATCAGTTGGGGGAACTTATGGGATTTTCGCCATACTCGCCAGAAACTGAGGCGAGTGATTTTAATACCAATGATACTGTGTGTGAAGCAGCATCACCTGAACATGTGATGGAAGGGCATACACCTTGGGAAATTCAGGAGACCACTGAGATGGTCAAAATGGTTGAGCAGGAGGTAGTAGATGACAATACTACCCCAGACCCAACAACTTTTGATGTTTTTGAATAAAGTTGATAATCAAGGTCTGGTGATGAGTGAATCTATACCATCACGAGAAAATTTGGTCGAAGAGGACGTTGTGGAGGGGGCTTTAATTGACAATACTAACCCCTACCCAACAACCCCTGAATTTGTTGAAACTGTTAATACTTTTGAAATTCAAGCTCTGGTAATGAGTGAATTCATACCATCACTAGACAACTCAGTCAAGACAGTTATTGAGCAAGGGGGCGTAAATGACAATACCACCCCCGACCTAACGATTTTTGAAATTTTTGAACATTTTGAAAGTTTATTAGGAGATAATTATTATTTTATGAAAATAATAAATCAAAAGAGTAAAAATTAGTTATTATATCATATAGTATGAATTAATAAGTCATGTATAATATTTTAGACACTTTGGTTTCCACTCAACTTTCTAGTTACATGAGTACATCTAGTTTGGGAAACTAGATTATTTGTCGCTCTCTTGTTGGGAAATTAGTCAAAGGGATGGGGAGGTTGCTTGCCAACCTCCTGCTTACAAAATCCGTGCTTCTTACATGCCATCACTTAGCATTTAATAGAGGTATGAGTCTTAGATATCATATGTGAGTATATAAGAAAGTGTAAGAACAAAAACTAGATAGTTTTTCTCTCTTTCCTTGATGAAAACCATCCACTTCTCCTCTCTCCGCCTCTTACATCTCTTTTGAAGCTAGTTGTAATTATAAGTGGTGTGGAAGTGCTCCTCCTTTAGTGCTTAATTGCGTTAAGAACTTAAACAGTTAAGAAATCACAAGTACAAAAGGGAACTAACGTTCCATTGTTCCTTACTTTTGTTGGTGGATACATTATCGAAGAACTTTACTTTGGGTTCTTTTGCCATCTTCATCAACTCTCCAAAATTAAGTGGGATCAAAGTCTTCAAAGGTTGTCTTTTTTACTTCCTATGGTTGTCAAATAATCTTTCTGTATCATGTAATTGGATCGTCTTGGTGGTTTTGTTAAAATGGTCTTAAAATAATAATTTTACACATGTTTTTAACTTATCAAATCCCATCAATTCATACATGCATACGTATGTACGTACGTACGTACATACATACATACATACATAAATACATAGACACACACACACACACACACACACACACACATATATATATATATATATATATATATATATATATATATATATATATATATATATATATATATATATATATATATATATATATATATTCATACATACATACATGCATGTGCGTAATTTAAAGTTTGAATACAACTTTTGTAGTGTTTGCGTTACAAGTTAACACTTGAGCCTTTGTAAACATACTACAATCAATATCAGTTGAGCTTCATATTTTGTTTGGTTGTTGATTACATTAGTCCCCAAATTACGTTGCCATTTGATATTGTTACTCGGTAATGGGGCATTTATAGGTTTTGTATTAGGATTTGATGATATATAAGTGGAATAAGTTTCATTGTATAGGACCGTGGCATACGGAAAGCAACTCAACCTAACCATTGAAATCCATACTCAACCTAACTATTGAAAGCCATTATCTGGTTGTTGCTAAAATGAGTCATAGGTGTAATGTTCACGTTGCAAAAAATCTCTTTTCCAGTTAAATATTTGGTGAAACTTTGTTAAGATATTTTCTTGTATGCTTTGATCTTTTTTGATTGATGGTGTGACAATTTATCATCGGTTGTGTAACAAAGCATGGATGGCGTGTAGCAATACGATTTGTTGTTTCCATTTTGGTTTCACATGGCTTACGACTTTGTCTACTACTGTTCACGTATATTGTTCATGGAAAGAGTTTGTGCAAGGTATGTTTTTATGTCATGTATAGGTGTAGTTATATAATAAAAGCGTGCATGGCTGCTTCATCGATATGGTTATATATAGAACACGTTATGCAAGTTGATTATAAGGATAAGAAGTTTCATGTGAGAAGCACATGGATATAAATTTGTATGGCTTGGATGTAGTTATGTACTCCAGCTGGGTTGTACTTGTGCACGTTGAAGTTGTAAATTAAATGTTGATTTTGTTTTAACAAGGAGAACACGTTGTGCTTGGAGAGTTTGCACGTAAGCATGTATTGGGTTGTATGGTGATTTTTTTGTCGTGGGTGTTGCTTCGAATCACTACTACACAATAGGGCATTAACGACGGCACAAACCGTCGCTATTTCGTCGCTAATTGGTTTTCCGACAGTTCAGCGACGGACAAAGTCTGTCACTAATTTTATGTCGCTGATTTTTAGCAACGGAATTTCCAACGGATAACACAAAATTTAGTGACAGATTTTTCCGTCGGTAATTAGCAACGGAATACCGACAAATAGCATTAGTAACGGATTACCGACGGCTAAAACAATAGTAATATTAGTAACGAATTACTGACAGATTATATTTGTAACGGATTACCGACGGATTATATTTGCAACGGATTACCGACGGATTATATTTGTAACGGATTACCGACGGATTATATTTGCAACGGATTACCGACGGATTATATTTGTAACGGATTACCGACGGATTATATTTGCAACGGATTACCGACGGATATTTGTAACGGATTAATGACGGAAATATCGGCAACAGATTACCAACGGCTTTTGTTTTACTCTATAGACTGTCGGTAATAGCATTTTAAATACAAATAGAATTTCACAAAATCGAGAATTTTTTACATCCAAGATTGTGCTTGTACAAAATGAAAAGATTCAAGAAACATTGAAGATCTAGAAATAATATTTACGGAATTAAATTTGTTCAACATGAGGGGTATTTTGGTACATTAACATGTTTATGTGGTGGGTTGGATGATTGCTTGTTCACGCCAAACCCATAATCTCACTTTCCTGTCACTCCCGGTGGTTGCTAGTGTCATCCCGCTCATGTCCCACTCCATTTGCCACACCTACGCGACAAAAAAATAATAATAATTAAAAATTAAATGCAGGAAATAGCAATGTACTTGTATATATTGTCCAAATATGAAAACTTTAAAAATACAGTGCTATAATTCAATAGATTTTAAGTACAGTGCTTTAACAAGAAAAATTATATTGAAAATACAATGTTGTAATAGAAAAACATAAAGGATCTATTATAATAAATAAATGAATGAAAGTACATTTCTATATTTGTACAAGTATTATAGAAGAACATATACCTCATTGTCATGACAAGGAAATGTCACAACTTTTTCAACAAAAAGCCTTCCATCAGGATCAGGGTTTGAAGCCATTTGCCATATTAAAATACCCTTTGAAGTTGCAACAACCATCAACTCAAATGGCCTGAAATTGTTACAAGTTTATAAAGTAAAATTACAAAGAGTTCTTTATTTAAAAATTAAAAGAAAATCAAACCCTAATTACTCGAATATTGGGAGCCCATGCCACAGAAAATACTTGATCACCTTTATCATCATTGTCAGCTAGTTCAGCAACTGGAAGCCATCTTTGATGGTCTTGGTCAAACTCCCATACCTGAAAACATTGACCAATTAAAGGAAAAAAATATCATTTTTTAAATAAAGTTAAATGATTGAGTGCTTTACCTTGGGTGAATTTAATTGTTGGGTGTCTGAATTGAGAACCAATAGAAAACTTGCAGGACAGGTGTCGTTTCTTTGTGGATTCCATGAAATTGATGATAAGTTATTGAATCAAGAAAAGAATTGAATCAAACAAAGCCAACTGACCGTGAACAACAGCTCCCTCATTTGGGCGGTCATATCCTTCCCCTTCTTTCAAGATTTTCTTGATAACTTTCTTGTCATCTGTAAATGGTGGACGCACAAACAAAGACAAAGACAAAGACAAAGACAAATCTATCACTAGATGGGACCTCCAGGGTAATTTCTAGTGTAACAAGTGAGAAAATTGGTGAAGGAATACGAATTATGATTACCTGTAAGAGCCAGTTGCTACACGCTTGCTATCACCACTCAGACAGCATTCAAATTTATCAAAAATGGAATCGCTTTCGTATAAGTCACATAGCTGGAGATAATTAATTTACATCATCAGTTATCTCAATGCTAAAAGTTAGTCAAAAAATGGAACAGAAACTGTACCTTAGGTCTTAAATGTTCATGGACCTAAAATGTAGAGACTGGACCAGAGTCCATGTTGATGTCCCATAACTGCACAACAACAGAAATATGGTTTCAGTCCATGATAAAATATAATTATAATACAAATTTGAAGAGGGAAGAATGAGAAACCTTAAGGGTCATATAACCACGACTTAGAATGTATCCCATCCCTTCCAAATTTTATATCAGAGATGGAGGCTATTATTTCAGTGAAGAATGATCTGGAACCAGGTGCTCCATGTTCTTCAAATCTATATAAACAAACATATTATTTATAGCTAGCTCAGAATAATAATTTTTTTCTTAAAAGAAGTTGGAGAATGGCCCAAAAAACTTAGAATTTAGAATGCTTGTCACAGAGAGCAGACTTACGTAAGTCGATGAGTCGGATAGATCCTTTGGAACTACTGTATGCCAGTGTATGACAATGGTTAGGGTGAAACTCGGCTGATATAATCACCTCTGAAACAAAACAGGAGTTTTATAGTTATGACTAGAAAAATATTTTTATGAATAGTTTGTGAATGTGACTGATAGTAAAACACTAAAATGGTGTACCAGTTAGGTCTTCCATATTTGCAGGCTTGACATCCACAATGTTGAAACTCTGATTGCTGACTTCTAAATTCCAGAGGTTTATTCGGAGATCATCAGCAGAGATGAATGTTTCACCACCACTAATCCAATGGTACATGATAATCATGAGTCAAGCATTCAAGAATAAAAAGAGTAAAGTACATTGTTATTTACTGCAACTTGCCATAAAAATAAATGGATGAACTAAAGATCCAAACCTGTTATTGGAGATAGAGTTGATATGGTAGTCATGTGCATGAGCATAGACTCTCCTACATCTTGCAACAAGGATCAAATGAACAGTTGAATCCAATCAAATTACATTAGAGATTTGCATAATTAATACCATCCAAAAAGCAAGAAATTAACCCTTTATGGATGAAACAACATCATGATTACTGATACCAAACTTGATTAAGGTAAGTACAACTTCATTTTCATCCAAAATGCAAATGCAAATAGTTAAAATTAATAAAAATAAGAACCAGGAAATTATCTGAAAATTTCAAGTACTTATCATGCGTATGATGATCCAATCTGCAGTGGTTCGTAATTCTACGAATGTAAAACTTATTAATAACGAGAAGGTAGAATATATGTGAATGAACAATATGGTGGTTTGAAAAAGAGTGTTTAAACATTCTCAGAAACAAATTCGATGTCCAAAACCGTAAAATCGCACCAGACCAGGAGATACTACAAGCTTAGATAATAACAAGTAGCAGAAAATCCTATATGAATTTAGGTTTCAATTGTTGGTCTTTGTCGATTGGAAACATCGAAATAAGCTCAGATAATAACGAGTAGCAGAAGTGATTACCTAATCAAAGCTTCAATTAGGAAATTTAGGGCTTCATACTTTGGAGCACGGTATCGAAGTGAGTGAGGGAGAAAGTGGTGGTCGTTGATGCGGTACCAGCACCAGGAAGGAAGGCCAATCGATTACGAAAGGAGAGGTAAATATGGTGGTGGTGCTCGATGCAGATTCTGAACAGAGGAAAGGGAGGCGAGGTCTGTGCGTGTAATGAAGATGTGAGGAGGAGCGTCAACGGGAGGGGGATGGAGCGACGCCGGTGGACCGGTGAGAGGAAATGTTGTACTGCTGGTGGAGCGACGCCGGTGGTGATGGCTTGTTGCGTACGCCGGTGCTTTCTTCACTCTTGGGTTGATATTGGGTCTGATACCGGTGGTAATGGCTTTGTGCCCATTGATATTACGGAACCGGGTTAATAAGTTTGACGTCAATTTGTTGTATTTCATTATGTGTTTTAAATTTTAGTATTGGGCAATTATGTGTTTTAAATTTTATAGGACAACAATTAAAATTGGATGTTTAAATTGACTAAGTTTAATTAAATAAATTTTTGTGTTTTTATTTTATGGTTTCGTAATAGAGAAAAAATTATAATAATTTAATCATTTTTAGTTAAAAAGGATTTTCGGAATAAGACCCGGTAATAATTCGGGTAAGCAAAGAAAAACGAATCAGGTTGGGTCGTGGCATCACAATGGACCCACCTTAAAATTTTAGTTACCAAGATGAAATATATAACCCAATTTATTGTACATCATTTATTAATTAAAACAAATAAGGCGATAGATTTATCACATTTTATCGTGACTTATTTCAATTTTCATAATTGGTGATTCCAAATTTGTTGAATTATGTTGGTAAACCGTCGGTAATATAGTAACGAATTTACAACAGAACACCACCAACAAAATACCGACGGATTATGAATTTGTTGAATGTCGTCGGTAAACTGTCGGTAATATTGCAACCGATTACCGACGGACCGTTGGTAAAATTATGATTTTTCAAAATAGATAACATTTTCACCAACGGATTACCGACGAAATCTAAATTTGTTGAATTCCGTTGGTAAACCGTCGGTAATATGGTAACAGATTTCCAACGGACCGTCTTCTGTCGCTAAACTGTAGCAAAAATGTTGCTAAAATATTGTAAGTTAGGTTTTCCCGATACGTTGGAAGTCCGTAGGTAAACCGTCGCTTTTTCCAACAGATTTTTTCCGTCGCTAAATTTTTGTTGCTAATACCCCTATTTTCTAGTAGTGAATGATCTAGGTCAAAGTGTTGATCATCTCCGTGAATGGTTGTTGCTTATTTCTGTCAATGGCTAGATGTTTACCGAATGTGACTGCTCATTCCTAGTAAAAGCAAGTCGGAATCCGCAACTCACTGAGCTACACTACTCATCCTTAGAGAGGATTTGGATCATGATCATTGCTCATATATGGTGTTGTTTTGACTTGTTTCCGAGAAGCTCTGTTCATCTTTAAAATAATGGTCACTGCTCATCATATATCGTGTTTGACTTTCCCTTTCACCGAGTAACGTTGCTCATTCTCGGTGACAAAATTGATCGATGTGTCATGAGATGATTATACGGTGGCCGTGTTAACTAAGAAACTGAAGACCATGCCACTCGATTATCCTGTCATTGGGACCATAAAGGGGCGACCTAGCCAAAGGGCATTGTTAGTTTCGTCGCTGCTGTCTGGTCGGGTCGTTTGTTGCCATGAGGGCAAGACTATGAAGGGGATTCTAACGGGTTAGGCACAACTGGTCAGCAGCTAGTACCACTTCCCTAATGAGCCCATGGCAGGGCGAAACTAGTTGGAATGCATACGTAGGAGGGCTGGTCTCGGTGTTTTATGGGGGACCTTAGGATGCCGCACGGGGGCTAGAAACGTTGCTTATTCTCGAAAAGCCTTGGTCGCTGCTCATCCTCGGCTAGGATCGAGCATGATGCGCATGCTTAGCGAGCCTTGTTCATTACCAAGCAACACATTGCTCATATCCAGATTTCTTGCTGCAATGGCTTTATTTCGATAAATCGGTCTATGTGGTCGATGTTAGATCCAAGAGAACCCATATTACAATCTTTGAGGAAATGTAAATATTGTTCCCTTGATTGATATTTTACAATAAAGATCCCTTGAATATTTTTTTTCTTGAACATTTATGGCCCTTCCGGTATTTTCTTAAACTTCCTTGCAACTTTCGTCAACATGACAATTTAGTCCCTTAAAAGCATTCCTTAAACACGATCAACGACTCACCAATTTTCCAGACTTTACATATTTTTGTGTTTTTTGAAATTTGTGAAACCTGAAACTGATGGGTTTTGATAAATAAAATAGATAGTTTTACGTTAGAACGACAACAGAAGTCTTACTCAAAATAACTAGTTTATTTTAAACCATTTTAAACCATACCAACAAGGATCCATTTAAATTGGTAAGAATGATATTAAAACATACATATGGTGTTTTAAAGAGATAAATTTGAAGCCTTTGAACCCTCTTGGTATTGGGGTGTTGAAGTAGATGGCAAAAATCAAGAAGCTTGATTTCTTTACAAGTATCCACCACTAAGGTAAAGGCACTTGGAATGCTAGTTCCTTCTTATATAAAGAACTTCTTAAGCCTTTAAGTACTTAACAAAGTAAGCACTAAAGGAGAAGTGCTTCTACACTCTCAAACTTGGAACAAACATCACAAAAAGGAGAGAGTAGAGGGAGAGAAAGAGTTGACCACGTTTTTGTGAGAAAATAAGAGAAAAACTAGATGCAAACTTTGCATCTCACTCTCTTCTATACTCACAAGAGTGTACCATGACCCATACCCTCATTAAATGCAAAAGATATGATCTTATACAAGGTATGAATGTGTAAGGTGAAGGTTGACAAGTAACCTCCATCCAACCCTCTTATGGTTGAAAGAGGACAAGAGTGTCCAACACTCTTTCTTTAGAAACTAACTAAGTCTAGTTACATCATAATGTAATCCATAGTGTTCAAAACTTTGTATATGACTTAATATATCATACCATATGATATAATTTTTAGTTTAACTATTTATAATTATTATTTTCACAAAACAATAATTATTCGCTATCTAAATACAAGAGTTGAATTTATTTATAATTATCAAATACTTAATAAATATTCAATAAATACCAACTTGACAAAGGTGTGACCCTATAGGATCATATGTAATTAACAATATCATTTCATATTGATTTTTGAGCATATAGATCCAACATAAATACGTTATAATATTTTTTAGACTTTTATAGACATTTCATATTATTTCAGAGACAATCACATACAGAAATGTTCCCAACAAATGGCTTTGATACGCAGGTGTAGTAATCTATGCTATAAGAATCCATGATGGTGATATTGTGTACCTTATTGTCAAGTTGTATAGATTTTCCATATTTGTTGTCTCGGAATAGGATTTCGAGGTTTATCCAAATTTTCCTAATAGTTCGTTGCATTTGAGAATCATCTGAAGGTGAGATTGCGATATAGAACCGTAATTCCATAGTGTGTCAAACAAATCAATTGCGTACCTTTCAGAGTTGTCCAGTTTTGTGGTTGTGTAAGTCCCTGTTCCCGAAATGTCCAAGTACACTTTTAAAGGAATTAAGTTTTGGAAAAACTGGAGATAGCACTGCTATCTCTGGCTAATAGCGACGCTATGTTGGCCGTGGTCGTGGGACGACACGTTGATGGGATAGCGATGTTATCTTAAGAGATAGTGCCGCTATCTGTCTTTTTTTGCAACAAAGCTCTAGATATTGAGTTTTGGGCCGTATTTAAGGGCACGAAACCCTAGGTAGCCGTGATTTGACAATCTTGAGCCTCTAGAAATGTCACCAACTCTTCTCTAGCCTCCTTGGGTAATTTGTTTTTGGCTCTTTGGTCATTTTTGGAAGATTTCTTGAAGATAGGAAAGTGCATGGTGGTGATTGAAGGTTTTCTACAAGTTTGAATCATCAAGAGCTTCTGTTTCTAGATCTTTGTGAGTAAATTCTCTCCCTTTTTCTATTTGTTGAGTTGTTCTTGTAGTTATGGAGACTTTAGATGAGTTTTTGGTCCCTTTGTGGCGTGATCTTTGGAGTGTAGTGTTAAAGGATTGATCTTTATGTCCATTGAGCTTTATTTGGAAATTTTGAACTGATTATGGGAGTAAGCCAAGCTCCCTCGAGTGTTTAAGTTGGATTTTGCTCATTTTGGAACTAGATCTTGACCATTGGCATGCATGGTCATGTTTGGATGAGAAAGTTGGTATTTTTATGGATCTAGTGACTGTTTGGAAGGGACCTGGAAAGTTTAAGACCTTGGCTTAACGAATTAAGAGTTCTGGAAAGAAGTGGGCTGAACAACATAGATAGTGACTATGGAGATAGCGACACTATCTCCGTGAAGTTGAGTTTTCACGACCATTGTACTTAGTGACGCTATCCTAAGGTGATAGCGGCGCTAAGTGAAGATTGACTTTTGTATTGACTTTGACTTTGACTTTGACCGTTGACTTTTTGACCAGTTTGACTTTTGGTCAAAGTTGAGATATTCGGAGTACCAGTCTTAGAGGTTTATCCTGTTTAGGAGGGTTTAGGATTGCTAAGTGAAGTTTATCCTTATTATGAAGCTCGTGTCGTCGGGATCCGAGGACATGCGCGTGGAGTACTGTCTAGCTTGGCGGATCATGTGAGTTTTCTCATTATACTATAGGTGATATTTCATGTGTAAGTAGTGTTACTTCACGATGTGCAGTGTTGTATGCTTAGGGTGGATGTACCCTATCTATGTTGTTGTATGATGGAATAGGGGCTCGCTGGGTCTATCTGAATGCTTAGACTGTTGTATTTGGTATGTTATTTAGTATCGATACTAATAAAAGTGGTCGTCATGCGATGGCGGATCGGGGTGAGCCCAAGAGCCAGATGGATCGAGGTGATCCCGAGATTCCATGCATTTGAGCCGACAATGGGTGGAACGGGGTGAGCCTGCGAGTCCTAATCGGGGCGGATCGGGGTGAGCCTAAGAGCCAGGTTGTACTGGGTGAGCCCAGAGACCATGACCAGAATGATTGTGCCTTATGTGATAGATCGTGTGATATTTTGGGAAACTTACTAAGCTTTGTGCTTAGTATTTCACCCTAACTGTTTTTTAGGTAATTGCTGGCTTAAGCCTGGAGCACGACACCACTGTATCGCATCTGAGATTTTGGTAATCAAGTCTTCCGTTGGATAATGTTTGTAACTAATTTGGATAAACATGGTTTTAAATGTTTTAATTATTTAATTTGAATTAAATGGTTTTATTTTCCAACCCGCTTTTATGTATTTGACCCGTTTTATAAATGAAAATTTTACACTAGAATTTGGGACGTTACAAGTTGCATCTCTAATAGAGTCATCGATGTGATCAAAGCATGCCAAAACCCGTACAATGTGTCTCCAACACTTGGATCAATTCATCATAGTTAAGCCATTCCAGGTCTAATTAGACATGGTTGAAAGCCTTAATGTGGGTTATAATGTAAGGCTTTTCATGAGAGGTAGAAGAAGGGGAGTTGGAGCAGTTGCTCGACATATGTTCGACGAGAGGGAATGTCGACATTGTGGAGAGGGTTGATGGTATGAGAAGGGTGACCGCATGTCTCATTTTAGGAAACTAGGGTTTGGAAGTAATAGTCTGCTACTACCTACTATGTTAAAGTAGATTTTTTTTTTGTAAAAATACTCTTCTCACCAAACACTTTATACATACAATTAAATATACAATAAATACAAATAGGACTATAAGGTTGAGGGAAGTGGGTCTTTCTTAACCCTCTTTACCTACTTGCCACTTAGAACCATGTTAATATTTGTCTCTCCCCTCACTTCCATCTTTTTCAACCCACAACACAATAAACTCATTTTTCTCAACTCACTTTTAATGTACAAGCAATAAAACATATGATACAAGTCCTAAAAGTGGGGTAAGAATGATGATGAGCCTGCACCCATCTATCTATTGCGAATCCATGATGGCCGAAATGGTGGTACCGACAGTAGTGGCGCGCCTTACAAGTTACACCTATCCCGAACCCGCAACTACTCCGTCCCTCCTAAGATGAGCTTGGCATCTACAACTATATACACCGACAAATATAACCTTTGGTGAATTTATCCAATTTATATCAACTTTTTGTTTATTTTATCTAGCAAAGACATAATAACTAATTTGACCATAGATACAAATATAATAATCAAGGTACAAAAATACTCGCAATTAATGGAAAAAAGAAGTCTAAAGTATGTTATCATTCCATGTAAAACAAGAAAAGTTTAGTACCTAAATTAAAAACAAAGTTATACTATATTACAATTATATATAAAAACTGAAGTAAAAGGAAACTTTATCTCAAATATGTTGCTATTATATGCGTTTCAAAATATTCTAATAACCATTTAAAGATACCAGGTAAATTCATAAATTCATATGTCTAAAATCATGGATAGTACATAGTTGGATACATAATTCTTTATAAGGACTTCTAGAAAATATCCAACAGAAAATGACATTGCTCCAAATAAAAATGTGATTGCATTATAGTGACGTACGCATGACGGCATCTTTGTTCATTTTGTGTTAGGAAAGTAGGGGTTCCAATTGTCTACGAGTTGGAGTAGGAAAAGGAGTGTGGGGCCATTTAATGGCAAACAAGCATCATAGCCTTTTGTCTCCGCCTTCCTACCACGGCGTTCCACCCAGGTCTAAATTTATTTTACATGTTCTTCATAAGTTTATAAGATTATATTATATAATATATTATTTACATCTTCTTCATAAGTTTATAAGATTATATATAATATAAAGTTTCTTTTTCATGACGGCCAAATGTGAACTCTTGGTTAACGGATATGGTTCTAGAAAAGTTATGATATTAAACGAAAGGTAAACATGAAATGTAGCGTCATTATATACAAAAGTTCAACTAATTTACATATAATCAAGTGTATTGAGTTATCAATTCTCTTTAATTTATATTGCTTTCACTTATTTCTTGAAATAATTTGTCACACCCAAGATATCTAAATTATAATACCTGCATGTTGGACCGTGAGATTCTCTCTCATTATTAAAGAATTCGTTGGACATTTGGTGGTGGTTTCCCGTAGTGTCAAGGCCCAAATGGTAATACGAGAGTTGATAGTGGATTTTTATTGAATAGGTCGAACAGCTCAAAAAATAAAAGAAGTTAAACGGGGAAATGTAAAGATTAAATATATAACAATAACAGTTACTAACAATGTGAATAATAGAGAGAAATATCTTGATATATCTATATTTATACTTATATAATTCTTATAATTGAGACCATTCACATCATTGTGGTTAAAGATAAACTAAATCCTTACACCATATTCATTTGAAACTCACTCAACATTTCAACTTTCGACTAATTAACATCTACTGTTCAAGAGTTTCTCTAACTTATATATTAAATCCACATTAATTTGACAAACAAATTTAATTACATGAAAAATATTTATTAATACTAAAACTCTTCAAATTTCATCTAATTAATAACTACATCTAGTTTTATAACTTATGGTATTTAATTGATACTTATGACCATATGCTTAGTAGATATATAAATAATTGACATAACTATAGATGATGTTGTTAGAGTTTAGAGAATATCATGGAGGAGATTATGACTTGATAACACATAAAATTCTACATTAGGAGGGAGTGGGTGTGTATTTGTATGGAACGAGAAAGAAGTACATGAATTTAGAAGATGTAATTTGTATAAGTCAACATATTTATTAATAGTTTTTTTTATTGTTCGTGTGGTGTTCTTAAGAGCTACCATGGAGATTCCGAGTTCGATAAATGTATTTATAAAAAAAGACATATATATATATATATATATATATATATATATATATATATATATATATATATATATATATATATATATATATATATATATATATATATATATAAATAGATAGAAGAAGGGAAAAGCTCTAAAGATCTGCTCAAAAATAGACTGGAAATCATCTCCGCCTTAAGGATGATTACCAAAAAGGAAAACGAAGACATTGCTCAAAAGAACAAAAACAAATGGAGCTTAGAGGGGGACGAAAACACAGCCCTATTCCACAAGACGATTAACAAGAAAAAACATTCTATGGGGATTAAAGGCGTCGACATCGAAGGGAAGTGGGAAGTTGAGCCTTCAAAGGTCAAAGACCACTTCAAAAAGTATTTCGAGGAAATCTTTAAAAAAGATCATGAATGTTCTTGGACGCAAGACTTAGGGGAGACTACTCGTATATCTGACTTTGAAAATTCTGAACTTGAGAAAGCTTTTGAAGAAAAAGAGTTGAAAGACGCGATTTGGGGTAGTGGTCAAAATAAATCTCCAGGCCCGGATGGATTCTCGATCGAATTCTTTAAGTACTATTGGGATATTTTTAAAACCGAATTACTCGAGGCTTACAATGAATTTGGTAGAAGACCCATTCTCCCGAAAGGTGTTAACTCGGCTTTTATAACCTTAATCCCTAAAAGTGAACAACCCTATCCACGTGAAAGATTTCAGGCCGATAAGTTTGATTTCGAGCATCTACAAGATCCTTGCAAAAATGCTTGCAAACCGTCTTAGAAAGGTTCTTCCTCACATCATTGACACATCTCAATCCGCCTTAATCAGAAATAGACAAATCATGGATGGCCCCCTAATCGTGAATGAAGTGGTGGACTGGGCAAAATCTAAAAAGAAATCCCTTTTCATCTTCAAGTCAGACATTGCAAAAGCTTTTGATTCGGTCTCCTGGGATTACTTAGAATCTATTATGGAACAAAAGGGATTTGGGAGCAAATGGCGTAAATGGATAAGAGAGTGCTTAAGTTCAGGAAGCTCTTCGGTTCTAATCAATGCTATCCATTCATCGGAATTTCGCCCGAGTCGTGGTCTCCGTCAAGGAGATCCCTTATCTGCGTTTCTCTTTACTCTCGTGATGGAAGGATTGAGTGAAGCAATAAAAAAAGCTGAGTGTAATAATAGTTATGTAGGATCAAAAATTGGAGATAACAATATTCTTTTAACCCATTTATTTTTTGCAGATGACTCAATTTTTTTTGGAGACTGGTCCGTCGACAACATCTTAAAGCTGATCAGAATTTTATTTTGTTTCCAGAAAGCCGCTGGTCTAAAACTCAACCTCGATAAAAGCTTGTTGTTTGGTATAGGTCAAAAGCATGAAGTTGTAGAGGCAATGGCTATGGTTATTGGCTGTAAAGCTAGGCGCTTTCCAACAACTTTCCTTGGCATGCCCATAGGGGTAAATATGGGATTAATTAACCCATGGCGAGGTCTTATTGACAAATTCCGTTCCAAATTAAGCAAATGGAAAATCAGAATGCTTTCCATAGGTGGAAGACATACCCTTGTCTGTAATGTTCTTGGTACCCTTGGCAACTTTCTCTTCTCCTTATTTAAAGTTCCAAAAGGTGTCCTTCGTATCCTTGAGAGGCTAAGAATAAACTTTTTCTGGGGAGGCGAGAAAGACAGCAGGAAAATTCCATGGGTCCAGTGGAAAGTTGCTCTCACAGACAGGAAGAATGGATGTCTAGGGATAGGCTCGTTGGAGGACTTTAATCGCTCTTTATTGTCCAAATGGTATTGGAGGTATAGAACTGAGCAAGGGGCTTTATGGGTTAAAATTGTGCAAAGTATCCATGGCCCCAATGGTGGTATAGAAGGTGCTGAGAAGATCAAATCAGGCCACACTTGGAGAAGAATAATTAATCAATGGGATGAGCTTATAGAGACGCCGTTGGAACCTAGAACTCTAATTAAAAAACATGTTGGAAATGGGAAAACCACAAAATTCTGAGACAATTGGTGGACAGGAGATCAACAGCTGTGTATAAAATATTCTCGATTATACAACCTTGAAATAAATAAGTTTATTACTGTTGAAGAAAAACTTAGAGGTGGGAATGGGACTCGAGACTGGAGAACCGACGGGAATATTAGGGACGGGAGAAGCAAAGAGGAGAGCATTCAACTTATTCAGGAAATTAATTCAGTGACTCTCTCAGACAAACAAGACGTGTGGGTCTGTCTCGATGGCCCAAAAAGGCGTTTTACTATAGGTTGGATGCGAAAAAGACTTGTTGACAAAATGCAGGAGTCGAATGGCAAATACAGAGGCTTAGGATGGATCCCAAAGAAACACAGAATCCAGATATGGAAAGGAGAAAGAAACAAACTTCCGACTAAGGATAATCTTGGGAAGATGAGCATTAATCTTGACTACAATCAGTTCGAGGTATGTAAAGAGGAAGCCGAATCCCTAGTCCATATAATCTTTAAATGTAATCTAGCACAGGAGGTTTGGGCTAAAGTTAGTTCCTGGTGGGGTTTTCATTTTCGTGATGATTATAATGGTCTTGAGGATCTGTTTGAAGATTTGATTTCCAAAGCCCATTCAAAATTGGAGAAAAATCTCTTGTTAGTTGTTGGTGTAGCCTTCTTTATCCAGTTATGGAAAAATAGAAACGACATCATCTTCAAAAATAAGCCCAACACGGTGGAGGAAATCTTTTCTAGAGCTCAAGGTGAAGCTTTACTGTGGATTCAGAGTAGAGCCAAGAAAGTGGCGATAGATAGGTGTTTGTGGTTAGATAATCCAAAAATTTCATGTAATCCTATGTAACCTTTTGTTGCCTCCCAGCTCCTGGCTGGGGGTGTTGTTTGTTTTATGTTAGTTGCCTTTTCAATATATATATATATATATATATATATATATATATATATATATATATATATATATATATATATATGTATGTATTTATGTATGTATGTATGTATGTATGTATGTATGTATGTATATATATATATATATATATATATATATATATATATATATATATATATATATATATATATATATATATATATATATATATATATATATATATATATATATATATATATATATATATATATATATATATATATATATATATATATATATATATATAGAGAGAGACAGAGAGAGAGAGACAGAGTAAAGTTCAAATGAGAACCCTTTTTTTTTGTGAGAACCTAAGAACCTTTTTACTGAATTTGTTTTTTTTTTTTCAAAAAAATGACTTAATACACTAAGTATATTTTACTTTTAATACAAGGTCGGTGTGCGGAGTGCACACTTGTATTAATCTAGATTGATCCTAGTGTGACCAAAAGAGCGGGGGTAAAGGGGGCCGCGTCCCCTTGCAAGGTTCTAAGGGGCAGCGCCCCTTGGCGGGTGATTATATATGGTTATCTATTCATAACTTCCTTATCAAAAATTCAGGAGGAACATATAACTACAACCCGTTTTGAGACATACGAATTTACACACACAAATTCTCTCTCATTTTGTGCCTACAATCTTGATTGTTCCTTCAAGGATTATCGAAGATCGGATTTCTCGTAACCCAGGCATATGGGAGAAATATCAATTTGGAAAGTGAACCTACATGATCCTTGAAGAATCCAATGATCACACATTCAATTTCTAGCATTTTTCTAACAATCAAAGCGATATTTTCTATTGGTGATCATGGCAGAATCTGTGAAAGATTTGACTTCGAAATTCAACAAACTTGACAAGTTTCAAGGGAATGATTTCGGACGCTTGTAGAAAAAGATGGACTTCCTGTTGACAACATTGAAAGTAGTGTATGTGTTAAGTACTCCGATGCCTGAAGTAGTGGAAAATGAGACTCTGGAACCGACTCGATAGCACAACAAGTGGGAGAACGATGATTATATCTAAAGAAGACACATTATGAATGGAATGTATGATTCCTTGTTCGATATCTACCAAATGTTGAAACACAATGGAATTATGGAATACCCTTGAATCAAAATACATCACTGAAGATGCTTCTAGTAAGAAGTTCTTAGTGAGTGATTTCAATAACTATAAGATGGTTGATTCAAGGCCTGTAATGGAACAATAAAATGAACTCCTTTGCATCCTGGGGCAATTCAGTTTACACAAGATGAATATGGACGAATCCATTGTTGTCTCGAGTGTAATTGATAAACTTCCCACTTCGTGGAAGGATTTCAAACATACTTTGAAGCGTCAAAAGGAGGAACTGTCTTTGGTTCAATTGGGTAGTCACTTGCACATAGAAGAATCTCTTCGTGTCCAAGAGAATGCCAAAAATAAGTGAAAAGTTGAATATGGAGAGCCTTCTGTTCATATGGTTGAAGACAAGAAAACAAACTTCAATAAAAAAGGAAAAGGAAAAAAAACGCAAGTTTGATGGACTCGACAGATCCAACAACAAAAAATCCACAGAATTGGTGTGTTGGAGATGTCATCGAGTGGGTCATAGGTAGCATGATTTTCGTGTAAAATTAACTATTGGTGCTGGTGGAAGTGGGAATGGAAATGGAAATGGAAATGGTGGAAAAGGTTCGAAAGACCAACGTCAACCAAAGGGAGGTCAGATTTTGACTAATCTTGATAATTATGTTAAGAATTATATTGTACATTATGTTTCTCATATTCCTGAGTGTAATTATGTACATGATGATGATTGTTCATGGTGGATCGAATCGGGTGCAACAACTAGTGTTTGCACGGACCAGCAGTGATTCGAGAAATTGACACCGTGGCTGATGGTTCCGTGTTACATATGGGAAACGAGTTAAGTGTACCAATATGTAGGATTGGAGTTGTTAATTTAGAATTTACTTCTGGAAAATTTGTTATACTATATGATGTAATATTAGTTCCTGATGTGTGTAAGAATCTTGTAAGTGGTACTTCTCTTAATTGTCTAGGATATAAACAAGTTTATGAATCAGATAGATATATTCTATCTCGATGTGGTGTATTTATTGGATTTGGATATCTATGTAATCGTATATTTCGTTTGAATGTAGTTAATAAAGTAAATGTTGTTAATTTTGCATTTATGTCATCTTCTTCATTTCCTAAAATTGATGACTCTATACTTTGGCCTAATAAATTGGGTCATGTCAATTTTAGAAGAATGCATGAAATGTCAAAAGATGGATTAATTCCATGTTTTAATAATGTTAAAACACAAGGATCGATCGAACAAGAACAAGAAAGTATTTTCACACAGAAAAACGTGTTGATCTCACACAGAGATCCTTTTGATTAATTTACCAAGTTACAATTACAAAACCCTAGCTATGATATTTATACAAACCTATACTACGTATATTTGGAGTATCCCTACATATCAGGGAACTCCCAACTATAAACTAGATATGTATGGAAACAAGATAATTACAAAATAAGATAAGTAACAAGATACGCTTCAGCTGATGTGCTTCAAAGGAAGCAATCAATAGCAACGGGTAAACGTACTTTTGACAGCATCAGATTCAAGTAGTGTTGTTGCTGATCAGCTGGTGCTGATGCTGAACAGCCCAACAATCTCCCCCAATTTGATGATGTCAAAACCTTATCAACAGAAGGAAGATTGACCAAGACAAGCGAGGTACTCAGCCTCCGTAAGAATCTCAGCCATGATCCATTTGTACTCAAGAGCATGAAGCTCAGGCTCTCTTTTCTTCAGTTTGTGAAAAATCAGCATATGAAATCCTTCAGCTGATTGAAACTTGAAGCATTCAAGACGCAAATGAAAAAGATGTTCAGTAGATGCTTTCTTCAGATCAGCAGTACGCATGAAGCACACATTTCCATCAGCATCTTCATAAAACATACCATGAACCAGAGTTCTGATCAGCTTAAGTGCCTCTGCCGAAGCACCAAAAGGAGGAATGTTGTTGAAGTCCTTAATCCCATAAGGAATCAGATGATGTTTCAACTGAGTGTTTCTCCTTCTTCTTCTAGATCCACTTGGACGATCTTTGACAGCACGAGAAGAAGTTGGAACAAGATCAAGACTGTAAGCCTTATCTATCCACCGTTGAAGAGCACCGCGATGCTCTTGGGAATGAAGACCTTTATGCTTCTGAGTGACTTGAAGCATTTCCTCCCACTCAGAGAATCCAAACTTTGCAACTTCGTTTATAAATACTTGTTCAGGAACAAGTACCTCTTTATCTTTCCTTTGAAGATACAGAAGCAGGATCTTTGCCCCTTTATTCTTGGAATAGCCCACCTTGACTATTGGAAGAGCTGAATGCCTTCTAGCAAAGACACTAGTATATTTTGCCAGATCGATTCTTCTATTTGCACTTTCAGCTCGACTAACAATTTTTCTTTGTTCCAAGGTCATGGAGTCAAACTGACTCAAGAGATCCTTTTGTTGGTTTATTCCTCCTTCCTCTTGAACCAGCTGTTAAGCAACCTTATCATCCTTTGAGCAGATGATTCGATTTGTCATGACCAGATTGTGCTCAGTAGCTAAC
This sequence comes from Cichorium intybus, assembly GCA_023525715.1. Taxonomy (NCBI): domain Eukaryota; kingdom Viridiplantae; phylum Streptophyta; class Magnoliopsida; order Asterales; family Asteraceae; genus Cichorium; species Cichorium intybus. The sequence continues at coordinate 105,277,088 of CM042011.1, forward strand.
TCTTCAACTTGTTCAATAGACATACACCATTCATCAGCTAGCTTCAGTACCTGAGGAGATACCTTCTGACGTTTTGATGACTCTTGTACGGAGGCGGACTCTGAAGAGCGTTTTCTTTTGAACAGTAGAGGGACATCATCATCCGAGATGTCAGCTGACAGGTGATCAGCATTTGAGACATGGGAAGTTTCAGGGGCAGGAGCAGAAGTACTTGGATTTTCTTCAGGAAAGGGTTGACCTGGATATAGGACGACAATGGGATCAACAAGGTAAGGCATATCGAAAAATCCTTCCTTGTCATCAATATTAGAAGCATATGCTAACATGGGCTCCCCCTCAACATTTGCTTCCTCCTCAGCTTCAGAACTTTCTTCTGGTCCTTGCTCCCTCTCAACAAGAGAAATGATGGAAAGATGAAGAGGATTTTTCTATGAAGGTCCCTCTTGAGGCATGACATTAGGTACATGCTCCCCCTCAGCATGAGACAAGACAATGTCTCCACTAATTAGTGCAGAGATAATATCCCCTTCAGGAAGAGGATATTGAGCACCAGACATATTCTCACCCTTTTTGGCATCATCACAGGGCGGAAGGGATGAAGGGTGGAGGAGGGGGCAGTGGTGGAGGTGGTGGTGGTGGTGGAGGAGGTGGTGCAGACGGTAGAGGCATATAATGATGATCAGTACCATCGGGACCAGGAGGAGGAGGAGGAGGCAAATCAGCAGCAGTTGCACCTTCTGGCATGATGCCGACCAGAGACCAGTAAAACAGTTCATTGAGATAAGCAACGTCGGTTTTAAGTTGTTGAAGACGGGAGGATTGAATTTGAGAGTTCTCAATCAGAATCTTGAGAGAGGCTTAAATGTCATCCAGTTGAGAAGAGCTAGATGATAGTGCAGGATGAGGGGATGAAAAGTAGATGTGTCGTGCCATTGAAGGAGCAATAAACACTGGTGGCTGTTCTTGTGGCTGTTCTTGTGGTTCAGGTTCAGGTTCAGGGGATGCAAATCGAATATGCACAGTGCCTCGTACTAGGGATGGAATCATACGAACATATCGAACATAGTGAGGACCATAGACGACATCCTCAGATACAACCATAGTAGTTTCCTCAACATCTGATGAGGTAGAGGAAGACTCAGAAGATACATTAGTGGAGGACTTGGAAGGAAGATCCTCTGCATCTGGTGAACTTTCTCTTTGAGGGGAGGGAATGCGTACGGTGGACCTGCGAGATGATTCTATGGATGTAACATCGGAGGGGATCTTTGAGAAGCAGGTGGCTGAGACCCAAATGCAGTGGAGTCTTCAGGATTTGCAAGAACCATTATCGGAAGGACAGGATGAGTGGTCCTGATAAGACATTCACCCTGATACGGTGAACTGATCCACCCAGTCATGCAGGCCGACATGGATGCGTCAGAGGCAGATGGAGCAGTGGGACCAAATATCTTGGAAGACAGAATCGGAAAAGTGCAAGCAACATCAGCAACTGAATGATATTCCAGAGATTCAAAACTTATAGCCAGAGCTAAAAATATTGGAAAGGTAACGTAGTTTGGGCGAGTCTTGCAGGAGACAAGATTAACCAACTGATAAAAAATGACTTGGGCAAAATCAAAGTTCTTGTTGAGGGCCATGCCATAGAGAAGATGAAGCTCATAAGTGTTCAGTTGATCCAGGCTGCTCTGTTTGTAGCCTAGACATCGCCCAATGACCCTAGTCAAGAACTTCCACCCAACAGGGAAGCATTGACGAAGGATAGTCTTTTCAGCATCTCGCTTTCGAGCAAGATTAGGATCATACCCCAGAAGTTGCACAACCGTTTTGGTATATTCTTCAGATGGTAGTTCAGAGAACGGAGTAAAGTAGGAAAAACGAAGGAAACGTCTGAAAGTGTCGACAGAGAGGGTAACTTGTGCTTGACCATTGCTAATCGTACCAACAATGGAGTCATGATCAGAGAGATAATCACATGTGTACCAGAATTCAGCAACCGTGGATGGTTTAAAAACTTCTGGCATTCCAGATATTGCGAAATTGAGTGGATGCCCTTTCAAGAAGTCGACGAACGGTTCAAAACCCTGATTATGGAGCATGGATGGAATCGAGAAAAGGCGGCAACATTAGTGGAAAGCACGAGAACATTTGTAGCAGGAGAGGCTTTAGCTTTGTGGAGAGCAGTGTGAGGAACAAACTCGAACACACGAGACATTGTAAGTTCAGAGAGGCAGTTTAGGGTTTAGGAAGGTGGGGACGATGATGAAGGTTTTTTACGTGGGAAGAGGTTTTAGGTTTTGTTTTGAAAATATATATGAGAAGGGATATTTTGAGAGAGTGTGCGAAAGGGAAAAAGGAAGCATCGGGAAGAGATCTTGTGATGATTTGGTGCCGAAATGTCAGGGACAGATGGCAATCATCAACGGTCATAATCTATTGCTGAGATACGAGAGATAAAGGCGGAAGCATAAACAGTTTAATCTCAGGAACAGAAGACCAAGCAATCCCTTGGCATAAAATGGACTAGCCAGTGCTTCATGTACTGAAGACTGTGCTTCAGCACATGGAGGGATCAAATGCCTTGCAGGGCATGCATGCAGCAACATCTTCTAGGGACAGGGTCTGGTAAGATATGAATTCATGAGAACAGAGAGAGAGAGAGAGAGACCCTTTGTCTTTTCATGACCAGACAATACAATCATCAGATGATACCATGATCAGCTGATGAGGCGGGTCAGTGCTTAGTTTCTCCGCAGGACACAAGACTTGGCATGCGGCAGCATGCTTCTAGGGACAAGGTTTGGTAGAACAAAAAGATAACAATTCACTTAGGCCCAAACAAGATGTTATTAGTAGGACAGGGCAATATCTCATCAGTAGATAGACTGTGCTGGAACACTGATGAGAGTGAGTGGCTCTATTACATCTCAGGGCCGGTCTTGCTACGGAGAAACGAGATTGAGACACATACAACAACATGCTTCTAGGGACGTAGTGTGTCAGAGTTGCAGACTAGATCAATGATCACTGTCAAATCAAAAAATCTCTGACTAGATCACCTTGAGAAGATTAAAAGGTGATTTTTCAAAAAAGCATTTAATCTAGGGGAAACGAATCACCTCCTAAAAGGGGAGTTTCGAGATTGCTGCAAGAGTCTATAAAAGGAAACAAAGGTCAGTGAACCAAAACACACAACTAATACATCACAAAAACATATTATTGCACAAAAGATGGCTGATAACTCATTTAAAAGATGGGACAAAGTCGAGGTGAAGATGTTGGATGAGGGGGAATATCAAGGAGGAACGTATGGAGGTGTGATCGTTGGGATATGGTTGCAGAGGTATGAGGTCCGGTTGACCACTCTAGCCGATGGTGAAACAGCAAGGCCAAAGACGGTTTCTTGCGGATGGGGTGCACTCCAGCCAGTACCACCAAAGGTGTTGTTGGAATTCAAACCATTCGACATGGTGGAGGTGTGGTACAGGAGAGGATGGTGGCCAGCGACTATCTTGAGGGCGACTGACCAAAACCAGTTCGTGGTTAGGCTTTCAGAGGATGTTCAGCTCTTCGTGGATGAGGGTGAGCTGAGGATCCATCAGCTGTACACCATGGGGAATCCATCTTTGTGGCAATATTTCAAACATTAGTAGAAGTTAGTCAATGTATGTGATCACCTGATGTAAGATATTTTTGTTTTTTAATGAAATGAAATGAAGTCTTTTATTTGAGACTTTCTTTTTCAAAACAAGCAAAAATAATAAAGAAAATACAATAATTATTGAGTAATCATTCCCAATTCACCAATGAAATATAGCATCTTCTGTTCATCGAGAGGTTTGGTGAAAATATCTGCCAATTGTTGGTCAGTTGGAATGTACATGAGCTCAATATTTTCTTTCTGAATGATGTCTCTGATAAAATGATGCCTGATGTGGATGTGCTTTGTCTTTGAGTGCTGAATAGGATTTTGAGAGATTAGAATTGCACTTGTATTATCACAGCAGATGGGTGTCTTTGTTAGAGTGAATCCATAGTCCATCAGTTGATTCTGAATCCATAACACTTGGGCATAGCATCTATCAGCAGCAACATACTCAGCTTCAACAGTTGAGCATGCAACTGATGACTGTTTCTTACTTGACCAGCTGATCAATCGATTTCCCAACAGTTGACATCCACCAGAGGTGCTTTTTCGATCAAATGAACATCCTGCAAAATCAGAGTCAGTGAATCCAACTAAGTCAAAAGAAGACTTACATAGGTACCAGAGACCCAAGGATGGTGTGTGCTTGAGATAGCGAAAAATTCTTTTGACAGCGTTGAGATGAGACTCTTTGGGCTTGGCTTGAAATCAAGCACACATGATGGTAGCATAGACAATATCAAGATGACTGGCTGTGAAATACAGTAGAGAGCCAATCATGGCTCTGTAGGATGAGGCATTCACATCAACACCAGCGGGATCAGCAGATAGTGAGACATATGTGCTCATGGGAGTTTTAGCAGGCTTGCAATCAGAGAATGGGAATTTCTTCAACATATCCTGAAGATACTTTCCTTGACTAATGAAAATTCCTTGAGGAGACTGCTTGACTTGAAGACCCAAGAAGAAGGACATTTCACCCATCATGCTCATTTCAAACTTTGAGGACAACACATCAGCAAATTCCTCACTCAGTTTATCATTGGTTGAACCAAAGATAATGTCATCGACATAGACCTGAGCGAGAATGATGTCATCACCTGATCTCTTAATGAAAAGAGTGTTGTCGATAGCGCCTCTGTGATATCCCTTTTCAAGAAGATAAGATGCCAGAGTATCATACCTGGCCTTGGGAGCCTGTTTGAGACCATAAACTGCTTTGTCTAGTCGATACAGATGATCAGGAAAGGCATCATTACTGAAACCGGGGGGTTGTCTAAGATAGACTTCTTGAGGAAGGTCACCATGTAGAAAAGCAGTCTTTACATCCATCTGAAACACTTTGAACTTCATAAATGAAGCAAAGGCAAGGAATAGTCTAATAGCTTCCAAACGAGCAATATGGGCAAAAGTTTCATCGTAATCAAGCCCTTCCATCTGAGTAAACCCTTGAGCCACCAAGCGAGCTTTGTTCCTAATGACTATTCCATCTTCGTCCATCTTGTTCCGGAACACCCATCGAGTACCAATGATAGTCTTTCCTTGAGGACATGGAACCAGAGTCCAAAGCTTGTGTCTTTGAAATTCATGGAGTTCATCCCTACATGGCCTTAATCCAGTCAGCATCAAGAAGGGCATCGTCCACCTTCTTAGGTTCAACAAGTGAGACAAAATTCATATAGAGATAGAAGTTGCTGGTGACTTGTCTTCGAGTTCGAACTCCTGATGTAACATCTCCAATAACTTGAGAGATAGGATGATCTCTGATAGTTGGAAGAGGTTGTAAGTGAGAGACCTCTTCACTTTCAGTGGTATTTGTTTGTACCACATCATCAGTGGAAGCCTCAGGAGTCGGAGGAGATTAAGGAGTAAGGTCGTCAGGGGCATGATTCTCAGGAAAAGACATATCATCAGAAGGAGAAGATGCAGGGAGATCATCAGTAGGAGACGATGCAGTGCGAAGAGGATTTGGTCTAGTGGAACTGATGAGATGTGGTTGAGAAGTTCTTCAAGGACGGAGTGCTCATGTACCTCATGCTGATGTGGAAAACTTGATTCATCGAACCGAACGTGGATAAATTCAATCACCTTTCTTTTATTTACATTGAAGATCCTGAATGCTTTGGAAATTGCAGAGTATCCCAAGAAAATACCATCGTCAGACTTTGCTTCAAACTTCGACCCTTGCTCCCCCTGTTTCAAGATAAAACGTGCATAACCAAAAGCGTGAAAGTAAGAGATGTCAGGGGATCGACCTTTTAGGACTTCATAAGCTGTTTTTCCATGCCTTTTGACGATAATGGATCGATTTTGAGTGTAGCAGGCAGTGTTAACAGCTTCAGCATAGAAAGATAGAGGAAGACCAACATCAACGACCATAGTTCTTCTAGCTTCAATCAGGGTTCAGTTTCTTCGTTCAGCCACACCATTTTTCTCTGGGGTTCTAACAGCAGAAAATTTTTGAAGGATTCCTTTCTCCTCACAAAAGGATTCCAGAATCTGATTACGAAATTCAGTACCATGATCACTTCTCAGCTGCTTTACCGTAAGATTGAAGAGAACTTCTGATTGTTTGATCAATGAAACGATTTCAGTAGCAGCATCACTTTTACTTCTCAGGAACATGACCCATGTACAACGAGAAAATTCATCCACAATCACTAGAGAATACTTTTTACCAGCAAGTGACACCATTGGAACAGGTCCAAACAGATCCATATGCATCAAGCTGAAAGGAGATACAATAGAAGAACACTATTTAGATTTGAATGAAGCTTTGACCTGTTTACCTTTTTCGCAGGCTGAGCACACTTTGTCTTTGATGTAGTTCATCTTTGGAAGACCTCGAACCAGCTGGTTTTTAGAAATCTTTGATATATTCTTGAAGTTTATATGAGATAGACGTTTGTGCCATAGCCAGTTGATGTGTGATTGTGCACGTGAAAAGAAACATCTCTTCAGGGATTGATCAGCTGAGAACATATCCAGGATGTAGATGTCATCACACTGCTTGGCAGAGAGAACAACTTCTTTAATAGCATCAATGATGTTCCCTTCTCTTTTATTGAAACAAACTTCGTAGTCAGCGTCACATAGTTGACTGATGGAGATGAGATTGTGCCTTAGACCTTTAACATAAGAAACATTAGAAAATTGTACAGATTTACAATGAATGGTGCCATAGCCTTTGGTTTTACCCTGACTATTGTCACCATATGTAATCACTGGGCCATTCTTCTTAACAAACTCTTCTAACAAGGACTTGTATCTAGTCATATGACAAGAGCATCCACTGTCAAGACACCAAATATTTTCATGGCCCTACAGTTACTAAAACACATGTGAGAACCTCAGTGAACCCATTTGGAAATGGGTTTGAAACAAGAAAAGATTTCATAGCACTCAGATGGAAGACAATTTAATGAATTTTCCTTTTTAGACCATTTGTTACAGCGAGTGGCCATATTTTCTTTTATGTCAGATATTGACTCAAAATTGCATTGATTTGCCATATGAGATGAGTCACCACATGTGTAGCATGTCCTGATGGGTTTAATTTTTTTTAGAAAGTTTGAATTTTCTCAAGGCTTTTGAAAAAGTATATTCTTTTCTTAAGTCATCAAATACAGCATCAGAGATAGTGCACTCAGGAGCTTCACAGGCAATATTCGTGACAGTATGAAATTCACCATCAGATATTGGGAATCTGATGAGATTCTCAGTACTAACTCAAATATTCTCATGTTCAGCTCCTTTAATGGAAGAATCAATAGCCCTGATTTTGGTTTGAATGTCAATGTTACCTTCATGATTGACAAAACAATGTTTTTCAATGAGTTCATTTCTCTTTTGAAAGCTTGAGTGAACGAATTTATTTTTAAAATCCTCAATCAGTTCTTCTTTTGAAGGAAAAGCAGGTTCAGATTCAACCTTTTTGAAAATCTTAACACCATACTCAAAATCTCCACCAAGAATTTTGGTGGCCTGAAAGGATATCTGATCATTTATGAGTTTAGATACCTTTTTGTGAGAAACAGTCCAATTTTTTATGATCTGCTGAGTATGTTTAGTTTCAGTTTCAGCAACTTGTTTTTCATCAAAAAGCAGTTTGTTAGACAAGATAAGGTCACGACATTCAATTTTGAATTTTGAGTAATCAAGATCCTTATTTTTTATTTGATTTTTCAATTTTTCATTTTCAAGAGTCAGATGATGTTTGTTAAAGTTAGAATTTTCAAGGCAAACACTCAAATAATCAAAAACTTTTATTTTTTCATTTAAAGACATGTTAACAAAATCTTTGACCTGATACAATGAAGAAGAGTCACAATATTTTGCAACTTCAGCATCAGCAGCACTTGTGCAGCTGCTCGACTCTTCAGTAGATCAACTGGTAACGGCCATCAAACACATGTTCCGATGCTCATCATCGGAGGAATCAGCTTCTTCTTCCCACTTCTCCTTCTCTTCTTCAGCAATCAACACCTTTGAGCCCAGATTCTGCCTTTTAAGAGAGGCCACAAGTCTTTTGTATTTGACTTCATAAGACTCATCTTTGGAGTCAGCTTTCTTCATATTACAGTCATTGGTGAAGTGTTCAGTACTTCCACATTTGAAGCACTTGCCATCATTCTTCTAGTCAGCAATAGTTTTGGAACTGTCGCTGACAGACTTTCTGAAGTTAGAGAAGTTTGGTTTGAACCCACCAGAGGAGCGTTGAGACCCTGTGTTCCTGCTGTCTTTGTACTGATTGAATTTCTGAACAATCAGTGCTGCTTGAGATGCAAGATCAGCCATGTGCTTGAATTCCTCGTCTTCAGCATTTGATTCTTCAGCAGCAGCAACTTCAATGTCATTATCCTCCTGATTCTTTGAAAACAAAGGAGCAGATCTTTCATCCCGACTATCTCTCATTATTTCTTTCCGCTGAGCCTTTATCTCTTCATGGCTGCGGAGATTCCCGAACAGACTCTGAAGATCCATGGAGTGAATCTTCTCACTGTTTTTAAGAACATCAACATGATGCTCCCATTTGTCATCCAAGGAGTCGAGAAACTTGAGAACAAGGACATAGTCAAGCTTGACAATGTTGAACCTTCTCATATCATTCACAAGGCAGTTGAATCGATTAAAGGTCTGAGTGATGGTTTCATTCTTGTAGGCGAAGAAGTGCTCGTACCTTCGGTTGAGGGTGTTCTCCTGAGCAGCTCTCACTTCAGCAGTGCCTTCAAAGGCGACAGTGAGAGTGCTCAACATCTCTTTAGCAGAGAGACAGTTCTAGACCAGATGGTAAATCTCATAAGGAAGAGAATTACCAATGGCGGCTCTAGCCCGAGTGTCAAGGTCGACAAGCCGCTTGTCATCTTCGGTGAATTCATGGGTAGGAGTGGCTTTCTTCTCACCAGGGACACCATCATTGGTGACAGTAAAGTGAGGAACATAAGGGCCCTTTTTGAGAATGTCCGACATATGATAACCCATGGTTTCAAGAACTATGAAAGCCGTGCTCTTCCACATGCCAAAGTTATTGGCATCGAAAGGAGGAATTTTGTTGCTAGATGTAGAAGAAAACGAGGAAGACATTCTTGAACGATTCAGAAACCTGCTCTGATACCAGTTGTTAGAACACAAGGATTAATCAAACAAGAACAAGAAAATATTTTCACACAGAAAAACGTGTTGATCTCACACAGAGATCCTTTTGGTTAATTAAGCAAGTTACAATTACAAAACCCTAGCTATGATATTTATAAAAAGCTATACTACTTATACTTGGAGTATCCCTACATATCAGGGAACACCCAACTATAAACTAGATATGTATGGAAACAAGATAATTACAAAATAAGATAAGTAACAAGATACGCTTCAGCTGATGTGCTTTAAAGGAATCAATCAGTAGCAACGGGTAAACGTCCTTTTGACAGCATCAAAATCAAGTAGTGCTGTTGCTAATGCTGAACAGCCTAACATATATTAACACTGAAAAGTGTAAAACTGGCATGCTTACTAAAGTAACAAAACTACCATTTCCAAATGTTAAAAGAAATTCAAATGTTTTGGAACTTGTTCATAGCGACTTGTGTAATTTCCACTCTACTTCAACGTTGAGAAGTAATAAATATGTTGTGACATTCATTGATGATTGTACTCAGTTTCTTATGTTATTTATTTTACATGCCAAAGACGAAGCTTTGGAGAAATTTAAAATATACACAACCGAAGTTGAATTATAATTAGGTGTTTCAATAAAACGCCTAAGAACTGATCATAGAGGGGAATATATGGATCCCATATATTTTCAATAAGTTGGAATCACTCATGAAAAACATCACCTTACACTCCACAATAGAATGGAATATCGGAGCACAAAAATCGAATTCTAAAAGAATTGGTAGATACGATGCTTTCTTACTCGGGTTTGAGTGACAGATTTTGGGGAGAGGCTATGTTAACAGCCAACTATGTTTTGAATAGGGTTCCAAATAAAAGAAACAAAAAGGCCCTATATGAACTTTGCTTCAAGAAAACTCCAAATCCGAGGTATTTTCGAATTTGGGGTTGTAGAGCGGTTTCCAAGTTAACTGAACCCAAAAGAAAGAATTTAGGTAAACGTGGAATTGATTGCATCATTATTGGATATGTTGAGCGTTCCAAGGCTTATATGTTTTATGTAATGGAACCTAATGATTACGTGTTAGTTCACACCGTGATTGAATCACGTGATGCAGTTTTTGATGAAATGAGATTTTCATCAATTATTAGGCCTAAGGATCTGATTCCTAGTACTAGTGAAGCGCCAAATCCATAAAAATGGATGATGTTGTCGAACGGGAAAAACAAGAGATTCGAAAAAGCAAAAGAGGTTGAATTACCAAAAATTTTGGTTCTGACTTTCAAGTATATTTAGTGGAAGGATCTAGAGATGCGATTGGCTCTCAATATGCATACTGCTATAGCATAGAAGATTATCCTAAGACATTTAAAGAGGCTATGGAGTCTCGAGATGTTGCGTTTTGGAAGGAAGCAATTGATGATGAAATGTCTTCAATTCTTGAGAATAACACTTGGGTGTTATCAGATTTGCCTCCAGGTTCTAAAGCACTTGCATGTAAATGGATATTCAAAAAGAAAATGAAAGTTGATGTAACCATTCATAAGTTCAAGGCTCGGTTAGTTATTCAAGGGTTTAGGCAAAAACCCGGTATTGGCTATTTTGACACTTATGCTCCAGTGACGCGGATTTCTACCATTAGACTGTTGGTTGCTTTAGCAGCAATACACAATCTGATTATTCATCAGATGGATGTGAAAACATCCTTCTTGAATGGTGAACTTGATAAAGAAGTTTATATGAGACAACCAGAAGGTTTTGTTATGCCCGGAAATGAGCATAAAGTTTATAAACTTGTGAAATCCTTGTATTGGCTGAAACAAGCACCTAAGCAATGGCATCAAAAGTTTGATGATGTTATTTTACCAGTGGATTTGTATTAAACCAATGTGATAAATGTTTTTATAGTAAGTTTGATGCTACTGGTTTGGGTGTCATCATTTGTTTGTATGTGGATGACATGTTGATCTTTGATACAAACCAAGATCAAGTAGATGATACAAAGAAACTATTGTCATCTAAGTTATCTATGAAGGACATGGGGGAGGCTGATGTAATCCTTGGAATAAGCATTAAAAGGATGAACAAAGGATCCTAGTGTGAAATTGATCCTAGTGTAATCACATTATATTGAGAAAATTCTCAATAAGTTTAACTTTGGTGATTGTTCTCCGATGAGTATCCCTGTGGATCCTAGTGTGAAATTGATGCCTAATAATGGCATGCCCATTTCACAATTGGAATACTCTAAGGCAATTGATATTGCTTATGTTGTAGGAAGATTGAGTAAATATACTAGTAATCCTAGTACTAAACATTGGCATGCAAGTCAAAGAGTATTTAAGTATCTTAAAGGAACTGCAGATTTATGGTTTGAGTTACTTGGGATATCCTTTGATCCAAGAATGGTATTTAGATGCAAGTTGGATTTCATACTTGGAGGAGTATTCCTCAACAAGTGGTTGAGTATTTTTACTTCGGGGAGGAGCCATCTCTTGGGCTTCCAAGAAGCAAACTTGCATTACGAGCTCTACAATGGAATCTGGATTTGTTGCGTTAGCTGTTATTGGTAAAGAAGTAGAGTGGTTGAGAAATTTGATTCATGAGATTCCATTATGGTCAAAGCCAATTACACTTATTTCTATCCACTGTGATAGTTCTGCCACCCAGGCTAAAGCATATAGCCAAGTGTATAATGGCAAGTCTAGACACTTGGGTGTTAGATATAATATGATTAGAGAATTAATCATGAATGGTGTAGTTTCGGTGGAGTTTGTGAGAACGAAACAGAAGTTGGCAGATCATTTGACTAAAAGTCTAGCAAGAGACTTATTGCACAAGTCTGTTGTTAGGATGGGTTTAAAGTCGATTTAATTCTATTATCGTGAGACACCGAATCCCCTTCTAATTTAATGTAGAAGCTGAATTCAATGTGGAAAGCTCACACTTGTAGATTGGACCACATAGTTAATCATCCCTGATATGTGTTCGGTACTGTCGTAGGTAAGGTTGAAGTTTAGCGTCTTAATAATTCATTTGAAAAAGTGTATTGCAGGTACATGATATAAAGGAATTACCTATGTGATTGTGAAGTGTAGTCGCGCTTTAAAAGGTTGTGGACTTGACCTTTATACAATCATCAGAGGATTAGGACACAAGGTAATAATAGTGTTAGGTTACTTAAAGTAGTTGGGAATTGTAAATTTGTATGTGTTTTTTACTTCAGGTATTCAAATGGGTTGACGATTTCAATCGTTAAGACACCACGATTCTCGAATATTTGAAATGTGTAAAATACTAATATGAAAATTCAATCGATTCGACATTTTCATTTATGTGCAAGTTTAAGTGTGTTTAAATTACTTTTTGTGTAAATACATGGTTACATTAAAATGGGGAGGATTGTTGTTGATTTTAGTGTCACTGGTTCATTTTATGTAACGAGATTTATACATGTATGAAAGGGGATTATATTTTAGTTTTAATACAAGTTCAATGGTATGGAGTGCATACCTGTATTAATCTAGATTGATCATGGTGCGACTAAAAGAGCGGGGGTCAAGGGGGCCGCGCCCCCTTACAGGGTTCCAAGTTGGCGGGTGATTATATATGGTTATCTGTTCATAACTTCCTTATCAGAAATTCAGGAGGAACAGATAACTACAACCCGTTTTTGAGACTTACGAATTTACACACACAAATTTTCTCTCGTTTTGATCAATATTCTGTGCCTAGAATCTTGATTGTTCCTTCGAGGATTATCCAAGATCGGATTTCTCGTAACCCAGGCAGAAGGGAGAAATATTGATTCGGAAAGTGAACCTACACAATCCTCGAAGATTCAAGTGATCACACATTCAATTTCTACCATTTTTCTAACATTTATTTTTTATTTATTAAAAATATAAAAATAATTAACGGTATGCTATATTAAGTTGATTTTTCAATATATAAAACTTCTTTATTATTTCACTTCTAATGCTAACCCTTTCATTTTTAACATGATATACTTCTTTATTGGTATAATACTTAATTTGTTAATTTAAATATAATGTTAAAGAAAAAACATAAATCAAATTTTCAATTAAACATAAAAGAAAATCCGAAAACTATTTTTTAAATAGTTAAACCTTTTAAATGTAAAACCTAAATTGCTATGCCAAATTAATTAAATATTGTCCAATATCTATTTTTATAATCATGCAAAGCTTTAAAAAGGTAGTTTTAAATATAACTAACAATAATAATAGTTCAATTGAACATTTATTTAAAATTACATTGTTTCCTTACAAACAAAAAACAATGTTTGATATTTGAAATAATCATAATGATCAAAACAAAAAAATGGACAAATAAGTTATTTTCAAAGTAATTGTCCATAACAATAGTTAAAAATTATACTAATTAAATATTATATCTAAATTGATTAACGTGCAACCTACGGATAAACGTCATTGGAATGATGTCGTTCTAAAATATGGTTATCTTAATTAATTAATCATACATATAGTTAAAAATGACACTAAATTGAATATATTTCAAAATAGTTACTATGTTTTATATCAACTTAAAATAAAAATCATTATTACAATGTTGGTATAAGTCATCCAAATCAATGTGGTGCAAGATATGCTCTTTATCTTAAACCATATTCAATTGAGACTCTCACCTCTTCAACTTTCAGCTGTTTAACTGTTACGCTAATTTATTTAAATACTAAAACTCTTCATCTTTTAACTAATTAACTACTACAACCCAATATTTTTTAACTTATGGTATTTAATTGTTATTTAAGACGTCTTGGTGAATATAAAGGTATATATAGTTCACATAGCTAGATTAGGTTGTTAGAGTTTGAAAATAAGATAGAGGAAAAAGATGACTTGAGAACACACAAATATACTTTGAACGTTCCTCTTTATTTATACTAAAATAGAAACTAGAAATTTTTTCTAATAATAATTGTAATATAAATATATTCATATATTTTATTAAATATTTATTAATTAAATACTTTTTATTCAAAAATTGAAATATTACATATGTTAATATGATTAAAGTATTATTTTATTAATACAACATTTCAACTCCTATGTAGTGATTATTTATCAATTTGAAGCTTACCTTACAATTATTAAATGATATTATTACGATTACAAGTCTCACATATTATGATCACCAACAATACATTTCTCGTAGACTACATACTTATTATTATTATTATCTTTTATTATTATTATTATTATTATTATTATTATTATTATTATTATTTAGATAACCATTTAAATGTATTTCCTTATATTTTTAATGTTGACCGTCTATAGTAATTGACTTAAAAAACATGATTATGTTTCTTCTTTGAATTTTGGATCATAAATTATTATTGATACATATGGCACAAACATTTAATATTTAGTTTCACATATTTTTTTTTCAAGATTTCAAGTGTTTATGTTCATATTTGATCTATCAATATATTTTGTCATTATACTCTTGCGCAACTCACGGAAATACGCCTAACTAATCTAATAAATGGAAAGACACACTTTAGAGTGATGCATAACAACCATTTTATAAGAAGAAATAATACTAGCATGAACAATATCGAGTATGGTAATACAAGACCATACTTACAAAAATAATTTAAAAAATAATACAATACTACACTGACACTGGATTACATAATCATTACATTAAATGCACATGTACTATTTTGACGCTATTATATTATTGTACATCCGATATTCTACAAGCACTTCCCTATCGATTTCACACAATCTACACAAGACTTCAACTATGGTACTCATCCTCTACTGTTGAACTTCACTTGTTGTTGAACTCCCAAGACTGTTGAAGAAACTGAAACATTGCTGCTAGTTGCAGGGGTCACTTGTATTCGACAATCTCCCCTAAGTGACTTCAGAAACTTATTAACTCCAAAAACCTAGTTGATCCGCTAGATAATATGGACTTTGACTTCAAGAGTAGTGTGTTTGAACTTTGGGTTTCGTCTACAACACTCGGTAGATAATATGGACTTTAACTTCAATAGTAGTGTGTTTGGACTTCAGGGTTTTGTCTACAACACTCTCAATCTGGATGTTAGAGTACCTTCTTATCTGCCTTTGACGAAGGAACTTCTTGGGAATAGTTTTGGCTTCGTAGTAGACCAAACA
Source organism: Cichorium intybus (assembly GCA_023525715.1). NCBI lineage: Eukaryota > Viridiplantae > Streptophyta > Magnoliopsida > Asterales > Asteraceae > Cichorium > Cichorium intybus. The sequence continues at coordinate 105,292,524 of CM042011.1, forward strand.
AGTTATAATTTGTTTGTAGCCTCAAGTTTTATGTCTTCAACGCCTTCAAGCTTCGTATGCAATTCTTCTACTTAATCGTTGTCAAAGTTTTACCAAAATTCACCATCAATAGATCCCAAGTCATACAGAAGCACATCTAATGTGACAACCGTCAAAATTGGTCAACAAAAGTCAACTTAAGTCAACTGGAGCGTACATTAGGTAAACATGATGAAAGGTAATTTTCATAACCTTTACAATGTATTATTGGATATTATAATACTACGTATGCTAATTTAAAACAATTATCGAGTAAACGCTGTAAAATCGGATAATAAACTACAGTAGCGTAAAAATTCGATAATCACAAAAATATTATTTTGGTATTAATAATATTCATAACACGATGTATTCGCGCTCAGGAATCCGTAGACGTATAGAACGTCGAAAACGGAGTTCGCATGTGAAATATACAACAGTTAATCGCTGAGCACAATAAACGTACACATGGTTTGGACACTAAAGTACATTACGAGGTGCCTTAAACATCAAAAATAAAGTAACAGAACGCATATTATGAAGCATAATATTGTCTAGTATTTAATTTCATAACCCGATTAATTTTTCGATAAAATGCCAAATATCGCGTATTCGGAAGAATACCGCGCTTAAACGCGTATATCTTCGCATAACGAATTATGAATCAATCTAAATAGGTGTTTACTAATAGTTTTATGTATAATATTGATTTACATAATTATTAGTAAATAAATCTCCGAAAACTTATAAAAAATACGCAAAACTTTTTATCGCGTTTTATAAAAACACTCACAATTATATAATCATAGTGTATAAATAATAAAAGACAAACACCCTGCCCCTACCCCCCCCCCCCCCCCCAAACCGTCGGCCATCACACCACCCTCACCACCATCCTCTTCAACTCCATCACCCAAAGCTCTAGATTATGATTATGATTTCCATGTTTATATTAAATAAATAAATACACCATACTCTCCATGTATACATATATATATATATATATATATATATATATATATATATATATATATATATATATATATATATATATATATATATATATATATATATATATATATATATATATATATATATATATATAGGGTCCGGTTCCGGTGAGGACTCTTTTTTCGGTGAGGACTCGCGAGGACACCTTAAAAAAATTGAAAAAAATATAAAAAAATACAAATCATAAAATCGAGAATAGTACTATTTCATTATCAAAAAAAATTTGAATATATATATATATATATATATATATATATATATATATATATATATATATATATATATATATATATATATATATAGGGTCCGGTTCCGGTGAGGACTCTTTTTTCGGTGAGGACTCGCGAGGACACCTTAAAAAATTGAAAAAAAATATAAAAAAAATACAAATCATAAAATCGAGAATAGTACTATCTCATTATCAAAAACAAATTTGAAAAAAAATTTGCATCATTGCAAAACGTAATGATCCAATTTTTCTGTTTTTATTTTGAATCATTATTTCATTATAAAAAAAATAATGATCCAAAAGTTTTTTGATTCTTTTTTTTCTCCGATATAGTACTATGATCCTTTTTATTATATATATATATATATATATATATATATATATATATATATATATATATATATATATATATATATATATATATATATATATATATATATATATATATTTATATATATATATATATATATATATCAATTTTTTAAGGTGTCCTCGCAAGTCCTCACTTTAAGAAGTGTCCTCACCCGATCCTGATTCTATATATATATATATATATATATATATATATATATATATATATATATATATATATATATATATATATATATATATATATATATATATATATATATATATATATATATATATATATATATATATATATATAATGACTAAAGATCTCCAACTCACTCCCCCATTCTCTCTTGAAATCAGCCCACACCCCCTCCCACACCACCTCCGGCCACCGTTCACCACCTCTGGCCGCCACTCCGCCACCGTTGACACACCGGTTGCCGCTTAAAAACCTTGTTATTTCGGAGTGTTTGTTCAAGTCCAAACCCAAGTCAAAGCTCGTTTGTAATAAATCACGCTTCAAGGGTAAGTTCATGCCCCTTCTTTTCATATTTATTCAAGTTCTTAGAGGAAGAATATAAGTTGTACTGTAAAAATGTCAATTTATACATGTTTCTAACTAGTTTTGTGTAAAAATGTTTTCTACTTGAAATAATGTTAGATCCAAGTATTTTGAACAATATTATGTGATATGTTTAGTAAAAATAATTATAACCAAGTTATTGTAAGTTCTATATGCCCAAGGATGATCATAAAATGATATTACTAATAATACATGATCCTATAGGGTCACACCAACAACAAGTTTGACACCGATTGATCATTTGGAATGTTAAATTTGATTTAACATCAAATGATACTAAACTTGCAATTTAATCTTGTAAGTTATTATTGTTTGAGGTAAATAATAATAACTACAAAATTAAAGGTTGATTAATAATTCATATGTGATGAATTAATCATATATATGACAATTAAATTATTTAAATTGTTAAATGATTTAATTGATATATAAGTAAGCCTTTTATTTAATTTTATTGGTAAATTAAATAAAATATACATATTGTTATATATATGTATACAATTATACAATTAAGATTGTATGTTTAGATGGTTTATTTATGTATATGATTATGGGTTAAAAGTTATCCCATTAAAGAAATAAGAAGATGTATTATTTATACGCTTTTAATTATCTAAGTTTTATAAATAATAAAACCCAACTAACTCTCGTTTTGACCATGATATTTTCGGCCATGATGGAGAGACAAAGCATGCATTGAGTTCTTAAAAGTAGTGGAAGATGCTTTATGTCTTCTAGGTTTGACTATAGAAAATACATGGGTCTTTCTTTTAAGCTAGTTGCATTTTGCTTTCTCCCTTTTGTGTGTGAGTGGCCGTAGATATCAAAGGAGAGAGGGAGACCATCTTCTTACTTCAAAAATTCAGCCAAGAACATTCTCCATCTAATATGCAAAAATCGTTTGAAGCATAAAAGTTTAAAGGTGTTCTTCTTGCAAGTTGTGAACTAGCATTCAAGGGTGATTAAGCTTGTGGTGGACTAAGCTATAGAGGGATTCTAACTTGATTCCTTGTCATCAAAATCGTCCAAACTAAGGTCAAGAAGAAAGGGTATGATCTTGAACTCCATCTATGCTTGTTCTTCATCTTATCTCTACATGCATGTAGCATGATCCTCTTGGAAGTGAAATTTGTGTTCATGTTTTTGCTTCCGTTGCAACTTAAAATTTTGAAACTCATTACTTGAACACATGATTTCCAACAATTGGTATCAGAGCCATGGCTATATTGCATGTTTAGATAATAAGTTTATTTGGATAAACTTGGTTTTTGAAAGCCATGAATGTTCATCTTCTTGAATGAAAGTTTCATGCATGGCTTCTTTGGCAACATGCAAATGTTTAATCTATGATTTTATGTAACCAACTATATTTTATGTTTGCATGCATTTGGTTACATAATTGTTGCCTTAGAAAAACAAAGTGTTGATTTTCTTATGATTTTATGTGATAAAATGGTGCATAAACAAGCCAAGGACCATATGATGCATGTTTTGTGTTTAAACTCGATATGGTTGTAATCTATTCTTTTATTCAAATGGTTTGTAATAATAATTAGTTATTTCCTTCTTTTATTCATTTTGTAATTATTAGAATAGTTGTATTTTATATTTTTCACAAAATGTAACAAGAGAAGGAAGAAAAGACCAAGAGGAGATTACACCCAACAGCAACATTTTCCTGCATGGCTGCTGTCCAATTTCGAACCTGTTAAGAAGGTTCATAAAAATTCATATCTTGGTCATTTGGTGATATACTTGTTGGTAACTTTAATATCTAGTATATACATTAAGTTTTGACAAGTATAAGCATCATTATGACCAAGAATGAAGTGAAGAAAGCAACAAAACCACAAGAAAACCCTCCTGCTGGGCTGTTTCTGTCGAGAATTTTGAGGAGCCCAAAGAAAAATCACAACTCATTACATGGTGTCAAGAAATGGTGGTTCAAGTATCATTTGATGTTATAAAAGGCTTGGCAAAATTGTAGCCAAATCGAAGATCATTTGGTTGAGTTTTTTGTCACCTTTTTGTCCCTAGGTTTGTACTTGATATTTCATGTATGGCTCACATGAAATATCAAACTAGTTGGCTTGTGTTTATGCACCCATGCATGCATGTGATGATTGAATGTTTTATGATTTTATGTTGTGGATGAAAATAAGATTTTGCATGCTAGACAACCTAGATAATTAAACATAATCATCAAGGAGTTTGTAATTTTCAAATTGACATTTAAAAACATAAGATGTAATACAATTGGTTTTATTAAAAATGGGTTTTGTTATAAAACCTATAAAGTCAAGTTTTGAAAATAAATGAAAGAAATAAAATGGAGATTTTATGAACTCTTACAAACTCCAACCCTAAATAATAATGGTAATTATTTAGGATTAAAATTGGTTCTCATGTATGTGATCAAACTCAAACTTAATATTGGATATTAATTGTAATCTTGACCACAAACAAAGAATCAATAAAATGGAGATTTTATGATTAAGGAACCAATTAACAAAATAAGATTTTAATGGTACCATGTTCATTGGATGGATGCAATCTACATGATACCATATGTTTTTCAAAATTAGAAATGTAAAACATACAAATCCCTTTCGAAATACAAATCAATGTCGTCCCTCTTAAAGACACTCATGTATCACTTGAATATCCTTGTGGGATAAAGGTTACCTAACCACTTGGAGTCTTCTTGTGATACAAGAGGTAGTTTTGCAATATTGATGGGATAAATGACACCTAACCATTAATAGTTGTCAACACTACACGTCCGTTTAAGTAGGATGATTTGTTTGGAAATCTTTTGTGATAAAGGTCACCTAAACATTAGAAATCCAAGGCATAGATGGGATCAAACATGCCAAACTTATAAATGTTATAATGGGATCCCATAACTCTAGAAATTATATTTGGATATAATTGGTAAACCGTTACCTACCTTGTTGATTCGAATAGGCGGGATAAAGGATACCTAACCGCTTGTTTGTATTGCAACTTGGATTCTAGACCTTAATCAATTAAAGTTTATGAAACAAGAAAGGGTATTAATTATTAAGGACTTAATATCATAAATTACTAAATTGAACCTTGTTAAAATTTTGTAGATGGCACCAAACACAACAAACCTGGCTCCAAACAAAACTTCACTACGGTCTCTCATTGAGGGAGAAAAACTCAACCATACCAACTTCTTGGATTGGTACCGTAGTGTGAGAATAGTTATCAAACAAGAAAAGAAAGAATATGTTCTCAATGAGCCACTTCTTGAAGAGCCACCTGCCATTCCTAAGCCCGCACACGATGCATGGCTTAAAAAGATGGATGACTCCATTGATGCATCATGTCTAATGTTGGCAACTTTGATTCCTGACCTTCAGAAGGATTTAGAGAATCATTCGGCCTATGACATGATTAATCAATTGAAGGAAATGTTCCAACAACTTGCAAGAACGGAAAGGTTCGAAACTGTTCGGGCTTTCCATGCTTGCAAGATGGAGGATGGGCAGACGGTAAGCTCTTATGTGCTCAAAATGAAGAGTCACATTGATCATTTGGCACGTCTTGGAGTTGTGATGCCCGAAGAGCTAGCAACGGATATGATCCTTAACTCCTTGACAAAGTCTTTTGATCCCTTCGTCATGAATTATAACATGAATGGTTTGAACAAGACAATCCCGGAATTGCATGGGATGCTAATTACCGCGGAAAAGAATCTGCCTAAGAAAACCACTCAAGTTCTCATGATCAAGGAAGGTGGGACAAAGAGAACTAGACCCGAACACCCCAACAACTCCAAGGGCAAGGGTAAGGCAAAGGTTGTCAAAGGAAAGGGCAAGAAAGTTGTCCAACCATCCCGCCCGCCCAAGAAGAAGGCAAAGGTTGCCAAAGAAGACGCGTGCTTCGAATGTGGCAAAGTTGGGCATTGGAAGAGGAATTGCCCTACCTATCTTGCGGAGTTGAAGAAGAAGAAGGCTGGTGAGGGCACTTCAGGTATCTATGTGATAGACCTAGAACTTTATAATTTATCTCCTAACACATGGGTATTTGATACTGGTTGTGGAAATCACATTTGTAATATGTTGCAGGGGGTTCAAAAGGAGTAGGCGACTGAAGGCAAACGAGGTAGTACTCCGGGTTGGAAACAGTGCAAGGGTTGCGGTGGATTCAATTGGAAGTTTTGATTTATTACTACCTAGTGGCTTGTATTTGACATTGTTGAATGTTTATTATGTTCCTAGCTTGACTAGGAATATTATTTCGGTTGCTAAGTTGAGACAATGTGAATTTGATCTTTCCTTTATGAATGATGATATTTGTGTTTACAAAAATAATGTGTTCTATTTTGAGGCTAGGCCTTTAAATGGAATTTATGAAGTAAACCTTGATGAAAAGACTAACCATGACTCTTTATACCACACTTTCACCAAGAGACCCAAATGTGATTTGAGTCAAATTTATCTATGGCATTGTCGCCTTGGGCATATAAACAAGAAACGCATATCCCAACTTCAAAAGAGTGGACTTTTGAAGGCAAATGAGAATGACTCATTTGATATATGTGAATCTTGTTTACATGGCAAGATGACTAAAGCTCCTTTCTCCGGAACCAATGAGAGGGCAAAGGACTTGTTAGGAATCATACATACGGATGTATGTGGTCCTTTCAAGCCAATGACTAGATATGGTGAAAGATATTTCATCACCTTCACTGATGACTTTAGTCGTTTTGGTTATGTTTATTTAATTAAACATAAACATGAGGCGTTTGAAATGTTCAAAACGTTTCAAAGTGAAGTGGAAAACCAACTCAACAAAACAATTAAAGTTCTACGTTCTGATAGAGGAGGTGAGTACTTAACTACAAACTTTATGGATCACCTTAAGACTTGTGGAATTGTTTCACAACTTACTCCACCTGGAACACCACAACATAATGGTGTATCTGAGAGGCGGAACCGAACACTATTGGATATGGTTCGATCCATGATGAGTAGAAGTACTCTACCTTTATCATTTTGGGTTATGCTTTACAAACAGCTGCTCGTCTCCTAAACGTGGCACCTACTAAGAAGGTTGATAAAACGCCTTATGAGATATGGCATGGAAGGGTTCCATCTTTATCCTATCTCAAGGTGTGGGTTTGTGAAGCTTATGTTAGACAAGAAGCTTCAAACAAACTAGAGCCCCGTTCAACTAAATGTATCTTTATAGGGTATCCGAAAGATTGTCTTGGATACTACTTCTATTATCCCATCGAGAATAAGATATTTATTTCTCGAAAAGCTGAATTCCTAGAAAACAAGTTTCTGACGGAAGAGGCTAGTGGGAGGTTTGTGGAGCTTGAAGAACTTCAGGAACCACAACCTGATACACAAGAACTTGGATCTAGCATTCAACAAGAAATTGTTGAACCTGAACAAACAGTTGATCAGGAACAAATTGTAACACAAGGTGTTCGCAAATCTGGTAGGGTTCGATTTGAACCTGAAAGGTATGGTTACCTTATGATGGAAGAGGAATGTTATACGATAGATTCTGATGAACCCGTCAACTACCAGAGTGCAATGTCAGATCCTGAATCTGATAAATGGCTTGAGGCCATGAACACAGAGATGCAATCCATGCACGATAACCAAGTTTGGGACTTGGTTAATCTTCCCACCAATTGTAAGACCGTTGGGAACAAGTGGGTTTTCAAGAAGAAAACCGACGTGGATGGAAATGTTCACACTTTTAAGGCAAGACTTGTCGCTAAAGGATACTCACAAACTCATGGTATTGACTATGATGTGACCTTTTCACCAGTGGCAATGATCAAGTCGATTAGGATACTTTTTTCCATAGCCGCATACTATGATTATGAGATATGGCAAATGGATGTCAAGACCGCTTTCCTTAATGGACACTTATTGGAAGATGTCTATATGGATCAACCTGAAGGTTTTGTCGATCCTAAGCATCCAAACAAAGTGTGCAAGCTTAAAAGATCTATTTATGGATTGAAGCAAGCGTCTCGAACATGGAACATCCGCTTTGATGAAAAGATTACGAATTTTGGATTCATTAAAAATGAGGATGACTCCTGTGTTTACAATAAAGCTAGTGGGAGCATAGTCGTATTCCTAGTATTGTATGTAGATGACATACTTCTATTTGGAAATGACATCCCAACCTTGAAAGGTGTCAAAACGGTACTTGAGAACTGTTTCTCAATGAAGGACTTAGGAGAAGCTGCTTATGTATTAGGCATAAAGATCTATAGAGATAGATCTAAGAGACTTATTGGTCTAAGCCAAAGTGTATACATTGATAAAATCTTGAAAAGGTTCAAGATGCAAGACTCCAAAAGAGGATTCTTGCCAATACCAAATGGCACCATCCTAAGTAAGTCTCAATGCCCTAGCACTAGGACTGAACTTGAAAGGATGAAACATGTCCCATATGCTTCGGCAATTGGGTCCATCATGTATGCCATGTTATGCACTAGGCCCGACGTCTCATGTGCCTTAAGCATGACTAGTAGGTATCAACAGAACCCAGGTGAAGCCCACTGGACTGCTATAAAGAACATTCTTAAGTACTTGAGAAGAACTAAAGATATGTTTTTAGTTTACGGTGGTTTGGAAGAAAGCTTGAAGGTAAAGGGTTACACTGACGCAAGCTTCCAAACAGATAGGGACGATTCGAGATCTCAATCTGGGTATGTCTTTATTTTAAATGGAGGAGCCGTGTCTTGGAAGAGTTCCAAACAAGAAGTGATTGCACAATCCACTACAGAATCAGAATATGTTGCTGCTTCGGAAGCTGCTCAAGAAGCTGTCTGGATGAGAAAGTTCATTGAAGATCTAGGGGTTGTTCCTTCCATTCGGGACCCTATAGAAATCTTATGTGATAATCTAGGTGCTATAGCTCAAGCAAAGGAACCTAGATCGCATCAAAAGACCAAACACATTCACCGAAGGTATAACTACATAAGACATGAAGTTAACAATGGTGAAATAAGTATTCACAAGGTTCATACAGATCAGAATTTAGCAGACCCATTCACGAAGCCTTTACCCCAAGCTAAGCATGAAAGTCACGCTAAGGGTATAGGACTTCGTTTTTCTAATGAATGGATTTGATTTGTGTTTAGTATTTTATGAATATGAAACTATGTAAACAAGAATTATGTAATATATGAAAAGTGATGTTTCATTCATAATTTGTGTTTTAATATTAGCATGTTTAATCCTCGAATAATCTGATTATTCTAAATGTCCATAGTCGATCATAGTTGTGGGAACAATTATGAAGTAAGACTAATATGAATTGGATTGGTTGACTTTTATGGGTAAAAGTAGCAAAAGGTTGCAACCAAATTCATAGGTACTTGTCAGTGAACAAGTATTGGACTTGACCTGTTTCAAGATCACTTCATGGATCATAATCATAAGTGATTCTTGAACAAAGGTATTATCATTGTATCCTTAGACCTGAGATACATATTTGGGACTCAAGTGTAGAGAGTGCTGTGTTTTGATATGGTTCACCGTTGTTCTTGAAATATAGACAACCATACAGACCATACTCAAGTATAGTACAAACTACATAAGGGGCGTATGTAGTCAAGACGGGATTTGTTCCTCTTATGTGTTGAGAGTTAGACATCTAAGGCGCCTGATTGGAAGTTGAACATAAAATGAGAATGATTAAGATCCATGTCTCATGTTCAACATGATGTCTGCGGCAAAGGGATAATTGATAGATAACCTTGTACATCAATTAGAGCCTCGTGCTTTTGAAGAATTGGATGTTGTTGAATGACATTATCTCATGTATTATTGGGGGCAGTGAAATGTTGCTAGACGTTCATCACTGTCGGTATCATTCTATGATGCAACCTTGTGCAAGTGGGAGATTATTAGTTCTATATGCCCAAGGATGATCATAAAATGATATTACTAATAATACATGATCCTATAGGGTCACACCAACAACAAGTTTGACACCGATTGATCATTTGGAATGTTAAATTTGATTTAACATCAAATGATACTAAACTTGCAATTTAATCTTGTAAGTTATTATTGTTTGAGGTAAATAATAATAACTACAAAATTAAAGGTTGATTAATAATTCATATGTGATGAATTAATCATATATATGACAATTAAATTATTTAAATTGTTAAATGATTTAATTGATATATAAGTAAGCCTTTTATTTAATTTTATTGGTAAATTAAATAAAATATACATATTGTTATATATATGTATACAATTATACAATTAAGATTGTATGTTTAGATGGTTTATTTATGTATATGATTATGGGTTAAAAGTTATCCCATTAAAGAAATAAGAAGATGTATTATTTATAAGCTTTTAATTATCTAAGTTTTATAAATAATAAAACCCAACTAACTCTCGTTTTGACCATGATATTTTCGGCCATGATGGACAGACAAAGCATGCATTGAGTTCTTAAAAGTAATGGAAGATGCTTTATGTCTTCTAGGTTTGACTATAGAAAATACATGGGTCTTTCTTTTAAGCTAGTTGCATTTTGCTTTCTCCCTTTTGTGTGTGAGTGGCCGTAGATATCAAAGGAGAGAGGGAGACCATCTTCTTACTTCAAAAATTCAGCCAAGAACATTCTCCATCTAATATGCAAAAATCGTTTGAAGCATAAAAGTTTAAAGGTGTTCTTCTTGCAAGTTGTGAACTAGCATTCAAGGGTGATTAAGCTTGTGGTGGACTAAGCTATAGAGGGATTCTAACTTGATTCCTTGTCATCAAAATCGTCCAAACTAAGGTCAAGAAGAAAGGGTATGATCTTGAACTCCATCTATGCTTGTTCTTCATCTTATCTCTACATGCATGTAGCATGATCCTCTTGGAAGTGAAATTTGTGTTCATGTTTTTGCTTCCGTTGCAACTTCAAATTTTGAAACTCATTACTTGAACACATGATTTCCAACAGTTATTACACTATTTTTGTGGGAAATAACTTAAAAGATGTTATTTTAAACATCTAAGAAAGTTAACTTATATATATATATATATATATATATATATATATATATATATATATATATATATATATATATATATATATATGTATATATATATATATATATATATATATATATATATATATATATATATATATATATATATATACATATATATATATATATATATATATATATATATATATATATATATATATACATACATATATATATATATATATATATATATATATATATATATATACATATATATATATATACATATATATATATATATATATATATATATATATATATATATATATATATATATATATATATATATATATATATATATATATATATATATATATATATATATATATATATATATATATATATATATATATATATATATATATACAACGAAACATTTAAAATAAACTATAATAGGTATAGTTTATGGATACAAATACTATCATGACATTTTGGGACAAAATAAATAATTATATGAAAGTATATAATTATTATACACTATTTTATTATCATGGAAAGATGATAATTACAAATTCAGAGGTTTTCATTTACAAATAAAACGTAAACAAGTTGATAAGAATTATGTGAGACAAGTCTTCACCCTACTTATTTAAGTACACATACTAAAGTCCTGAACTATAACCAGAGTCTCGGTAAAAGAGCATGATATTTTTGTATAGATCTATTCGGGATTGAGAAACCCGCACCTAAGCTGCTAGCTACAGCTAGACCGGCAGGTTTGGGGTGACAAATGTCTATCATTCGGACGCTTGAAGAACGTCACAGCAGGCTTACATCGGTCATAGTATGGTTATAGGGAACTCACATGGGAAATCAACGATACGTTTAGTTTACGAGTTAACATACATTTACATAGTTTCATACAAGATTAAAACTACGTGATACTATTTTCAAGTACAGAAATACTTATACACTATCAGTCTTTGGGTTTTTAAGACTACAATTCATTTATAAGAAAATATTGTATTTTCAGGGTTCAAATACTATATTTTACAAATGGATTTTCTCATACAAAACTCTTATGAACTCACCAACTTAATTGTTGACACTCTTTCAAAACTACTTGTATTCTCAGGAAATTAATAAACCAGGTAACTAAAAGCTTTTGATGATGGGTCGCTACGGCGTCGCACTACTTACTTTTGATGTTATATTGTAATTGTATTTGGAACAAACAATCTTTTGAACTTATGTAACATTTGTAATTATATATATGGTGGATGTGTTTGCTTTGATCACTATTGTACAAATATTGTTGTGATACAATTCATGAAGTCATCCACCCCTAGACGTTTCCGCCATCCTGGTTTGGGGGTGTAACAGATTGGTATCAAAGCATTGTTTATAGTGAACTAAGTACATCAATCCATATAAGATATACAACTATAAATACATTGAGACTAAAACTCTCTAAAATAGTTCGTACAAGTATACTTTTAAAATACAATTATATTTTGATAAAGTATAAGTACATACATACATACGAGAACAATGTTATAACAAGAATAATAAAAAAAGTAATGAGATGAGTTGAACACTATGAATATGCCTAGGTAGTTGTGTAATCATATCTAGGATATATAGAGCCTAATCAACTGTATTGGTCCAAGATGTGACTAACATGTGCTTAAGAATAGTTGTAGTGAACAACAAGTCTAAACTTACCAAGAACCATATACAAAGAAACTCTAGAACCAAACATAAAGCTAAAATACTATAAGAGTATTTTATGATACTATAGAACCATACATCTAGACTCTTTATGTGTCTCTCATACCCCTATCCTTGCACAGTCGACATGGCGGGATTTCACCTACTTAGAGATCCTTATTTTCCCAACCAGGGAAACGATGGATAGCTCGATGAGGAGCCAGAGGAGGACCCGGAAGAGGGTCAAGAGGAGGACAAGGATATGATGGCGGAGGACTCCGACGCTGACTCTAAAGTCAGCAACCCACGTTTCACCATTCGCAACTTGCGCGAACCAACACCAGAGCCGAATTTCCAGGTATACCGCCACCCAGGTGGTCTATTATGGATGCACACTCCTCGTAAGAGGGTACTTCCCATTCCCAGACCCAAACCCTTTCTGATAGATGTACCTCCCCAGGTCCCGACACCCAACTGGGCAGAAGACCTACGCCAATGGAGCCACGAGCAAGGCCAGCGATCCCCGTATGGCATGAGCCGAGAGTTCTTCGACCTCAGGAATGGTGGTTCAGCCGATAGGGCTCTCCCTGTCATGGTTTGCCGCATCTCTCGCCTCGGCGGCCAAGCTAGGGCGTCCACTAGTCGGATCCTTGACGTTGGTGCCAATGTAGAGGTTACCGCTACCCGAGTCTATCGTCTAGACGAATATCATGATCAGACTCGAAGGATCATCGATTGTCTCGGGGAGGACATCACGACAGCCCGAGCAGAGGTTAGGAAGCTCCACGCCAGATATGCCAACATGGAGCAAAGGATGATCGAGACAGAGCATCGAGTCGAAGAGGCCAAAGAGGAAGCTAGGGAGATGCGAGCATACGTAGCCTCACTTCGAGGATCAGGTGAATTGCACTCGCCATGAATAGTGCTTATACTATTCAATTTTTGTTATTGATTAGGGCTTCCGAGTTAGCGTTGGTGCTACTCCCCCATATACGTAGGTACGACCCTGCGATTAAGTGATTACACTCTTCAAGGGGTCGTTATGTTTTCCATTTTATTTCATATGTATTGTAGACCTCCATGAATGTCAATTTTCAACTATGTAACATTATAACTTCTTATCAATGAAATGCATTTATTTCATTGGGTATTATTATTAAATTTCATAAATTGTCGTACAACTGTTCAAACATTTACTAGCTACAATAAAGATGAGACATAACAAACACATAAATAAGACACTGTGTTTCGACGATACCTGACCTATAACTATTATCGAAAACTTACCATCATTCCATCTTCAATCCCAGTGGCAGAAGAATGACACCCCGCTGAAGTAACCGACGTACCGACACACAGCTAACAGATCCACCAGTTGCTCCACTGATGGACACCGCTACATTTCAATCCGCTGTGGCAGCTGCCATTGCAAACATTAGCACTAATGGCATAAACAGAAATGGGAATGGTACCAACAGTTCCACTCATGGTGAAACCCAAGGACACCAACGAATGTGCACTTACAAAGACTTCACCAACTGCAAGCCCATGGCATTTTGTGGCGACGGCGGTGTCATCGCCTTAACAAGATGGTTCAAGAAATCCGAATCAGTATTTGACATCTCTATGTGCTTCGAAGAATTTAAGGTCAAATACGCTGCCTATACTTTTTCTGAAGCGGCCTTGTCCCGGTGGAATAGCCATGTTAAAACCCTGACTCTCGCTGTAGCCAACTCTATGAGTTAGGAGGATTTACAGACCATGATGTTGGAGGAGTACTGCCCTAGGGGCGAAGTTCAAAAATTGGAGCAAGAACTTTGGAACCTCACAATGAAGGATTCTGATATAGTCGCCTACACTAATTGGTTTAATGACCTAGCGGTTTTGTGTCCCTCAATGGTCACGCCAGAACAAAAAAAGGTGGAACGTTATATTTAGGGACTATCTCCCAAAATCAAGGAAATGTTGAAGCCACTAGCCCAGCCACATACGACAGTGCCAAGTGTTTGGCACAAAGACTAGTCCACCATGGGGTCTGCCAAGGCACTATGACATTCAAAGCTGACCAACCAAAGGGCAGAGACCACAAGCGAAAGTCCTGGAATAGGGGAAAGGGTCAACCGAACCAAGAAATTTCCAAAAGACAACTAACTGTGGCAGTTCATGCCGCCACTGTCCCTGCTGCCCCAGCACCGACGAAGCAATATATTGGGACCCTTCCTAAGTGCAACAAGTGCAATTTCCATCACAATGGAGCTTTTCGGGAAATGCACTTCACCAATTGTGGCAGAATGGGGCATACTTCTCGTTTCTGCAGAGCGCCAGCTCAACAGGCCACCCAAGCCACTAATGCTGGGTGAGCCAAGCATGTTATGGATGTGGAGAAATGGTGCATTTCAAAAGGGAGTGCCCAAAGGCGAAGAACAAGAATTCCGGAGGCATGGGAAGAGTCTTGGCAATGGGACGTGCAGAAGCAGTGGAGGATCCCACTGTGGTTACCGGTACGTTTCTCTTCAATAACTCATAGGCATGCATACTATTCGATAGCGGTGCAGAGAGGAGTTTCGTGAGCCACGAGTTTAAGCACATACTAAAACAAAAACCCCAACCACTCAATGAAACATTTATAGTAGAAATGGCTAATGGTAAAACTGAAAGTACCAACGACATATACATAGGATACACCGTGACCCTAAACGATCACTCCTTCCAAATCGACCTAATGCCTGATAGAATAGGAAGCTTAGATGTGATCATTGGTATGGATTGGCTAATTCCTCACCATGCCGATATCATGTGCTACGAAAGGGCCGTCCGACTTAACTTACCGAATAGCGAATGTCACACCCCCAAACCACGATGGCGGAATCGTCTGAGGGCGGAACGAGACATAGCATCACAACCATTGCATACATTGAAACATAAGTAGATAACAACCATCATACATTATAATTGGAAAGTTACATTGTTCAATGGTATTGTTTCATCCCAATTACAGTATGATAACGAAATAAGTAAAAGAGACGGCTTCGCGTCCATTCCAAAAGGTTCGTCGGTCCTGACTAATTGTTACCTGAGAATACAAGTAGTTTGAAAGAGTGTCAACATTACGTTGGTGAGTTCATAAGATTTTTGTATGAGAAAATCCATAGTCCTTTTTCCTTGTAAAGAGATAGTGTTTGAAACCAGAAAATCCAATATTTTCTTATAAATGAGGCGTAGTCTTAAAAACCCAAAGACCGAAAATGTATAAGTGTTCTATACTTGAAAATAGTATTGCGTAGTCTTATTCTTGTACAAAACCATGTAAATACATGTTTATTCGTAGATTAATTGAAGATCTAATTCCGTAAAACATTTACGTAGGTAAAATCGTACTTTTATTTGTATCTTACTGAGTTGTAGTTTTAATTTCCATAAAACTGTATGTATAAGTAAAACCATACTTATATTTGTAACTTGTTAGAATGTAGTTTTAATACCATAAAACTCGTTTGTATATGTAAATCGTACTTATGTTCATATCTTAATGAAATGTAGTTTTAATTTCCATAAAACCAGTGTGTATAAGTAAAACCATACTTATATTTGTAACTTGTTAGAATGTAGTTTTAATACCATAAAACTCGTATGTATAAGTAAAACCGTACTTATATTTGTATCTTGATAAAATATGGTTTTAATCTCATAAAACCCGTATGTATAAGTAAAACCGTACTTATATTTGTATCTTGATAAAATGTGGTTTTAATCCCATAAAACTCGTATGTATAAGTAAAAAAACCATACTTATATTTTGTGTAGAGCAACATGTAGTTTTATATTTATATAAAACCATTTGAGATGTTTTTCCCCAAACTAAGGATATTCGTTGTTGTTTATGTGAGTTATTATAACCTTGCTGTGACTAGTATGTAGGCCTGCCACGACGTTCTTCAGGCGTCGCAATGTTAAGACATTTGTCACCCCAGACCTGCCGGTCTAGCTGTAGCTAGCAGCTTAGGTGTGGGATTGTCAGTCCCGTATAGATCTATACACAACTATCTCGCTCATGAATGATTAATGTTATAATCCAGGACTTAGTGCGTACATCTTTCAGTACTGTGAAGAAATGTCTCACATAACCACCCAACGTGATGTTTTATCCTAGTTCGTACCGAAATGAAAACCCTTTTGTATTTGTAATTATCAAAATATGCTCATGATAATTATAGTGTAAAACCTTGCTTGTAAATATAGTGAAAACTCATTTGTATTCGTAATTATCAAAATGTCCATGATAATTATAGTATGTAAATATACTGAAATCTCCTTTACGTTTGTAATTATCAAATTGTCCATGATAATTATAGTGTGTAATAATTATATATTTATATAATTATCTTTAGTATTTCTGTTGTATATTTGTCGTTCGTTCCATAAATGATACCCATTATAATTTATATAAATGTTTTCGTTGTGTTAACGTATTTAAGCCTAAAAAATGTCAATGAGTTGAAAAGTATAATTTCTTACATCTAAGGCACTAAATATACTAATAAGATAGATTTAAAGTTTATCAATATGTCATGGCAAGAAATTTGTTTTAGTCATCTTACATAAGTGATGGCAACATTTTAAATCTTGTCATTTTGTCAAAATGATGGTAATCTTTCCAAATGGTCATTTTTCATACACATTATTTTGAATATAGTCATTTTTGTTTAAAGTACCAACTTACTTGTAAAAATATCATTTCCCAAGTTCCTTATGACGTTATAAGTCTAAATAGTCGTTATCACGTCAAATTGACGTGCTTTTTATAAATCACTAGAAAAGTCGTATTTCCGGTCACAAAAACATACTATTCCTATAATAGTCTATTTTTAGTATACCGTTGTAATAATCATATTTTTACGAACAATAACGAAATAACTTATTTAGATTATTATAAATAACATCTTTTAAGATATTTCCCACAAAAATGGTGTAATAACTTGGTTATAACCATTTTTGTTAGAGAATAGTGTTTCCGGTTACAAAAACGTAGTTTTTACTAGTTTTCGTTTTTATGACGTTTATATTAAATATCTAGTATTTTTACACAACTTATTTATACTTTTGTAACTTTTACACAAACATAATACATCATAATGTTCGTAATACATAGATCTAACCATATTTCATGTCAAAAACGTTTTTACACAACTACTAGTTTTATAAACTTGTGTAAATCATTATTTATAGTATATAAACACATATAAACTTGTGTAAATCATCATTTTTAACATGTAAACTTGTATTCTCCCCCCAAAAGTTTAGAAAAGATGAAAATGAGGGGTATGAACTCACCCTTGATGCGTGCTTTACTTAAAAATAAGGTTGATCTTGCGTGATTTACGGTAGGAAGCAAGATCTAGGCTTCGTAGCTCGAAGGACCCTTGGACAAAGCTAATACCCAATGGTTTTATGTAAATGTTAGTGTGTGTAAATGGAATAAAACTTGTGTAATAATGTTTAAAATCACTAAGGGAAACTATCTTACCAAAAAGATTTGAAAGACACTTGAAATGGTGGAAGATGGTGGTGGTTTGTGGTGGTTTGAGGTGGTGGAGGATTGAAGAGGTGGTGGTGGTGGGGAGATGAGAGTGAGCCGTGAGTTTGAGGGAGAAGTAGAGGAGAAATGTTGGTGCTTTATTGGTCAAATGAAGATTTTCCAAGTCTTTTATGTGATTTTTTTTAGATTTGATTTTGTATTTTTTTAATAAAAAGAATTTACTTAGGTTCCAAGCTAGGATTTGGAATAGTAAAGCAAAGATTTATGGTGTGATGGGAGTTATTTCAGCCGATGGTGGGTGGGGGTAGGGGTGGGGTAGGTTAGGTTTTATAAATAATGTCATTCTTTTATAAAAATAAGTGGTTTTTATAAAATCGTAAGACGTTTTAGTGAATTTTTATGAGTTTTTGAAGAAACGAAGTTCTAAGTAAATATTATGTATAAAAACATTGTTAAACATTTATTTAGATTGAATCAATACTCGTTAGACGATGAAATACGCGTTTAAGGGCAGTATTCTTCCGAATACGCGATTTTTAGCATTTTACCGAAAAATATGTTTGGCTATGAAATTAAATACTAGACAATATTACGATTCATAATATATGTTTCGTTATCCCATTTTTGATGTTTAAGGCACCTCATTTTGTATTTTAGGTCCAAACCCTGTGTACATTTATCCGTTCACAGCGGTTTAACTGTTGTAACTTTCACATACGAACTCCGTTTTCGACGTTCTATATATCCACAGGTTCGTATTTACGAATACATCGTTTTATGAATATTATTATTCTCAAAATAATAATTGTACGATTATCGAATTTTTATGCTATAGTAGTTTAATATTCGTATTTTCGGCGTTTACTCGATAACTGTTTTGAATAGCGTACGAAGTATTATAATATCTAATAATACATCATAAAATTATGGAAAAATTACTTTTTAACATAAGGATTAACGTACGCTTCGTTTAACTACAGTTGACTTTCGTTGACCAAAATTTACAATTGTCACATCATCTACCCGTTAGAAAGAATTTCGTCCCGAAATTTAGCACTTGAGTAGATCCTCAAGGGTTTGGTTAGAGACGTGGATATTTCGGTTTCTTTTGGTCCTCACGTTCCCAAGTAAATTCAGGTTCACGCTTGGCGCTCCAGCGGACCTTTACAATTAGTATGCGGCTTTGTTTCGTCCTATTGACTTCCCTATTCATGATCTCCACTGGTTCTTCAATGAAGTGGAGATCTTCGTTTACTTAAATCTCGTCAAGCAGAATGACGAGAGTCTCATCGGACATACTCAAATTGGGGTCTGTAGGCTACCGGGCCGATCCTAAAAAGGATCTTGAATGGCCCGATGTACCTTGGATTCGGTTTTTCCACGCTTCTCAAGCGTTGGCGCTCCAGCGGACCTTTACAATTAGTATGCGGCTTTGTTTCGTCCTATTGACTTCCCTATTCATGATCTCCACCGGTTCTTCAATGAAGTGGAGATCTTCGTTTCCTTAAATCTCGTCAAGCAGAATGACGAGAGTCTCATCGGACAGACTCAAATTGGGGTCTGTAGGATACCGTGCCGATCCTAAAAAGGATCTCGAATGGCCCGATGTACCTTGGATTCGGTTTTCCACGCTTCTCAAGCATAAGATTCCCTTCTAGGGTGAGACCTTTAACAAAGAACGGTCTCCAACCTGGAATTCTAAGGGCTTGCGTCGTTTATCCGAGTAGTTTTTTTTGTCAGTCACGAGATGCTTTCAATAGTTCACGGATCTGAACAATTTTCTCTGTCGTCTCTCGTATGATCTCGGGACCGGTGAGAGTGCTGTGAAGTACTTGTCCTCTGGTTAACTGGGTGTCGCCCACCTTAGCCCAGCACAGAGGGGGTCTGCACTTGCGTCCGTATAAGGCTTAAAACGGAGCAACTTTAATGCTCATGTGACAACTTTCGTTGTATGAAAACTCAACGAGCGGCAAGTGGGTGTCCCACGACTTGCCGAAATCTATCACGCCAGCTCTTAACATGTCTTCCAGCGTTTGGATAGTTCTTTCACTTTTCCTGTTGGTTTGTGGATGGTAAGCTATACTCATGTTGTGCCTGGTACCCAAGGTCTTTTGCAATGATTGCCAAAAACATGACGTAAATCGACTATCTCTATCTGAGATAATGGATATTGGCGTACCATGCAATCGTACAATCTCTTCGGTGTACGTCCTTATCAGTTTCTCCATTTTGTCTGTCTCTTTTATTGGTAGGAAGTGTGCGAACTTGGTTAACCTATCGACAATTACCCATATGGTGTCCCGTCCACCAGTTGTCTTGGGTAACTTAGTCATGAAGTCCATGGTTATCCACTCCCACTTCCACTCGGGTGTTTCTGGTTGTTGTAGTAAACCCGTGGGGTTTTGATATTCTACTTTGACCCTGGCACAAGTAAACACTTGCCTATAAGTAGCAATCTCTGCTTTCATGTTTGGCCACCAGTATACTTTGTCTTGCGAGTCTCTTCCAGAACTAACTCCCTGAAGCCACCGAACTTTGGTGTCTGGATTCAGTCCATGAAACACCGCCGAGGCATTGGTCAACTCAATAGTTATCATGACTAATTTCGCAGTGGCCATACTGAGTCCTAAATGATGTCCTTGGAACGTCCTCCTCCTGAACTTTAAGTTGCTGGTACCCAGCTTTCAAATCGATCTTTGAAAAGTAGTTGAATCCCTATAACTGGTCGAACAGGTCATCGATTTTGGGAAGTGGGTATGTGTTCTTGATAGTCAACTTGTTCAGTTCTCTATAGTCAATACACATTCCAAAGGATCCATCCTTCTTTTTCATAAATAAAACCGGTGCTCCCCAAGGCGAGAAGCTCAGTCTAATGGATTCCCTTTCTAGTAGTTCGTGTAGTTGACTAGATAACTCCTGCATCTCTGCTGGGGTTAGTCTATATGGAGATTTTGCTAGGCAGCAGCTCCCGGGATCCAGTCGATTCTGAACTCGACCTGTCATGTTGGGGGTATCCCCGGAATATCTTCTGGAAACAAATCAGGAAAGTCACAGACTTCTGGTATGTCAGCGATTTCCTTCCTTGATTGCATCTGACTGGAACCCTTTGCCTTTGAGCAGTCTCTCTTGAAGTGCTTGGTTTCGTCATACCCAAAACAAGCGCAACTCAAACCCAAGTTGGACGCTTGATTGGTTTCCCAGTGCCAGAGTCTTTCAAAAGCGGGCTATATGTCCCTTCTGCTTACAGTCATAGCAGGTCATCTCGCTGCTGGCACCAGTATGATGAAGATGGCATTTGTTGCGTTTTGGGAGATTCCCGAAATACTGTTTCGATAAATTTTCCTAAAGGTACATACTAAGGATAGCCAGCAAAGTTTTGATAGGTCTCAAATGTAAGGACTATTCAAGTGTCGTCTACCAAACAAGTTATGAAACGATCGAGGATTTTTGGAAACACAATTTTTGTTGCGAGTACTATCACCACAATAGAACCATATTCAAAGAATATGTTTAGGGAGTCATTGTCTCTAACGGGGGCCGTGAAAGATCCTGATAGATTAGACCACATGATCTAGGTGATGTTGGAAGGTTATAGAACGATAAGTAACTTCACTGTTATCAAAATGCGTACAACTCCAAGCGAATGATGATACTTACTTCGTAACCAAACAAGGTAGTAAGAGAATGAAGAAATTCCTTATAATAAAGGCCTAAGTCGTCGATGAGGGACTCGTATAGAACTATTTTGATTTCTATTTTGATGATTTATCCAACTGTTTAAGTCAAGCCAATTGCAATTTGCAAGGAGTCGGAATAAAAATGAGTTTAGGAGTTAGAAAATCATTTGAAATTGTAAGGGTAGGGTGTTACCTTGAAGGAAGGCGTAGAAGTATTGACCATCGAGAATGATTACATTCTCAATTTAGTGATTCTAGGAAGGTAATCCTTTAGAGGATAAAGAATCGTAACTTTTAACTTTTCTCTCTTCAAAATAGAGGACCTGACAAATTGTTTGCACAACCCTTCATGGTGTGAATGCAGTCCTGTACCTTTTATGGGGTCAGCGGTTAAGCTATAGGGTTGATGTGTGGCGTAAGGTGATTTAATCCTTGATAACAATGAGAATACCAATGATGTTATAAGGACTCAAACAAATGTATGAAACAATATGACTGGAAGGATAACTCAAAGTTGTAGGAATTTACGTGTGTCGACAATGTGCGAAGTTGAACCGGGAATGAAAAGCGTAAGGTCGATGATTGTTCTAGAAGCATGTGAGTAATTTGGAAAGTATAACATGATGGCACACTTGAGAATATCACTCGTGTATCTGAGGGCCTTGAACTAAAACTTAGATATTTTTGACATAGTGGAAGGCGTTTGTGAATTACGATATATGAAGTAAAGGTGGTTGGGTAAGCATTCCCAAAAAGGGAGGTGTAGAATCGAGGGATATCCTAACTTAAGTCTTAAGGTCAAGATGGAAACGGTCCTAAGGATAAAATTGTAGCGGAAAATGAAAGTCTCACGCATTGGTCAAGTATGAGTTGAACTTCTGTGTCTCCTTATGAGTCATATCGGGAATACTTGCCAATGGTTTTGAAGCCGTGACTACTCATGGAGACTTAACTATCTCTTAACGCGAAGCTCCTGTTGTCGCCCTTCTCGGCATTAGAACTGTTTTTTCTTAGTCGTAACTCAGGTATGCAGACGAATAAGAGGTATCAAGATAATATTGATATTAGTGTCGACTTAGGATTGTCAATAGTGTCTCTTAATAATAACTAATACTATCAAAGTATTTATGTTAAGTGTTGACGTAGTTACTAAGTGTTGTAGGATTCTCGAGTTTTTACTCCGTTGCCCATTATGCTCACACTTAATTACATGTCGGTCAAACCCTAGTCAAACGTAGTTGATCAGGCTACGTTTCCCCATGGTTTGATAACATATTATACTAAGTCTAAACGTAATGTCCAACTTAAACTCTAATGTTCTTGTAATTGTTGTATTGTGATACTATCTTTGTTTGTATGCGTATACTTTTATATAAATATCATTGTATTTTAAAAGTATACTTGTATGAAAAGTTTTAGAGAGTTTTAGTCCTATTGTATTTATAGTTGTATATCTTAAATGGATTGATATACTTAGTTCACTATAAACAATGCTCTGATACCAATCTGTCACACCCCCAAACCACGATGGCGGAATCGTCTGAGGGCGGAACGGGACATAGCATCACAACCATTGCATACATTGAAACATAAGTAGATAACAACCATCATACATTATAATTGGAAAGTTACATTGTTCAACGGTATTGTTTCATCCCAATTGCAGTATGATAACGAAATAAGTAAAAGAGACGGCTTCGCGTCCATTCCAAAAGGTTAGTCGGTCCTGACTAATTGTTACCTGAGAATACAAGTAGTTTGAAAGAGTATCAACATTACGTTGGTGAGTTCATAAGATTTTTGTATGAGAAAATCCATAGTCCTTTTTCCTTGTAAACAGATAGTGTTTGAAACCATAAAATCCAATATTTTCTTATAAATGAGGCGTAGTCTTAAAAACCCAAAGACCGAAAATGTATAAGTGTTCTATACTTGAAAATAGTATTACGTAGTCTTATTCTTGTACAAAACCATGTAAATACATGTTTATTCGTAGATTAATTGTAGATCTAATTCCGTAAAACATTTACGTAGGTAAAATCGTACTTTTATTTGTATCTTACTGAGTTGTAGTTTTAATTTCCATAAAACTGTATGTATAAGTAAAACCATACTTATATTTGTAACTTGTTAGAATGTAGTTTTAATACCATAAAACTCGTTTGTATATGTAAATCGTACTTATGTTCATATCTTAATGAAATGTAGTTTTAATTTCCATAAAACCAGTGTGTATAAGTAAAACCATACTTATATTTGTAACTTGTTAGAATGTAGTTTTAATACCATAAAACTCGTATGTATAAGTAAAACCGTACTTATATTTGTATCTCGATAAAATGTGGTTTTAATCTCATAAAACCCGTATGTATAAGTAAAACTGTACTTATATTTGTATCTTGATAAAATGTGGTTTTAATCCCATAAAACCCATATGTATAAGTAAAAAAACCATACTTATATTTTGTGTAGAGCAACATGTAGTTTTATATTTATATAAAACCATTTGAAGATGTTTTTCCCCAAACTAAGGATATTCGTTGTTGTTCATGTGAGTTATTATAACCTTGTTGTGACTAGTATGTAGACCTGCCACGACGTTCTTCAGGCGTCGCAATGTTAAGACATTTGTCACCCCAGACCTGCCGGTCTAGCTGTAGCTAGCAGATTAGGTGTGGGATTGTCAGTCCCGTATAGATCTATACACAACTAGCTCGCTCATGAATGATTAAGGTTATAATCCAGGACTTAGTGCGTACATCTTTCAGTACTGTGAAGAAATGTCTCACATAACCACCCAACGTGATGTTTTATCCTAGTTCGTACTAAAATGAAAACCCTTTTGCATTTGTAATTATCAAAATATACTCATGATAATTATAGTGTAAAACCTTGCTTGTAAATATAGTGAAAACTCATTTGTATTCGTAATTATCAAAATGTCCATGATAATTATAGTATGTAAATATACTGAAAACTCCTTTACGTTTGTAATTATCAAATTGTCCATGATAATTATAGTATGTAATAATTATATATTTATATAATTATCTTTAGTATTTCTGTTGTATATTTGTCGTTCGTTCCATAAATTATACCCATTATAATTTATATAAATGTTTTCGTTGTGTTAACGTATTTAAGACTAAAAGATGTCAATGAGTTGAAAAGTATAATTTCTTACATCTAAGGCACTAAATATACTAATAAGATAGATTTAAAGTTTATCAATATGTCATGGCAAGAAATTTGTTTTAGTCATCTTACATAAGTGATGACAACATTTTAAATCTTGTCATTTTGTCAAAATGATGGTAATCTTTCCAAATAGTCATTTTTCATACACATTATTTTGAATAAAGTCATTTTTGTTTAAAATACCAACTTACTTGTAAAAATATCATTTCCCAAGTTCCTTATGACGTTATAAGTCTAAATAGTCGTTATCACGTCAAATTGACGTGCTTTTTATAAATCACTAGAAAAGTCGTATTTCCGGTCACAAAAACATACTATTCCTATAATAGTCTATTTTTAGTATACCGTTGTAATAATCATATTTTTACGAACAATAACGAAATAACTTATTTAGATTATTATAAATAACATCTTTTAAGATATTTCCCACAAAAATGGTGTAATAACTTGGTTATAACCATTTTTGTTAGAGAATAGTGTTTCCGGTTACAAAAACGTAGTTTTTACTAGTTTTCGTTTTTATAACGTTTATATTAAATATCTAGTATTTTTACACAACTTATTTATATTTTTGTAACTTTTACACAAACATAATACATCATAATGTTCGTAATACATAGATCTAACCATATTTCATGTCAAAAACGTTTTTACACAACTACTAGTTTTATAAACTTGTGTAAATCATTATTTATAGTATATAAACACATATAAACTTATGTAAATCATCATTTTTAACATGTAAACTTGTATTCTCCCCCTAAAAGTTTAGAAAAGATGAAAATGAGGGGTATGAACTCACCCTTGATGCGTGCTTTACTTAAAAATAAGGTTGATCTTGCGTGATTTAGGGTAGGAAGCAAGATCTAGGCTTCGTAGCTCGAAAGACCCTTGGACAAAGCTAATACCCAATGGTTTTATGTAAATGTTAGTGTGTGTAAATGGAATAAAACTTGTGTAATAATGTTTAAAATCACTAAGGGAAACTATCTTACCAAAAAGATTTGAAAGACACTTGAAATGGTGGAAGATGGTGGTGGTTTGTGGTGGTTTGAGGTGGTGGAGGATTGAAGAGGTGGTGGTGGTGGGGAGATGAGAGTGAGCCGTGAGTTTGAGGGAGAAGTAGAGGAGAAATGTTGGTGCTTTCTTGGTCAAATGAAGATTTTCCAAGTCTTTTATGTGATTTTTCTTAGATTTGATTTTGTATTTTTTAATAAAAAGAATTCACTTAGGTTCCAAGCTAGGATTTGGAATAGTAAAGCAAAGATTTATGGTGTGATGGGAGTTATTTCAGCCGATGGTGGGTGGGGGTAGGGGTGGGGTGGGTTAGGTTTTATAAATAATGCCATTCTTTTATAAAAATAAGTGGTTTTTATAAAATCGTAAGACGTTTTAGTGAATTTTTATGAGTTTTTGAAGAAACGAAGTTCTAAATAAATATTATGTATAAAAACATTATTAAACATTTATTTAGATTGAATCAATACTCGTTAGACGATGAAATACGCGTTTAAGGGCAGTATTCTTCCGAATAAGCGATTTTTAGCATTTTACCGAAAAATATGTTTGGCTATGAAATTAAATACTAGACAATATTACGATTCATAATATATATTTCGTTATCCCATTTTTGATGTTTAAGGCACCTCATTTTGTATTTTAGGTCCAAACCCTGTGTACATTTATCGATTCACAACGGTTTAACTGTTGTAACTTTCACATACGAACTCCGTTTTCGACGTTCTATATATCCACAGGTTCGTATTTACGAATACATTGTTTTATGAATATTATTATTCTCAAAATAATACTTGTATGATTATCGAATTTTTATGCTATAGTAGTTTAATATTCGTATTTTCGGTGTTCACTCGATAACTGTTTTGAATAGCGTACGAAGTATTATAATATCTAATAATACATCATAAAATTATGGAAAAATTACTTTTCAACATAAGGATTAACGTACGCTTCGTTTGACTACAGTTGACTTTCGTTGACCAAAATTTACAATTGTCACAGCGAAACTCTTGTCATCTATGGTGATAAACCCAGCACAAACCTCTTAATCGTCTCTTGCATTAAGGCTCCAAAGTATCTACACAAAAGATACCACACATCTTAGCCCACGTTGTTGATGAGAAGAAAGAAGTAAAAAGCATCAAGGAGATTCCTAAAGTCTGCAATTTTCTGACGTATTCCCAGAAGACCTTCTGGGAGTACCACCCGCACGAAAAGTCGAGTTAAGAATCGACTTGATTGCTGGAGCCACCCCCATTGCAAAATCACCATATCGGTTAGCCCCGACAAAATGCAGGAATTGTCCAGTCAGCTGAACGAACTGGTAAGTAAAGGGTTCATCAGACCGAGTTTCTCACCTTGGGGAGCATCGGTCTTGTTCGTGAAGAATAAAGATGGATCATTCCGTATATGCATCGCCTATCGGGAGTTCAATGAACTCACCATCAAGAACCGATATCCACTACCCCAATTGACAACCTATTTGACCAGCTCCAAGGATCGAGTTACTTCTCAAAAATTGATCTAAGGTCGGGGTACCACCAACTCAGAGTTCAGGAGGAAGATGTTCCTCAGACGACATTTATGACCCGTTACGGCCATTACGAGTTCGTTGTGATGCCCTTCAGATTGACTAATGCACGTGCGGTGTTCATGGACCTAATGAACCGCGTATGCCTAACAACGCCAAGTAATATCAAGTATTTTAGTCGTTGTTAGGCCCTATTCTTGGTGAAAATATATCATATATACATTGGTATTTCTCACTTTTTGTGCTAGTGCTTGTTTGCAAAGAAAAGTTATAAGCAGGGGTTAAAAGCGGACAAATTAAAGAAGTTTGAAGATAAAGTCAAAAACAATCGTCTGAACACGCGCGCCGCTCGAGTGTATGCGTGCGCGACGCACCACGTCAAAAGTAGGGTGGTGGAAGAAATTCAAACCGCGAGAAAACGGGGATAAGGCTCTACGCGCGACGCAGGTATAAGCTTTGCGCGTTGCGGGTTCTAATTTTCCACAACTATAAATAGAGGCCATTAGGTCGAATTCCACAGGCGAAGATCAGACCCTAAGGTGGACTTACAGCGACTTTGACTCAAATTTCGAGATTTCATCAGCCCTTTGTGGTATTTTCATGTTTTTACTTTAGTTTTCAATATTAGTTTAGTAGTTTTAAGCTTTTAGCTTGGTATTTTCTGGATAGTGACAACCAGTAGCAGTAGGTTAAAGCTTCTTATTTTCGTATTTTACTGTTTTGGATCTTCTGGATTGGAGTTTAATATAGTTAATCATTCAGTTTATTTTTTATTGCACTTTTTACCTTTTATTGTCCTTAAATGCTTTTGATGCTTTTGGATTGTCTTTATTGTTTCTAAATTCTGAATATACCTTCTGATTTCAGTAAGCAATCTAGGTTAGGCTTTAGTTTAAGTTTCATTTAGTTTATGTTTGGTTTTGGTTTTGGATTTGATTTGAGATTTCTGTGTGTTTTTGGGAGAGTAGAAGTTAGTGCCTCTTGCGGTAGCATGACACTACAGTTGGTAAGCTATCGTCTTGTCTTGACCACGAAACTCCCGTGGATCGACCCTTACAACCACTGTGCTAGTGTTTGTGAGGTTTTATTTTCTTATTTTTGACCGCACGACGACCAAGGCGTGTAAATGCCGACCTTACCTAGATAAATTCATGATAGTGTTCATCGATGACATATTAATCCATTCACGAAGTAAGGAGGATCATAGTCAACATCTGCGACAAGTTTTGGAGACACTAAGGGCGGAAAAGTTGTATGCAAAGTTTTCAAAATGTGAATTTTGGATTCAAAAGGTGAACTTCTTAGAACACGTAGTCAGCGAGGAAGGGATACATGTGGACCCCTCCAAAATCAAGGCAATTGAAAACTGGGAAGCGCCGAGGACACCGACGGAAATCCGCCAGTTTTTAGGCCTTGTTGGCTATTATTGAAGGTTCATACAGAATTTTTCCAAAATCGCGATGCCACTTACTGCCTTGACTTTGAAATGAGTAACCTTCAACTGGGAAGGTAAACAAGAAACTGCCTTCCAGACCCTAAAGCAAGCTTTATGCAGTGCTCCGATTTTGTCTCTGCTGGAGGGAACGGAAGACTTTGTTGTCTACTGCGATGCATCCAAGAAGGGTTTAGGTTGCGTACTCATGAAGAAGGGAAATGTCATTGTGTATGCCTCAAGACAACTTAAAACCCACGAGGTTAACTACACCACACATGACCTCGACTTAGGGGCAGTGGTGTTTGCATTAAAGATCTGGAGACACTACCTTTATGACACTAAGTGTATGATTTTTACTGACCATAAGAGTCTCCAGCGCATTCTCAATCAAAAGGAGCTCAACATGAAACAACAACAATGGGTGGAGTTACTAAGTGATTATAAATGCGAAATTTGTGATCATCCGGGCAAGGCCTACGTAGTAACAGATGCCCTAAGTCGAAAGGAGTACTCGGGCTGCCGAGTAAAATCATTGACAATGACTATCCATCTACATCTGACCACTCAGATCAAGGAGTCGCAACTTGAAGCCTTGAAACCTGAGAATGTTGCAAGTGAAGCCTTGCGAGGAATGGATAAAAACCTTGAGGTCAAGGATGACGGAGCTCGTTACCTCATGAATCGGTTCTGGAAACCAAGAATCGGCAGATACAGAAACATTATCATGGACGAGGCTCACAAAACAAGGTACTCCGTTCATCCCCGGTCTGATAAGATGTATCTAGACCTCAAGAAACTATATTGGTGGCCAAACATGAAAGCAGAGATTGCTACTTATGTGGGCAAGTGTTTGACTTGTGCCAATGTCAAGGAAGAATATCAATAGCCCTCGGTTTTAGTACAACAACCAAAGATACCCGAGTGGAAGTGGGAGCGAATAACCATGGACTTTATAACTAAGTTGCCCAAGACAACTAGTGGATTGGACACCATATGGGTAATCGTCGATAGGTTAACCAAGTTCGCACACTTCCTGCCAATCAAAGAGACAGACAAAATGGAGAAACTGACAAGGACTTACATCAAAGAGATTGTACGATTGCATGGTGCGCCAAAATCTATTATCTCGGATAGAGATAGTTGATTTACGTCACGCTTTTGGCAATCATTGCAAAAGGCCTTGGGTACCAGGCTCGACATGAGTACATCTTACCACCCGCAAGCCGACGGGCAAAGCGAGAGAAACATCCAAATGCTGGAAGACATGTTGAGAGCTTGTGTGATAGACTTCGGTAAAGCTTGGGACACCCACTTAACGCTCATCGACTTTTCATACAACAATAGTTATCACACGAGCATTAAGGTTGCTCCATTTGAAGCCCTCTACGGGCGCAAGTGCAGATCCCCTCTGTGCTGGGCTGAGGTGGGTGACACTCAGTTAGCTAGAGGACAAGTACCTAACAGCACTCTCACCGGTCCTGAGATCATATGGGAAACGACAGAGAAAATCGTTCAGATCCGTGAACGACTAAAAGTATCTCGAGACCGACAAAAGCGTTATGCGGATGAACGACGCAAGCCCTTGGAATTCCAGGTTGGCGACGCATATTATTGAAGGTCTCACCCTAGAAGGGAATGATACGTTTTGGAAAAGGTGGGAAACTAAACCCAAGGTACATTGGCCCATTCGAGATCCTTGCCAGGATTGGCCCGGTAGCCTACAGACTTCAGTTACTATAGGAATTCAGCAACATGCACCCCACTTTCAATGTGTCCAACCTGAAGAAGTGCCTGTCCAATAAGACCCTCGTCATCTCACTTGACGAGATAGAAGTAAACGAGAATCTCCACTTCATCGAGGAACCTGCGGAAATCATGGACACGGAAGACAAGAGAACGAAGCAAAGACGCATACCAATAGTAAAAGTCTACTGGAACGCCAAGCGTGGACCTGAATTTACCTGGGAACATGAGGACCAAATGAAACAGAAATACCCACATCTCTTCCCAAACTCTTGAGAATCTACTCAAAGTGCTAAGTTCGGGACGAAATTCCTTCTAACGGGTCGATGATGTGACAACCGTCAAAATTGGTCAGCAAAAGACAACTTAAGTCAAATGGAGCGTACATTAGGTCAAGATGATGAAAGGTGATTTTCATAACCTTTACAATGTATTATTGGATATTATAATACTACGTACGCTAATTTAAAACAATTATCGACTAAACGCTGTAAAATCGGATAATAAACTACCGTAGCGTAAAAATTCGATAATCACACAAATATTATTTTGGTATTAATAATATTCATAACATGATGTATTCGTGCTGACGAATCCGTAGACGTATAGAACGTCGAAAACGGAGTTCGCATGTGAAAGTTACAACAGTTAATTGCTGAGAAAAATAAACGTACACAGGGTTTGGATACTAAAATCCATTACTAGGTGCCTTAAACATCAAAAATAAAATAACGGAATGCATACTATGAAGTGTAATATTGTCTAGTATTTAATTTCATAGCCCGATTAATTTTTCGGTAAAATGTCAGATATCGCGTATTCAGAAGAATACCGTGCTTAAACGCGTATGTCTTCGCATAACGAATTACGAATCAATCTAAATAGGTGTCTACTAATATTTTTATGCATAATATTGATTTACTTATTAATAATTAAATCTCCGAAAACTTATAAAAATACGCAAAATGTTTTACCGCGTTTTTTAAAAACACCCACAATTATGTAACCTGAGTGTATAAATAATAAAAGACAAACACCCCACCCCGTACCCCCCCCCCCCAACCTTCGGTCATCACACCACCCTCACCACCATCCTCTTCAACTCCATCACCCTAAGCTTTAGATTATGATTTCCATGTTTATATTAAATAAATAAACACGCCATACTCTTAATGTATGTGTGTGTATATATATATATATATATATATATATATATATATATATATATATATATATATATATATATATATATATATATATATATATATATATATATATATATATATATATATATATATATATATATATATATATATATATATATATATATATATATATATGTTGCATCAAATCTCTCTTATGACTAAAGATCTCCAACTCACTCCCTTATTCTCTCTTGAAATCGGGCCACACCCCCTCTCACACCACCTCCGGCCACCGTTCACTACCTTTGGCCGCCGCTCCGCCGCCGTTGACCACCGGTTGCTGCTTAAAAACCTCGTTATTTCGTAGTGTTTGTTCAAGTCCAAACCCAAGTCAAAGCTCGTTTGTAATAAATCATGCTTCAATGGTGAGTTCATAACTCTTCTTTTCATCTTTATTCAAGTTTTTAGGGGGAGAATAGAAGTTATACTATAAAAACGGCTATTTATACATGTTTTTAACTAGTTTTGTGTAAAAAAATTTTCTACTTGAAATAATGTTAGATCCAAGTATTTTGAATAATATTATGTGATATGTCTAGTAAAATACAAATCTATGAAAACAATAAACATAAACATGTTAAAAGTTCAAAGAAAAGTCATAAAAAATAAAACTAATAAAAATGGAACATGACTTTTCTAGCAAAAACGGTTATGACCAAGTTATTACACCATTTTTGTGGGAAATAACTTAAAAAATGTTATTTATAAACATCTAAGCAAGTTAACGTGTGTGTGTGTATATATATATATATATATATATATATATATATATATATATATATATATATATATATATATATATATATATATATATATATATATATATATATATATATATATATATATATATATACACACACACACACACAACGAAACATTTAAAATAAATATAATAGGTATAGTTTATGGATACAAATACTATCATGATATTTTGGGACAATAAATAATTATATGAATGTATATAATTATTATACACTATTTTATTATTATGAAAAAGTGATAATTAGAAATTCAGGGGTTTGCATTTACAAATAAAACGTAAACAAGTTGATAACAATTATGTGAGACAAGTCTTCACCCTACTTATTTAAGTACACATACTAAAGTCCTGAACTATAACCAGAGTCTCGGTAAGAGAGCATGATATTTGTGTATAGATCTATACGGGATTGACAAACCCGCACCTAAGCTGCTGGCTACAGCTAGACCGGCAGGTTTGGGGGTGACAAATGTCTAACATTCGGACGCTTGAAGAATGTCACAGCAGGCTTACATCGGTCATAGTATGGTTATAGGGAACTCACATGGGAAATCAACGATACGTTTAGTTTACGAGTGAACATACATTTACATAGTTTCATACAAGATTAAAACTACGTGATACTATTTTCAAGTACAGAAATACTTATACACTATCAGTCTTTGGGTTTTTAAGACTACAATTCATTTATAAGAAAATATTGTATTTTCTGGGTTCAAATACTATCTTTTACAAATGGATTTTCTCATACAAAACTCTTATGAACTCACCAAATTAATTGTTGACAGTCTTTCAAACTACAAGCTTTTGATGATGGGTTGCTACGGCGTCGCACTACTTACTTTTGATGTCATATTGTAATTGTATTTGGAACAAACAATCTTTTGAACTTATGTAACATTTGCAATTATATATATGGTGGATGCGTTTGCTTTGATCACTATTGTACAAATATTGTTGTGATACTGTTCATGAAGTCATCCACCCTAGACGTTTCCGCCATCCTGGTTTGGTGTGTGACATCTAAGAACATTTTTAGGAAGATGTAAGGCAGAGTGTAACTATCATTAGTATCTCCAAAACGCAAACGTTTTGGCCACAAATAACATGTCTTACAGATTCATACCACCAATGTCCGCAATAATGGCCAAAGGGTGTTGTTGGAAGATAGACCTTCCAAAACTTTGTCTTCATCAATACAACATGGAGAGAGACAACAAGTGTAATATTTTCTTTGCATGTATGTCATAATTTGATTTATTTAGTTGTAAAATATTTATTAGATGTGTTGAAAGTCTGATTTGGCCAAAAGGGTATTTTGGTAAATATTGTGGACATTACTAAACTTGCATTTTTGGTTTAGTAAGAAAACTTAATATAAGTGTCTGTAAGTTGTTGGAATTTGATTGTATTAATTGTTGCTATTTGAAAATGTGTGAAAGAACGGATTCGGTCAGCGATTTCTTTCCGCTAACTCATGGATACGACGCGTCAGGATAATAGACATGGCACGTTCGTAATACAGTGCTAAAATAAGAATAAATTTATAAGTATGATGCTATAATAGAACGCGACACATTCAGTGAGCTAATACTACACATTTTGTGTCGTAGTCAAAATTTATGTAACGTCCCAAAACTTAGGTTAAAAAAATTTCTTAATTATAAATTAAACGTCATATTCCCATTCACTCATTCATTCAACAATAAGAAAATAGTCATAAGTTTAGTAATCCCAAATACTCATAAAAGATAATAGTGGAATTCGTTATAAATTCATGTCGGTGTCGGGAATCACGCATGCCCGCCCCGCCCGTACCGTGAGTACCTGAAACAATAAATATAAATTATAAGCTCATCGCTTAGTGACTTCCCCAAATTCCCAAATGATTCAGAAGATAAAAGTATAAAAGTGGTCTCTAGGTTTATCCCAGACAACCAATAATCAACTCATTCTTTGACTCTCGGGCTTGTCCCGATCCTTTGGTAATCAATTCATTCTTTGACTCTCGGGCTTATCCCGATCCCTCGACAATCATTCACAAATAACATATCATCATCATAATCAATAATGTCAGGAGCCTCACCTGCTATGCTGCTACTAGTAAATAAGAAAGTGCCGGTAAAATTTCCCGAACTTCCTAGATACCAAAACATCGTATCAAACAAGTTTTCTAACTATTCGGGTCCATAACAACAACCAGAAACTAAGAGTTCTAAAGTTTGACTCAAAAGTAAACTGTCCCAAAAGTCAAAGTCCACTTGGTCATGTCACAGTTAGCACCGCTACCATTACAAGTAGCGTCGCTGAGCTCATCCGCCGAGTGAGTGTTGCTAGTTATAGAGTTAGCGGTGCTAACATTTTTTTCAGCCAAAAACATCCAAAAGCTATTAATACCTTAAGCCAGGGTCGATAGCCTTGTAGAGACCTTCCAAACAAGATCTAAGTCCAAAATGGTGATTTCTAAGGTTAACACATCTCAAATAAGGTTT
Source organism: Cichorium intybus (assembly GCA_023525715.1). Taxonomy (NCBI): domain Eukaryota; kingdom Viridiplantae; phylum Streptophyta; class Magnoliopsida; order Asterales; family Asteraceae; genus Cichorium; species Cichorium intybus. Next base: position 105,328,030 of record CM042011.1, read on the forward strand.
ATCAAAGTTAGATTAGATATTATGCAAGGATTTAGAAACTAAGAGGTGGAGAATCCATCCTCAAGTCACCAAATCCCTTCCCGTTCCACAAAGTAGAACCATCATGGCCTTTAATGACATTACATGGCTTCAAAAGCCCATTTCAAGCACAAGAACATGAAGAACATGGGTTATGGATACTTACAAATGTCTAGAAGTATCAAAGAAGCTAATCCCTCCTAGCAACAACCTTCTCATTCTCTTACTCTCCCTTCCTTCCTTCCAAATCCTTCAAGAATCCACAAATGGAGCAAAATCACCAAAAATGGCTAGAGAGAGAGCTTTATGGTTTTCTTAAAGGTTTGAGGTGAGAAATGATGGCCTCCACTAAGCTTTTTTGGTTAAATATGGCACAAAACATGATTTTTAGTGTTTTAGTGCAAAAAGCAACGGTTAGCGCTGCTAACTATTAGTGTCGCTAACCCACGATCGTGCATGGCCACTACCACATCACTTAACGTCGTGAGGGGCTAAGGTATGGCTACGCGGCCTTGAACCTGATAGCGTTGCTAATAAGAAGGATAGTGTCGCTAACCTCCATTTTTTATATATTTCAAACTTAAAAGGGAAGAAATACATGACCATGGTCCTTACAACTCTCTCCCCTTAACGAGATTTCGTCCCCAAAATCCACTCCCTCGAACAGCTCTGGATGATGCTTCCTCATCTCTTCCTCCGGTTCCCACATCCATTCAGATCCTTTTTGATGTTGCCATTGGTCGTTCACCATATCTATCACCTTGTTGCAAAGAGCCTTGGTTTTTCTCTCTAAAACCGCCACGTGTCATTTTGCATAATTCAGGCGCTCGTCTACTTGGATATCCTCCAAAGGTACAATTGCGGATTCATCGACGATACATTTACACAATTTGGATACATGAAAGGTGTTGTGAATCTACCTAAGCTGCTTAGGCAACTCAAAATGGTAGGCCACCTGCCTTACCCGAGGTATGACTCGGTAGGGTTCGATGTACCTGGGCCCCAACTTTCCCCGCTTCCGAGATCGAATAATACCCTTCTAAGGTGACACCTTAAGAGCACAAAATCTCCCACCTAAAACTCGAGACTAGATCAGTGTCTATCCGCATAACTCTTCTTCCGACTTTGCGTCATGCGCAGTCTCTCATGAACCTGCAGAATGAGCTCAGTCGTATTGAGCACGATTTTAGTGCTCCGCAATAACCTTTGGCAAACTTCTCCCCAACAAATCCGAGTTCGAAATTTCCTCCCATACAATGACTCAAAAGGAGGCACCCCAATGCTTGAATGATAAATGTTGTTGTAGGAGAATTCCGCCAAAGGTAGGTACAAATTCCAACTCCCACCGAAATCAATCACACAAGCTCGCAACATATCCTTCAACGTCTGAATCGTTCTTTCACTCTGGACATTAGTCTGAGGATGATTATGCTGTGCTGAAATGGAGTCACGTACCCAGTTCCTCGTTGAACTTCTTCCAAAATTCCAAAGTGAACCTGACATCTTGATCGGAGACAATGGATACATGAATACCATGACGAGATACCATCTCCTCTACATTCACCTTCACCAATTATTGAGCCGAAAACGTCTATTGAATTGGAATAAAATGAGCACTCTTGGTCAGCCGATCCATAATGACCCAGATAGTGTCTACATTCTGCGAGGTCCGCTGCAACTTGGTGATGAAATCCATGGTGACGTGCTTCCACTTCCACTCGGGTATCTCTAAAGGTTGAACCTTACCGTGTGTTTTCTGATGTTCCGCCTTCACCTTCGTACAAGTCAAACATTTTTCCACGTGCCACGCAACATCGCTTTTCATCCTCGACCAACAATAGTCCTCGTGGAGATCTCGGTACATCTTCGTCGCACCCGAATGAATGGAGAACTTCGACGTGTGAGCTTCATCTAACAGTATTTGGCGAACATAACCCTCATTTGGAACTGAAACCAGACCAAGCTGGGTTAATAGACCACGACTATCTCTTACCATTCCCGACATAATACCCACCACTCGTTCTCCCTTTAGGCTTTCTTCCCGACCAGCTACGACTTGAGAATCATGAATGATATCCAGAAAATGAGTAACCACTGTCATTCTCAAACATATGCCCTGGAGGGGCGGACCTAATACTTTCCTACTAAGCGCATCGGCACCATGTTGGCCTTCCCTGGATGGTACAGAATCTCACAATCATAATATTTGACTACATCCAACCACCTTCTCCACTGCATATTCAAATTAGGTTGATCCATTATATACTTCAAGCTTTTGTGGTCGGTAAAGATTGTGTAACGCACCCCATACAAATAATGCCTCCAAACCTTGAGGGGAAAACAACCGCCCCTAATTCCAAATCACGAGTCGGGTAATTAGCTTCATTGGGCTTGAGCTGCCTCGACGCATACGTAATCACCCGGCCTCGCTGCATAAGAACTGTTCCCAACCTAGTGATAGATGCATCACAATAAACCACCAAATCATACATGCCCTCAGGTAGAGTCAAAACTGCTACCTTACATAATCTCTGCCTCAAGGTCTCGAACGCCACCTGTGGATCAATAACCCACTTAAATGTCACATTATTTCTTGTCTGACGAGTTAGTGGCACTGCCACCTTAGAAAAATCTTGGATGAATCTCCTATAATACCCTGCCAACCCTAGAAAACTTCGGATTTCCAAAGGAGTCTTTGGAACCTCCCATTTCATAATCGTTTCAACTTTAGCCGGGTCCACCATAATGCCATTTTGATAAATGAGGTGTCCAAGGAATTGGACCTCCCTTAACCAAAAATCACACTTCAAGAATTTAGCGTAGAGCTTCTCCTTCCTTAACATCTCAATAATCTCCCACAAATGCGTTTCGTGGAGCTCCTTACTTCGAGAGTAGATTAGGATATCGTCAATGAACATAATCACTGACCGATCCAACATAGGTCTGTAGACGCAATTCATCAAGTCCATAAAATCCACTGGCACATTAGTGATTCCGAAGGGCATGACAACAAACTCATAATGGCCGTATTTCGTCCGAAATGCAATTTTCTGAACATCCTCCTCCGTGACCCTCATTTGATGATACCCGAAGTGCAAATCAATCTTGGAGAACCACGATGCTCCTTGCAGCTGATCGAATAAGTTGTCAATCCTTGGAAGAGGATACATGTTTTTGACGGTGAGTTTATTCAGCTCCCTATAATCGATACACTTCCGATGAGATCTATCCTTCTTCTTTATGAATAAAATCGGTGCTCCCTAAGGAGAGCTGCTGGGCCAAATAAATCGCTTTTCCAACAATTCCTGAAACTGCATGGACAATTCAAGCATATCAGGTGGAGCAAGGCACTATGGCACCTTGACGGTCAAGGTGGCGCCCATAATCAAATCAATGCAAAATTCCACCTGCGTCTCAGAAGGCACTCCCGACAAATCATCCGGTAACACATCGGGAAACTCTCGAACAATTGGCACATCTTCCACCTTTTTCTTTCCAGTCTCCCGTGTATCCGATACTTAAACCACAAACCCAGATCCTCCGTGTTGGAAATGTTTCCATGCTTTTGCCGCTGAGCAAAATGATGTACTTGATTTCCTTCCCTCTCCCAAGATTAATAGAACTCCTCTACTAGGGGTCCGCAGCAAAACCCATTTATTCTCACAATCGATTCAAGCTCCTTGTTGGCTCAACCAATCCATGTCGACTATGACTCTATCATTGCTCAGAGGAATAGGAATAACATCTATTGAGAACTGCACCCCATAAATTTCAATAGAACAACCCCGGTAAACTCGAGAAATGACAAACATTTATTAAGACGGTACCTCACCCTATGTCGCACACGTACTTTCCACTATACATTACTCAAAACTCTCAAAATTGTTCTTGATTCATGTATGAATCCTGTGTTTCCAATAGTACGGACCCTGTGCTACCTTCCCCACCTATTCATACTTGTCACAAGAGGCCAGTTTCGAGCCTTAAGTCGTTTGTCACATTTCTTTGGACGATGTATATCATTCATACTGTCCTGCACCGGGGTGCCTAACACTCCTTCTAGCTCAGCTAGAACATTATAATTCACAGGTTCCTAACATCTAACTAACACTATCAGATTTTTTTGCGAATACCCATCAAACACGCAGTCTCAGGTGAAATAGAAGGTCGAAAAAGAAATCCTACCCTAGATGCACAACAAAACAAGGAACAACCTATAAATCCAGATCAAAATTCTAAGGCTATCAAACCCTAAACCACATGCAACAGAGCATTCACTCTACAACCTACAATTCTAGCAGAAAACAACAATTCATGAACACACTAATCTAGTCTAAGGCATCCCTAATCAAGAAATTTCTAGCATGTATTTCTGTGTAGTTCCTCAACTAACATACAATAGCATCAATAATTCCCAATTCATAGGATATCTTGGGAATCACGGTACATACTTGGGCATCGTCGGACAACACGCACCGCATCCTTCCTTTTTAAAGTACTTATTTAAATTTCCAAAAATTTAAATTCTATTAAAATAGTTCTCAGTCCTTGGTTTGAGTTTGATTTCCCCCTAAGGTTGAACCAAATCCCTCAAATCTTGGCTCTGATACCAACTAGTATCGTCCCACAACTTAGGTTAAAAAAATTCTTAATTATAAATAAAACATCATATTCCCATTCATTCATTCATTCATTCATTCAGCAATAAGAAAATAGTCATAAGTTTAGTAATCCCAAATAGTCATAAAAGATAACAGCGAAATTCATGATAAATCATTGTAGATGCCCTGCAATCACGTCGTCCCCGCCCCGCCCATACCATGAGTACCTGAAACAATAAATATAAACTATAAGCACATTCCTTAGTGAGTTTCCCGGATTCCCAAATGATTTAGAACATAAAAGTATAAAAGTGGTCTCCGGGCTTATCCCAGATAACCAATAATCAACTCATTCTTTGACTCTCGGGCTTGTCTCGATCCGTTGGTAAGCAATTCATTCTTTGACTCTCGGGCTTATCCCGATCCATCGACAATCATTCACAAATAACATATCTTCATCATAATCAGGAAGGTGAGGAGACTCACCTGATCTGCTGCTACTAGTAAATAAGAAAGTGTCGGTAAAATCTCCCGAACTTCCTAAATACCAAAACATCGTATCAAACAAGGTTTCTAACTACTCGGGTCCCTAAGAAGGACCAAAAACTAAGAGTTCTAAAGTTTGACTCAAAAGTTAACTATCCGAAAAGTCAAAGTCAACTAGTCAAAGTAGACTTGGTCATATCACAGTTAGCACCGCTACCATTACAGATAGCGTCGTAGAGCTCATCCACCGAGTCAGCGTCACTAACTATAGAGTTAGCGGCGCTAACTTCTCTGTTCATCCAAAAACTTCCAAAAGCTCTTGATACCTTAATCCAGGGTCTATAACCTTCTAGAGACCTTCCAAACAGTTTCTAAAGGCATAAAAATATAAACTTTAACATCAATCATAACCATGCAATCTCATGAACAATATCTAAGTCCAAAATGGTGATTTCTAAGCTTAACTAATCTCAAATAAGGTTTATCAAGGCTAGATTGAGTTCTATGCAGGGATTCAGAAACTAAGAGGTGGATAATCTATCCTCAAGTCCCCAAATCCCTTCCCCTTCCACAAAGTCGCACCATCATGGCCTTTAATGAAATTACATGGCTTCAAAAGCCCATTTCAAGCATAAGAACATGAAGAACAAGGGTTATGGATACTTACAAAGGTCCAGAAATATCAAAGAAGCTAATCCCTCCTAGAAACAACCTTTTCTGTTTCTTTCTCTTCCTTCCATCCTTCTAAATCCTTCAAGAATCCACAAATGGATCAAAATCACCAAAAATGGCTAGAGAGAGATTTAGGGTTTTCTCAGAGGTTGGAGGTGAGAAATGACGACCTCCACTAGGGTTTTTAGGTTAAATATGGCCCAAAACACGATTTTTAGGGTTTTAGTACAAAAAGCGGCGGTTAGCATCGCTAACCTACGATCGTGCATGGCCACTACCACATCGCTTAACGTCGTGAGGGGCTAAGGCATGGCGACACGACCCTGAACCTGATAGCGTTGCTAATCAGAAGGATATCGTCGCTAACCTTCATTTTTTATGTATTTCAAACTTAATTTATTCAAGGGAAGAAATACCTGATCATGGTCCTTATAATTTAATTAGACATGTAAGTGGTCAAGTTTACCCTAAAACACTTTCAGTTATAGAGAGACAGAGAGGAACGAGAGTTGGGCTTCTGATGTCAGAAATTGAGGTGAAAAAGGAAAATTAAGAGGGGGTTTCCAAGAAATTGTATATCATACCTCTAAATTGAAGTGTAATTCCAAGAAGTAGAGTATACTCTCTTGGATATCATTTGTGGTGTTTGCTTACGTTTCCTGAAGAGCCAGTATTACATGAGTAATTCTCGTGAACCTTAATGAGGAACGATCCTCATATTTGTTGTTATATGTGGATATTTTGTTGATATTTGAACGTTAGCTAAACACAGACAATAAATGAATGAAAGTAAACAATCATAGTAAATTATGTTTGTAAGCCATTGAAATGATCATAGCTGATTGTGATCAACAACCAATATGAGGTCACAACTGATTATGATTAATACAGTCGGTATAAAATCATAGTTGTTTATGACTAACAACCGATATGAGGTTATAACTACTTATGATTAACAACTACTTTTAAATATGTAGCCGATTATGACTACTAATCATCTATTAAGTCATAATTGATTATGACTATAAAGCCGAATTTATGGGTCAATGCAGATTATGAGCAGAAGTTAAATAAATAGTCATAGCCGATTATGACTAGTAGACTTGATAGATCGTGGTTAATACTAAGAGATATCAATGTGATGTTTCAAATTATCATTGATTGTTATGACATATTGTTATTGTTGTGAATGTATTATCCAGATGCTTACCTACTAAGTTTCTAAAGCTTACGTTTTATTTATGTGATGCATGTTAGGACCAAATACTGCAGTATGAGCGATAAGTAGGTAGGCATAGAAGACTCACTAGAGCTTACTTTGTGTTGTGTTTAAAGTATATGTAGTTGCAATAACCTGCTTGATCCATGGAGATATTATTATGTTATGTATGTTGATAACTACTTGTAAGCTCTTGTTTAATATTAAAGTACACATTCGTGTTGTATAAAAGCAATAAAACTTGGGTGTACTTTGTGTTAAATTTTCGGGTATTACAACAAGTATTTTGAATTCACTGCTATCGAATTTGGTGATATGAATCTGGAAGACCTATTGTTTTGGAATAAAAGTTTGAGTTCCAGATTGATACACATAAGCGTTACACTTTGGCTTACATCCACCTGACAATGTTCATAAAAGAACTGTTGTATGGAAAGAAGTATTTGTCTGTAAGTTTGTAGATATTAGTCAAAATGTTCACAAGTAATACTTTTGGACCTTCGGTAAATTCTTCATAGCCAACTTCTTCCTCGAATTATTGTTGAAGTGCTTGGGCCGCTCTCAATCAAAGTTGTTCTTGCTTCAAATTTTGATAGCTAGACGATTCAGGAATATTGGTAGATGAGAGGGATGGTTGTTGTAGTTGTTCTGACTCTTATTCCTCAAGAATTTCTTCCCTTTGTTAGGGTGAGGAGGATATAACACTTTGATGTCTTGAATTGTTGGAATGGGAGCAGGAGGAGTTTTGTATATTCTATGGATTAATGGATTCTTGTAGAATGAATGACCAGGAGAATCACCCTTAATGATTTCACCAACAGGACGCTTTTATATGTTTAGATCTGTAGTGGCTCTTGGTTACCTTTTCTTTAATTTTCTCATCTCCCCCTAATAACTCACAAATCGATTCAATAGAACAACCAAACAAGGTGAATTAAATTAAAAAATGGAGAATAATTAAATAGAATCAGTGCCAAATGCTTTGATAATCTAGGGTTTGTACAAATGATCGCGCTCCGAATTATCAACAAAATAATGAGCAATGCCTGAAAGAACATACTCGTAATAGCTTTACAAACCCTAATCATTTACCTGATATTTATACTGAATCAAGGAATCTTTATTACAAATAAAGCTACGATAGGTGTAATACCTGTCTAGATATGCTAATATATGCAGATGCCTAAGTGCAATTTAGCCAACACAAGGCGGGTAGATAGCAGTAGACACTTCGGTGTAAAGAATAGGCTATAGACTGCAAAATAACTTCAGACTTCAAAAGAGACTTCGGTTCTTTAAAAAGACCAACACTTTAGCACAACAAATTAGCACTTAACATTCTCCCCCTTTATGCGAAGTGCATGTGAGACCGAAGTGAGTAATAGTGTAGAGCTTGAAAAATACATTCCCTAACTGCTATCCACCAATCGATATGTTCCTTTAAAGCTTTTCTTTCTTGAGCAGTGTTCTTCATGCCTGCATGAGTCTGAAGCACTATATTCTTTAAAAAATCAGTAAGGTATCTACCCTAGTTAGGGTATCTACCTCTGAGAATCTCACCATCATCAAACATTTGGATTCTGTCGAGTGGGGAATCAGGAGCAGGAACAGTCTTGTTAAGAGTTTTGGAAATTACAACATCATAATTTGCTAACTGTGCAATGTAGAAAGTTAGAAATCTAGATAAGAATCTTTTGGCCATGTTGAATGTTGGGAATTCTTTCTTGACATTCAAATCCCTATTGAACATAAGCTTCATCAGAACAATGAAGTCACGAGGATTCATAATAGGGAAGTCGGTAATTGAGAATTTCGAAACCTTATGCTATTAACCCTGATGGACTACAAATGTAAGATTTTGGAAGGTGTTTTCAAGGAATTTGGATTTTGTTACCGATTCGAGTTCCACAATATTCATAAAATTCCACACATCTTTTGTCTTAGGAATAAGATGTGCGTGAAAACATATTGTCATCTTCTTGAAATTATCCTCATTTCCCTTAGCTATTCGAGCCACAAACTGTGGATAAGAAAATGTCTTCGGATTGAAAAGCATTTCCAACTGATTATCATATGTGTTGGAGATATCAAAGCTCTTTTTTTGGAACCGGCGGATAGTAATTTGGAGTACTCCGGAACGTTAAAGCAGATCCGGTATTCGGGCAGGCCGCTATCGCCTCCGTTTCCTCCCCTGCACCACCTCACATGGGAAAATTCCCCACATGGGCGTTAGCCGGAGTAGAACTCATGACCTCCACCCTATGGGTATGTAACTCGATGCCTCCACCCTGTGGGTATATCAAAGCTCTTTAATGGGGTTTAGTTGAGCACATCAAAATCAACAAAACCTACATTGCTTATCATTTCAGCATTCCATGTGTTGTTTATGGGACCCAACTCCAGAGTAGATCCAATTCGACCAAGAGCAATCAAATTGATCTGCGTTAACATTTCATTTTCCAACATTTTTTGTTGTTTTTTCTCTTCCTTACTAAGCGCCACAACTTTCTCTTTTCCTTTACCTTGGTTACCTGAAGGTCCAACACCATATATTAAAGATGTGATTGTTGAATATATTGGTACAAAAGTCCTAATTTTAATGCCCTTAGTAACCATTTGGCATGTTTGAATAGGTCTAGTTATTGGAAATGACGACGGTGGAGGAATAAGCGTTGTTGAAACAGCTGAAGTCATTTCCGAGGACATAGCTGCAAAACTGGTGCTAGAGCCTTCTACCCTTATGAAAGGTTGAGCGAGGAAATCTTGAAGCTAATATGAGTAGTGGACTTAACTGAGTTCGGAGGTCTGAAACTGCTTGTGCCGTCATCGTCTGATTGTGGGCCTTGATTGAAGTAGCAAAACTTTCTAGAGCTAGGACTGGAGACAACTTCACAAGTTCAGAAATTCGAGCTTAAGGTTCTTACAGCTATTTGAGGAGTTAATTGTTGTACTCCTTGTTGAAGTTTTTGTTTTCCTTGTGAATTGTATCCAAAGTCTTTTAAATGGATGTAAAGGAAGATTGAAAAGATTGAAATGTTGTATCAATCTTTGTATCCCATGACTAAAAGTTCTTGTTGTTTTTGAAATAGTCTTTTCTCAACATCATAAATTTCCTTGGCTAGTAACTTATGAGAATTCACATGACACAATTTAACTTGTTCACACACATCTGCATTGGAAAGAATTGTGTCTACTGATTCTGGATCATAACATTTTTGATATCTCAATACCACATTTAGCTTTTGATTCAGGGTATTATATTGCTTGATAGACATAATGTTATCATCGTTTACAACGGTGTCATCTTCTTCCTAAAGATCTGGAATGGTCATATGATAAATGGTCTGATCTTGAGAGACAGGAGGAGGAGAAGTGGTTTGATTTGTTTATGGTTACTCAAAATTCTCATTGTTAATTGGATTATTCAATGAATGACTGAAGGTAAGAGAATTGAAAGGAACATATCCTAAAATGGAAGTTCTAGGTGGTGAAGACGGTGGAGTAAATGGTGGTAAGGAGGTATCCATACCCTATATATGTGATTGAGAAATGATGGGTTTAGAGGACGGTAGAACTATTGATGTAAGTACTTGGGAAGTGATGGGAACTCTAGCAGATGTAATGGTTGAAAACACAATCTAAAAAGATGTTTCTCATAAGGATATGGGATTTTATAAGGTGGTGGTGTTAATGGATGAAGTAAGGGGAATATCTAAAATGGGAACGGTTGATGTAATTGGGATGTTAGATGTTGTAATGGAGGAACTAAGAGGAACTTCTGAAGTTGGTGTTGAAGATGTAAGTGGAACTTCAAATGTAGGGATAAATGATGAATTGGGTAATTCGATGCATCGAGGTGGTGATGGAATATGAGTTTCATGTTACGGTGATGAATGTTCGGGGCCGATATGAACATTTTGGTTTGTTTCATCATCTGTAAGACCCTAAAACCGAAATGCCCAAGTTCAATGTTAAAGGAATGAGATTTTGGGAAAATATGCAGTTAGATTAGCTAAGTTAAGGGTTAGAGTCGCTAAGTGGGTTAGAGTCGCAAAATTAAGGGTTAGAGTCGCTAAGTTCGGCAGATTTGTGGGATGGCATGATCTCCAGATAGCAACGCTAACATAAGGTTAGCGACACTAACCTCTCTGTTTGGGCCAAAACTCTAGATTTCGAGTTATGGGCCATATATAAGTGTAACAAACCCTAGGGTAGACGCCATTTGCTACATTTCAGCTCCCAAAAATGTCTCTCATCTCTCTCTGGCCTCCTTGGAGTAATTTTGGTCTTATTTTGGAATATTCTTGGAGAAAGAAAGGTGCATGGTGTTGCTAGAAGGTATTCTCCATGATTGAGTCATCAAGATTTGCATTTATGGACGTTTGTGAGTATATGGTTTATTCCTTTTTATGTTTGCAAGGTTGATCTAGTATTTGTGATGGTGGAAATGGATATTTGGTCCGTTCTTGGCTTGGTCTTTGTAACTTGTTAGGAAAGTTCTGACCTTTATGCTTCTTGTAGCATTTCTAAAGCCATTAAGTCAGATTAGAGACTAAGCCAAGCTCTCTTGGGTTGTTTGTATGGTTTTTTGGCTAGTTTTGAGTTTTTGGACTTAGGTTTTGAGTTTTAGGCATGTATGATCATAACGGTGGCAACTTTATGGGTTAATAGTCATTTTGGATAAGTTCTGGAAGGACTTGACACTCTGGTTGAACGGATTAAGATCTTAATGAAGTTTTAGGACTATTCATATTTAGCGACTGATATCGCGTTAATTTTGCACATATTTCGGGCGATATCATAGTGTTTTCATGAATAAAATTAAGTTGAAATAGGGCTAAAATACTCACTACACTTGGAAAATGACTCTGTACAGGATTTTTGGACATTTTGGCGAAAACTGACAAAAGTTGGAGAAAAATGGCTAAAAATGAAAATGCTAGAATTTACAGTTAGCGACTCTAACTTTTAAAGTTAGCGTCTCTAACTTGTTAGCGACAATAATCTTAACATTAGCAACGCTAACTTCTGAAATCATGAAAAATGGGAGAAAAAGGGGCCAAAAATACAAAATGGTGAAAATTGAAGGTTAGCGCCGCTAACCCTTCCATTAGCGATGCTAATGTTGGCTGTTGCGGAAAATCCGAGCCGTGGTGAATTAAGGGCTGACCGGACCAAGTCTTCCGGGGGACCAAAAGTTAGCGACGCTAACCCTCTTATTAGCACCGTTAACTTCTCCAAGCTCTATAAATAGCAGTTCAATTCAGCCAGAAAGATGTTTAGAAACCCTTATTAATTCCCACGACCTGGAGAGCTTCCGAGGCTATTTTCTGACGGTTTAGAAGGCCGAATCACGTCTTTCAAGATTCCGTTTACATATATTTGGTTGTAAGCAACATTTATATTTTTATTTCTTGAATTTCTTGTTCCGTCCAAACAAGCTATGAAGATCCATAGTATGAATCTTCTCGCTATTTTTGATAATAACGACATGATGCTCCCACTTTTCATCAAAAGAGTCGAGGAATTTGAGGATAAGATCCAAATTAAGTTTAAGAATATTGAATCTCCTTAAATAATTCACCAGACAATTGAAACGATTGAAGGTCTGAGTGATAGTCTTGTTCTTGTAAGCGAAGAAGTGTTCATATTTGCGATTGAGAGAATTTTCTTGAGCAGCTCCCACTTCAGCGGTGCCTTCAAAGGTGACTGTGAGAGTACTCAACATCTCCTTTGCTGAAACACAATTCTGGACCAGGTGATAGATCTCATAGGGAAGAGAGATACATATGGCAGCTCTGGCACGAATGTTACGATTAACCAATTTCTTATCTTCATCAGTAAACCCATGGACAGGTGTTGCCTTCTTCTCTCCAAGAACACGATCTTTGGTCATGGTGAAAGTAGGAACATAGGGACCATTCTTCAGAATATCATGCATGTGTTAGTCCATAGTCTAAAGCACCATCAATGCCTTGCTTTTGCACATACCAAAGTTATTGGGATCAAACGATGGGATTTTGTTTCCAAAGGTGGAAGAAAAAAAAAAAGAAGACATTCTTGTATGATTGAAAAAACCTGCTCTCATACCAGTTGTTAGAACTAGGTAAGATCGATCACACAAGAACACGAGTAGTTTCACATAGAGAAACGATATTGATCTCACACAGAGATATTTGATTAATAATATCGGTACTTTACAAGAACCCTAGTCGCTATTACTTATACTAGGGTTAAACTACGTATATGTAATATCCATACAAATCAGGGATAACTCCCAACTATAACTATGATAACTATCCAAACTAGATAATTACATAAAAACATGATAATTACAAGATAATGAACAAAACACGCTGCAGCTGATGCTTTGCCACTAAAACAGCCCAGCAGCGAGTGATCCTCTTTGACAGCATCATATTCAACAGCTGTTACTGGTCAGCAGATGCTGATACTGAACAGCCCAACAAAAATCGACATCTCTTGAGATTTAGGTCATATGTGGATCAAAAGATTTGATCAGATGTGGAATTCAATTTTGAAATTTGTAGGATATGGAATGTGTTTTCTACGAGGAAACAATTTTACAAATATTGAGGAATAAACTAGAAAAAGTGTATATACAGGTGTGTTTTGCCATATTTTAAACAAATGAAGTCATATCATGTTTCCGTTTATTTAGCATTTGTATAAGGTTTTGCTTTTGGGAATAGAAATCTCAAAATTGCTAACTTCTAAGGGCATGTTTGGTACAGGGAAATGAAATCGGAGAAATGGAATTTATTCAATTTTTCTTGTTTGTTTAATCTTGATAATAGGGAATGGAGAAAAAACCTAATTCCTTTTCTCTGTTTTTAATTCTCTAATTTCAGTAGAGTAATTGTGAGATATCTGATTTTGTTTCCCTAGGCCACCACAATCACCTACCACCGGCCACCACCACTACCCACCAGCACCAACACAACCTCTATCAGCACCACCCCTACCGCCACCACCACATATCACCCTCCACCACCACCTCCACTTCTACCACCACTACCACCACCACCACCTACATCGTTACCAACCATCACCACCACCCAACTTTGTCACTTATCATCGCCGCTGCCATGATCACCATTGCCACCACCCACCATCCATCACTACTCCCACCACCACCGACTGTCATCATCACCGCCACCACGTACTATCACCGCCACCACCACCATCATTATCTACCATCACCACCTACACCCATTACCAACCATCACATTTACCTGTCGTCATTGCCGCCACCATCCACCGCCACCATCACCAACCACCACAACTGCCGCTACCACCTACCACTACCGCCACCACCACCCAGCACCACAGTTACCTACCACCATCCACAACCACCGCCACCATCACCTGCCACCACTACCACCGTTACCCACCACCACCGCTAGCACCCACCACCACTACCATTACCAACCATCACCACCACCACTACCCACCATCACCACCACCACAAACCGTAACTGCCACCCACTACCAACACCACCACCCACCACCACCACTACCACTCACCACCACCGCCACCACTACCACTCACCACCACCACCACAAGAGCATTGATTCTCAGACATATTTGTCAGGTGAATTCTTTATGGTACCAAACAGTGGAATCAATTCTCTTTCTCCAGTTTAATTCTCTTTCTCTCCATTTCCATTCTTTGATTCAATTTCATTTCTCCGTACCAAACGTATCCTAAAAGTTTTGAGGTTTTCTTATAACTCTTGTTGGGGTTGTCATAATGAAATATTTAATCAACTGTTTTGCAATACATAATTTTGTATGAAAATTTATATAATATTTTCGGTTAATAAGTTATGGATTGCTATGCAGAAACTATATTTTGAAAAGGAAAAAAAAGTCAAAGAAAAAGAAGAAAAAAAAACGTCGAACACAATAATATACTCAAAACAAGAAGTTCAACAACGGACTAATATAAACCATGGTACCAAGGGACTAATCTCATCCACATGATTATACACCTTACAGTGGACGTGCATCTACCAGATTATAAAAAAACTAATTTCGTGTTTTTTTCGTTTTTTCAAATTTTAGGGCTTATCTTTTTTCAAAAAAAAAAACTGAATATATAGAAATTTATAACTTGTTATCCTTTACAAATAGACATCCATATTGATGTACAGAAAATGATTTTTTTTTCAAAATTTCCGCTAGTTGAGATTTACATGTGAATCCGAGCTGTTATTTTGTTATTCATTGTTGAAATCCACATGACACATGATATTGTCATCTGAATCTGAATAATTGTTTGGGTGAATGTGAATGTAATTAACTTATGAATCATAATAAATTCATTATAAATTACTAAAATGTTGAAGTGCTCAAAATTTTCTAAGGAAATTAATCAAATTCATATTTCGATGTATATTTAAAATATAATATGTCATTGATATGTGAATCTGAGTAAATTTTTGTGTGAATGTAAATAATTCAATTGTGAATCAGAGTAAATTCATTATAAATAGTTAAAATATTGAAGTAGTAAAAAACTTTTAAGTAAATTCTCAATACTATATGATATTGATATGTGAATATGAGTAAATTTTCGTGTAAATATGAGTAAATCCACTTCTGAATCAAGTACATTACTTATAAACGGTTATAATATTGAACTAGTAAAAGTTTTTAAAGTAAACTAATTACTCATATTCAAAATTTTACAGTTCATATTCACATTATGAATCTAGACGAGCTGTGCTTATGAAAAAAATTATTTTTTATAAATCAATATGGATGTCTATTTGTAGAGGACAAAAAGTTATGAAGTTTGGTATATTCGGTTTTTATTTTTGAAAAAGAATATTGTCGAAAAATTAAAAAAAACTAAAAAAATGAAGTGAGTTTTTTGTTATAATCCTCTACATGCGTGTCGATGTAAGAAATTTACAACCTATTTTTTAGCCGTTGATGATTTTTGATTCCGACGATCGAAATTAGTCTCTTGATATCATGGATAATTTTAGTCTTTTATTGAATCTAACCCTATATGACTAATGCCAGTGATAATATTGCTAGCCGTTTGTAGCA